>JAQQZX010000007.1:20731048-20774122 GCA_030068355.1 Notoglanidium maculatum
ATAACCTTTTATGTCAACAACCGCTCAACTAAATAAAGAGAAACAACAGTCCATCATTATCCAGTCTCTTTTAAAGTCATAAAAATAAAGAAAAACACTGAATTAGAAGGTGTGTCCAAACTTTTGACTGGTCGTGTATATATATAAATCTGAATTCAGATTTAGACTGATTCAGACTGCTGTGGGCTGTTACATGTTAATGGAAGGGGCTACATGCACACAGTGCTGCACACTAACGAAAGGCTTTTCTAATTGGCCAGTTCTCTCTGCCTATTTTTTTTTTATGGCCAATAAAGACTAGAAATGATTAGGGTTAGGGGTTAAGGTTAGCATTACCCTAACCCTAGTATGCCCCCAAATCATATGACATATCTTATTTCGAAAACAAGGAGAGAAAACTATTTCATGGCAGGACTCCTTTAAGTATATATAGTGTTTTTCGGACAATACAAAATAAATCTTTAATGTGTACCATAAGGTACGATACCATTAAACATTGATCAATTGACAAATCGATAAACTTCACTGCTGATCGGATATGATTTAGTTCAGCACCGATACAGTTCAGTTAAATGTAACGTGCATTGATGCATCCTAGTTGGTGCTACATTAATTCAAATCAATTTTGTTTCATTTGTATAGCACGTTTACCAGTGGACATTGTCACAAGGCAGCTTTGCAGAAATATACGCTGCTCAAACAAATTAAGGCCATACTTAAATCGCACATCAGATCTCGATGAAAGTAGTATTCAAGTTGAGAATATTTATTGATATAGGTCTAACAATGGATCTGAGGATTTCATTCCAGTACCTAACAGCAGTCAGGGTAGCGTTGGCTAGCACGTGGAGGTCTGTGTGACCCTCCAAGGATATGCTCTCCCAGAGCAAACCCAGAACCCACCTCCAAACCAGTCATGCTGGATGATGTGCAGGCAGCATATTGTTCACCATGGCATCGTCAGACTCTTTCGAATTTGTCACATACGCTCAGTGTGCACATATGTTCACTCATTTGTGAAGAAAACTGGGCACCAATGGTGAACCTGCCTATTCTGGTGTCCTCTCGCGAATGCCAATCAAACTGCACAGAGCAGTACTTTGTGCACCGGTACCACTGGAGGATGTCGGGCCCTCATGCCACCTTCATGGCAGTTTGGTCAGATACAGGCACACGAGTGGCCAGGTGGAGGTCATTCTGTAGCGCTCTGACAGTGCTCCTCCTGCAGAAAGAAGCTGATAGTGGTCCTGCTGCTGTGTTGTTGCCCTTCTACGGCTGTCTCCTGCATGCGCTTGAGACTGTGCTGGGAGACACAGCAAACCTTCTTGAGGTTTCATGTATGGATGTGACATCCTGGAACACCTGTGCAGCCTAAATGGGCTGCAGGTACCATCTCATTCTACCAGCAGTGACAAGGGCATTAGCAAAATGCAAAACTAGAGAAATGATAAGGAGAGTGGTCTGTGGTCACCACATGCAAAACCATTCCCTTTTTGGGGGTTGTCTTGCTGTTGCCCCTTCTGTCCAATTGTTGTTGCTTTCATTTGCACCAAAGCAGGTGAAATTGATTCACAATCACTTACGCTTGATCCTAAGCCATTTTACCAAATCTGTCGCAATCCAAAGCCAGCTTCATGGTTTCTAAGTTGGGCTGTCCATACAGGGCCATCCGGAGCAGGAGTGAGAGGTTTCCAAGTGATGAGAACTCCAACCAAAATTAGGGTATTAGTATGGAGCAGAAAGGGTCAGGCTAACAAGCAGGGACTCCAGCAAGACTAGCTATGACAGCATAACTTAAAAGTAAATGAAAGCATAACATTAATTCTCTGTAGCATGCTCATCCTTTCCCAAAATCTTCTTTCTTTGTATAACACAGGGATGCAACTTTCACTAAAATGCTGCCGACTCGGTATCGTGGATCTGAATTCCAGTGTATCTATCACGTGTCTGAATCCAACATTTTCTGTGACACTACAGGGGGCGAATAAAGTAACTGATAGCTACAGTCATTGCCTTCCACGTGCAAGAAGTGTGGGGTAGGGAGCACGGAAAGAAACGGATAGTGTAGGACCTGTAGCCGTGGACTCCCTGCGGTTAACATCATAACTCCATCTTTGTAGGTGTGTAACAAGCAAGCAAATCTAGGAGCTTTTTCTGGATCTTTATTAATTCTGAACCTTTGAAGTAAAAGACTCTCTCTCTCTCTCTCTCTCGCTCTCTCTCTCTCTCTCTCTCGCTCTCTCACTCTAATTTGAATCAGTTTTTAACCATTTTCCTTTTTCAATTCAAACCTAATCTAGGATTGTAAATCAAAGGCCTTGGGCTTTACAACCCAAGCTTGGATAAGGTTAAATATTTTGTCTTTACACCTACTACCATTTATTTCCAGTTTCTCCAAAGGGATTTTGAAAAGTCAGTGACGAGAAAATAATCCAGCTCGTTCATTGTTAATACACCCACGACTTTAATTCACATTCAGCTTCTAAATCACTACTGATGATTTGTTACAGATGTGTCAGCAAAAATAAATGAGCTCAAATGGAAAAGACATTGGGGATGATTCACCAAGATTAATCATTTGAAACAACTCTTCTGTGCTAGAAACAAATCAACCGTTGCCTCTACGTCATACCATTTTGTGTAATTTTACTTACGACCATTGGTGGTGCTGTTGGACTCGGTTCCACACCAGTAAAGCAGTAAAATAGTCAACTTTAAGAAACAGCAAATATGATTTTATTGGATGCCTGAAAAAACTGAGCATTATTTTGATGTATATTTTGCTTGAAAGAGAGGGAGGCTTTAGCCTTGCTAGCCCATTTAGACCAGCTGACAGTTCTTCAAATCAAATAAAAACAAATAAAACATTTTTTATATGCAGTAAAATGCTTTTTGCGACTGTCCAGTGACATAAAGCAGAATTTACATGAAAGCAGAATTTACTTACATAGGAATAGAAAAAAAAATATTTCTAAAAGCATAATATAAAATATATAAAAGATAGGTGGCAGAACAAGTATGTGGAATAAAGTGCAGACACGTGCAGTTGTGTGTGCAATGCAAATGTTCTGCAACACCGAGCTCAGGCGGTTGCAGTGAAAAAACTACAATATAATAAATATTTATTTACTGTGTGTATTGACAGGAATGTCGGGTGTATGGGTGTTGTGCAAATACTAATGTAATTCACTAATGTAAGTCTGAAAGCTGTACGTGTGTAAAAAGAGAGAAAAAGAAAAAGGTTTCATATAGCAAGCATTTTTTGGTTTATTTATTTAGTTATGCTAAAAATGTCATTTAAAATTATTTCTTGTTGTGAACTCAGACTCCATACCTTACATCCTCCTGTCCTGTTCCTCATGAAACACGTGTATGAAGAGAAGCAGGTGATAAAGGAGTATCAATAGCTGAAGGGAAACTACAGGAGGAGTGAAGTAAATTAATTGGCTCACCGAACCTACTATAATTAGTCCTGCCTCAGCTGGGGCACAATGTGAAAGATGAACCAGCATTAACATTCCTGGCTGAATCCGAACCTGTTTATATATTCAGTCATCTGAACCTAGGACTATTAATAAGAAAAGGCAAGGTGGGATAGAGAGTAGAGAAAGCAATACAGTTAGAGATTAAATGCTAAGAACTGTTAGTTATCACAAATTACTCTCATTTAATCAGTAGGTTCAGACTTACATTCCTCTTGTGATATTGTCATTTCCTGTTAGTTTCACAGCGTCATTCTTCAGTAACCACTTCATCCTGAATCCGAAGTCTATCCTGGGAACACCGGGCATGAGTTTGGGTAAGACACCATAACATTACAGGGCATCATGCACACACTATTTCACACACGTTCACACCATTTAGAAACGCCAATTCACCTACATGTTTTTTGCAGATCAGAGGAAACTGGTGAACCTGGAGGAAACACACCTGGACATTGAGAAACCTAAACACAGAGTTCAGGATTAAGTCGTATAATAAGCAATTACTTTAAGGGGTTTATACAAATCTATACTTTACCATATAAGACAGAAATATATGTGAATTTTCTGTGCAAATACCAATTTTCTTTTTTTTCCTTCACATCATGACATTTCCTTTACATGGTAACACATGCAGCTTACAACACTTTTAATTGCTGTTTTCACTTCAAAAATAACTCCACATTTTGCTTCATTAGTGGTGTTCTCGGCATGTGTTATTGTTGCTACTGATACGGAATAAATTATCAGCCCTTTTGGCCTTTATTAATGAAAAACAATGTGTGATAAATAGAACAGAATGTTCTGTTCTGCTGTAGTAATATGGAGTTAGTTTCCTATCAAATGTACATCTATAATACAGAAAATGTAAAAGTCAATTGGTAACATAACACCAATTTCAAGTGCACAGTTTGAAGCCGTATTTATTTCTAGATCCTCACAACACTGGAGTTGTATAAGTGGTATAAAATGTTGTTGAAGTGATGTATTTCTGACAAAAGTTTAAAATAAATGAATGTGATTGAGTATGATTTAATAGTATGCAGTGATTTTTAAATATAGCAAGGAAGTCTGATATAAAAGTTCTTGTTTTAAAAGTTTCCATGCTTCCATGTACCTAGGCTAAAGATCTCAGTTCAATTTCAGTTTTTCACAACTCCAAACATTTCAATTAGTCAATGAGGTCATCTACTTTGCTCACATCAGAGATCATTTTAAAGCAATCGATTAGAGACAGATCTTATTCAGATTAAAATCATCCATTCATCTCCATCCATTATCTATACCACTTTATCCATCTGGGTCGCGGGGAAGCTGGAGTCAATCTCAGCATCTTCGGGCGAGAGATTAAAATCACTATATCAGAATTCCAGTGGGTCAAATGTTTACAAACACCACATTGACTGTCTCTGGAAATTGATGCAATAACTAAATAGAAATTTCTTATTAGCCAATGATCATAATCAAGGGTTAACTGGGAGAGCACCTCTGTAAAACAGCCTACCTTTCACAGACGTTGCCTTTCCGCCATTGATTGATATGGAAAAATCCAAGCAATTTGGACAACGCAACAAAAAATTATGGACCTCATTAGGAACAATTTCCATACAAATGAAGGTACCATGAGCATCTGTACAAACATTTGTATGTAATTAACATACAAATGTAACAGACATTAAGAAAAGCATTAAGAAAAACTGTCTCCCAGTGACCAATGAACTTTGGTCCAAAGTGTTCAACTGAACCCCAAGAAAGTAACAAAGGAACTGGTGAAGAAGTGTGGGCCATCAGGTACCAATGCATGTACATTCACCGTTAAAAGGGTCCTAAATTACCACGGCTGTCATGAAAGGAAGGAGCTCCTACTACAAGACCGATACAACAAACACCAGGGTCAAGTTTGCAGGTGATCACCAGCCTTTTGGAGGAGTGTTTGCTGGTCAGATGAAACAGAAATTGAACCGTTTGGCTAAAACGATCAGTGCTATGTACGTAGGAAAAAGGGCGAGGCTTTCGATCCCAATAAACACCATCCTATACTACTGTGAAGCACGGTGGTGGCAGCATCATGCTATGAGTGTGTTAAGCTGGAAAAGAGACTAGTGCACATCAGAAAATAGATTTAATATTTAGAAATACTAACAAAACGTCAAGACATCAGCCAGAAAGTCAGTCACAACAGGCTGTTCCTGCAGGATAATGATCCTAAACATACTTACCAAGAAAATGATGTAATGGCCAATTCAATACTTTCACTGTTTAGGATCATCATCCTGCTGGAAGACCACGTTGCGACTGACTTTCTGGCTGATGTCTTGACGTTTTGGCTTAAAGTATGGGAGTGGCCATTGCAAAGCCCTGACCTGAATCCCATCGAAGATTTGTGGACTGAACTGAAAAAAGTGTCCTAGCAGGGAAGCCCAGTTCTGTCAGGTGTGATGAGCAAAAAATAAATAAATAAATAAAATTCAGCTAAGTATTGTGAAAAAAGCTTGTGGAAGGCTATGAGAAGAGTTTGATTCAAAGGCAATGCCACCAAATTCTAACAAAGTATACGTATGTAAATTTCTGACCTACTGTAAATTTGATATAGAAAATAAAAGCTGAAATAAATCCCTCTCTTAATTATTACTTTAAAACAACCTCTTACTGAAATAAACTTGATACCCTAATCGATTTGTGGAAAAGTATAGGGACGTCAAATGTGTGGAGCTGTCAAAAATTGAGCTTGAATGCCATTAGCCTAGCCTAAGTGTTTGGCCTTAGCTGTAATAATTCATATGTTTTTCATATCTTATAATATGAATTATACAAGTAGGTATTTAAAAAGCATATAAATAGCGATAAAGACGTGAGAGACGGGGTTTACAGTGTGAGGGAGAGCCAGAAAGCCTGAGAGGTTGTGTGAAGGAAAAGACAAAACAATGAAGGCGGTCTCCTGCTGTCGGGCTTCGCTGAACCAGATGGACCTGCAGAGAGCTTAATTTCCTGAGCTGACCGCTGTGATCGCGCCACACTGCGCTCTCTCTCAGCATCCAGCATACACCAAGGACTCTCGTATGGCAAAGACAGATCTTACATTCCCATGAAGCTTGTCAGAACGATGATGTGAGGAGAGTGAGTATATAGTAAACACAGAAGTAAGTCACAGAAGACAGAATAGGCAGAGAATCACTGTAGTCTATCATACACATAATACAATATTCACATTCATATCATTATTTATTATAAAGGTGAGGTCACATTTACAAAGCTTGGATTAAAGCAAAGGTTACCTATAAATTCAGTTGAATGGGATTGTAAACCTAGTTTGAAAATAATCAGGCTTGCATTTAAATATAATCGAAGACTTGTTTCAATTTTACAGCAGTTTTTGCTGAGCTTAATCTTGTTGCCTCAGTTTATTAAATTTGTCAAGGAATAATTCGACAGAATCCCAGAGCCAAATATTGTGAAACATTTTTAACGTTCTGTCATTACTTCAGCATAATATCTTGTTATATCGACATCATTATTTCAACTTAATATGTAATTTATTTCTTGACAGTTCATTTGAGTAGCTTAATTTCTCATTATTGACAGTAAATCCTCATTTTGAGTCATTCATTTGATTTAATATCTCATTATTTACTTCAAGATACATTAGTTTCAGCTATCTTGCTATTTCAAATTAGCTACTTGAATTATTTAGGGAAAATAACAATATATTGAGTTGAAATAATCACATGCTATTTTAAAATAACAAGATATTAAGTCTTAATATTGAAAATATTAAATGATGACGAGTTAATTATTATTTAATAGTTATTAAATAATGACATAGCACATAGGTTGTTTCGTTGTTTTGTTTTGTTTTTTAACAATTTACGGTAATGATATTAATCTTACCAAATATTTAAGTTTCCAAAATGGTAGCATGTGTATAAAACGGACTGTAGAAAAATAAATATTAGTATATGTTACTACAGAAATGATCATTTAGTACAGTGAGTGGATTAATATAAACCTGTTATTTACCTTGCAGCTGGAACTACTTTCAGAGTCGCTGTTTTTCAAAATGAGTCCACACCTTCTGACCAATCAGAGTGGAGAATGTAACTGCGCTGTGGAATAGGGTAATAACTGACACACGTCAACTGGCAAATGTGTTTAATGGCTGGACATGCTCACAGTGAACCGCAGACGGTGTGAAGTGCCAATTATACACATGGACAAGTGAGAATAAACTGAGAACACTGCACACGTGATCTTTGTATTGTGTCTGACATACTGTGATCCAAAGCTAGATTCAAATCTTCAGATTGAGAACATTTTTATTTTGTTGTTTAATTATTGCAATTATTAAAAATTATTCTTTTGGAAGAGGTGAAGGCTGCCTTGTGTGATGGGTGTGAAACTTGTCACATGTCAATATTTGAGCCTGCAGGTTTACAGATACTTAAGTCTAGCTGTGGAGAAACAGTGTGCCATACAGTAATATTAAGTAATAATCACCCATTAAAGCACAGACTCTCAGGGGCCTAAATCTAATAAAGCCTTTAGCACATGATGCCGACTAGCAAAACTATTAACACAACTAAACATTTCTGCGCAAATCGCAAACCTAAAGGCTTATAAGGCCACCTTGTGTGCCAGTAATTCTCATAATTCTTCATGCCTTGGCATCTATACACGACATTATTACAGAAAGATCTAAATTACAGTCTATAAACAGATTCCTTGTTTGCCAGATACCTCTACGCCTCTCTCTATATCAACACACGTACACTTCTCATTACACTCTCATATGTCTATTCTCCACGTAAGTATCATCAGCATAACAGTAATTCATACGTTATTGTCTTTTAGGTTGTGTATCTTGTGTGTTCTCTGCAGCACACAGTTGTTTTTTTAACCGTTTTAAACAATAGATAAAGACGAAAACACACAAATTAAAAAGGCGTCCATGTTCGTTTCTTTTTTTGCCCAGTTTCGGTGAGATGACATCATTATCATAAAGTCTGTCAGTTTCTGGTTGTACCAGAGTGCGATGAGGAAACACTTTGGAGTCTTTAAAAAAAAAAAAAAAAGAGGAAACGATTCTTGAGTGTTTTGCGCTTGAAGTCCTCATGCTAAGGGCGACGACGACGTGTGTCATCCCGCTCGCTCTGCTCTTCTCGCCTCACGCTTCATAGCTTTCTCTTCCTGTCGTCTCCGTCCAGTGTAAACAGCGCGAAGGTGTGAAGTTGCATCTTCGGCTCCTGTTCAGAGGTGGGAGGAGGTGGAGAAGCACAGCTTCAGGGTGTAGGGATTGGAGCCATCTGTGGACGTGGAGAGAAATCTAGTTAGCAGGCTATATTACAAAACTGGCCAATGGGATGAGAGGGAAACTACCATACAAAAGGCCACACTGTATCATTTATAGGAATATAAAGGATAAAACACAGTCAGGACTCAAAGCCCCGCCCACTTTCCCCAATCTGGGCTTTGTAGCTTTTCCAGTCAGATTGTACAAATACATAAGAATATGCTAGCAGTAACAGGTTTGCTTTGGAATGTTTTTCCCCATAATTTTTCCCCTCCTTTTGATCACAAGCAAGCATGACACACTAGAAGGAAATCATTTTTACTTTAAGATGTAAGAACCTAATGATTAAATGATGTGTTTCTAATTTAAAGAATGAAAAAATGATCACATGGGATGTGTTTTATTCTTCCTACTCTACAGCAGTTTAAAAGTAATGATACTTTTGAGTTTTTAAAGAATGAAACATTGTACCTTTTGTTTAGTTTATAGGGACACTGCACAACCAAAAGTATGCGGACACCTGACCATCACACCCAACTGTTGTCACAAAGGGAATGTCTTTGTATGCTGTAACATTACAGTTTCCCTTCACTGGAACTAAGAGGCCCAAACCTGTTCCAGCATGACAATGCCCCTGTGCACAAAGCCAGCTCCATGAAGACATGGGTTGCCAAGTTTGGAGTGGAAGAACTCGAGTGTCCTGCACAGAGCCCCGACCTCAACCCCAGTGAACATCTTTGGGATAAACTGGAACACCGACTGCACCCCAGACCTCCTCGCACAACATGCTCTTATAGCTGAATGAACACAAACCCCCACAGCTAAACTCTAAAACCTAATGGAAAGTCTTCCCAGAAGAGTGGAGGATATTATAACAGCAAAGTGAATAAATTTGGAATGAGATATTCAACAAGCACATTTAGGTGTGATGGACAGGTGTTCATACACTTTTGGTCCATTAATACTGTCCATGAGGTAAATTAGTTCCTGATATCACTTAGCGCAAAGGACAACAGAGCCCAACCTTAACACTAGCGAATCCTTCCATAAACGTTAAATAAACATCTCCATAAAGAAAACCTTAATCTTAATACATTTACCTTTGTTAAATAACAACACAGTTTTTTCATTAGTCTTGGATTATGTGGAGTGTGCACATCCGTCTTAATGCGTGGTTGCTATAAAACTGATAAAGTTTTCTCACAGGATAAACAGATTAGCATCAATTAGTGTAAACAAAATATTATGCAACAAGAGCAAAGCATCCTAAGAAGTTGAATCAAGTGGAAAAAACACACAAGTTGAGCGCAATGAATACTTTTTATATATTTTCCACTCTTCGTGCTTTATTTTACAACTTGATTTTTTACAAACAAATAACTGGTACTTTAGAAGATTTATGTAATGCCTCGCAGTACAAAAGCACAGGCAGGCATTTGTTTGCTTTGTCCTAAGCTTAGACAGAAACTGCACGCTGTGACTCGATTACACATGTACCACTGCAAGATTAATTGCACAGGGCGATGCACATCACACAAAACCGTTAAGAGGTTTGTGCGTGTGTGTGTGTGCACGTTTGTGTGTGTGTCTGCCAGCACATGGAAAGTATGACTACCAAATCCAAATTACCGATTCCAGTATATTGTTAAATACAAATATCTGGGGCTTTTTTTGGCTTTCCCGTCCTCTACACTACCAGCTTTTAGCTCCTTTTAGCAACTCGAGTTAAAAAAAAATCTTGGATTGGATTAGATAAAAAAAAATAATAATAAAAACAGAGAAAACGTTATAAAGAGAAAGTTAAAAATGCTACATCAGCTCTATTTGTAGCACAGTGGAAACATGAGAGCAAGCTTTGTTGCTGCTAAATAAGTATTTTAATGATGAAAAACTTCAATTGAAGGTTAATTTAAACAAACAAGTGACACTAATTTTAAATTAGATTAAGCTTAGATTCAGCAACATTTATCTGTCTTTCTGTTAGCATTCCTTTGTGTTTAGCATGGCTAACTACCATAGGTTAGCCTTAAATGTAAGCTAACTTTAGGTACATTTAGCTGGGTTTCTGTTAGCCAGTTCTACCTGAATTTACTAGATAATTGTGTTATCAAGTGGAAATGTTTTGTGAAGTCACATTAGCACACGATGGTTGCTTTTTTTTAATGGGTTGTGAAAATCTTTACCTCAGAAAAGTTGCTAGTCATTTTCGAAACAGGAATCCATGTGATTCGGTTGTGAATGTTTAAGAAGTGTTTATGAAATAAGTTCAATAAAAACAAAAGTAAAATGGATTTTAAATTGAAGTATTATATGTTGATATTCAGAAATGATTCAGTAGGCGAAAGTTTTGGCCACTAACACTTTAAGGCAGGACAGTGCACAAGCACATGTGCTAATAATTAGCATTCACAAACTAATACCCACTAATATGAGCTCAGAATAAAGTGGTAAATGTTTTGTTCAAAGGTAAAGACATCAGGAAATGAGTTCGGTAGCCGTACTCACTGGGTATTCTGATCTGGTAATGATTCAGTACTGTCAACACTTCCACTGCATGGGTTTTGCTGTCAAATTCCAGGAGGCCGGAGATGGTTTTGGAACTCGCTGTAAACACACATCATATATAGAGCACATAAAATATCATATGTGGATCATCATAAGGTTTTTGTTTCTACTTAAAGCCAATTTCATTAATTAACAGATGATGGCTGAGTTAATTGATCTGATATGATATCTGATACCACACTGATATGATATGACTACACCACTGCAGTGTGACATTACTTAACACTACTACTAATATTATCTTACTCAAATATGAAGTGAGTCTGGCAATATAACAGCATGGTAGTGCTTTTTAGTTTCTTTTTTCCTCTTCAAACCGACTCCCAGTAAAGACAAAATATAGCAGAATGTACGAGAAGTGATGTGAACCGTAGCGGCTACATTTTTACAACGTGTTAGTCATTAAGCTGGAAGGATTTAAAAAGGTTTACAAGTCATGTGCCTCAGCCATGAAATAAAGCACTAAAATATCTTTTTTTTAGACATAAGACTTTACATTGAGTAAAGTCCAATGCTCAGACATTACCAACACAGAAACACGCAGACTAAACATGCAGACTTTGGGACTTACGTTTGGCATCAAACACTTTAAACTTGATGAAGCCCGGCACATCCTGCTCTGTGCATAACTGGAAAAGATCAAAAATACATTATTATTATTATTATTATTACAGACTCCCACATATGTAATTCATTCCCTTCCATTTGCGATACTCATTTGCGCATGCAAGCGCCACTCCCAAAATGACTTTTAGCTTTAGCAAATTACACTGGGAGTGCAAAATTCTCTGTAAACCTTGTTAATAACTCAGTTTGCAGATGTTATCGAGTTTCAATGTGTTTTTATACACATAAATCAGTGAACTTTAGTAGCTTATGTGCTTACACCACTGCATCATTAAATTCTCAATTCTGATTGGTCAGAAGGTGATTCATTTTCCACAACAGCTCCTTTGACAGGATAAATTGCAGGTTTAGATTAAAGGTGCAGTTATCGATTATGGAGAAAGATTGTTGATATTTGAACTCAACAGCCAAACAAATACACACCTATCTTCAGTACTCCAGAAGCTCTGCCCACAAATTCACAGACACATTGCAAGACAACAACACTAACATCGACAACCCCATCTTCCCCTGCCCTGTGATTGGCCGGAATTTGCCCCCTGCTGCTGAATGCCTGGAATAGTGTTGTATGGCTCGCTCTGAGCCACCTTCTTTGTTTCCCTGTTTACAGAGTCAGGGTTGTGTACGAGCACTGGATTTTTTTCAGCACACACACAGAACAGACAGCTAGCAGACCCTGTGTAGATATTTGCTGAATTTGACAAAAAGTGTATTGGGTTAGAATCGATGCCTGCACCTTCAATGTGCTCGTTCTAATTCAAACATGTTAACGTATTGAGTCTCCAGTGTCAGTGCTTTGCAACAGGTATAACCTTGAGGTTTTCCAACATGGGAAAGTCTTCAGAACAGGATTAAGATTGTTTTTCAGTACATTTACATTTACGTCATTTGGTAGACGCCCTTATACAGAGTGACTTACATATATCTCTTTATACAACTGAGCAGTTGAGGGTTAAGGGTCTTGCTCAAGGGCCCATCAGTGATAACTTGGCAGTGCTGGGATTTGAACTCACAACCTTCCAATCACTAGTCCAATGTCTTAACCACTGAGCTACCACTGCCCCTGTACCATTTTTTTTTTTGCTTTATTAACTTCAAACGAGAGAAAAAACTAGATGTTGGTGAAGGAACTGACTAAGTGACAACAGCAGATGTTCCACGGCATTAAACATAACTATAAATGGATGAAAAGTATGACGTGTCATTGTGTAACAATTAAAAAATAAAGCCAGTCTTGGCAAGAGGAAAAGCTTTCAGGACGTGCTGTTCAGGGTAGTAATAGGAACTCTGCTTCATCACACCACTCCATTGGGTTTTATTCATTACTTAATGCACTAAAATACACTATATTTATGGAAGGGAATTCATTTATCATGGTTATCATGGTTATTATGGCAACTGGCATTTCCACCAGTGCTAAATGTTATCAGAGCTTAACAGAAGGTGTGCACTGACAGCAGCAGGTGACAGCGACAGTGTGGGTGGACGTTCCCGGGTAACAGCTGCACTGACGGCTCCGTTCTGCTCTTTTTAATGCCATCACCTCTTTTCCCCTGCATTCTATACTCTTGTCCAAACAGCACTTACCCTCTGCAGGTCATCCTCAGAGATGGAGGGAGGGACATTGTAGAAGTGCAGCACGCATGAAGGAGGCTGGATGATGTTTTTGGATGCCTGCCCAGCGCTGGTGAAGCGGTTGTTGCGAGTCATGGCGAAATCTTTGTAGCTGCTCGAACCATCCTCCAGCTCAAAGACCTGGCTCGGGATGACTGCATGCTGCTTAGACACACTGCATAGAGAGAGAGGGAGACAGAGAAGAATTGAAGAGGAGGTGGTAAGACAGAAAATGATAGACGTTCCAATCAAAGAAGGACAAGAAACAAACAGAGGCAAACTAAATGGCGGAGGAGAGACAGGCCGGAACACAAAAAGAGAGAAAGTGATTATCATCCTTCAGAAGTGAAAGGAGCATCAGTCAGGAAAGACAGATTTAGAGCACTGAAACAAGCCATTCTGTGTTTTTCAGGAAACAACGCGGGCAACGAACGGAGACATGGCTCCCGGCTAGAAAAAGGAAAGTCAGACAACAGTGAGAGCTATATCTTATTATAAACAGCTCGACCTTCAGCTGCTAGTGCATTTTTCAGCTCGTTAAAAATGGTTACTGCTCATCCTCAGCATAAATCCTCGCCAGTTTGGCAGCACAGAGGCACAGAGGTACGGCTTATGTAAATGCACACAGCAGCTTAAATCACTGTTGCACAAAGGCATCTTTGGCACCGTTTCCAGTTCTGTACATGCCTATGCTTTAAGTGCCTGAGGATCAAAAACAGCAGCTTTTTAGAAGAAACAAGCTGGTTAGGTTAATGAAATGACAAGTTAGCGCTCGCATGCTACACTTTCTCTTAAGTCAATCTGCTCCTACATCAGTGAATTATCCCGATGGATGAAGTGGGTCGATTCAACGAGACGTCTCTTCATCCCCCAAGGGCTCTTGAGGAAAATACGATGAGAAAAAAATGTGGGGAAGAATTCTTTAAGTGTCTAACACTAGATGAAGAGCGGTTAAAATGCTGGAAGTTTCCATAATGAATTTTTCTTAACATATAATGCATCATCATTCAAGCAGTATCACTAAAACACTAAAAGCCTATAATGTGGAAATTAACTTTTCCTTTTGTTTTTTTTTTGTTTTTTTTAACTACGATGCTATGTTCACACTAGCGGGTGATAAAGCAATGTCTGACTGTTCATTTTCTGTGTATGTGTGTGATACAGATTTTCTCAACTCTTTGCAAAATAGGTATGACATAGTGAAGCGACAAATCCAAAAAACTGGTTCGAATAATTCCGTAGACCAATACTACGGTGTCTGTGGTCTGAGATTTCTTCAGTTCCCGGCTCACAACTGTAGTTCCTACCAACGATTAGCTCCTATTTTCCGTTTGACAAGTTTTATCTTATCCTGTCATATCATCCTTTCATTAAACATGCACAGAGATAATATTAAGTAAATCAAAGCTTAGAAGGAATTACCAGGGATTGCTAGTGTCTGTTTAGTGCATGCAGTACATGCATAGTACATGCAGTTGAAGTCAGAAGTTTACATACAATCATCATGGACATGATTGTCATGGCTATACTGAGCTTTTGATGATTTCTTTGAACTATTCTTTTTCTGGAGAAGAATGATTGTACATCTTTAATAGAAAAAACAAGAATCTGGTGCACAAGTTTTAATTTATTTTGTGTTTTCTGAAATCAAAGTTACTACCTACAGGGTCAAAATTATACATACAGCACACCTAATATTTGGTTAAATGTCCTTTAGCAAGTTTCACTTTGACATGATGCTCTTGGTAGCCATCAACACGTTTCTGGCAGAATTCTGGTTGGATATTTGACCTCTCTTCTTGGCAGAACTGTTAGAATTCGAATAAATTTGTGTGTTTTCTGGCCCGGACCTGACCTTTAAGCACAGTGCACATATTTTCGCTAGGGTTGAGGTCAGGACGTGTTTTAAGCTTAATGTTAGCCTGCTTTATCCATTCCACAACCAGCTTTGATGTGTGTTTGAGGCATTTTCCTGCTGGAACACGTTCAATTTTCAACCGTCTTGCTGATGGTTTGAGGTTCTGCTGAAGAATTCTGAGGTTCATCGTTATTCCATCCACTTTGTGCAATGCAGCAGTTCCACTGGCACCTGAACAGCCCCAGGGCACGATGCTACCACCACCATGCTTAACACTTAGTACAGTGTTCCTCTGTACTGCTGGTCATTGTGGCCAAACAACTCAATCTTTATCTCATCTGACCATAAAACTTTCCTCCAGAAGGCTTTTTCTTTGTCCATGTGGTCAGCTGCAAACTTCAGTCGAACTTGAAGGTGTTGATTTTGGAGCAGGAGCTTCTTTCTTGGACGGCAGCCTCTCAGTCCATGGTGATGGAAAACTCACTTGAATGTAGACAGTGTTCCAGCAGCTCCCAGTTCATGGCAGGTCTGTGCCTTGATGGTTCCTGGGTTGTTCCTGACCATCCAAATCAATTTGCTCTCAGCTGAGGGTGACAGTTTGGGTCTTCTTCCAGACCTTGGCAAAGTTGTTCCACCTCATTTTAACTTGTACTTGTCAAACAAACCCTTTTTATGTTGTGCACAGAGAAGCAACCAGCTGTAGTCAGTCATGATCACTAACAGGAAGTTAAGAATCCTTGGCCTTGGCAAGTTAAAAGAGATTTTTTTTTAAACTTTCAGCACGAGTGTATTTTGTTACACTATTTTTTGGCTTCTACCATTTCTCTGTGAAACTACCTGAGACAAACTACAAGTCTTGCAAGTATCTTGTTGCACGTTAATGTGAACATAGGGCAAGGAGTTGCAGAAAATGTTAAATCTATACCTACTGTGGTTTCTTCATTTATGTGGTGACATAAGCTCTATTTTTACACACCATCACACACCACAGACTTTATCTACTTCACACAAGAGACTTGTTTTAATAGCTTGCTATGGTCCACGGGGGCCAATCAGCATACAGCACAACCACACACACACCGGCTGCGTCTCAAACCACACACTACCATTATATAAAGAAACAGCCAATGGTGCACTATTTTTACATACTTTTCAGTGCACATATTAGTATGAGACTTGGAATGATATGCACAATTCTATAGTTAGCGCCAGTGAAAAAAAAAAAAGAATTGAAAATGACTATTGACAAGATTCTGGAGAAATGAGACGTTTCTGTTTGCTCCCATTTCATAACGTCTGGGTAATAATTTTTTTCTGCAAACCTCCGACTGCTCTCCAACTTCTCATAGTCCACAGCTCACAAAACACACTGCGCCTGTAATAAGATGATTCATCTCAGGGTTGAACGACACTAAAAATGAATCTGAATGTTTCTGTTCAGGGTTACGAAACATCGGCTTCAAATAAAATGTCTGCGTGTGTTGACATGCCAAATGCTTCTTCCATTTGTTAAGAAGGCTATTAGCAATCTAATGAATATTAATGAACAGCAGGGGTCTGCTTTATGAATATTAATAACTTGTGAAGGGAGCCAGTCAAAACCAACTATGAGATGCAAAAGCAGAAAAACGTACACTATGACAATTTAGGTATGATTTTAGAACATCTCATGAATAATACAAAAATGCCTGAACCTAATAGGATATGGGACCTTTAAATGCAGAGTGAAAATTCATAGTCACTCAATTAGCATAATGTAATTTGTTTTAATTAGACTAAAACATGCATGCGTTCCTGTGTTCATTTGTTTTAGCCCAAGCCCGGGCTTTTGGTTTAACTAAGAGTGATATCACACATATTAGCTTGTTAGATGTGAGTATGAATCAGAACAAAATTGATACACAAAATTGATTTGTTTGGTTTGGTTTCACATTGATTTTTTTTATTTATATATTTCTGGGGGTGTTTTTCCCCCATTTTCTCCGCAATTTGGTCTTGCCAATTCCCACTCACTAGCTAACTCTCCGCAATTACATTACAACTACCAACCAGGGAGAGTGGGGCTAGCATGTGCTTCCTCTGTGACACGTTAAGCCAACCTCTTCATCTTTCCTGCCCTATTCTGCAGGCATTAGCTCACAGACACCAATGATTGGCCAGTGTCTATGTGATTGACAGGCGAGAGAGTATGCCAAACCTCGCACCCTGAGAGCATGGCCAATTTTGCTTTCTTGGCTCCCAGCCATGGATGGCTGTGGCATCATTGGGACACATTGCAGTTGATTAAATGAACCCTAAAAGCCAAAAAGTACAAGGGGACATGTAGGCCTGAAAACAAACTTAGTAATACAGCCTCAGTAATACAAGCGCGCAAAGAAATCACAATAATAATGGAGAATACGAAGCCGCTGCTAAATAAATGATTCATTAATTATAAAAATGTCTAGTTTTGGGGCGCTTTCACAACTAGTGGTCCATTTGGTGAGTCTAAAACAGTGCAAAATGGCACACAATTCAACATATTATAAAGGAAGAAAAATGTTGGAGGTATATACCGCCTCATAAAACCCTTTCATTAACTGGTCAGAAATTCAGCGATGGAAAAAAAGGAAATAAACCTTTTGGTAAGTGTAAGTAAAAATCACAAAACTCTATATAAATAACTATTTGTTAGGTTTTATAGTGCAGCCATCATTTATGGTTGCTCACTGGCCCAAATATCCAGAACACATGACAGTTCTACAGCGCTACAGCTGTGATTAATAAAAAAGGGCATCCATACCATACGTTAAGCCTCTTGCTGAAGACTTTGATACTGTTAAGATGTGTTATGGCACGGTCGACCGCGTACTCATCGCCCATCTCCACCAGGGCCGTTCCAGGCACGCTCTTCATGAATTTCACCTGTAAGAGAACACGGACACACAGAGCTGTTGACTTTTATAGCTTATTGCTTACAGGTACTTGTGGTTAGTCTATCTTTTAGCTCCACTTCCATTAGGGAAATTCGAGAGTGATAAAACACTGCAGCACTTTTCCTCTCATGGCCCACTCACCTTCTCGATGTTACCATAGAGACAGAAGAGGTTGAAGATGCGGGTGCAGTTCATCTTGGTGGGATGCAGGCCGCTCACCATGGCAACAGAGCTGGAGGAGTGGCCAATGTAGGAGGAGGTCTGGGGCAGAGGGTATGCTACAACGTCGGGCACCTCATGGGAACTCCTCTTAAATCTGGTGTTACTGGGCAGAGGCAGCAGGGGGCAGTGTGACCCTGAATAGCCATGGGGGGGGGTTAGAGAGAAAGGAAGAGCTGTCAGTCGCAGAAGGCAGCCGTTAAGATTCTGGTGCAATGCTTCAGAAACGAAAAAAAGAAAGAACGAGCATGAGAAATTACACACTATTTTCTAGTCTGATGCACTCCGGTTCTCTTGCAGGTCCTGCTAATTACACCGCGCTTAGCAGAATACGATCTCATTCCCCCTCCCTCCCTCAACATGTCATTTCTTTCCTCCATCCTTCCCTCCCTTCCTACATCCTTCTCTTCTACCTCCCACTTATCTGCATGACAGAGGGTGAGAAAGCTTAATCACTCGAACTGAGAAACAGCTGCAGAGCGACAGGGGGAAAAAAAGACAAGACGAGACAGAGTGATGGAGACTGACCGTAACCGTTGTCGCTGTACGAGGACGGATGCTCCCCCAGGATGGCCTGCCTCTGTCTACCTTTACCACGTTCTGTAATCAGAGCACATATCCAGAGAAGAAGCACAATGGGGGTGTGAAAGTACTAAAGACGCTACACAAACACACACACACACACACATTCACACACAGTCATCAAACACAGATAAACCATGCATGGATAGAAAGAAAGGAATGAGAGGTGAAGTGTGATAAGATGTGAAATGGCAGTGGGTGTGCAACTGCAGCGCAGACTGAGGTAAAGGGGCACAAACGTGGAAGAGATTCATTCCTGTAGCTGAGCAGATCTTATAACTGGTTACCACTTTAATGTTCAAAAAATAATAATAATAATGCACACTTCATGATGTTAGTATTCTAAGGTATGGTCTAGACGTACATATCTGTATAAAGCATATCTGTATATCTCTAGAATCTACATTTACATAACAATGTAAAAATCCATTAGAACATGCAATTGTTTCTGTGCAACCACCCAAACACGTTTTAACATGTGTTAACAATGTTAACATCTTAACAATGTTCAGTTAATTCAGCTTACTATATTATGCTAATGCTATCTTACGTTAGCCACAATATTAGCTTTTCACGGTGACGAAGAATTTCTAATGTGGCAGAATGTTTATACACTGTAAACCAGCAGGTACAGCTGAGCTGTATTTACTTTTTATTGCTGTTCTGTATGATATATGGAACATCTACAACTTACTTTTTACTGTGGCATCAATTTAGTTCTTTTCAGTCAGGTCGTAAACAGAATGTGGCTATTGATCGGTCAAAATCACCTATGTTGCATTTATGCTCATCCTGGATGATGATTGGCTGGCAGATATAAGTTTATGAAGACTGAACCTTATAATACTGAGATCATGACTTTCTTTTCATGCTCCATGTTCCTAAGCCATTATTTGCAGTCTTACTGTTTTCTTTCCTCCCACATCTGTTCCAACTAGCAAACTCATTAACACGACATTTACTAGCTCAAAATGGGAACGGCTTTCTTACTGAGCTAATGATCGTGAGAGTCGATGATGTTACGTTTACTACACAAGTATTGAGCACAGGTATACCTCAGGGATGTATTTTGGGTCCTCTTCTGTTATTGTTACTATTGTCATGCACAGGAGGATTCTGATCTAATTTGTTGACAACATGACAGTAATTGGTTTTTATCACTGCAGAGGATGAAAACAAGTACAGACAAGAGAGAGTAGACTATTTTGAAATGTGTGATAGTAGCGATTTAGTTTTGGTTTTTACACATTAACAAAGTCGATCTTTTGGGATTTCAGGAAACGTACATGACACAAACCAGTTACGATAAAGAGAACAGACGTAGTAGAGGTAGTACTCTTTTACTCCTGTATTACGGTATTCATTTGCATGCCACAGTGCTGTTGAATTCTCAAATCTGATGTTGATTAATTTTCTGATATTGTTGATATATGAAGCTTTCTGTAAGAAGACGGTTATTTAACATTTAGGGAAGGAGTCTCCAGTATCAGCGCTTTGTTACAGTACAGTCAAGTCTTCAGGAGAAAGAAATCGAATGACAAAAAACAAAAAATGAATCGAATGACATCAGGTTTTTCTTGGTCAAAAATACTTGGTAATTTGGCTAATTACAGATACCAAATGCACCTATATTTAGCAAATTTAGTTTAACTTACATAGATCCATTCTTTATCTATACCGCTAATTCATCATGGGTCATGGGGAAGCTGGAGCCAATCTGCATTTGATATAATCTGCACGTATTTGGGCTATGGGAGGAGACCGGAGCACCCAGAGGAAACCTGCACAGGCACGGGGAGAATGTGCAAACTTCATACAGCAAGGTTCCAGATGGCCACCAGGTTCGAATATATTTATTTACTATATTTGGCACTTTTTATAGTAATTATAAAAGCCTTTACATTTTTTTAAGCCAAATGCCAGTAAAAAGTGACTTGATATAAATATTATGAGTTACAGCAGAAACATGATGTAAAGACAAGAAGGCAAAAAACTGCATTGGAGGCAAATGGAAAACAGGACGGTTGTAATGGCTATTTTCTTTTGAAAGTGTCCTGGAACTGCCCATAATGAACAGTTTTTGTAGAGTCATGTCTTCTTTGCAGATGAGGTCAAGCCACTTGACAGGACATTGCATCAGTAAAAAGGACAAGTCAAAGTGAAAATGTGGATATTTATAAAAGGATATTTATATCCAGCTGTGATCCAGTAATGGAAATATTCATGGAGTAATGAGAACCCAACTGAGCACAGCGAACAATGCTGGAAAAAAAACCCTTTCCCTTCGATTAAGGGTTTGTCGAAGTGTGTCTGCACTCGCAATGGCACAATGAGCACAACATTCACTTTCACATCCAACAATAAAACATCCGACTGAAAACAAACAGCAGGGGGGGAGGAAGACAGGTTGCTAAAGTTGATAAAGTCCTTGAGAAACATGAATTTTTATAGTTCAATTAAGCACAATTTTTGGAAGTTCATTTCACAAAAGCAGGAAGATGGTGTCTTGTTATTTACAATCACGACTGCCTTGTTATTCAGCGCCGTCTTGAGATTTTCACAGATGAAGAAAAAAGCGAGCATGTGATGAGGATTTCCGTACCGATGCAATGCGCCAAGCATTGTTACACCACTTCAAAGCATGCAAAGGAACAAAGTCTTTCTCAAAACTGTCAGACTGAAAGGAGAACAGAGCAGAACGCTCCGTCTCTCTTTCCATTTCTCTCCTACATTTTCTTTCTGTTCTCTCTCTATTTAGCTCTCGAGGACTACAGGGAGAAGTCATGCAGAGTGATGCTAATTGCTACAAAATGAGCGGTTAGTGGTGGGAGTTTGTGGGCACCGCTGGTCTCTGTTTTCCACATACTGACGGGGGTTTGGACACAAAGTGACCTCACACGGCAAATGTCATGTCCTGTTCTACTTGTCTCTTCATCAGCTTTGGATATCACCATTTCTTCTTATTTTCATTCCAGTGTCAGATCAGTATTCTATTTTTCACATGCCTTGTCTCAAGAGCTCATTTAACGATTGGGCCATCTTACCATCCACCATTAAATCCGTGTTAAGTCAGGATTCTGAATCTGGTCAATCACCAGTTGACCTTGTTGTTGGGGAAAAAAGGCAGGGGTGGTGCAATTAGGTAGGTGTAGAACTAAAAAGTCTCTAAAGGGACTCACTGATTTGAAATATAATCAATGCACTGCCGGGACGGCTGTGTTAAGACTGTGGAAATGAAGTTACCTCGCCAAACAAACAAACAGAAATTTTGAAAAAGCTTTGACGTTTATTTTTCTTGATGCTTTGGCCATATGGATTCCATTGTAAGCAGGCCACAGAGGAGCATTTCTTGTACACCTTCATGAGATTTGTAATTTTACAAAGTGCTGACTGAATTACCTGAGCCCCAGTGGAGAAAAAAACAGCAAGGAAGGCAACGAATGAGACGGAGAGAGACATTCCTTTTATTGCTGGCAGCTCCATTAATATGCTTTTATTTAGTTCTGCAGTCCACGATTCAATTAGAATTCAAATACCAGCATCCCTTCTGCACCTCAATAACTAAACAATGGAGGCTGACAATGTGCACATAGTGCACCGCTGAGAGATCTGTGCCATGGACAAAGTCAAACAGATCTTCGAATCCTATTGAGAAGACTCCAATCGATTGCTAAACATCACCAGCTCTCTGGTGATAACACTGCTTATCCTCTATTTGTGGAGAGAATACAGCTGCAGTAGTGTTGCTATGATCCAGGCCATCCATAAGCTGGATAATCACATGGTGTTATGCCCTTGCAATGTATTTCTGCTGTTTCCAAGACTATCTCACTTCCTCCTCTTTACCCACTCACCATGCTTCTTCCATCTGTTTGATCTTTCAGTCATGCTTTCTTTTCCTCTGTTCACTTTCATGTTTCCATTACTCTCACACAGCCTTCTGATACCATGGGCCAGGATGGAATAGTAATGTAAAGACCTTGATGGACTGTCAGTGGTGTGCATTTGGGAGCTTTTATGAGAGTCTGTGATGGCGGGTCAGTCAGCCAGGTCATGCTGAATATCTCATAGGAGTATGTCTTGATTCTTGTACTGCCTTTTCAAGGAACTCCATTGGTTATATGGTGGCAAATGACCATGCATTTGAGTGCGTAATTGTTATTGTACTATCTGACACTGTGTGGACTTATGTAAAATCTTTGGGGGTAAAATTCTGAATTGGGCATTGCACGTACATGATTGGTAGTGTCACAAGCCTCCAAAACCAGTCCTTTTCCAAACCAGTCTTCTCTGTCCCGATTGCCTACACTTTTGTCCTAGAAAGAGTGTCTTGTCCTTCACACTTACTAAGTAGACCGCTGAGTTTTGACCTGAGGAATTTGCCATGGTGTGCTACTGAAGCAGTGGTTTTGCTATAACTTGCTAGAAAAATGGTCACATACAGAACCATGAAGGATTTTTGGCTTGTCTTTCTATAGAACCCCTAGAATAGTTACCCTATGAGAGAGGGTTCTGAGTAGATCCAATATAGAAAGCTTATAACATTTTACTATCCAACAAACCCCAGAGGAGCCATTTTTATTAGAATGAAAAGGTTCCATCTAGCATGCTAAAAGGTTTTTTTAGGTTTGTTTCTCTGAGGGACTCTTAAAAATATTCTGTCAAAAGGTTCATTGGTTTGTTTCTCTGGTAGAACTCACCAGATAAAGGTTTTTTGCTTTGATCGTCTGGGGAAACACTTAAAGGTACTAGTAAAGGGTTAGCACCCTTGTAGGTTTATTGGATTGCTCCTCTGAGGGAACTTTGAAAGTACTATGTTGAAGTCTAGAACAGTCTTAGAACAAGTTAATGTTTTTTGGTTTGCTCCCATTTGGGAACCCTTAAAGGTAATATGTAAAAGTCTACAACAGAGAGCTAGTTAACAGTTTAGGGATTTTTGGTTCGTTCCTCTGGGGAAACACTTAAAGGTACTGTGTAGAATCTACAACAGAAACTTAGCACCAATTAAGGTGCTAAACTTTTTTTTGATTTGTTACTCTGAAGGAATCTTTGAATACTTTTTCCTAGTTGTGTACTCTAGAGTCTTCAAGGCCACAAAAGAAGCAAAGTAGTAAAGGAGGACAAAGTAAGGAATATTCCTCTTCTGCAGGCTATGCTGACAAAGGTCTACTCGACCTGTCCTTCTTTAAGTGGGACACACTGATTTCAGCATGCCTCACAGACATCTCAGCCTAGATGAAGGATTGCCATCTCCAGCTCAACCTGCATGGGACAAAGTTTCTTGTCATGCCAGCAATTCCTTTGACTCAATTCTACATCACGGTCAAGCTTGATCGCTCGTTGTTACTACAATCAAGGCTAGACCAGCTAACCTTTAGAGTGTCTTATATTCAGGAGATCTCTTGATCTCGCAGATCTGATCTTTATCATAGCAAGATGATCGGAAAAAAAGCTGTTGGAATATATTACTCATGTAATTCACAAGTTCACAGATCAACTACTCAAGGTTCTTGCGCTTTTTGACCTTTTTCCAAATTCCCAGATTTTCTATGTTTGTTTTTCTTTGTATTTTTAAAGATTGTTAACCGCATCACAATTTCTGTGTCTTGAGTCTTGCTTTGCTAACGAATTATTCATACTTTCTCCAGAATGTTCTCTAAAATCTGAAATGTTTCCATTTGTGGATGGAACTGTTCTCCTGCCTCATGCCAAGTGTTCCTAGGATAGAGTCCACATCCTATCCTGGATAAAGTGGTTACTGAACATGAATGAACGAACGAGCTCTCATTACTTGTTACCAAGTACCATTACCTGTTGTTGTTCATTAGCCTGGTAACTAATGTTATGATTAGTCAAGCATTTTGGCCTGTTGTTTAAGGATGCTCATTGCCTTTCCGAACTAAAGAGGATCAAGACACATGTCATTCTGAGCCACCTGCAATCTGGCCTGGTACATATCGAATAGCATGAATATACAAAATCCAAGAAATCTTCCGAGGAAGTATCATTACTTGGGAATGCATGACAAGTAGGATATGGCTACTCTGGTATACTGATATTGGTGTTTTAGTGAATATGATTATGCATGGGTCTGCATGAAAACACCTATTATTATGTAACATCATTAAACTAGTGCGTTATACTACATTCCTCATGTTTCTTTTACTCTAGTCGGTGTATTTGTGACTCTCACTGTATATCCTACGTGCCTTTGATCAACTGGTGGATATTTGCTCAGCAGCTCTTGTATCATTGTCAGCTCATTTACTATATAGATGCTTGGTTTGTATTCTGCCTCACTTGGAAGTTGCCTCAGATAAAAGCATCTCCCAAAGGGAATAAATATAAATGTAAATGCGCTTCCAGCTGAAAGGATATTATTGTGGACCACACAGCAGTTTTTGGCTCTTGTACCTTTTATAAGCCCAGAGAAAGAATTACAAAAGAAATTGAAAGAAATTTCAGGACACTCATGCATACAGAAACATGTACAAGACATAATGTAGATGAGGGGAAAACAGCATCAATAAGCAAAGACGAGAATGCATTTACACCCGCACACACCCACACACACGCTCCGACCAGTTTCTTACCTCGTCTGACCAAAAAGGGTTTGGTGTAGTCCCAACTGTCGTTGTCGTTTCTGATGACGTTGAGGCGTGAGGGCTAAAATGAGGGAGGGAGAGAGAAAGCACAGCGGCAGTGCATGTGTGTTAGGCTCCACCGGTGGGTGTGTGTATGTGTGTGACTGTGTGTAAGTGTGTGCAGGAGTATGTGTGTGTGTGTGTGAGCGCTGCAGATTTACCCGAGCGTACTCGATTTTCAGTGTGCAGCAGCCGGCGTATATGTCGGCTCCGTTGAGGGCCGCTTTGGCCTTCTGAGCATTCTGGACTGATTCAAACGTGGAGGACAGCCAGTCAAGGAAAATCATAGCAAAGTCCAAATCATGGCCTTAGAAAGCATCTGAGCTTTTCGGGCTCAATCCAAAACAAAAAAACTAGGCACAAACTGATGACTAGTTATACACTTCTGCCTTCCATTTAAAAAACAGTAAAAAAAAAATTAGACAGCATATTTGGGCAGCAAATGCGCACTCACATAATATACCCAGTCAAAATGTGAAAATGACATCTATGCCAGTATTAGTATCTTGATACTTTTGGTTCATTTGCTGATTAATACGGTTTGGTTTCACACCACGCAAAAAGCCAAAAAACCAAAAAGCAATAAACATTGTCTGAGGGTTGTGTAGGGCTTGAAGTTGTGGCAGAGACAGTGGCACAAATCATAGAAATCACAAATGACAATTATGTAAATAACTAGTTTAAGATATTTCCTCAGCGTGAAAGCTCTGACCTTGGCCTCTCTCCGCGCTTCACGGTACAGCTTAGTGTCTTAAATCTACAAAAAAAAACTGCTGCCATTGGTCAATACCTCATGAGACACTTTGAAACACTATTACTTACGCTTCTGAATTCGTAAGCACAGACGTGTGTAAAGCATCCAATATGGAAGTTTAAAAACACGTCTGGCAAGAACAGAGAAAAAAAAGCTATACTCTCAACACAAGCTCAAATCTGTGAGTAAACATAGGCGGGGGACAATAATCCGGAGACACAACAATGTGGGTTGCATAGTAGCCAGGCCAAGTCAAAGCCAAGGCTAGCGCTGTCTAATCATTTTGCGAGTCCATATGTTCAAGCCACTGTTCAGAGAAGCATATTAGCAAGCATGCAGGCAAAGCCAAGCAAGATGTCTACATGTGCAATACTGAAGTCCCTTCTGGCTTTTGTCTAGTTTGATGGGCTGTAATGCGGGAATGCTAGATATAGACTCCAGCAGTATAACCTCTAATAAAGATCAAATACCTTAGGAAATTCACTATGTAATATCCATCCAAATGCTCCGCTTTCCTGAGTAGCTTTTGAAGCCACTGCGTAAATTAGAGCAAAATCAGAGAGTGCACTTTTGATGAGTAACCTACTTGCAAGAGACATAGATGAGGAGAGAAACATCATGTTGATGAGATTTTTTTTTCTCTCCCTCAGCAAAAGTCGTCTCCCAGTGAAGCTGAGCATCTCATCAATGCCAGGCTTCGGTGTGCTGAGTGTGTTGCCCTCAATAAATGTGCACAGGACTGGTCCTAATCTTTTGGGGGTCCAGAATCTGATTTGAGACTGATTTGATGCTGAAACCATTTTCCGTTACAACATAAATAAAGAGACCGCAATAAATGGACAACAAAACACAAATAAGCTGCCTATAACGTCCTTACAATAAAGTGCCGGTTGTAGCAATGGGGTTATTCGGTATTTCATTTAATCTAGGAGCAGAAGTTTTCTCCTCCTGGGTGTCTTTTTCCAGTAAGGATATTCCACCATGGCCTGAATTCCGTTGCGCTTGAAGATGACGATGCGTAGCACGTTGCCGATGGGGTTGCACACTGTGTATAAAACATCCTGTAACAGAAGAGTGTCCCAATTCAGAAAGTAGTACTTGATACATAATCATCTATAAAGTGTATGTCCATAAATCACACATCAGTGCGCAGGGAGTAGAAATAAATTGCATTGGATTCAGAACAACAAAGCATCTCATCAGCTTATTAATCAAGCCTGGTGCCTTTTGATATGCAGATCTATTTCTATTGAACGCTCCACACCACTTAACCTAGCGATACAGCAGGGCCTATTATCTAGTCTTGATTGTGTCTGTTCGGGACACTGATCTATAAGAGAGACCTGCAGGGGCTTCGGCTGGTGGCTCCTGAAGCCGGAACTCACATAATGATGATCAATGAGGTTTCTTCTGACTAGCCATTAGTGAGATTAGTGCAATAGATGATTGTCATTGTTAGTACTCTTGGTTTTTTCAGCTCTCTGAACTGGGCTCGAGATAAGGGACCGAGGTACATTTCAAGGCTGTTTTTTTATTGATTAGGTATTGTTGTTGTTGTGACCCTGATGATTTAGCAACGTGTTGGGGCTGAATGAGTGCAGCAGTCACGGTAACCGGGAGCGATTCAAATTACCGCACTAATGACTCAACACACTTCTCAACTTCTCAAGGTTTTTCACCTTGAGAACGTCGTTCAGCACCATTCCATCTCAATTTGCAGATTGTTCTTCTATCTTCACTTTTGTCACCCAGATTAAACTCTCATCTTGTCACATCCTCCTCTGTCTTTCGGGTTGACTTTGTGTTTCAGAGCCTCTTTCATAGACTTTTTTCAAAGCAGAGTTTTCAGTTTTCTTTCAGCTTTTTTTTTTTTAAAGGTCATGACATTAACCATGCCATGAAACTGTTGTGGGATGCTGTGAGATAAGGCAGGATGCAAGTGTGGGTGCCTGACTTGTTTTTAAATGAGGGCAAACCAAAAGACGTTGTCAATGTCAAAGTCCATTTTGGGGGTCAAAATAAACAGGGTCAATTAACAGACCAACTAATCAGAAGGTAACAGGAAACAGGTGAACACAATAGGTCAACAGATCAACAAAGGCAAAACAGAAACAAAAGTACATGGTGCTTGTAGCCATGGGAAGTACAATGCAAATGAGGAATCATATTATCATATTATATAACAGAATAGCCATATATTTTCAAAAACATAGATAGATTGCAAGAACCATTTGAGATAGAAGCGTTTTTTTTTTCACCTTTAATTGTTCACTTGCCAAAATACCAGATTGTAGGTATTTTAATTAGTAAAGAAATGTGACCAAAATAATTTAGTCTGTTTTAATCTGTAAATGATGTCACTAAAGGCTCAGCATACAATGGCATGTTGATGCAAAAAAAAAAAATAGAAAATTTTTTTACAGATATTAAAGGATTTATGAAATAACTTCGAGGGTGCCTAGGAAGCTAGATGAATCTTTCACCTTGCCTATTGTTCAAAGGATATTTGCTGAAAAGTAGATACTTGACGATTGACTTGATAATACAGGACTTCCTGTCGTTATGGTAATGCTTGCACTACATGTCACTCATCACATGAACGCAGTGTAACAGATTGTCAGGCTTACGATACATGTAAACAGCTCTTTATAAAATCTGCGCAAGCAAACATGACTAATTACATGGTGCATTTTCCTGGCTCATACTCACTGTAGTGATGGGGTAGAGTGGGTTCTGAATGGAGAGCAGCAACACTTTGTTTCCACTGTTTGGGTCGTCTGCGTTTGTGGGCCGCGTGATGCGCTTGCTGGTGGAGTAGTTGAAATAGGCTTGCTGTCCCGCGATGTAGACGGCCTCTCTGGATCCGCAGCCCACGCAGCGGTCAGCGCTTTCTACGTCCTCAAACTCCACCAGCGCCTGCCTCTTAAACGGCATCATCATCACGTAGCTGTAGAAAGAGACGGGAGAGAGAAAAAAATCACGTTTATAACATATTATTGTTTAATCCTCCTCTCTGTACATAAAACGGAATTTAATGTGATATGAAATGCACCAACTGGATCACATTTATTCCAGGACCAATACTAATATTTGCACAGATGGATTTTTGTGATGTGGCACCGGGGTGATAAATGCAAGATCACAGCAGTGCCTGAGCTGTGAAAATTCATTTCTGTTCTTCTCTGTGCACCTCCAACATCAGAGTCAGAACATTGCTTTGCATGACATACAAATTATTTTTGAGTATAAAGATTTGCATCAGCTGGCCGTCCTCAAGTGGTCTCGCTTGATGTAAGTTCTGACACTGAATGGCGTTTAGAAGCTCCAGATTCTTTTGGAGACGTGCATTTTAAAATGTTGGGAAGTTTCCCGTTGGAAATTTTATTGGGAGTCCAGTGAAAATTGGTGAAAAATTCTATGGCATGCATTAAATGTAGGATTTTAATGTAATAATTATAATACATTATTGTCATCTCACAAGCCATTTTGTCCTCCATTGGAATCTATCCTTGGAGTTTGTACTGGCCTATATATTAAAGGGTGAGTCCTTTAAGTGAAATATCCATCCATCCATTATCTGTACCGCTTTATCCATCTGGGTCGCGGGGAAGCTGGAGCCAATCCCAACACCCTGGGCAGGTCACCAGTCCACCACAGGGCCAACACAGACAAACAGCCACACACGCTCGCATTCACTCTTATGGGTAATTTAGAGTAGCCAGTTGACCTAATCTGCATGTTTTTGGACAGTGTAAGGAAACCCACGCATGCATGGGGAGAACATGTAAACTCCGCACAGAAAGGCACCGCGGATGACCCGGCAATCGAACCCAGGACCTTCTTGCTGTGAGGCGACAGTGCTAACCACTGCACCGCCTTAAGTGAAATATACAACGTTATTCAGAAGTGAAGTTCATGTTTAATTCAAATTTCATTAAAGTCTTTCATACCACAGCGCAACTGAATTCTCAAATCTGATTGGTCAGAAGGTGTTGATTAATTTTCTAGAACAGCAGTTCTGACAGTAGTTCCAATTCTAATTCAAATGACAGGCTTATATCGATGTGCTTGTTCTAATGAATGCATTATCGTTTCTACAGTAACAGCTCATTCAGAGGGGCTTGTATGGTGGACGCTCTTAAAAAAACCCATCAAATCGTTGATATGGTGAGGTGTTTGGTTTTATTTTGTTCAAGGAAATATTTTCAGTCAGTTTCCCCCGACAGAAAAGTCTCCAGGACCAAAGCCGCATTAAATCTCCAAATAACAAATGAAAGGAAATTGAACGAAGTACGAACCAGAAATTTGACCACACATGACACTGCCAAAACAATACTTTTACTGCATTTCCCCTTCAACCACTAGCACCAACAAGACAAGCACTGATATAAATAATTTAATGTTACTCACCTATCAGACCCTTCTCCTACTTCCCCATTTTGTTGAGCTTGTTTTCTCTTTTTAGCACCACTATCATATTTTCTAATAGCCTAATGAGACATGGCTGTGGAATGACTAGCCCACAAACACCACTCTTACTGACATTTACGATTAATTGTTGCGACAGGACAAAGTAGGCTACTCTACAGGTGGGAAACTGGACCAAAATGTTCATACAATCAAAAAAACATAAAACACAGTTCAAAAACTCTATGTAATCTGCTGTCCCTGGGGCCCCCTGGTGGCTGGGGCCCTGGGCTGCGGCCCATGCTGCCCCGTAGGGTAACGCAGCCTTGTTCAGGTCAGAGGACATTGTGCTTTCTAGTTTAACATGACAAGAAAGAGAAATAAGAGAGGCTGGTAAAGGAACTGTTTATAGCTGCAATAACATACATAATAACAGCAGGAACCTTTGTTTCACAGATGTTTCACAACATTAAATGTAACAATAGATGGATTAAAAAAAAAAAAAAAGCATGAGATGTTCTTTGTAAATGTCAGGATGGTAACCGCAACACTTAACACTCGCTAATTATTTTTCCTATAACATCTCTCCCCTGTTGTGTTTTATTCCTTGATGATGATGAGATCCTACAGGATTTATGGAATTTTTACGGAGGTGCCATTTGGGCTTCACGTGCATCGTAAAGACTTCTTGGGCTTTAGACGGAGGAGGATCGGGCATTTTCATGCAGTCCGGAATATACAAAAAATATTTCACATGATTGCAGCATCCCATCTTGGATCCTTACATGGGATGACTCATGAACTCCCATTGAATGCCTGTGAAAATCCTTTGGAAAGTTTCCATAATGGTATAAATTTACACCAGTGCGAATGTGATGATTAAACAGCCATCACACCACACCGAGCTTTGAATCAACTACCATTCTTACTCTCCTCTTTGGACGAACGACGTTATTTTCTTCCTTTTTCTTGTATTTATCTTGCATAGTCTAACTTCGCCTCACTGCAGTCTCAAGTTAACGTGACAGTTCTGGGAAGGATCTACTGTGGCTTAAATACAATGTCACAGCCTGCCGTTTCCTATAAGACGTTCTCACAGAGTCCTTCGCTGATGTTCCTGCCGGCCTAAAAATACCCTAATGCGCTACTCTATTTCCACTCAGCTGCACCGGAAAGAAGCATCGGGCCTAATCCCGTGCCATCCGATACCCTCCGAACATCATTATCACACACTGACCTTATCCAACATATCTAATGGCAGGGGGAGAGCAAACATAACGTTTCATGATACAGCAACTCACATAAGCTAAACTCTTTTCCCCGTATATCTCCACAAATCCCCCAAAATACTATTAATTCCGCTGTAATGCGGCCTTCAGCTTGAAAAAGCGCTGCATGAATTTTGTATATTCAAAGCTCAGCAATATGAATTTTTTAAACGGAGGACTCATGAATTATCTTGAACACATCTAAAATTATGCTCAAATGTTTTATACATAAAAAGACAGCTATTAAGTCTTTCACTAACCAAGTGTTCATATAATTAAATATGCCTTTCATTTCAGCAGTGAAGCCAGAGCTTCCCACTAATATTAATAACCCTAAAATAAAAACAGTGACTAAAGACTTCCTAGAACACTTACCCTTTGGAGATAGAGAATGATCTCACTGATGCTGTCATGTTCACTAAATATGTACAATGGAGCAAGTTGACAGAGTAGCCAAAAACATTTTAAACGATTTATCCCAAATCAGCCAAGACATTTATTTATTTATTTTTTTCATTTTGCACCGGAGATGAAAAGCAACTTTATCCCGCTGTTATAGAAAAACAATCCACAACAAGGTGGTGTGATGTGATCTGACACAGAGCGGGGTTAATGTTACCACCATGAAGTTGATTTTCCTAAGATACCATGTCCTGAAATGCTTTTTTCCTCTTCTAACATAACAGTTTTTCTTTTATTAGTAAACATGTTATACTTTATATGCACCTTTAATCTTGTCGAACAGGTGTGCAACAAGTTTCCATAATCACCAGCCATAATGATCCAATAAAAAAAATGTAACTTGTGATGTTACAAAGAAACCAGACACTCGTCTGTCCTGAAGACTAATGAGAGTTACTACAAAAAGATCTGAATTGTGTCTGTATCTAATATTAATTTATACACTTCTTTTGTCTTTTGACTCGGGACACAAAAATCTCCCAAAGGAGCTTGTTTTAGCCCAGTTAATACCTGCATTATTAAGAGTTTATAGGTATTCATTACACCCAGTAAATGCTGGCTTCAAAGTACAAAAAAATATCTTTGATTATATCAGTCATTAACTTGAAAGCTGTACTTTAAATTATTAAAACCTTACGCTCAACATCCTACATCAGTATATAAATATGAAAATTTAATCCCCTATTTCTCTCTATAATCTATTGGATCTCAGTGATCTGTTTGGTTAGAAACATTTGATCTTGCTGATGTAGTTGATAAAAACTGACTTCTTTGATCCCATTGATCTTGTTGATCCCACTGATCTCTTTGATCTGTTTGGCGTGACCCATTTGATCTCACTGATGTATCTGATAAAACTGACCTCTTTAAGCCCACTGATCTGTTTGATCTCATTTATCTGTTTGGTCTGGCCTCATGAATCAATTTGATCCCATTGATCTCATTGATCTTTTTGTTCTCAGCGATCAAGAATAAAATATTCACAGATAAATATTACCAGATGTTGCCGAACTTCTCCAAGGCCTCCACCAGGTCAGCTTCCACCACCGACTCACACAGTCCCCGAACATGGACCACGGGGGATGGCGCAATCCTGTGGGTCTCATCTCCGTTATCCTGCAAGCCAAAAAAAGCACACTGTTTAGGAGAGAAAGTAGAGAAATAAAAGAATGGTGTAAGTTATGTAGAGCAACGGTTCTCAGCTCCTCTTGCCTCAGGACTCACATTAATCGTTCATGATTAAACTGCAATGGAAATGCAGTTTAACTTTCCAAACCTTCTAATTTATTTCACAATATGAGCAGTGCGGTAACAGGCAAAGCCCTATTCATGCACTAAAACATTAAACACAATGAGCTTTTTATTTCATTTTAAACACTACAAAGGCATACAAACAGATTAAATCCTCCAAAACAAAGCCACTGCTTTTATCATCTTTACACAGCATTGCAACAATACAATAATACTCCTATACAGAACACCAGGGCATGCTCAAGTATTAACAGGCAGATTCACTTGAAGGAAGGAAGGAAGGAAGGAAGGCAGGACGGACGGATGAAAGGACGGAAGGAAGGAAGGAAGGAAGAAAAAAGGAGAAATAAAAGAAGTAAGAAACTAGGGAAATAGGAATGAGAATTTGTAAAAAAAAAAAAAAAAAAAAAAAAAAAAACAGTGAAAGGGAGAAACAGAGGAAGGAGGGGTGGAAGGATGGATGGAAAGAAAGAAATAACAAAAGAAGTAACAAACTAGGGAAACAGGAAACGGGAAGTAGTAAGGAAACAGAGAATAAGGAAGGAGGAAAAGAGGAAGAAGAGGAAAGCGAAAAAGATAGAGAGGGAGGGAGGGAGGAAGGAAAAAAACAAAAAGTAAGAAATTAGGGAAACAAAAAGCAGTAAGGAAATGGGGAAGTGTCAGACAAAAAGATAGTGGAAAGAAAGAAAGAGTGGGAGACAATGAGAAAACATGAGGAAAGCGGAAAGAGAAAAAGAAAAAGTGGAAGAATGGGAGAAAATGTCAGAAACAGAGGAAAAAAAGAAAAGAAAAAAGCAAAATACTAATACAAGAATTGGGAAAGAAAAGAACTGATGTATGTATTTTCATTAGATCTATTTTAATAGATGTCCATCGGTATTTACCGTGATGCCATTAATGCAGATTCAGGGGCAGATGCAGGGTTTACAAACAGAAACTTTTTAATGCGAAACCTTCAGCTCCTGAGAAGGACAGTGCAGTTAAACACTACACTTCTTACTGTAAGATCTCATGAGCTGAGAAAAAAAGGACAGAGATGGATATAAAGAACACTGTGGACAACTGGCAGCCTCGGAGCTCCATCGTGTACACAGAACACAGGACTCAGGCGGAGAGAGAGAGAGAGAGAGCACGAGAGAGAGAGAGAGAGATTCACCGCTGTCATGTAGGGTGCTTTGTAACACTCTGAACATTAGTACCAGAGATATCGAAGTGAGAGAGAGGCGGATACACGCTGCATTACAAGCAATGCAAAGCAGCTGGTTATGTAAAGAAGTGCGAGCATGTGCGTTAGGGAAGAAAGTAAACACTGAAATGAAACATAGCGGGAATATGAAAACATTCCATTTCCCATGATTACTGCACGCTTCAGTACACCGCATGATTGAGTCACCGGTTTACAATTGCCATTGATCAGTCGAGCGTCTCGTTTGAGTATGAACATTTACGATGTTATTAACTCTAACAGTACTTCAACAGCAAAACGTGACCAAAATAATTGAGCGAAAGAAAAAAACCCAGCTTTAATAACCTTTCCCAACAAAATCAGGTTTTCTTATTTAACTGTAAGGATTTAAAAGGCATTCCAACATCTGACATGAACTCCGGGTCCCGTAAAACCGAGCACAGAAATAACTCATCGCTAATGTTTCCATCGGAAAGCAATAATATGGAAATAGTCCTAGAGTGAATACCAGGACACGCTCGAGGCTTAAATAGCGATAAAAACTAAATCAGAGGGAGGGAGGAGTAAGACAGAAAAGGAAGAAAAGAATAATAAAAAAAGTGAAAATTGAGAAAGAATGCCAGAAACGAAAACCAAACATCATGAAATGGAAAGAAGGAAGTAAAGATGGAAGGAAGGAAAAGGAAGACGAGAAATAAGAAAAGAAATGGAGGAAGGATAAAGTAAGAAACGGATGATAAGAAGAGAAATATAAAAACGAGAAAAAGAAAAATACTTGAATATTAGGACATGCAAAAAGGAAGGAAGGAAATAAAAGGTAGGCAGGAGGAAAGAAAGAAAGAATGAAAGAAAGAAAGAGTTCATCATGGTGGCACTGATTACAAGTCTCTCTCTCTCTCTCTCTCTGTAGTCATGTTTCCATTAACCTGCTTAACCCACAAATGAACCTGCGAACTAAAAAAACGATGGAAACGTGAATGTGGCAAAATTCTCAATGTCGCGAAAACAGTTTTGACGCTCACATGAGGTGGTTTTCCAGATGATTCGATCAAGCAATATTTCACAAAATTGAAATGGAAACACCTTTTTCACATTTAAGTCACATGATATGATATAAAGAGTAAATGGAAACGCTACCTTTCTGAAAAAAGGGTGCTCTGTAAGCGCTATGGCGAGCTTTAATCGCATAACACCACTCAGCGGAAATACAGACCAGTCGCAATTGCGTTTAGTCAAAAATTTTTCGCTTCTATTTTGCACAAATCTGCAATGGAAACCGTGCCGTCTTTACCTTAAGCGCTACCCTACTTTCTAATCTCTCTCTCTCTCTTTCTCTCTCTCTTCACTCCCCAGTTCTCAGCTCAGCCTTTAACAAACCACAAAACCCGAAGTGACTGAGGCAGGCATTTCCGTCCTTCTGGACGAGTAAGGCCGAGATGCAGCGACGCAGGCCACGGCATCACAACCTTCCTGCCTATCTGAAACACACTTCTGCAATGTCTTAGAGCAGTCAGTAGTCTCACACACACATGCATACACACATACACAGGCTAAGCAAATCAGCACTGAGTCAGTTATATGTTCTGGCTTTCATCCTTTTAAGTCAAGGACATTTCATCCTCCTCTGCTATATGATTCAAAATTCAGCACACTGCAAAATCCATACCACATTATATAAACAAGCAATTCTCGATTCTGATTGGTCAGAAGGTGTTGATTGATTTTTCTTTAGCAGCAGGTCTGACAGGAGCGCCGGCTGGAACTCAAATTGATATTAATGCGCTCGTTTACTAATGATCATTAATACGGTGAAGGTTTCTGGAACGAGATGTTTATTTTACATTTTTGAAAGGAGCCTTTTGGATCAGTTTGGCTTATTCACTTAAAAAAAGAGAGGCTGGTGAAGGAACGAATGTTTATAGCTGCTATAACAGAGGAACTTGTTTTATAGACTTTCCACAACATTAAATGTAACTATAAATGGATTAAAAAAAACCCACCATGATGCTCTTTAATAAATAAAAATGGCTCTGTTGCAAATTGCTATGGTGTTAGAGAACTAAAACATGTGCCATGGCAGGCTGCATCACATCGCCGATTACATTCCTCTAACAGCATGCCATGTTGTGTTTTATTCCTTAGATAAATTCTATATTCTGGAAAACTACCTGAACATCAGATGGTGTCATCTTCACTCAGTCTCATGACTTTTCTATACAACGTTGCCCCTGCACCATCTTCCAGTGGAAAAGATAATAATCTAACAAATCTAGGTACAATAATGAAAAAAGAAAACCAATCTGCACTATCTTTAACTTTTAATGGTCTTGTGTGTATAAAAATGGGCCTCTAAATGAGAGCTGATGAGTTATTATCGTCCAATTACCGAAGGGCACCAGAAGTCAAAATCTGAAAATGATAAAAATGACTCAGGCACTGCAGAATGAAATGAAACATTTTAATACAGCAGAATAGCCTTTGGTGTGCTAACAGTATAAATGATTATAAATGACTGAAGTCCAGGACCACATTTAAATAATGTCAAAATGCCTTTAGAAAATGAGTTTTGCAATAAAATTTGATTCAACACAACCTGAACCTAAATTGCAAATCATTGCATATGTCAGATATTTGATTGTATTTAATTTAATTTAAATCCTTTCTTAAAATTCAGGTAGGAGAAAATTCACCTTAAGAAATTCAAGCTGGGAAAAAATTGGCACCTTATTTCACAATATTTAATAATATTCCTAACAATTATTGTTATTACTCATATTATTTCTACTATATAATATATTTATGCAATAATATAATTAAAAAGGTGTAATTATATACTACAAAAACCATTATATTTGTAATAATTATATTTATTAGTGCATCTAAAAGTACAAGTTAACTTCACAGTTTTTTTCACTAGTGTATACTAGTGTACTCTCCAAGTATATTTACATTATACAAGCTAGGATATTAAAAGCTACCTGTAAATATCAAGTTTGTTTGTACTTCCCATTCTCTTCCTCACTTTCTAGTGTAGTTTGATATTATTGGACATTTTCATTGCAAATTTTAGCTATCTGAATGTATTTGGTTTTAATTCCTTTCTTAAAAATTCAACAACTAGAAAATCCACCTTAAGGAAGCAAGCTATAATATTCTGACAACATATTTCACAAAATTTAACAATATTTAATAGTATTTATTAATATTGCATATATATGCACATTAGCACAAACTTTATTATAGATACTTATTTTATGACTTCGGCATTATTGAGTACAAAAACATTTTAGATTTCCAAACTTTACTTTTCCAAAAGATAATTTCTATTTGAAAAATGTTTGTATTTAAGTAAAGAAAGCAACATTTTACGTAAGAGATGACTTTTCAGACGGAAAAAACATAAAGAGGCCTTTTTTTTTTTAGACAGAGTTTTTCTGCAAAAAAAAAGAAGCAAATGCGACAAGTCTAAGTCTCCAGAAGAGCTGTGACAAATTCTCTAAGATGCCCAGTAAAAGTTACAGCTCATTTCCTTGCACACAGTACCTGAGATTACTATTTGAGAAAAAAAAGCAAAGGGTCGCCACACCAAATAGTGACTTTATTTAGTTTATTACTGTTTATTGGACGTTGCATTGTTTTTCTTTCAAAAGATTTCATTTCATTATTTTCAGTTATAAATTATTGTCATCTTTAGTTCACGGCATTTCTTTGCATGTGCCTAAGACTTTCGATATTACAATATCAAATTAAATATATAATAATGTACTCATTATATACTACAGTATAACTATACTACAATAATATATATACATACATATATATATGTGTAATAATAGTATTTCATAATTAATGCATCTTAGTACTTGTACTTTACTTGTAAGTAGTCCAAAAGTCAACTGGAAGTGTAAAGTTACTGTGCAATTTTCACATTTTGAAGTTAAGCAGTGTTGTTTGAGATTATTGTAAGTTTTCATTGCACATTATAGATATTTGAATGCAGGATGTTTCAATTCCTTTCTTAAAATTCAGCTAGTAGAAATTCAAGCTGTAAAGAATTTGACACCTTATAATAATTCTGTAATAAATCTTGTTGAGTATAATATGGTATAACTACATGAATAGGAAGATTACTATAATAATTAGGGGCATGTATAATTATTATATTTATGAGTGCATCTAACAGTAGTACCATAGATGGTACAGTGTGTATCTTAGTGTACTACTTGCTTTCTTGAAGACATGCTAGTATATTAAAAGTAAAAAGTAAGGATGTTTTTCATGTGTACTTTCCTTTAAGTTGGCTTTAGCATGCTTGTGGTAAAATTGGATGAAGTTGTGCTTAATGATATACAAGCTTTCCACACAATAACATGAAGTTACAACGTATTAACTTATACAGAACCGCATCACCAGCACTGAGCCTGGAATCATTCATTTCGCAAGCCGACTGTCTGCTATTTATCACCATTACGTTTTTCTCCGTTTCATCTCCCACCATGATACATTTGAAATCTACATCTACTGTTTTAAGTAGTGACAGCAAAACCATGACTATTCTGCACTCCATCGTCATTACTGTCACCGTCAATGACAGCTCGTGCATTTTGTCTCCACAGAGACATTCGCAATGGCACCGAGATCCTCTGATGATAAAGTCCTTGCTTGGTTGAAATAAAACAGAAATATCGAAATGAGAAATGAGACGTGTCGTTTTCATTATGTACAGACTCAGGATTGTCTGCTCTTTTTGAGAACCCCAGATGTTTTTCGTCGACTATCCATGACCTTGATTTTTATAAGCTGCATTTCTACGAGTTAAATTTTCACAAGGACGTGATTATAAGGTTTGTGGGTTTTTTTCCAAACAGGTGAAATGAGACAAAAGGGACAAAAAAACAGCTTAAACGGAGCACCACTATCAGTGTAGACGCTGTAAACATGAGTCTACAGAGGGAAAAAAAATGGGAGAGACAATGTGCAAAAGCTGTGAGTGAAATTTAAAATGATCCGAACACAGTGAGAAGCGACAAATTTATCTCAAACGAATGTTTAATTTTGTGTACTGAATATGAATTAATTACTAATTACCAATCAGTGAGGTGAGGCGAGGCACGGTGAGGAAGTCCCGGCTACATGCAGTTTGCTGTTAAGACTCAAGTTTTTTTGTCAGTTTTTAGTTTGAGGATTTTGAGTCAGGTCATGCCTGCAGGGCTTTTTTTCACTGCCAGAAGAGAGAGAGAGGAGTCTCTTAAAATTCATCGGCGTGCTCTCCGGCCTGAAATGTGGTGTGAATTTTGCTATGGATAGGAGAAGTTGCTCTTGTTTTTGTCTGTAGCTCTTCTCAATCCTCCCACTTCTCTCTATCAAATCTCAGCTCAGGCTCTAGTTGAAAACGAGAAGAGGATCCACATCTCGTTCGCTCTTACAGCACACCAGAGACTCAGTGAGCTGTTGCAACAAACCTAGTCCAGAACATTCCCTCAGTTTGCTGTCATCAGTTAGCTGTCGCACTGTCATTCTCTCTGTCGTTCTCTCTGTATGCCTTGGGTCTATATTTTTCAAAATGGCAAAAGAATCCAAATAGTACTTAAAGCCAGTTATTTTTACATCCTAATACAATTTTTATTTTTTATCATCTACTTATAAGATGAACCGTAACCTGAAAGATCATCAACAAGATTTTTTTTTTTTGATTGTGTAGATTTTTCCTTTTTTTTTTATGATGATGACACTCCCAAAATACAATTTCATGGAATTTTATCAAAATCCGTGATCCCATGCATTAGAGTTGTATATTTGACATAGTTATATGGATAAAATAATTATTTAAAGTCAAAACGACCTAAACATGCTCCTCCTTCGAAGCCTGAGAAAATTCCTTTTAACGTTATATTTTAGTAATAAGACAAATATGCTAGAAAGATGAGAACCGTTTATCTTTCTGATTTATGATGTGTGTAGTTAATGGGGACGGGATAAACGTACAAAAATTAAATATTTAAATTAACTTTTGATTTTCTTTTCACAATTTGTATGGAACATAAATTGGATGGAAATTAATGACCTGAAAATGGAGAGCTGGAAGCAAAAATTGCTATTTCCCTTCGACGCAGAAATGTGGAGCATCATAAATCAAACACGGTGCATATCTGTGTAAACGTGCACGTTGCTCGTTTGCTTGCAAAAGCACGCTTGCATCCTTGTGCTTCTGCACCAACCCAAACCTCGGCCTGCTAACACGCTCTCTCGGATAACTCGACTGCTCGCAAACATAATTTTGCCGCTGGCAGTTTTATTAATCCCTCTTTTCTCCCTTCTCTTTCTTTCTTCAGTGGTGGAATGGAGTTATGACGGCGAGCAGCAGTGTCTCGAGGCGAGCCCGGCTCTTCTTCCCATTAATCCACCGTATAATCCACTGCAGCTCGCTCGGCCGATAAGGAGCAATGTCAGACGAGGTTAACAGACTCCCCCTCCACTTTACACCCCCCTCCAAACACATACACACAAATAGAGGGAGTAAATGAAAGGATGAAAGAGGGTGGTTGAAGGGAGTGAGAGAGAGAGGGAGATTCTGTCACGAGACGGCTGAATGAAAGTGAATAAATAGGACGATAAATAATAGAGGATGAAAAGCCAAGGCAATGGCATTGGCCCACACAAGCACGCTCATAAAATGAGCAAACTGCATTGAGGGAGAAAGGAAACGATAAAGAGATGCGTAGATATGTTTCACTTCGCAGGACAAAAAGTAAAGTGTGCTGTAAAATTTGTAGCAGTTAATCAGGATTGAGTTTGGAGTTCGTTAATTGGAAGTTGATTAGTTCAGACCACCACTATCAGAACTTTATTTATGCTGAGCACGATTCATTACGGCTGCATTCTCTGTAACGCCCCTTAAAAAATCGCTACTGGGCCAGACTAAGTTTACTACACTAAGGCAAAATTAATAATACAGGAATTAATATTAGAGAGATGTCTGAGTCTCAGGGATAAACGTACTAACCTGTAGCAATTTAAGTACTACTCTTCAGTTGGAATGCTTTTGTTATGCAGATCTGGCAACCCTGGTCATAGGGCATACCTCAAATGTCAAGAACCTGTACATGAATTTCCTCACATCTAACAAACACATTTAACTGAAGTTTCATGACAACGGTTATAGAACGATCTACCAATCTCACCATTTTTTTAAATATATCTTTATATTGAAAATGACTCAAATAAGATGCTCAAAACAGGGGAAATTAAATTTAATCTTATAAAACCACATGTAGGGTTGTGTGGTGGTTAACTCTGTCACCTCACAGCAAGAAGGCTCTGGGTTCTAACCTGGTGACCAACCACTTTAAGTTTGCATGTTCTCCCCATGCCTGCGTGGGTTCCCTCGGGGTGCTTCGGTTTCCTCCCACAGCCCAAAGACATGTAGATTAGGTCACCTGGCCACCCTAAATTTCTCATGAGTGTGAATGCCTATTCAAAAGGCTGTCACAACAGAAATTGGATCCTGATTGGTTAATCAACCTTACTAGCAATACCTACCTTCAAATGAACATATGAAATATTTCTTGACCAAGTCACCAGAAGCTGGGGCTACTAAACATGTGTGTCACTCTTCGAAATAAACTCAAACTAGTATGGCTTTAATAGTATGGGTTTATTTTTCTCTCTCCCCTATCACATGACAGCTACCGACCAGAAAGGGCGAAAGCTATCACGTGCTTCCTCTGAGTCACGTGAAGCCAGCAGACTGCATCATTTCAGCATCACGGGGCGGCATAAGACATTTGGACGAAAGCTAGTATGGAATTTTTTATAAATATTTACCTAATTAAATCTGTTATATATATATACACTACCGGTCAAAAGTTTGGACACCCCTACTCTTTTTCATAGGTTTTTCTTTATTTTTTTTGCTTTCTACTTTGTAAAACATTACTGAATACATCAAAACTA
>JAQQZX010000007.1:20776556-20787935 GCA_030068355.1 Notoglanidium maculatum
TCCATATTATGTCAACAACCGCTCGACTAAGTAAAGAGAAACAACAGTCCATCATTACTTTAAGACATGAAGCGTCTATTAAGTAATAAAAATAACGAAAAAACATTGAATTAGAAGGTGTGTCCAAACTTTTGACTGGTAGTGTATATAGCATTGGAGTCAGTGGTTTGGAGGTTATTTACATGTTATATTAGATTTTAAAAAAAAAAATCTATTCATGTATATTTAAAAATCCCTGGTCTATGAGAGTATACTCCATAACCAAAAGAGTTACAGTAGGTGAAATGAATCCTGTCCAGAGTTAACAGAGTATGTTTTGTAATACACATTAGTAGTTTGCTCTTTGTCTTCCCTAGAGTGAAAGTTTTACATTTATTTCAACATCGTGGATGGAAATTGCAACTTGTTTCTTTTTTGTTGCGTCCTTGGAGGCATCGCTGGTATGATTTTGTCTCATAAATCTTTTAATTGGACATTTCGTTCGTCTGCTAACAAGGACCCTCTTGTGTCTGTTTAGTAAACCTTAACTGTGAACTATGTTTTTGACGCTACAATATGTTTTGATGATTCAAAAAAAAAAAAAAAAAAAAAAACAAGGTCGAGAGCTAAGACTGTGGATTTGGCGGCCGTGGATTAACGGGTTGGTCAAGACTGAGACAGTAAACAATAATAAAGTAACCATTGCTACGGAAGAGAGAAGTGGACTCCTTTCTGATTCACTTCCTCTGTGTGTCTATGATGTGTCAGAGTCACACATGTGAAATGCAGAAGTGTTTTACAAACACAACGAACAATAATGATGTCTGAAATTTCGAAACAGACACGTCATGTCACGGCCTACTGAATTACCATTACAACATGAACGTGCTCATTGAACATGATGATGTTATGACGGGCTGGAGGAAAAAAAAACCTGTATCTAAAGCAGACTTACTACATTTTCAACACAAAACCCAAATTAAGGTCACAAGCTTCCTGAAAAATAAGGTCTCATCAAACGTTTCATCACCTTAACTATTATTTACACGCTCCCAGCAGCTCGTTCTGATTCACACCATCGGTTTGTGGTCGGAAAAAAATCAACCGTGTCGCTCTGAAACATCAACGTCAAGCTGAGTGGCACCCGAAGCTTCTGCAGAAGCAAACATGCAGAAGCAACAGAAGCAAAGAACGACCTTATTTCCGGCACATGCACAAACGTGCTGGAAATCCTACCTTACTGATGGAAGTCACTCACACAGACACACACACATACACACACGTAAACAAAAACAAAAGACCACCCCGGGAACCTCAGATTCATAAGCCATGAAACTAGTATGCTGTCACTTGATGAAAAGATAAAAAAGAGAGAGAGAGAGAGAGAGAGAGAGAGAGATGACACATACACACACACACAAATACAGAGACCACCCCAAAAACCTTAAATTAGAAAGTCATGATCTAGCCTGATTTTTACGTCACATGACTTCAGAGACTGAGAACAAACGACGATGAATGTGTGTATGTGTGTGTGTGTGTTTTTATATCTTGGTGGGGATTTATCGCGACAGAAGGTCTTCACAGCAATAGTAATATTAAAGTGTGTGTGTGGGTGTGCATGAGTTTTTATATCTTGGGGAGAATTTATCTCAATAGAAAGTCCTCACAACGATAGTAATATGAAAGTGTGTGTGTGTGTGTGTGTGCACATCAGTACGTTTCAGCAATACTGATGAATGACTAACAGGATGCCAGTGTAGGTCTAAGGGTGGGGGTCGACATTCATTCAGCGCATCAGTTTATCTCACACACTCGGTCCTACAGCAGGTTGCGGCGCAACGATACACTAACACACAGTCTGCGGCATCATCACGCAGACATCACTGCTGTTACTTACTCGGGTGGTTCAACAGTATATAAAGGCCATGAGAAACGTAAACCACAAACACAGCACCAGAATCTAAACACCACAAAGATACAAACATTCCAGATAGCAGAGAAGCAAAATAAAGTCTATGAGCCGGTGTTCCGCCTTTGTTTCCTCCCGGATAATATCCACGGCTGAGCGCTACTGCGAACGCAGAAATTAATTTTACGTCACTTCTCGGCAACTTCGGAAAGTCTCGCAGTAGGTGTGTAGCTTTCACTATATTCACGTTTTACTGATATTTGTGCTTCAAATTTGCACTAAACAAATCTAGGTGATTTTTACGAAATTGTCTGCACTCTGAATTCTATAAATACGGGGCCATGTTTTGCCATTAATGGCATTTACTTTATATAAATTTAAATCGTCTTTGTTTCAGTTTAAGCATGAAACTAGTAAAAACCTGCTACTCCATATAAAGACATAGGCAGCAGTTTGTGGTAGTATGAAACTAGTTACCCCAGAGAAATAGAGCTCTCATAAATCCTAAGTATAGGAAATTTTGATAGCACAAATAAAGGTCCATTCAAAACTATACGGTAGGATATTTTCGGCAAAGTAGCAAAAAAAACTGACAGATTTAGCTGAAAATTTCTGCTGTGGTAGCAAATTCTGGCAAGGCAACAGGAAATCCATCCAGAGTGGAGTTATGAGTGTGTAATGAGGATTTAATACCGAAATTGAATTCAGTCCTCAGATATAACTACAGAGTTATATGCTATGTATGAGAATCTGACGTCGAACTTAATTCGCCCATATTTCTTGCACAGCATCAGCTCGAGTGAGGACCGGTATCAAATCCAGCACCACTGTCTTTATAGTTTTAGCGTAACCCCAATATGTCACACCAAAATTTATGTTCTGGGCTGTAAATACACTTAAAACAAGTATGGGTTGCCAGTTGAGGCGGATATTAAACATGTACTAAGGAACTATAACGCTACTGATTAATTACTTAGAAGTAGCGTCCACATGAAAGTAGAATTTTCTCACAAAGTGACAAAGATAAGATACTTTTGTAGTTATCACACACACAAGTAATCCGGCGCTCCGCTTGCAAAACGCAGTTATAACTTAACACCATGGATAATGCAAAAAATACAGCATGTAATAAAAATAAATAAGTAAATAAATAATAGCCTACACCCTACACACATATTACAATTTCATGACCTCGATTTAGTGTTTCGTGGGCACCCTACTAATAACATAAAAAGCAAAATAATAGGATGTGCTGGATCAAGTGCTATTTTAGAAGCTGCTGAAAAACAAGGTTTTGTTCGATTAAACCAAATCTGCAAGGATTAGTGAGACAGTTACGACTAGGATTCGTCATGCAGCAGTCACGTCAAAGTTTATTTATAGAACAGGACGTTGAGCCAAAGTGCTGTGTGATAAAAGGGAACGACGAGCAGTAGTAAAGAGATCATTAAAAATGTATGATTTGAAAAAACTATTACCGCCACCCCTCACGCAATTACACACAATACAAGGTAGAGAAGAAATGAGTTTTAAGGCATGTTTTAAAAATGTCAACGGAGAGAGGACCTAATGTCGAGAGGAAGCCTGGACGTCAGGCGAGATCTTGGGACTACGAGGGATTATGTGGCTGGATGATCTAGATGACCTAGTGACCGAGTAGCGATGAAGGAAGTCGCAAATGTATTGCGGAGTGAGACCATGGTCTTCACTTGGAAGAAACTGAACATAACAACTAAGGAAATTTGTTTGTCGAAGCTTAATAACGACTTAAAAATGATACCAAGGTTCCTGACATCATTATGGATCGTTGCCAATAAAGAACCGAGTGCCAAATTCAGCAATATATTGCCGACTATTAGATGCTTATTTCAAACCTTGTCACCTTCTCATTTATAAAGCTTTCCCACATTACATTAACACAAAAAAAAAACACATGATCTGCATCTTCAGTCCTTATTTTCTATCCCCTGGTTTATTTACTTATTTATTTATTTATTTTAAAGGCGAAGGCTTGAGTTTAAAGGTTTAATGGCCTCGATTACACACCTCCCTTCAGTGGTCCCTCAGAAGCTCCACCCCCAAACTCATGGACATGCATTTCCAAGGCAACAACACTAACAACGGCGTCCCCATTTTACTGTGTTTGAATGTTATTATTATTATTATTATATTAAATAATAATAAAGTATTATTTGAATTTACTACAGCATATTTACAGATTGCAGTAGGTAGTTCGTGCAGTAAGCATTACAATGCGTGTTTAAATTTAACACCGCTTGGCAACATACTTGTTTTGTTGAAGGAAACCTAAGCAAGGGTGAAGAGTTTAGTCCTCAAACAGCCACAGGGAGAGTCGTGCTGCGTCCCAAACCAAAAATATCTCCTTGTCCAAGGTTGGGGAGCTCTAGGGGGCTTCAGATGCCATGTGGAACACAGTGGAAGTGACAGGAAGACTTTATCTGAACACCAGGGCACCGTCACCCCCCCCAAAACCCTTTACCCTCCCCACACCCTTATCCCGTTCACTGTCACTATGGAAACAAGTCTTTCTGGCTTCAAGCATTGGGTGATTGAGGATGGAGGGTGAAGAACTGGTGGGAGGACACTCGAAAGGCAGTGATGTGTGTGTGTGCATCTGTGTGTGTGTGATTGAGTAATTACCCCCATTTTCCATCTCCACTCATCCGCATTTGATAGTTTAAGAATGCTGTTTGTGAGAACGTGGAGGTGAACGGACAGACACAGGTGCAGGCTTATGGTTTTTATCAAAACCACCCAAGCAAAGACAGTAAAATGGTTCAGCTATACTCAAAATGAGAGGTAGGCTAGGGGTCAGGCAATCTGCAAACCAGACAAAAGGTTAATGAGATAATGATAAGCAGGTAAAGGTTAAGACAAAGAGGCAATGATGAGTCATATGAAACCAAATCAAACCATAGGGCCAACGGGAGAATGAATGAGAAAAAGCCCAAAAAAAACACCGCAGCTAATCACACATTTCATGTTTTCAGTTTTTGTTGGATGCTCAGGTTTCCTGATGCCGAGTCCCTGAATCTGAACAGAGCAAATCCCCCATGTCCTGGTGTACACGAGGATTTCACTACCTTCACACTCTTTAAAAACATTTGATAATCCTGCCCCTATTAAATATGCAAACTCTCTTGTTAATGCGGCGTAATGTTCGGACCATTCCCTAATCATGAATAAATAAGCAGTACATAATGTAGAGCTACAGCACAACCATGACCTGAGATTCTTCATAAATGCTTAATAGCCATGTCTAAGGAGTGAGCAATATGGCCAAAATGTTATAATTAGCTACAAGATATTGTAAATTCAGCAGCAGTGCAAGACTTTAAAAGCTGGAAAAACTGTAAAGTCAGTGCTTTCTGTTTTTTATTGATGTACTGTATTTTTACTGAATATCAACAAAAGGGGTTTTTATTTGTATTTTTTTTAAAAAGGAGGGAAGGGGGGTATAGAAAATAGACTTTACCATCCAGTCAGCTCACAAATTCGAGTTACAGTAGAGTTGATCAGCTCAACGTTACACCAGCGCTAGTTCAAAACGTTTCATTAATGAACGTAGCCAAGAACCAATAGACGTGAAAGTAAATCTGACTGATTTAGCAGATGTCCAATCATAGATCTTACAGACATCCAGGAGTTTCAATTTCCCTTTGCACAAAACCTTTGACAGGTTTCTGTGAACGTTATTTTTTTGCTCATCGTGTCATTTTTTTGCATCTGAAACCGAAACATGGAAGTGCAGAGAGCCAGTCAGATCGCAACCATGAAGATCCTGAAGACTGTTGCCAGAAAAGTGCACAAAAAAATAACAGATGCTCATATTCCATGGGAGGAGAATCTGAGCCTGAGATTACACAGCCGCGGTCTTATCAAGTCTGATGCTGTGCCCCTGAATATGAACGTGAAAATGATTGAGGCCATTTGTTATTTCTGTGTATCACCCAAAGGAAAAAGACAGGAGTGCGGCGCAGGTGGGAGATTTAACGCAAGGCTGTAGGTGGTTCAGCACCGAGGGGGACTCGCTCATAATGACACCGGTGTGGTTAAAGGGAACAGACCCTGGCAAACAAATTTAACCATCTGGAGAACCACGCTGCACTGCAGCAGCCACGCCGCTCTGTATCCAGAGTCATGGGTTTGGTTTATAACAGCCAGCTTTTGGGGAAGGGCGTAAAACAGAGCAAAGAGTCAAATAAAGATTAACGGGCTGTTCCGTTCGTGTGGCCTGAGCAGCACAAGCGCTAGATTAATCCCCTTTAATCAATTACGAGATGAAAGGAGTCAATTAAAGACAAAGAGAGGGGACGAGAGACTATTCAAGTGTGAACTGTTTCATTTTTCAATGCTGGTTTTTAGAGTTATATTAATGGAGAAAAACAAGATTTTCTTGGCTCTCTAGTTACGGTCACATGAGACTCACAAGAGATCTGACAATATAAAAAAACTTCAAGAAAAATCAATAATAGCTCAAAAATTTTAGATGATATGAATTTGTTGGTTAGCACTGTCGCCTCACAGAAGAGAGTTCTGGGTTTGAACCTGAGGCTAATCTGTGTGGAGTTTCGTGCCCGTTTCCTCCGGGTGTTCCAGTTTCCTCCCACAGCCCAAAGAAGAATGCAGATTAGGGCAAATGGCTACTCTAAATCCCGCATAGGTGTGAATGTGAGTGTGAATGGTTATGTGTTGTACCCCACCTCTCACCCAACGTCAGCTGAGATCGGCTCCAGCTTCCCCTGCGAACCTCAAAGGATAAGCAGTAGAGACAATGGATGGATGGACTTTATATATAAGTTGGAGATGGAGTTTTGGGGAGGGTTGGAGCGTATTTTTTTTGCTGTTGAGACCATAAACAATCTTTCTCCAGAATCGAATTCCAAAAAGTACAGCAAAACCATTAGTAGTTTGTCATTACGTAAAAAAAAAAACTATCCTCTAGCACCCCTTATCTTTGTCTTGTTTCAAATTGCAAATTATAACCAGCAGCAGCAGCGTGCCATCAAGGAATTAATTATACGGCTTTACTATATGAGGTTTATTAGGTTTTATTAGAGTTCATGAAAAATTGCTTACAATGCATTAACAAAGAATAACAAGCGCAGCCATTAAGTTTTATATATGTTATCTTGCCTATGTGCCTCGTAGAAAGTGCTCTGATCGTTTTTATTTCTTTTTGTTTTATTTCGGTATCTATAGCTTTCGTAATAATAGCTCCACTCTGGCACGGATTACTATCAGGGTTCAGGACTTCTTTTCAAAAACGCCTACGGTGCTCCCACCTCTCCTCCCACACTTACAGCGTATATTCCCATCCCTGCTTATGATGCTCTTAATGCCGTCTAATGTTCTGCTAATTGTCTAATCTCAAATATTTACACAGTGTGCACCTGAAAAGGAAATAAAACTATGCCAAAAAAAGCCTTGGTTCACTTCCAAAGTGTTCTTCCTCATTCATTTTAGAGAACTTTCTGAAATAGACTCGTCAGGTCATCCTTACATCGCACTCCCCGAGGTACTCATTAAAGACGAGAGGAACGCGGAGAGAGAGGGGTATAGAGAGGGCAGTTTCACTGCAGTGAGTGGGAGAAAAAAAACCTGCTCCTATGTGCTTGATAAATGAAGCTAAAACCTTCTTGAATCTTCAGCTCCGTGCTCATAGTGAGCGAACTGGCCACTGCAATAACTCCTCCGATACATCATAGAAAGGCGCAGTGCCCAAGAAAAATGTTCGCTAATGCAGCTCAGAGCTGACAAACCCTGCCCAGATCAGAGCCGTGTTCAAAGCGGGGTCTAATCTGGCTGCCGTAATCAACGCTAACACGGCTCAGACCACATCAACATCAAAGCTAACTGAGCCTTACACGCTGCTGGCTTACAAACTCCAGCTTGTGCTAAATCCAAGCTATTCGTCTTGACTAAACAGAGGCACCGTAGAGATTCTGACATTTTCACTAGCTAGGAGGGATACAGGGGAGGCTCGCTTCTTCATCAATCTCAATCTCAGACAGCAATTTCAGCTTAAGGTGAAAGGAGGCAGAATCCCACTTAAGTCTTTAAAAAGTGAAAACCGCACTGGGCTGCAAAAGTACTATAAAACAGATTAAAGGCATCTGCGGAAAGCGAAGGCAACACCTGTGATGTACGCCGAGGTGACGCGCATCCTGAAATACGCTACCTTTGTTTCTGGCTTAAGCTTTATTAAAGTGATATCTCATTCCACAACATCATCAGGCTCGGGAACAAGAAACCGAGACAAAAATAGGGGAGAAGGTGATCACGCTAACCAGACTGGCTCTGGTTTAACGAAATCCTTGTGGGCATCTTAACACAATAGGACCCACCATCATTTTTAGTTTTTCTCTGGATCGTTAAAGCCTGATCAGCATTCTCAGATTTGTCCTAAGAAAAGAATCAATATCCTACTGGATTGTGTTTATCATACTGTATTTTTCAGTACGCAATTTTTGTTGGCCTGTATATATGTATACATTTCCACATTTGCTTGATTGCATATTATACGTTCTTGCGCTGATCTGCCAAATTAAAAGAATGCCCATTAGGTTCTGATTCTTCTTTGTTCAAGAAGTTGATTTCAAACTTATTCATTATCAAGATCCTGCATCCTATTAACTGTTACTGTAAAAACAATAACTACATTAATAATCGTGAGTTACTTTAATAGGAATGCATGTGCACCTGCTCGTTCCTGTTCATCAGCCAATCAGGTGGCAGAGATCTTCATTCCGATAGAGATCGGCTAATATTCCCATCAGAATGGAGAAAAAAAGGCAGTCTCATTTATTTTGACGGTGGCACTTCATTGCTAGACAAGCTGCTTTAAGTATGAAATTGCTGACCTTGTGGTTCACACTGAATAGTCTCTAGAATTTACACAAACTGGTGTGAAAACCACACGATATCCAGTGAGCGGCAGTTCAGTGGCTAGAAACACATAGGCATCAGAGGAGAATGACCAGACTGGTTCAAGCTGACAGGAAGTCTAGCGCAGGAAAGCGTATCAGTATATACAGCACGTCTAACCCTGAGGTGGATGAGCTGCAGTAGTAGAAGACCACACTGGGTTCCACTCCTGTCAGCCAAGAAATCTGAGGCTACTTGTTGTCATGTACTCACTGAGATCAGATTTCTTATGGAAAAATTAACTGAGGGTTAACCGTTGCTTCAGATCTGGCCCGACTTGTCAGAGCAATGCTGTTAGAAAATGAATGAAACACCTACTGACCAATCAGGATCAAGAATTCAACATTACCATGATACAGACTGTCGATAAGTAATGGCCCGAACAACTAGGACCACCTCCAACCTTATAATGCCAAATCTGTTAGCGTAAAAGTTCATACGTGTCAGAATATAATGATATACAAGGTTCATAAACGTGTTAGAACATGTGACAGCCAAGCACGCCAACAACGTGACACTTTTTCACTGTACCTCATTAAACCATCGAGGCAAAAACGCTAGTGAGAGTGGCACAGGTTTAAAAAGTGGAAAAAGAAAAAAAAAAACTAATTACAAATAAAAAAAATAAATAACTCATTTAATGGCAATTATATTAATATTTAAATAATAGCACAAAAAACACGAGAAATCTTGATCACATTTACGGACAGCTCCTTCTTTATTAGTTTAGCATTAAAATATCAAGTCACAAAAAAGTCTTCGTGGTTAATTAGCTTCATATCACACTGCAGACATGAGAAAAATCAAAACTCAATGTAAAGCCAGACATTTTTTAGAATACATTTCTAATTGACCACAAACATTTTTTTCATAACAGTTTATTTTTTTCCTCACATCTTTACCAAATAATTCTCTATCTCTCCTGGAAAGAGAGATCAAGAATCAAGGGTTTTTTCTTTCTTCTTTCTTTTAACACTGAGTCAAAATTGCATGTGCACATGTAAAAATAAAAAAAAGAATATGAAATATTTAACAAGTGTTAACAAGTACAAATTTAATCAAATGCCAATCCAATTCTTAAAAAAACGGCACATGAATGTGGAAAATGCCCTTCATTACCCTAAAAGCCTTTTCAAGGATGCCTGAAACACACAGGCATTTGTGCTAACTGAATTCTTTGTACTTGACCTTGACGAATGGCCTTGACTGAGCAGTCGAAGCATTGCTCTTAAACGAGAAGTCAGCCAACTATTTCTTAACCGTACTGAAAAGTGCAAGAACAAAAAAGAACACAATCTTTTATCTTATTTCAACAAATTTTTTCATAACAGCATTTACAAAGATGCTAACTAAATCTTGCCTGAAATCTCTCCTGTAGTGTGTGCACGTGACAAAGAACACATCTACAACGACAATTACAGCTACTCTATGTCCTTGACAGGAACAGTTTTACATGCCGCTAATGGGCTCGCTTCATCACAACCACAAATGTAGAAAAATTCATGTCCTTTATATGCCCATAAGTATGTGAACACCTGACCATCGTACCCATATTTGCCCATCCCAAAACCATGAGCATTCATATGGAGTTAAACCTAGATTTTGAATTGTGGCTGTGATGGATTTGGTGGATTTGTGTTCATTCAGCTATTAGCGAATCAGTGAGATCAGGCACTGATGTTGTGAGGAGGTCTGGGGTGCAGTCAGTGTTGCAGTTCATCCCAAAGGTGTTCAGTGGGGTTGAGGTCAGGGCTCTGTGCAAGACACTCGAGTTCTTCCTCTCCAACCTTGGCAAACCATGTCTTCATGGAGCTGGCTTTGTGCACAGGGGTATTATCATGCTGGAACACATCCAACATGTTCAATATCGTGATGTCTGCACTGTTTGCAGTGTTTGCACGTTTGCACACATGTACTTTATGTTGTCTTCAGTTGCACACGTGCACTTTCGCACTTCTGTGTTGTCTTATATGTAGCACCTTGGTCCTGGAGAAACGTTGTCTCGTTTCAGTATGTACTGTACCACCTGTATATGGTTGAAAAGCCACTTGTACTTAAACCTATCCAACCCAACCATCCATCAATACACCTATCCAATCCACCCATCCTCCCATCCAAAACATCTTCATCTCCCAATTCAAACCAACCCATCCATCTCATCCATCTTCCAATCCAATCCATCCATCCTCTGATTTAACTCATCCACCCCCATATCTGAGCAAATCCATCCTCCCGTCTAACACATCCATCCTCCCGCTTAACAAATTCATTTTCCCGTCTAACTCATCCATCCTCCCGTCTAACACATCCATCCTCCCGTCTAACTCATCCATCCTCCCGTCTAACAAATTCATTTTCCCATCTAACTCATCCATCCTCCCGTCTAACAAATTCATTTTCCCATCTAACACATCCATCCTCCCCGTCTAACACATCCATCCTCCCGTCTAACACATCCATCCTCCCGTCTAACACATCCATCCTCCCGTCTAACACATCCATCCTCCCCGTCTAACACATCCATCCTCCCCGTCTAACAC
>JAQQZX010000007.1:20805619-20825617 GCA_030068355.1 Notoglanidium maculatum
CTGAGAGAGAGAGAGAGAGAGAGGAGAGAGAGCAGAGAGAGAGAGAGAGAGAGAGAGAGAGGAAGACGATGCAGCATCTTGCTCACTGCACTCTCATCCCACTCCCATTTGCACTCACACAAAAAGTGGGCAGATCAAAGACGCAAACCGAATCGACAACCACCCTACTATCTCCGACCCACGATTCAATGCTCCAAACATGGGTTTTCATCGGAATGTGGATAACACCGGCCCGCCTGCACGTCCTGTCCTGCTTTTGGTCTGATCTGTAAAATCTCTTCTTTTTTTTCTTTTTTTTTTTAAAGTGACACTTCTCTCATCTCTGACCCGAAATGATGTATTTCATTCCTCGGGAAGCCACAGATAGCACGTTTCTTTGTCGTGACTCTCACTTTGCTTTCCATACATCGATAAAAGAGACATAAACAAGGATAAAGAGCTGCACTACAGACGGCTGACAGAGAGAGAGTGATAGCGAGAGAGGAGACGGAACAGGAGCGTTAGCTCAAATCCCAGTCAGAGAGAGTCAGGCGATATTGGGGCCTCGAGCAAGGCCATTAAGGCTCGATCGCTAGATCTGTGTGTGGATTAGATTCTGTGTAACTTGTGGATGAGTAAATGTACATGCGAGTGAGTGACTCATGCGTTTTAGCATTAGAGATATATAAGTATGCATAAATCTGAGCCATTAGTTGAGAGTATTGTTCCTGTGTGAGTTTGTCTGCGTGTATTATTTGAAAAGCATGTCATATAATAGAAGGGTTTAAGAAACATCTCAAATAAAACAATCGAAACAGCTCAGCAGACACTACTGTGTCCTGAAACCTGTACAATCTTCACCCAGACAAGTCTTTACCCTGTCCATGAATACCTTAACACTGCAAACAACCAGTAAACGCTTCATCTCAGACCTAAATATGAGCCATGCTATAAACTCTCGCTGTCTATTGACACGCTCCAAAACACGTCAAACGATGCCTCGTTAACCTCACTGTAAAAACTGCGATTATGGCTTTATGTAGCTTTTACATTTTAATATAATCCACAGTCCATTGTTCTACATCTACATATTTCTATTTAATGATTTTGCTACAAAGTTGTCACTATTTAGTTTTTGCTCAACTTACAGGTTTTACTTAAGTGGAAACTCTACCCTTAATTTAAACGCTTTGGTTTATGAATGTGAATACGTGGCCCTAGGTCGGTATACACGTGGCTTGTTATGGAGGACAGCAGTAGTGGTGACTATATTTAGTAGAAGGATGGGAAACTGGTGATTTACTTAATATTTCAGGAACTATCAAGTTGAGTAATTTTCAAAAAATGGTCAAGTCTGGCCACGAGTAAACGTTGCTACAGAGGCAGCGTAGAAAAAGCAAGTTCAAGGAGGCAAAATACTAAAAAATACTGTAACACTGGGCTTGGACTACTAGTGTGTTAATTTGTTGCTTTAAATACAATACATAAGATTTTTTTAATGACACATACATAAAGACAGATATGATTCACTTGCAGATGTTACAGACGTGCGGCATCAAGATAGATCTCATCTGTGCAAGAAAAAGCAGAATTGTGCAATAAAGCTAATGTAATGTGATTTCAACCTTAGACACCTGATTAGAGCCCCAGTGCTAAACTGCAGCCAGAGGTCACATGATGTTTCACTTAGTGATGTACTGGGATGTACTATAGGGACTGATGTTGCTATTTTTCACCGTGAAGGCATTTTGTGTTGGCCGACTTTACTGTTCATCACGCACATGGACACAGGACACAACCTGTCCTCAAGCATCTGATGCTTCTCGTCTCTTCACATTAAAAGAAATGACAGTGATAGCGCAAGGTTTTGCACGTGCATCCCATTGGCTCCTTTTGATCTTCACGTGTAGTTAAGAGACCCACAGCCTTTGCAAAATAAAGTCATATGCAAAAGTCGCACCACATCCGCACACGCTTCATCTCGCTCTCTCTCTCTCTCTCTCTCTCTCTCTCTTGTGTAATCAGGACCAGGCGCGATGTGCACGATGCGCAGTGGGATTAGGATCTAATCGAGTTGCATCCGATCGAGAGAACTAAAAAAAAAAGGGCCGCGATGTGCTCGTGCACCATGAAAGAGAAAAAAAGCCTCCGTCATGCTGGCACAGTTGCTCATGCTGGCTCGTGAGCTTCTTCTTCCACTTCTTGCGCAATTAAAGCTTGACCTTAATGCATGCTCGTGATGCTTATTAGAGCATTTTTAACATTGCACAACGGAACACTAACAGTGATGTTTAGCCTACTGTAACATTTTGAGGGTGATGTGTACGAGAGGTGATGGCGCGCGCTATTAATCCCCATCAGCCTTAATTATGATTGCTTTTGATTATGACTGATCACCTGCAGTTTTACACACACACACACACACACACACACACACACACACACACACACACACACCCTGAAAAGCTCCTGCTGTCTTTCTCATTCCGTCTCTCCCCCCTTCTGTCTCACCTTCCGGACCGGTTTGGTGGTGTAGGTCGCGCTGCTCCACCGGGCCCGGTCCTGCCCCCCGGAGCGCCGCGTGTCCTCCTCCTCGTCTCCTAGCAGCCCGGCGGATGCTGAGTCCGAGTCCTCGCCTTCCTCCAGCTCCTCTCCTTCCTCCACCTCCGAGGTTTTGAGGCGCTTCGGCGCGCGTTCGTACTCCTCCTCCGCGTACTCCTCCATCAGCGACATGTTGAACGCGGACAAAAAAACAACCAAACAAAACAAAAACAAGGGGCTAACGCTGGGATGTTCAGGAGACAGAGACAGAGAGCGCGCGCGGCCAGCAGCAGTACGTTGGGTCTCGCGACGGCACACGTTTGCAAAGCAGAAAAGCCTGGAGCTCAAGGGTTGCCAGATTGGATATGATTGTGTCGCACTTCTGTCCAAAGCCAGCCTGACGTCCTGCGCATGCGCATTCCGCTTTTGCACGCCCATAAGTGCACGCTTCACACATGTTAAAATGCTCGAGGTATTTTCTGTGTAATAATAATAATAATAATAATAATAATAATAATAGTAATAATAACAACTCTGCTTATATAGCACTCTTTACACAAAGTCCAGAGAAACATAACAAGAGTAACATACAATTGTCTTTAAAACATTCACACTGCATATGTATATTGTTCAATGTTCAGTTGTTAAATGAAATAAAAATGTATATCATTTATAAGCCATTTAATATGTCAGTAAACAATAAGAATTACAACAAAGAGAAGGAAGGGGGAAATATTGTGTAAACATTGTCATTATTAAAAAACGCAAATATGGAGAAAATAACAAAATTTGTGAGAGCAAACAGACATAATAGAAAATAAAACAACATATTACAGTGCACAGTATAGCTAAAGGCCAGCCAAAGGCCTGAGTTAGAACACCAGTTAATTTATCCTGACAGGAAGCTGAATTCTGTAATAAGTACTATATATATACTGTATATATATAACATATATATATATATACACCCCTAGGAATAGAAATGCAGAAAAATCCCAATTAAATGTGAATAAAAATGGGAGAAAAGCTTTAATCCGCAAAATCTGGCAACACCAAGACACAAAACAAGCACACGCTAACGCGCGAGAGCGCCCTCGAGCTTTGTTCGCACGCGTCCTCACATCAGCGAGCGTTTTCATTGGACGAGCCGCGAGGCTGCCACCCGAGCGACGTCTCTGATTGGCTGGAGAAAACCTTCGGGAAACAGATAAGTCGGAGCAGCAGGCATTTAATATTTCACACCGGAGAGAACATGTGAAAGGAACAAGAGCATGAATTTGATTTATAGTTTTATAGGAAACTGAGTGAAGATTTGGGGATGAATTTAATTAGAGAAACAGACTGTGCAAAGAGTTAGATGGAAAAGAGTCTATTTCCGTGCAGAAGATTCACATGAGCACGTGTTTAGACACTTGACATGTTTTTCATATCTAATAAACATTTATATTTGTGATTTTTTTAACACAATTCTTTAATTTTTTAATACAAGTATTTTTTTTTACACATGATGAATATGTGATTTTTTTCCCACATGATTCATTTATCAACTGATTTTTTTCCCCCAAATGATTCTTTTATTTTCACGTTATTTATCGTTATTTTCACGTAATTTGTTTTCATGAGTGACCACACATTGTTCACATGTGAAAATGTGTGGCATTATTACATAAGGGCTGTTAAGAAAATCCAGTGTAGTTTGCCATGGTTATACTATAATACACTATTGTTTTACTACTGTTTTATTATGGTTCACTACAACCTCTGAAGCACGATACCACCATGAATTTACTGCTGGACTTAATGGCCACTAAAGTTAGTAAATGTTAATACTACAAAATGTGACCCTAGAGACTGCAGAGACTAAAAGCAAGAAAGCAAGAAAGAAAGAAGGAATAAGGGCCTTCTGACAATTATTATTAATCTAACCAACCTTTATTACCATTATATTACCAAAAAGTCCAACAAAATAAGCAGGTATGAATCAAAATACATTAATCAGTTTTATATTATTAATAGCGATAATACTTTTACTGCATAATTCAACATTACACTCTGTCAGCTTGCTAGAAAAAACACTACGTAGGCTGTAATCTATGGCTCGTCCCTTGTTAATCCATCATTACATAACATTACATCATATAAAATTTTGTTTCGGAGCCTAAGTTTTAGCTCTTTTTTCTATCCGTATATAATTTAAAACCCAAGCTAACAAGACAGCCTGGTCAGCTGCTGGCAAGATAATGAATTCAACCATGAATTACAGCTAAATTATTAATGCTAAGCCGCCAAAACCTTCACCGAGCCTCGCAATGTTGGGGCCCCAGGCAACTGTCAGCCTTTCCTGTCCTGTAGCTACAAATCTGAACCACGGTTTTACAACGGAGCTTTAGGGCAACTCATTTTATTGCGTATTTAACTTTAACTCTGCCATAGTTTTATTCAGGTCTGGTTTTAGAGTGTGGTTCCTCTAAAAGTTTCTGAGGTCGATTCAGGGTTTTTTTTCCTTGACATTGTCCTCTCTGGATTGTTCACTAGGGGTCTAAATTTACATCCGGGTCTCTATGAAGCTGCTTTAAGACAACATCTACTGTTAAAAGCCCTATGCAAATAGAAAACAGAACTGAACTCTTAAATTACCATAATCATATTGAGGTTCATCTGTTAGTTGTATGTAAAAAAATAATAATAAAAGCAACACAGCCTACATTACACAACATGCAGTGTAACCTTATAACATATAGAAGTCACTGTAGACTTTTATATCACGGCGCTGTTTAATTCTCAATTCTGATTGGTCAGAAGGTGTTGATTCATTTTCAATAACAGTAGCTCTGACTTTCAGCTGCAAAGATTTATTTTAATGAATTAAATTTGCATGGTGGACACTCTACATAAATAGATTATTTTTTTAATGTGTAATCATTTATATGATGCTGTTTTGTATAAAGAGATGTTTATTTAGCATTTTGGAAGGAGTCTCTAGTGTCAGTGCCTTTCTAACAGTCAGAAGTAAAGCTCGAGCTCAAATTTTTTTGTCGTCAATCCTCCATGTAACTTGTATAGACTGGGAAGAAATATAATTTCTTCAGTATCACGGTGCAACATATAATGCAGTAGCGTCGCACACAGGACAAAATAAAGTGCAAATACATTAGAGTATGAGACATGATGTGCAAAAACATATAATAAATACTGAAAAGAAGCCAATGTAAACTAAGCGGTAGTATCTCTAGTGCTGAAAGATTTTGGCTAATAATGTAAGTTGAAGTTTCAGAACTTTGTAAGTAGTCACTGTTGGGCTATTCACTCAGGTCATTGTGCACTGCTTTGGATAAAAGCATATGTGAAAACAGTAAATGTAGAGTAGCTGTAATTTTTCTGACAGAGGGAAGTCTGTCGGGTGGAGAGCATTGTGGTTTTTCTGTAACATGACAAGCTGTGGTTTTTGTCTTATTAATTTCAGAAAGCAAGAAAGAGAGCCTGTGTAGAAATGGCTGTTAGAGTGGTGCATGTTGTGGATGTTACACATGAGCAAAAAATGCATAAAAACTGTAATTTTTTTAATATTGTAATCATTGGCGAATTGCTGTGGTATCAGACGAATAAAACACTTCAGGACTTGCTGTTATGGCACAATAAATAACTTCAAGGCGGTTGATTATTTTCCCATAAGCTAGATTAGATTTCCCTCTCGCTTATGATTGTACACCTTTACAAATTCACGTTCCCATGGAAACTAAATTCATTTGGTTTTGAAAAAACATTACTTTAAGTCAATTGTCCAGTGTTATTTTAAGAATGCATACATTTTGGACAGACATGAACTGTATATTCAGATCGGATATATATTCTGATCAGAAATATTTATTCAAATAATATAGCTTAATAGTTTTGTGGAAAATATCCATCCATCCATCCATTATCTACACCGCTTTGGGTCGTGGGGGAAGCTGGAGCCAATCCCAGCAGACTTTTCGGGCGAGAGGCGGGGCACACCCTGGGCAGGTCGCCAGTCCACCACAGGGCCAACAATGTTTTGTGTAAAATATAAAATTTTATAATTAAGTAAATGATTTTTATGTGGGAGTCAGGACAGAATACTAACTGTCATTTTGCACAAACACAATATGCTTCATAAGTTGCAGGAAGTCATTGAATATGGCATTTTTTAAACTGTTGTCCATATATCCACAAGTTCACGGCTCGGACATAGACATGTCCATTATTGCACATGTCCATACTCTTACTTATTCACATTTCTGCATTTAGCAGACACGCTGGGATACAATCCAAGCAGAGCTGTAGAGGTTATGGGCCTAGCTTGAGGGTCCACCAGTGGCGATACGGAGCCATTCAGTGATTTGAACTCACAAGTTTCCAATCGCAGAGCCCTAACCACCGGGCTACAGCTCTAAAAAGGCAATTGCAAACATTCCCTTCAGGACCCAACTGTCATCGCTGTCTCACGCTGAAGCATTTAGGACACAGCAGTTTTCCTCTACTCAGAGCCCAGTTTGAATTCCCCCAGATTCCTGCAGGCTGTACAAATGTTAGCACAGTGCCAAAAAATGAAGATGAGAGCATCAGTGCTAGTGACAGCCCACGCTACATGACCTCCTAGAGTGGAGCCTGCGCAGGTCCTGTAACGCTACACGTCTCCTTTCTCCTTCTCCACACTGAATAAATAAGAAAAGGTAATTTTCTTGCTGTTTTGCTTCATGTAACCATGAGACGTTTGGGGCGATTGCATCCAATTTGTCTGTGTTATGCTACCTTTGCTGGCAGACAAAGACACTGGCGAATTTGCATGAAACAAGGCTGGCCGATCGCCAGCAGCAGAGCTAACCACAGAAAGAGCAGAGACGGTGCACTTTAGCAAGGTCATCTCAAGGTCGAGATAACAGAGGAGCGCATCAGACGTGCATTTATTCCTCTAAACACAACGGGTGTCCTGCAAGACTACTGGCATATTCTACTCCGTACTCTTTCTAAATAGCTTGCCAAAACGACTCCGAGCACATCTTAAGGGAAATCAGTCCTGAAACACAGGCGTACGTTTCACAGCCAGCTTCTGTGGAAGCCTTCCCAGGTTTTGTTTTAGCGCCAATTGCTCGAGCGCCACAGCTGCACAGATTTGCTACAGTTTAATGAAAAGGCAGTTGCTCATTTAGCTTCTGTGCACATCAGGAATGCCAAGCTCTCAGCTGGAACACGCAGTGGCCGGTATCTGTGCATATACTGTATGAGTTGCTTCTACATGATGGAACAGATGCAGGTTTGCACAGACAAACCACAGGGGTTCGTTTGTTTTTCTAGTAATTTCGTCAGGACATCACAGACCTTCTTCTTGTGACTCAGTGTATTCTTCAGCAGAGTAGGGCAAAAATCAGGCGACTGTCGCTATTCCTGGTTTCAGAAGGATTGTGGTGGTTGTTGGCTTTGGTAAGATTAAACCTAGAACCAGGAAGGTTCCAAGTTGCACCCTTTCCTAGCTAAGGACACTCAAGCATATAAATAACTCAAAGAACCCTTTCTCCTTAAGAACCCACAATGATAGTACTTGCTTTAGTAGATAATCTCACTTGGATACTGTAAACATGTACTGAGGAAATCTTCGCTACTGTGGGTGACAAGTGTTAAAAGAATTAAGAATATCGTAAGGAAAAGGCTTTAGCACTTCCCCCATTTTGTTTACTGAAAATTTAAATAATAGCCTCTCTTCAGTTTGTCCTTTTGGGGATCTGTTAAAGGTCTTACAGCATGAGGAACACTATAAAGCCTGCAACTGGGAGTTTCCGCTCTAACAAAAGCTTTTTGCGACCACCAACAGTCCAAAGATCCAAAGAACCTTTGAGGAACTTGGTGAATTCAGTGCAAAGTAAAATTACTTCCTACTGGAAGAAAAACACCTACCTATCCATTTGTGTCCTTTTTTATTCAGGTGAACTAACTCTTGTAGCTGGAGAATTGGATTTACAGTGGTACGATGGTGCAGCAGGTTGCCATCTCATATTCCCAGAGACGTTCAATCCTGAGTTCAGGTTATTGTCTGCGTGGAGGTTTGCATGTGCTCAGTGTATTCATGTGGGTTTCCTCTGAGGTCTCTCAGTTTCCTCCCACCTCCAATAAACATCCTGGGTCGATTGTTTACTCTTTTGTCCCTAGGTGTTAATGTGCATCCAATCCCGGGTGCTATCTTGGGATAGGCTCTGGATCCACCGTGATCAAACAAAATAAACACCTTTGGTCTTTCAGAAAAGAAACTAAATGTCAATAAATGTGATTGATGTGTTGATTTAAAAGGCAACTATTCAACTGAATCCAGGCAACAATCATAAATCGAGGGCTGTATATTATAATTGAATAAAAAAGGCAGGCAACTAGTGTGTAAAACATTATTTATATATTTAAACTGATGTGCAAGTAGATTAGGAAGGTGATTTGGTAATGTATCAATCACAGGCTACTAAATCGAATCATTGGTGGTGGAATAGTCAAATATTGAATCATCGCCTTATGAATTGAAATCACATAGTATGGTTTTTGCATCATGTCATATTGTAGCAAATTCACGTGATATCATGAAATATTGAATCGTTGCCTTATGAATCAATATTATATTGTATCATATCATTTCGTATCGTAGCCGATTCAGCGGTATCATCAAATATTGGATTGTTGCATAATGAATCAAAACCCTATCAATCCCAAAGCATATTTAGTGGAATTGTTATGTACTGAAATTGCACTGTATTGTATCACAGAAGATACAAATTTGTCCATCATCAAATTTTTGCCTTAAGAATCAAAATCATATCCTCTTGTATCCCATTGCTTCAAAATCATTGATCGTATCAAATATCGAATCGTTGCAGAATGAATTAAAATCGTGTCATATTGTAGCGGATTCTGTGATATGGCCTAATATCAAATCAGTGTATTATGAAGCAAAAATCATTTTATTATTATTATTATTATTATTATTATTACTATTATTACATCATACAGATCCAGTGGTATCATCAAATATCAAATCGTTGCCTTACGAATCAAAATCTTATCATGAATTTTCATTAAATGGTTTTGCTAGACATGGCTTTGTATCCCTGGGTCTTGTAAAATTGCATAATATTATACGTAATTTTACAGAACCTTACGAATTTCTTTAGACGAACTGGAGAATGCGGAAGAGTTCTAGATGGAACTTTTCTTTTCCTCAGAGTACCTGGGGCCTCCTTTACCATCTTTTGGAAGTGCAAATTTTTTAGTCCAGGACCCTTGAGGCAGCTTTAAACCTTAGGGAACATCGTTAGTCAATCCAACTGTTCTCTCCTCTAAGGCTAAATGCATTCTGTTTGAAACACTGATTTTATATTCTCACTGACCGCAACAGAACTATCCATGCATGTAGGAGTGAGCGATGTGGTTATATTGCCATATGGATGTTGATGAAACATATGGTACAAAAATACATTTTGGAATCAGTTACTCGTATATAAAAGTATTTGTTACAGTGAATGATAATGAAGTTAGAGCACCTGATACACAGCCAAAATCATGATATTAATATAGAGGAATTTCACCAGCACTTTGCTGAGGCCATTGAGGAAGTGATCAGTTTACAGTATTTCATTTCTGTAGTGATATACTCAATATCTAAAAATAAAAAAGGAGTCTAGACATCATCATACATTATGCATCGAACTGTGGGCAGAGCCATTACTGAGCCATGGGAGGCTGATATTGTGTATTAGATATGTTGCGAGATGTGCTGGTTTGCTTAGCGGACTCTGATTTCAGATTAGAAGATTTTGAATTCAGATTGTTACAGAAAACAATGTTGAACCTTTAGGGCAAGGCTCTTAACCCTCAACTGCTCAGCTGTGTAATTATACAGTGTCATATTTTAATTGCAAATGACTAAATATTCAATCAAGGTATTAAAGTAATACCAAATATATAACATCGTTCACATTGTTGCGCATGATTTTGTAACCCTTAAAACACCATGTCGTCACTTTATTACTTATTTATTTTGCCCTGCAGTGAGATGTCGGGGCATTTCACAGCAGCATAATGCGCTAATGTTTCAAACATTATACACAGCAGAAAAAAGCCTGCGGTCCTGAGTGTCAGTCAATCTCTAAAAGCAGCTGCAGCAGCCGTGCTTCAGAAACAATACATTATAAATGGCCATCGCTGACCCAGTTTCTATAGGAACACGTTTGGCCTTGGAGAGTCGCTTCTCCCGTCTCGCATTCTAATCCTAAATCCTTATAAAATGGACATGAAGAGAGGGGGAGGGTGGAGAAGAGATGCAGCATGGCAGAGCTGGACCCTCACAGAAACCATTTTGGTCATTTGTCATCAGTTAGTGAGATTAATCAAACAATTTAAGGTGACTCTTACATGGTTGAGCTGTGTCGCTTCATCAGTGATTGACTTTCATTACATTTCAGATGCTTTTATCTACAGCGACTTATAAAGCTGGCAATTCCAGCAGGATTATAGACCTCACTCTAAAACTTAGTGGAGCTTCATAGGTGGTGCTGGGATCTGAACACTTCACCTTCCTCTGTTCTGTATACCCTAGGACAAAAAAATTGTTTGGTTGTCAAAGTGGGGTCCAGGGGCAACCAGGTGTAGCACCGAGAAGGTTCAAGTGGTCAGTATCACAACACTCCATTATCCGTCCATCCATTATCTATACCGCATATCTGTAACACGGAGACAAACAACCATTCACACCTATGGGCAGTTAACCTAATCTGCATGTGTTTGAGCTTTTGGAGGAAACCAGAGCACCCAGAGGAAACCCGAACGTGCGCACAGAAAGACCTCAGTCGGCCACCAGGTCCAAACCCAGAACGTTTTGCTGTGATGCAATGGTGCCAATCACTGCACCATCCATTATTATATTTATTATTGATTTCTTATAGTGAGTGAAAAAAATCTTGGCCCTGGGTGGTGTTGTTTTTAGCACCGTTACCTCACAGCTAGAGGGTTCTGGGTTCAAATCTTCTAGCTTCGTCCCTTGCCTCACCCAACATGTACACATTAACCCCATGTAGAAGTGGGAATAAAGATAAAGAAGTCAAAACAAGAAGTAAAACAGCTCGGACCTAATGTGCTCTGTCATGGGAAATTTCAGAAATAGAAAGTTCTTCACTTCGAATAAATAGAGTAGAAGTATTTTTGTCCACATTTAAATAATGTTCATGAAATAAATCAGTGGAATTTATTTTACAGTGAGAATAAATCATTGTGTACAAAATGTTTGAGAACCTCTGGTGAAGACCATTATGTGCAGATTTATTTAGAGATGCAGGATCAGAAACTTTATTCATTATACTGAAAATTATCACATAACAAGCACATATCACTCAACAAGGCCTATAAAACAAATAGCAAAACTACAGTGTCTTGAGGAGTGTAACATATTAGAAAAATGATAAGCAAGAGATTTTGTTGCACAGTCACTTCAAATTAGGGTCCATTCACTCTTAGTATGAGTATATCTACATCTGGGGGAAATAAGGACTCCCAAAAATAGGTAACAGGACTTTCAGTATCGCTCTTAAGCAGTGAGACAAGACCAGGAGGACTCACACTATGCCTTATGTCCTACTTCCTTTTTATCGGTGTTGTGGCACAACTTTTGGCACAGTTGCAAAAAGTAATTATAGTACAGGGCAAAAGTCTTAAGCCACCCCTCACCCCTCATTTCTATATATTTTGGTAGGACAAATGTCATAATCTTATCATTTCTTTAAGTAGTCCAGTTCTCCAGGCTTCTTGAAGGACATTCCAAAGCTCTTCTTTGGACGCTGGCTGCCTTTTGTTCCATTCTCTGTCAAGATTTTGCTTCAATAATGTTGAGATCCGGGCTTCAGGGAGGCCCGATAGTGCTCCATCGTGTTTTTGTTTTTTTTCAAGGTATGCGGGAAGCTTGAAGAACTGTTTCTCATACTGCTTTAGAAATTCAAGAAGGTCTGACTCATTCCAAGCCAAATATGAAGAAATGACTTTTGCACTGTACTATAGGTCATACTTTTCTCATCCCTGGCATTTTTAAAACAAGCTTGTTTGATGAATTTCCCTGATTCTGGCGACGCAAGTCACTCAAGCGAAGCTAGCAACATCACAGCTAACGCTGAGCTAACTCCTAGTTTAAACCAGGAAGGTTTTCATGACCACTATTTAGCATGCTATTATTGGAAAATAATGAGGTGGTGTGATACGGTCTGATGCAAATGGAGTTACTTTCTACCACGCCAAAGTCGATTCATTTCCAAAATCAGCATGGCCCGGATGGATTTCATCCCTCTTATGCCACAGCGACAATTGCAATTTTTGTTTATTAAATATTTAAATTAATTTATTAAATGAATGGCACATCATCGAGGTTTTTTTTTTTGGTTTTTTTTATTTATCCATTTACAGCTACATTGAAAATGTTGGAGAACTTCCCTGAAACAATGAACCAGAGCACAAACTCCTCTGTCCTGAAGACTTCCCTGTATTGCAAAACTTGAGGTTTTACTGTTACAAAGCACTGACACTGGAGACTCATTCCCAAAAACAACAAAAAAATAATAATCATCATCTCCTCCTCAGAGAAAACTTTGCCGTATGAAGGATTGCAGGGTTATAGGATTATTTATGTTAAGAGTCTATTATACAAGTCCCTGTGGTTGAGTTACTATAGAAACTATACCATACAAGAATGAGTGCATTAGTATAACCCTGTGATTTGATTACAGCCAGCACTATTGTCAGAGCTGCTGTTACAGAAAATTAATCAACACCTTCTGACCACTCAGGAATTCATTTCAAGCACCTAGAGGATGTGGTACATAATTGGTGGTATGTTGCACTGTTGTACATTTCCACTGTGTATACCGTGAGGAATAAAATGTACCTGTGTAGTATTTTATTTCTGACAGTGTAGTCATCTGAACTGTCTCATCTTCCACTCGTTTATTACTTATTAGCTTTGATTTATGTCTATCCTGGCTATTGTGCAAATAAAGAAGCCCTGTAGGAAGTGGAACTGTGTGTGTTTTTTTTATTATTATTACAGCATCAAGAGTGGATTTTGCTCTGAGTTTAACGTTCACAGGACTTCAGGTTACACGTTCACACTTCTGTTTTCTGCAGAAAGCCAAAAAGTCCCAGCAGCCTTCAGGATCAGAAAGATCAACAACTGGGTTTAGTGGTTAATTCAGTGCTACAGCGGAATGTGAGATTACTGTGTGTGCGTTCTGGATTGATCGCTATTGCAATGCCATTCCTCTTTTGTTTTCCAGGGAGCCATGTGGAAAACGGGTGATCGGAAATCGGAAATTAACTCACGTTCAGATCAGAAATTACCTCGACACCAACCTAAAAAATGTATAACGTACATCATTGGCATCTGAGGTTACAGTTAGGATGACACTCCTCATGCAGTACTCTGAATAAAATATAAGAGATTATGCATTGTTTATCCACAATGTTTAAAATCTTGTGTGTCAGCTGATTTGTCATCTCAAATCTTCAGCTACTCAGTGTCTGAATTTCAGAATAAGGAAATGTGACCAAAATGGCTAAAAAAAAGAACCAAAAGTACATACAAGGTGCAAGACCAAATAATCAACACCAGGGTCAAGGATAGGTCTAACTGTTTTTTCATAGCAGAGAAAAGTTGAAACAAATCCTTGATTTATTTGATGTATTAAAGAGGCCAGGTCACAATTTTTAAAATTTATTACTGAACGGCGCATTGAGGGTTTTGACAGTTACTTATTTTAATGTTTTGGAAGGTTTTCTAACCACTTACATTACAGCAGCTATAAATTTCTTCACCAGCCTCTCTTTTTTTCTCTCTTGAAATTTCTTCGATTTCTTGAAGATGAAACAAAACAAAAAAAACAAAAACTTCATGCCCTGAAAACTCTCATGGGGGAAACGTAATTACGGTTAGCAAGTGCTGACTCTTTCCATACATTTTAAATAAATGTCTCCTTTCAGAAAACTTCACCATATCGATAATTATATGGTTTTCTATTTTTTTAACCAACAGCATATTTTTTATAATTTTTTATTAGCCTAACATTACATGAGCCGTTACTATAGAAACAATACCATTTGTCTGCATTACAGCCAGCACTACTGTCAGAGCTGCTGTTATAGAAAATCAGTCAACAGCTTCTGACCAATCAGGATCCAGAATTGATCAGCGTTGTGGTGTAATACAGGTTGTACAGTAGGCTGAGCTAATAATATTTTCCTTTATCCCAGTTAAAGTGTGAATTTGGTTCTAATTGTGCTGCTTGTAATCCTGAGCAGGAAGCATGGGTAGTGAGGAAGTCTTTACTATTAACCACACAAGTTTTACCACAACCAGACTCAGGTATTGTTACTTATGTTACTTCCCTATAGCTGGTTTCAGAAACGAAGTATTGTCAGTGTGTGGTTGCGGAGCTCATGCTGGGTAACGTTAAGGCTTGTGTCGTTAGTGCTGTGTTGTTTGCTTTTGATTCGATTTCTTACTGTAGAAGGCACTGAGCTGGATGCAGAGATTTATCATCCCCCATTTACAGCTGCAATGGTTGCCTAAGCGGTTTTGACAGGCTAAAATAATCGATATATGTCTAAAGAGCTCAGGCTAGCTTTACAATGCTAGCTTTATGTCACCCCTGAGCCCTAATAAAGGCAGCATCCTGTTTGAAATGGCTGCCGGTTTATAGGCCACAGGCACAGCCTGATGACTTATGGATTTTAATATTTATGAACCGGCTTTATTTCCTCTACATTTTGAAGATGTGTGGCCTGACGAGGTCTTACTGGAGCTTCTAGGAAATCACTCGGCTTTGTTTGTCTAAAGAAGTCCTGGCCTTAGCTTGCAGCACTAATGTCTCATGGCGGGGGAATAATGTAAACAGCAGGGCGGAGTTAAGGCTCATTAAGGCTTTCTGGATCTTACACGCACTCTCACTAGGTACAGCTGAGCTGACACACACACACACACACACACACTGCACAAAAGCTGAGACACATCACTGAGTTTATCTGATGTCTCTCAATAGCATCCCCTGCCAACATAAGGGCGAGCGGATTGTATCAGCCCATGGTGAGTCCTATTTAAAACACACTCACACACTGCAGGTTCCCCTCTCTCTATCTCACTCACACACACAAACACACACACACACACACACACACATACCCGCTCTAGGCTTTATCACTGACACACATAAAATCCCTGTAGCAGAACACAGGATACGCCATCAGATTCAGCTGCTCATACACACACTCTGCTCTCTAACCCCCCTCCTTTGTGCTGTTATTTACAAATCTACAGTATTCATATGAGATTATTCAAAGAAATACAGTATTACGTAAAGTGCACATGTACATGACTGGAGCATCTTTATTAGATGCTAATGGGTCTATGTAAGAGGTACAGTATGCTATTCCCACCATTCCCGAAGGAATTTTGACCAATCCTGCCTGCTTCTGAAATTATTTTGGATTTATTTTGGTCTAAATGCAATATTTTCGAATGAACATAATCAGTTGCTTTTCCAAAAACATAAACAAATCAGTCATTTAAACCAGGATAAAGCGTTTACAAGCTCCATGTCCAATGCCTTGTTAATGAATATGGCTTTTTGTTGTACAAGCTTCATATCTGACCTGCAGGAATGAAAGGAAATAATCGGGCTGTTTCCATTTTGGGACATTTTGTGTACTGACTTGGACTTTTTGGAATTTGGGTCTTGATAAAAAAAATAATGTTCTGCTCTATTTTCTTTTCTTTCCATATGTACAAATTTTGACAAGAAAAATTTCATCTTCTAGAAAACAGCCTAATCACTGGCGTAATGCATGAATCCAGCCAAGTAGCTGAAGTAAAAGCTTGGCCTCGGAAACACTTTAATGGTTTTCTCTCTCAAGACTCTCGCTGTTATTTGGACTTAATCTTGACTTCAAGAGCCCCAAGCCCCTTTAAGACTCAGTCTTAACACAACATTGGCTAGTCCTGCTCTTGGATTTGAAAAAGGTGGTCCTCACTACAGCCCTAGTAAAAACCGTCTGCTCTGCTCCTACAGGATCCCGGTCCTGATGCACACCTTTAGCCTCAATTGTGTCATTACAGTCTTGGCCTTTACGTCAAGTGAGTTTTGATTCTCATTCATCTTTATAACTTCCACCCATTGGAACAAAATGCCCTTTCTTCAAGATCATGACGTAACACACAACAATCCAGTAGCACATTACAGACGACGATAAAACAGCGCATGCTAATGCTAATCCTGCATGGAAGAAAGCAGTGCAAACTATTCTGTATAAACTGAAAGCTCTACCGTAAAGCGCAGTTGTCTAGAAAAGAAAAGAAGTAGTAAGAAGTGTCTCATAGCATCATTATAAAGTGCATGAGTATAGTGACGGCCGTGAAATGGTGGGTGTTGGGAGACAGCATACAGTGTGTTGAATAGTCTAGGAAGAAGCCTCAGGGAAGATGCGGCTGGGTGGGGTGAAAGGGGTCCTACACAATGCTGGTAGTCATGCTGATCCAGCTTTCTCCTCTCATTTTGTCACCTTTCCAATTCCCACCCATCAGCCTGCTTTCCACATCATATAACAGCTAAAATTTGGAGGATGAAGGCTAATACGTGACATGAAAATCTGCTCATGCGGTATCTCAGAATAGCATAAGACACCCCTTAGGAAAGCGCTATCTACCCTCTTCTGCATACATGAGCTCACAGATGCTGCAGACTGGACAGTATTGCTGTGATTGAGTATGCCATCCATCCCACCCACCCAAAGAGAATTCTCAATTGTGCTCTCTTGGGTACCAATCACAGAATCAGACTTGTGATCTCCTACAAATAAAGCAAAGGCTTTACTGTTGCACCAATCAAAATCAGCATACGCAGTATTTGTGGTCGGAAACGGTCAGAGAGACTGTGATCATCTTGAGACAGGATATATTTGCAGTACATCCGTTAGTACATTTTGCGATATGTTGGTTTTGTTGCAATACTGTGATCATGACTTATTTTTAGTTATCCAGGAACCCCATCCCATCCCCCCTTTCCAAGAAGCCAGAGAGCTCCTCGATGCCATATGTTCTAGTTTTACTCACGTAGGTGTGCGAGACCCATGAGCGAGGCAAATCTGTCTTCGCTCACACTCGAAACGCATCTCTCGTTCAAAAGCTCTGAATCCAAGCGTTTATCTGCTTAATTCTTCACCCCTCTCTCTGCCCTGCCATTAAGCTGTCGCATTGCAGCCCACCTCTACCCTTTCGCTCATCCTGTTTTCTTTTTTATTCACGTCTTTGTCTCGTGCTGCATCACCAGGGCAAAGGAGGAGGTGGGACTGTGGCTTGAGAGGGAGAGAAACAGCTGTGTGTATTGATCTACTAAGCCTCGAGTACAATGGATGCTGGTGTGAGTGTGTATGTGGGAGGATGAAGGACAGTTTTACCAGGACGTGTGTGAGTTGCAGATGAACACAAAAACATGGATTAAACAACACCATATTCTGCTGCTTCCTTTCCTTCACGTGCCAGTCTGTGTCGTTCACAGACGAGTCGACTCTTTGAACTGACTCATCTCACTTTTTGTTTGCTAAAAGTTCACCGGTATTCTGTAGCCATGATTTATAAAATTCATTTAATTAAATACAGTGCAACAGAGGAGCATCTAGTAATTCTTATTAATATGCGAATCGTTTGACACAGCATGATGATTCAGAGCCAAGCATTAACATGTGGATTTGACTGTCTGTGGGTCTGATTGCTTCATGGCTTAATATAATGGTGTATGTAGTTTAGTGTATTAAGGAAATGTGTATCATATATCAGGATAAATGGTTTAGATGATACATTGGGAAAGACCAACAACTTTGGCCAATTTGGATAAAAACCTTCAAGGAGTTGTTTGGGAGTCACGTCTTATTGCTGAGCTGAGTCAGTTGATCTTACTTAGTGGAAAGAGCCAGAATTCCCATCACCATCAGGTCCATCCAGAGATGATATAACTCCACTAAATAATCAGACCATAATCCTAATCTGAAATGCTTCTTACTTTTCTTGCACTAATTTGTGAATCCATTTTACGTATCATGCCATGCTTGAAACGTCCTTTGGCTCCAGCGTCCCTTAACGGATAAGTGGTGTAAATTGTGGTTGGATGGATGGATAGTTTGTTTATTCAATCCTGTAACTGAACACATTCACTCCTATAAAATATATGGAATATTCCACAAGTCACATATTCAGCAGGAAGTGCATTGTCCGAATTTCTTGAAAATCATGGGAAGGAGAAAATCAAGGTCTCTCATTCTTATTTTGTGTTACTGACTGACGAGATCACTTTCAAAGTATAACCCAGATGAAGTAAATCATCAGAAATGTCCTCATGCTTAAGCCAGTTAACTGCAATTAGTATAGTATGCAGCCAATAGGCAAAAAAAAAAAAACAAACTTGAGTGTCACCTAAGAGGGGGAAACACTTTTTTTTTTGATAAACTAAAGTTAAAAGAGCTAAATGGCACCACAATCATTGAATCACACTTTTTACATTTACACAATATGTAAATTCATGTTACAGAATTTTTTACCCAGTACAATAGATGGTTTCATGTTGTAGAAAGCAAAAAAAAATGAAATGCGAAAACAGAACAAAAGGGTACTCAAAGGATGAGAAGGTGTTCAGTGTGCACTAGTGACCACTCTTCCTCTCAGGAGATAATATCAGCTTTCATTCGGCCCAGCGGTGCTCGTGTGAACAAAGCCACCGATTAAAAGTGTGACGCTGCTCAAAACAGGGGCAGGAAATGACTCTTGGGTCACAGGGGGCCTCAGCGCAAACACACACTTCTGCTTTGGGTTTCACATCTTCTCGCTGTTCCTGTCGGCTGATGACCTCAGCGCTAGTGGCAAAAATTGTTGTGCAAATGTTTGTGGTCTCTTAAACAGAAATGTCCAAGGAAATTAAATTCCCATGCATGTGGTTTTTAGACACTTCACATTCTTCACATGTAGCAGACTTTTGACTTTTTGATTTATTTATTTATTTTTTTACACATGGTTCCTTTATTTTCACACCAATATTTCACATGTAAAGCATGTGGTTTTATTTTTGATTTCACACACAATTAAGATTTCTCGCACAAATATATATATATTTTTTCCCACGTGTAGTGCGTGTCATTAATTAGTCATGTGATTTAGAACAGGATTAACTGATTTTCATGTTTATTTATTTTAAATTCTTTTTTTTTTTTTTTTCACATTATTTCTCACATGAATAATTCATTTTGCATGTGATTCAATTTTGTTCCACACGATTTCTCACAATTTAGTTTCACATGAGGCGGCACGGTGGTGCGGTGGTTAGCACTCTCGCCTCACAGCAAGAAGGTCCTGGGTTCGATCCCAGGGTGCCTTTCTGTGTGGAGTTTGCATGTTCTCCCCGTGCA
>JAQQZX010000007.1:20840860-20853333 GCA_030068355.1 Notoglanidium maculatum
CACACACACACAAACACACACACACACACACACACACACACACACACACACACACACACACACACACACACACACAAAAGAAAATCATTCATGAGTTGGTTTAAAGTCCCTCTGAGCAAATCAGGACGATGCTGATGTTGCAGAAACGGTTAAAGAGCCCTGTTTATTCTCCAGTCAAGCAGATCTTAAAGATGAACACTTCATTTGCTTTATACAAGGTTGGACTAGCAAAATAGAAGAAAAAAGGACTGATACTAAAGGCTGGATTACTTGCTCTTACGCAAGACGGCTGCCGCATGTATCCTACGAATGTTCGGAGCGTCGCTTGTGGGCGAACTCGGAAATGAACGCGACACGTTTGTGTGACGCAGGGGGCTGGTGTTGCGTCTCACATCTCATACGCATGCGCTTTTCTGGACTGTTATTGATTACGAACACTACCAAAAGATCAGTTTTGTGGATCAGTAAATTCTTTTGAAGATAAGGTCATTGAATAAAAATTTTCAATACGAGACACACGTCAACAATCACGACGACGGCGGGATGTTTCGACGAAAGCGTATCGGTCTATTTGTGGAAGAAAACAAAACAAAAAAAAATCAATTTTATGCTACATCTCGTAATCCAGACAATCAGAGATGTTTTGGCTCTGATGTGCCATCTCGTCGAGGCCACTTCTCCTTGCAATGGACATTAGATATGCGAGCGAGTGTGTGTGTGTGTGTGTGTGTGTGAACGATGCTGCTCGTCTTCCTGCTGCTTCTGCACGCGCACAAAGTCACGACTCGCGTATAAACTGGATTTCAGTTGCTAAAGATACACTTCGAAATCTTGCGCCGAGACTCACCTAGACCTTCTGGGTGTGCCAGACCTGGACCTCCGTGGAGAGCCGGAGCGAGAGCGGCGAGCAGAGAAGGACCTCGACCTAGAACACAAACTCGCTCTGAATTCATGTTCGCAGCAAGCAAAGCCAACATTCACTTTGGAAATTATAGCATGAACAGACCACCAATTTGAGAACAATAATTCATTAAAAAGACACAGTGTGTAATGTTTAAAAAGGGTTTCTAAATATGCAATACGCACTCACAGTCCACTTTCACAGGATCGCCGGCTCATTTAAGCAGTTATCCAATCAGCCAATCACGTTGCAGCTGCACAATCATGCAGATACGGGTCAAGCGCTTCAGTTAATGTTCATCTCAAACATCAGAATAAAGAAAAAATGTGATCTTTCGGACTTTAACTGTGGCATGGTTGTTAGTACCAGTCGGGCTGCTTTGAGTATTTCACACATGAAAGTCCCGACAGTTTACACAGAAAGGTGCAAAAAATCAAAACGCATCGAGTGACGGTTGTAAAGAGTGATTATTTGACTTACTATAGACTTCCTGTCAGCTCAGAACAGTCTGTTCATCCCCCTCATCAACTAGGTGCTTCAGCCCCCGAGATCCCCGTTTTTTTGTACCATTCTGTGTGAACTGTCGTGTGTGAGATTCCCAAGAGATCAGCAGTTTCTGAAATACTCAAATCTTGTACCAACAACCATGCCACAGCTAGTCACACTTTTCCCTCCCATTCTGATGTTTGATGTGAACATTACCTGCACCTCCTGATCTGTATCGGCATGAGTTTTTCTGCCTTGTGCTGCCGCCACATGATTACTGTAAAAATGCACAGATTTACAGGTGTTCCTAATAAAGTGGATGGTGAGTGTTTTACAGACCTGCCTAGTTTGTGTTCCGGGCTTCGCTTTATACTTTGTCTGCCTGCTCATCCCTACCAACTCTAACTCTTTTAATAAATGAAAGCAGGAGAAACCTGGTCAGCTTTTTCACTGTACTTCAATCTTCATTAAATTTAAATCAGCACCACAGGCAACAAATTAAGGACAAACTTTACAATCAAAATGTCTTTTCTTTGGTGAGCTGCAATGATGGGAGGTCATTTAAACATTCTACAAAACTCATTCTACAAAAGAATGAAGATTTGCATTTATATCATGTTTATAAGATTACAAACCACACACACACACTTACCTCCTGTCTCGGCTCCGGCTGCGAGAGTGGGAACGCGAATACCTCCTTCCACGAGAGCGTGAGCGAGAACGAGACCTGCCCAATCCATGAAAAAGGCGCAGAGATGGAGGCGTGGATGAAAGGATGCAACGAGAAAGAAAACACTAAGTACCGACACTAAAGGGAGCCAATGAGTAAGACATTCAGACATTATTTCTGTCTCTGAAACTTTCCCTGCACCTCTTCCTACATCTGCTTACAGCATTCTGCACCTCTGCCACTGGCCTTACCTAGCATGAACGGAAAAAGGTACAGCAATTCATTTTAGCACTAAATTACTTACAGCAGGCAACTTTTACAGGATTCCTGCATAAAGTAGGTCTTTCTCAAGCTTAATAAAAAAAAAACAGAGAGCTTATGACACTACACATTACGTTTGACTAATTTCAGGCAAAGGAAATTTAAAAAGATAAAACAAAAAAAAAAAAAAAAAAAAAAGAGAGAGACACATTAATTGGTACTTAAAATAAACCTTGCAAGTTTGCAGGTCGACCCTCTTTGGAACCGAGGTCTAGCAGATCTAGGCGATCTAGAAGTATCTATCATCAGTCGACCTCTGCATCTAGTAGTTTCTTCGCTTTCTAACGATGATCGCACTGACAGCCAAATCGCTTGATTGAGACTTGATAGAAGTGTGCGGAGTGCTTTGTCTGCCGAGGTCTCGATGCTCTCGTTAGCAAAAGCGTGGGCCCGAATTGATTGTCAAATTGGCGCAGATTGCCAATCACGTGGGTTTGGAGTTGGGGCAGGACAGGGCACACACACACACACACACGCTTATGTGCCCCGAATGAAACGATTAGCTGCAGGTAGAAGTGGCAGGAGACTTAGAGAGGGTCTGGCTGGTCACGCCCTGGTCAAAGCAGGTGACCGTAAGTGTGGCATTTGCTAGAAGATTCATGAAATCGTAAAGGGTCGTGACACTCTGAATCAAACGATGAAACCTGAAAGGTTTTGACCAGGTGAGTCATTAAATAAAATCGCACACAACATTTGAGCATTATATAAACCTTGAAAGTAAAACAAACAACATTTATATAGCTATATATGGATATAGTGGTTGACCGAAACATTGGCTTGGTGAAATTTTGGACTTTTTAATTAGTCAGCTCCTGACTGGATGGCCATCATGACGAGTCATAGGCTCTTTCAATTTTAAATTATTTTATTTAGATTTTGCTTTTTTCCAGTTAGATTAGAGAGAATGTTGCCAAGATTTTTTTTTTTAAAAAAAAAGAAAACATGATCATGGGAAGCTTGCAGATGTGCAAGCTGTCTAAATTTATTCCATGTTTAATAGGTCTGTTCAAGCTGTAACAGTAACGGCTTAAAAATTTAAATAGTGCCACTATCATTTCATAAAAGGAATTTAATTAACATCTAATATTAGCCACATGCCATCTGTGCCTCATTAATCTCGGTGTCAGCCCTTTATAAAAGAATCGGTCGACCACTATATGTATATACAGGAGCCAAACAAGAAGAAAATGAGAGCAACATCAGAATTTTAAACAATAAAGAGACATGTAGACACTCCTGTGTGAGAACCTAGCTCAAGGGAAATACAGTGTAGAGAAAATCTGAGACTGTATTTACATTTACATTAACACACCAACATAAAGCAGGCTTTCCGAATATTAACAAACACATTATGCATAATGTATGTAATGTACGTTCTACATTACTTATTGAGTATTCATGAACATTCATTAATGTGTGGAGGTGTTGAAGTGGTGGTGGTGGTTGCTCTGGCTGTTCATTACCTGCTCCGTCTGCGGCGACTGTAGCGGTGACAGTCGTAGGCGTAATGCCCCTTCTCACCGCACTCATAGCAACGGTCGTTAGGGTCGAAGGGTCGCCGAGTGGGTGGGCGGTCGTAACGGGAGCGGCGCGGCATACCTGTTGATAACTCTACTCGGACACGGGTTCCACAGATCACTCTGAAACAGAAACGTAAATAACATATAATGATAGGCATGTAACGATATGTCATTCGATGATAAATCACGGTACAATTTTTCCAAGCTGCAATTGTGTTAGTTAGACAGTAGAAGGCGGGATAACATACAATAAAGAGAAAGCACATCATGTCAGTGTAGGCAGAAGTAACACAGCTGTAATGTCATGAAAACACACAAAAAACAGATCTAAAATGGGAAAGAGCTTTTGTGCGGTTGACTGTACAAATGGACTCAACAAGAAATCTGAGCTATCTTTTTAGACTGCCGAAAGCAAAAAAGAGACAAACAAATCGAGGGAGATGTTTTTACATTTAAACCTTCACAAATGTTCATTAATGTTTATTAAGAAAAGGCCTATTTGTAATTAATGTTTTTCATTTAAAAAAATAATATTTTAGTTTATAGCTATTATATTTTCCTCCAACCTTTAAGTAAATGTTTGTAAATGATTATGGTTGGTTATTAAGAAAATGAAACAGAAGTACTTTTTATTAATTTAGCAAAAGGACAATTTAAGTTGATACAGAACAGGAAAATAAATGTTGCATTTCTTGGTAATTAAATTTTCTTCATTTCATTTTTTTCCAAAAATATTGTGGGGAAAACAGCATGAGAGTCCAATATTTTTAATCGAATCAAGAATTGGGTGAATCGTTCATGCCTAGATAATAATGCAAAAGTAGATCTAACCGGATAATAATTAATCTAACTGGAAAAACAAAAACAAACAAACAAACAAGCAAACAAAAAACAGTAACTGGTTTGTTAGAGGCGCGGTGGTGCAGTGGTTAGTACTGTCACCTCACAGCAAGAAGTTCCTGGGTTCAATTCCCGGATCACTCAGGGTGCCATTCTGTGTTGCGTTTGCATGTTCTCCCCGTGCATGTGTGGGTTTCCTCCGGGTGCGCCGGTTTCCTCCCACAGTCCAAAGACATGCAGATTAGGTCAACTGGCTACTCTAAATTGCCCATTGTTTGTCCCTGTGGTGGACTGGCGACCTGCCCAGGGTGTACCTCACCTCTCGCCCAAAAAGTCGGCTGAGATTGGCTCCAGCTTCCCAGCGACCCAGACGGATAAAGCGGTATAGATAATGGATGGATGGTTTGCTAGAAACAGCTGAACAAATCAGCTGACAATTTGTTTCAGAAATAATTGCTATACTTCATCAGGAATGTGCTACAGAAGGCTTTTCTTCTGTCATGGTAGCAGCGGAGTGATACAGTGATTGGTGCATGTTCCCACTTACTTGCCATCGAGGCCACGGACAGCGTCCTCAGCGTCTCTGGGATCATCAAACTCCACAAAGGCAAATCCTGGAGGGTTTCTGGCAATCCACACGGTTCTCAAAGGCCCGTAATACCCGAAAGCCCGCTCGAGTTCACCCTTCCCTGCACCAGTCCCCAGGTTCCCCACATAAACTTTAGTCTCTACAAAAGAACAAAGATGCTGTAGTTCAGACTATTCTTACCTCTAAGCCTAGTCTTGGTCCATTAAATCTGGCTAAGACGGGTCAAAACATGAACGCATTTCATAAGATTTTATGATTAACAGTGCAGATTTAAAAATGACTCCAGGGACTTGGACTGAATCTGGGTCCTTGCAGATGTTCCTCCCTGTAAATCTGATCATTCTGCATGAGCTGCACAGATGTTGAGCAATGCCTAAGTAATCTAATATACATCATGTGCTCACCCATTCTAAGTAGAAGAGATTTTAGTCATCGTGCCTTGACCACGGACACACGCATAATTAAATTTTGCTTCAGGGCTCACCTCGTGCTGAAAATTAGCTCCTGCGGTGCAAGAACTAAAGTTCATGCACATACAAAAAGAAAGCTAAAAGAATCCTCATTATAAATGTAATGAAACTAAAACCGACCATCTTAGGTTATATTTGATCTTTACGGACATTCCTCCTTAAAGCCAACTCCATTTGCATTTCTTTGCCAAGGTTATGCCAGAAACACGAATGTTCATGGCAGCCAAGCGCATTTATTATTATTTAAACACGAATGTTCATGGCAGCCAAGCGGCCTCGATGGCAGATGGACTTTCCCACAAAACTACTACATCATTTCATGCAGTGGTTCTCAAACAGGGAGCCGAGGATCTCCAGGGATCAGTGACGCGTAGCCATGCGGTCTGTGATTTTTATTATTTTGTTACAATGCAGGAAGTCACAACCCTTGTTTTTTGGTTAATATACTTGGGTGTCCAAGCACCAAAATCAACTAAGACCTAACGTGTTCTGTTTGTGGGAAAGTTCTTTGGCGCCAAAAATATGATTTGATATTTTTCCACTGATTTAAAGGAATATACTGTATATTTGGGTATGTAGGCAAAGGAAAGGGCTAAGGAGTTAAATTCGGTTCCCAAGAGTGCACCGTAATGTAGCAGAACTTCAATTAATCTCCATTGGGAAAAATGCGGTGTTTCTGTAAATAAGAAACAGGACTCATTTGCCAGCAAGACTGTTCTCATATCAGCATTCCACGAAAAACAATCAGAAAGTATACCATCAGTACTGAGTTACACAGGTTTCTGTGCACTAGTCACAATATTTAGGATATAAGAATGAATGAATGTATTGGTTTATCAGGTATGGACATGATTACAATCCTCTGTAGGTTAGTACTACAAACAGGTTACACGAAGTCATTATGGGTCAAGCCTGTCCAGTAAACGAGACTTGGTCAACGCCAGACAGTCCTGCAAAAGGATGCATGGCTGATGTCAGTTGGTCCAAAAAAATGGTACAATCATAACCACTGGTCCACCAAAGCAAGCACAGCTACCATGACTGCTGGACCAGCAAAAGAGGTTTAGCCGTGAACCCTCTTGAGCCAACAAAAAAAATGTAGCCGCATTGACCGTTGGTCCAGCAAAGGAGGTACGTTCCAGGTGCTTATCCGTCCCAATGAGGCAGGTGTGGCGTCCATGTTTGTCAGAACTCGCGAAGACTATATAGACTCAGTGTTCTAGAGGTAAACCAGTTGGTGTCAGCAAAGGAGGCATGTCCACTCTTAAAATATTATATTTTTCCATTAAACGCAAATAGTATTGCTGCATTAACCAAAACCGAAGCAAGGAAGACAGGGGCAACAAAAAACCTTGGGATTTCGAAAACCTGAAAACACTGCACTCCATTTACAACCCACTGAGCAAAGTGGCATTCTGCCAACAGAAAGCCAGCAAGAAACTTCACAGAGACTTGGAGGCATATAGTCGGGATTCGTGAGTGTGCCAGATGTCACTGAACGCCAACATTTACGGCTCTCTCAAAGAGAATGATGAAACTGCCCTGGCACTACAGCACCTAAAGCGGTGAAGCCTGCAACAGGATTAGAACAAAACCTGGCAGCAGACATGAAGTTGTGCAAAGAGGAACAGGATATCTAACCATGGAAACAGTCTGAGAAGATGCCCAAGGGCTGCATCAGACTGTTTGGAAAGACAGACACTGAAAGAGTCACGTCACAGTTAGTCAGACAATGCCTCGGGAGGAGTGTGTCGAGCAGCTCGACTCAAAGAATAACCACCACGGGAGCTGATGACGCTCGTCAGGGCAACGGGACATTACAACAATAAAGCAGTGCACTTTACACCATACTCGATTAGATGCTGGAGATTAAAGGTGTCTGTCAATTGGGCAGACGTTAGAAAGACTCTCTTCTGTGTTTCGCTCAAAGCTACATCCCTAAAACACACAAACCTGCTGTTTTAAAGAGCCACAGAGACCAAAGTTTGACTGATTTATTGAGGCTTCAGGGATGTGAGGCGAGGTTCACCAAATATTACGCATAGACTACATCAGACTGCACAGATTCAGCCCGATTTTGTCATGGAGGACAAATTTCCAGCATGAGGCCTGAATTTGAACATCAGGAAGAACCAACGTGCCTTGCAGTATGACAACAGCTGCGAACAGCAACGTGGGGTCTGAGACGCCCCATTACACTCGGACAAAAATTCCGTCCAGCATGTCAACATTTTCTTCTATTTTCTATCCTAGTTTGACAAGTCCTATGACGTGTTCCTTCTGTGGCGATGATTGACAATTTCTTGACCCCCATCCTAGACAATGACATGAACAATGATTGGTCAGGATCAAGCTTGTAGTGCTTACCAAGACACAGCAAGAATTTATGGCACTATGATTGCCTAATAATCCTGACCTACGGGAAACAAAATAATATCATGTATCGTGTACCTGATCCCAGGATTAGACCTGTTCAGGCCAGTCTAAACCAGAAACAATACTGCGATGTAATTACAAAGGAGATTACCATAGCTGTCACATGATGTACAAGTTTGAATGTTTAGAAGTTGGTCTTTCCTGTTTGATCAGTGCACGGCAGTTTATTTCCTCTTCAATCACATTCTTAAGCACAATAGTCAATTAACCTTTATTCGTACATTGCGTTTAGCACTAGGTGTTGACACGATGCAGTTTTACAGGTGTAGATACAGGTGACGGCGATAAGGAAAATCTCCCTGAGAGGACATGAGGAAGAAATGTCAAGACGTAAAAAGGAACCCGTCATCATCTCTGTGACACTGGATTAAATATCATACAACCGTATGCAGGTGCAGAAGAGGAAAGACAAACCGTGCCAAGTGTGTACGAAAAAGCCGTTTAGTATGAGCAGTTTGTAAAAATAAATAGTCCTGGGATGAGCAGAGTCATTATGATTACAGCAGCAGCTCTTGGGTACATGTCCACTGAGGCAAAGGGGGAACAAAGAAAGACTAATAAAAAATAAATAATTTAATTCAATTCAAAGGTATACAGGTTTAACGAAAAATACTTCCTTGCCTAAGTGCAAATGAAAGGGATGAACATGCGCAGCACACATTTGTATTCGCAAATTAGTATTTAAAAAGTAGTTTTGTATATTAGGTAAGCTATACAGGTTGTCTCCAAAATGGCGGACCTGTATTTCTAATGGAATTGTTCATAAACAGTATTAGTTTAGGCGCACTAATGTCTAATCCTTATCTATTTTACGCCATATAGTTAGTCATTCTATATAAATATACTTGGAATGTTATTAGATCAGGTTAAACCCAAACAATGTGTGTGGTTGTGTACATTTTTTTTTTCATGGAATAATAAAAAAAAAAGAAATAATAATCGCGTTAGCTAGGAAGCTTGCTAGCTTAGTTTAGCAGTCCTCGCATTCGAAGAAAGCCGTGCACGCGCAGCCATTACAACCGCTGTAGAGGCACGAGCAAACACACGCGCGCGAAGATGCTACCCGGATACCGGATCATCTTTATTTATTTATGCATTTGTCAATAAATACTCTATTTTAATATTTACGCCTAGCTTACCTCCTGCGTGCCGACCGTATCTGGACATCTCATACAACCTAAACACAGTGAGTTCTGGAAGGAACGTCACAGACTGACAACTGGAAACGGAACCAAGTAACAGAAAAATGCGTGTCACATTTAAAAGTGTCCGTGCTCTCGCGCTGTAGTTCCGACACATCAGTAAAGTACGAGAGGTAGCGTTTAAAAACCTCAAAATCCCAGAATGCAGTTCTCGAACATGGATAGTTTCCGGCGTACGGTGATACTTTTTACACTCGGATATTTTTATAGCCAATGAAGTAGAAGATTTATTTTTTTTGGCTCTTGTTAAGGTTTATTAACATTTTTTTCTGTAAATTTATCGAGCTGAAATGGGGGAGTGGTGCAAAATGCTGCCACAGGAATGGTTTAAATTTGTGAACCAGGAGGTCAAAGTGACCACGCAGGATGAACAGCAGTATGGAGGCTTTGTGTTCACTGTGGATCCTGTTTCTGCCAGGTATACACACTGACATGCATCTTGAAGGGAAAACTCCACCTTGAAACACACAAGATATAATTATATTTAATTATTTCTGACGTATTAAGTGATTCAGGTGCCAGTTTGATAGCTGGTGATGTATTTTTATTATTCATATGAGAAGGTAGTGTTTGTGTCCTGTGCTGATGTCACAGGTGGACAGGGCTTGCAGATAACCATGGTGTTTAATAGGAGAAAAAGAAAATCAACCACCTCAGCCTTTTAAGTTGCTATGTTACAAGTGTTAAAATGAAAGTGTTCAAGAATTAAAACCAATAAAGATACAGAATGATGCCAAGATTGTGAAACTTGGTTAAGAAACAGGGACGATATGGTAATTTTAGTCTACTCAAAAACACCTATTTCTATTGTCTTTGTATTAGAGTGTAATTTTTTGGGAGTACGGAAAGTGCTTTATTTGCACATGGCTGCTTTAATGATGGTCAAATACGATACGGCAAAACATAAGCGAGACATTATTACCTCAAACTCACTTATTAAGACTATTTGTGTTCATATGAGCCTGTTCTCTACATGAGCCCGGATCACAGTAATTGAGAACACATCACTTTAATCACCTCTCTGTCTTTAAAGATCCTCTTTGTCACTTGATCACACAGTCTGTAAGAGAATATCTTTATTTTTATTTTTTTAACCACTCTATTTCCCCTACAAGCCTCGTCCTTGTGACCTTCGAGGAGAAAAAGAGCGCCTCTGTGAGGGTCGTCTTGGGTCACGCGGTGCGAGATGTGCAGCTCATCAGGGCCGGAGATGAAGATACAGAGAGGAGGATCAGGTCTCTGTTTACACCTGCTGGCAGTCAGGAATTCGGCACAGAGGAGCTTAAAGAACGCAAGAAGGACCTGCGAGCATGGCTAGAGAAGAACCTCATTCCCGTCACGGACGAGGGCGACATCCTGCGCGTGGCCAACGTGCTCACCATTTGCGCCCCGTACGGACCCGAGCAGTGCAGCAGCAACAACGAAATCATTCTGGCGAGAGTGCAGAGTCTCGTGGAAAGCAAGCCGGGGCGAGACAACCAGCAGTAAGAGTCCAGCTCATCACATTGTGTCCTCTCTGTGAGAGCTCAGGAAGTCCATTTGTTCCTCTTTCTACTGAGGGAGATTAAGAATCCTCTGGACTTTGATTAAAGCACTTGCGTACTGACAGGCTGTTACTTTTTATGTATGTCCTTAATGCCGAAACACACATTGGGCCTCGTTTCTAAATGTGGACACGAACAAATCATTCACGAGTATTTAAGAAATTTGGTATTCATGAAAATCAAGTTAGTACAAAATATGTTCATCTAATACAAGCTGTATTATTCCGTCAGAATTATTTCCTGTTCTTGGGTCCTGATCAGTCAACACTTCCTGGGGGAAAAAAACACAATATTTTTTACAAGCACTCAAAAGCTACAGTGTCTTTGGCTTTCTTATTTATCAGACCAGCTTTTTTTTTTGCCAAAATGAAGTACCTAAAAAAAATGGATCACAATTTTATAATAAATGTTGACATGCCAAATTACATTCTGTTAATACAATGAGTAATAATAGAATTGAATCTATCTATCTGTTGGAGTGTTGTGATGATGATGATGATGATGATGATGATGATGGTTGTGGTGGAGAACACTGTCTAGCATGTCGCTCCAAAAGCTCCCATACGTGTTAACTGGGGTGAGGATGAATGCCTTCTCACATGATTTATATTTATATTACATTTACATCCTCATCAAAACATTCAGCGATATCTGTGAATGGGGGCGGGGACATCCTGGAAGAGACCACACCCACCAGCTCAACATTTCCTTGCTTGTATCACATTAAACGGGCCGGCTCACCCTTCCCAGAATCCAATGCTTTGTTTTTGTTTTGAAAGCACATTACCGCTACCTGCTAGCACGTCATAGGAAGTTTCAGTCAAAATATGCCGCTTCTGGTCCATTGCAAACGGAATAACAGTACAAAAACGGAATGGATCAGTCAAAAGAATTTAAAATATAGATACTTTGACAAGATACCTTCAATTTCAGGTTACAGTTTAAGATCTATGGCCTAGGATTGTTTTAGGAAAATCGATGGCATTGAAAATGGTGATGCTCTGCATGGCACAGTGGATTCTGGGACGCGAGAGCCGGCCCCTTTAATGAACAGGATTCTTTCAGTTCCAGATTGGTGTTCTAATAAGTTGTGTATAAAGGCATTACAAGGGTCCAGATATAGGATTCTATGCGTTTAAGCTATGGTCTATTGTACGAGCGTGTGTGTACATACTCAACAGTTTCACCATCAAACCTCATTCTGTTCCACACCTATAGAACCTCAGCCATGATGTTCTTCTTCTCATGGCTTTAATTCCATTCCCCTAAACAGTTACATTGTCAGATACTGTTTCTCCTCGAGGGGTCACTTATCACTTCCCGGAGCATGGCTCTAGCACCCGTCCTTAAATGAAACAGATCATGACGTACATACGCAGAAAAAAACATAAATCATAATGTTACACAACTGCATGGCGGTGCGGTGGTCAGCACTGTCGCCTCACAGCAAGAAGGTCCTGGGTTCGATCCCCGGGTCACCCAGGGTGCCTTTCT
>JAQQZX010000007.1:20864617-20882546 GCA_030068355.1 Notoglanidium maculatum
TAAGGATGCACATCAATTCACTGCCCTGTTATTGGGGGTGTGTGTGTGTGTGTGTGTGTGTGTGTGTGTGTGTGTGTCTGAGAGATGTCCATTTCCTGTTCTATTTATTATTTTTTTTTTTTAAAACAATAACTGGTATTACCTAAAATGCATGCGATTTATTTTATCATGTGTATACACTTCCAAGTTACTTCTGATTAACATGCAAGGAACAAAACACTGCTAGGAAAATAATCGACAATAGGTCACGTCTTTTAATCCACTTATAGTTGCATTTAATGATGTGGAAAACCCATGAAACACGTCGGTTCCTGTTATCACTTATGTTACAGTAGCTGTAAACAGTTGTACCCTTAGCGAGTTCTCTTTTACCTCTCTGGAAAGGACTAAGTCTTGCTACCGAGAAACCGCCAAGCTCTCTGTCCTGAACACTTTCCTGGTACAGCTTTACATCTGTGCCAAGAGTGGAGACTCCTTCCAAAAATGCTAAATAAGCATCTCTTCATAGGAAAAAAGTCAGCGATGAGTCATGCTAAAATGTGCAGACGTGTCAAGGTGTTAGTACAGAGATGATAACATATTAGAGTGCATTAATATAAACATGTGATCTGCCTTGTAGCTGGAACCATGGTGCTTTCCAGTGGGGTCGTGTTTACATTGTTCAGGAAAAGAATCCATATGAACGTCCCAGTCTTGTGGCGTTCACGATTTCGGAAATGGAAATTCTCTGAAAGCTCCGAGCTCACAAAATGTGATGTGTTTGTTGACATTTTCAGAATTGGCGCAGGCCATGGAAGTACATTCGTCGGTGGATGGTAAGGGACATATTTCGTAATATTATTTGTATAGAGTTTAACATAATTTTACATGTCTGAGGAAAAATTCGATATTCGCAGCGGCCTCATCATTCCATCATGCCATTGAATTTCCTACATTACGTTACCCGCTCGTTAGTTTGCTAAATTGTTAGCCTAAACGAGGCGTCTTTCGGCATATCCGTGTTCTCACGATGACACCACTTGAACGCCAAGCATCTCGTCTACACGACTTCCCGCGAGCTCCTGAGTTCCGTTGGAAGGCGATTATTCTCAGCGCTGCTCTTATAGAAAATTAACCACCACTCCATGACCAATCAGAATCAAGGATTCGACAGTGCTGGGCTATAAAAGCGACTGGATTTTAACATGTCGTCTGTGTTTTAAACACAACCTGGGAAAATCGCAAAAACGTACAAATTAAACCAAAGTGTATTTACAGTAGAGCTTACAGAATAAGACGGTATTTAAAAAAAAAAAAAAAAAATCCAAAGATTTAAATTCCATCCCCAGATATAAATTTTACGTGCAGCTCTGGCTGAACTGAATATCTAGTTTACATCAGTATTTGAGTTTTGCTAGCTGGAATGTCAAAACTTTGATGCCCCTATGATTTCGGAATGGTCCGTTGCCCAGACAGAACCGTACCACACAAAGGTCATGAAAAGATTTAAATGCAGTAAGCTGTCACAAACATTTACACTTGGGAGTTTATATTTATCTTAAGAGGTTTTATTCCGATTGTGCGTGCATGTGTGTAGTGCGGAGAGCTGTTTGTTCATATGATGGATCTGCTGAGTTCTGGGTTCCTCGGCGAGGCCAGTAAGGAACAATAGCTGCCTCAGTTTGCATTTACAAACAATCAGCCTGGAATTATTCTGGCCAGGAAACAGACGCCGCTCTGACGCACAAGGCTGCCCTCACACGGACTAACACACACACACATCCATCTATAAGCTCTTAGGAGTCACTGACAGGACAAACAGATCCAGAATTCCAAAAATGTATGCATCGCTCTCTCGTCTTCAGGAAGACTGTAAGTACTAGAGGTTCTGTCTTTGCCTTATTTCTCCCTCTCTCTACTTTGGAAAATAGCCCTCAGGTCTAGGATGCTTGTCATGTGGAGGACTGAGTGGTACATCAAGCCTACGCTGAGTGCTGCGTTGACGCCCCAACGCTAGTCGTGTGTTACGTTCGTGAGCAACTGTTCGAAAAGATTTGCATCTCGTAGAAAGTACGTGTTCGCCGTCACATCATAGCGGAGTGGCTGGTGGGTGGCAAATGCACAGGGATCGAATCACCCAAAAAGTATTCTGAGCAATTCAGAAATGATCCTGTTAAAGGCGATTTGAATGGAGGACGAAACTCAAGTTGGAGTCATTTGGTAGGAAATCAGAAGAACGCTCCAACAATAAGATTGAGAGGGAGGACGCAGGTGATAAACTCAAGTGTTTGAAACATATTTTCCACCTCATCCGAAACATTTTTTTGCTACATAATGGGATTCTCATGGTATATGTGAGGTGGTCTGGAAAACCAGTTCAATGTCGCTGTGACTCAATTGTGGCAAGCGGCCCAGAAAATTTGGAGGACAGCCAAAATTAGAGTTTTCTACCTATCTTGGCAAGGCTTTCTGCAGAGATTATGGCGTATAAGGAGCCAGTTTAAATACATTATATGGCCAAAAATCTGTGGACACCTGACCGTCACACCCATATGCTTGCTGAGCATCCCATTCCGAAGTTGTCCCCCCATTTGCTGTTGTAATAATTTCCACTCTTCTGGGAAGGCTTCCCACTAGATTTTGGAGTGTAGGTGTGCTCATTTAGCCACAGGAGCTTTAGTGAGATCAGACACTGTGGTCGGACAGGACCCTTCAGTTCTTCCACTCCAACTTTGGCAACCCATGTCTCCATGGAGCTGGCTTTGAGCACAGGTGCATTGTCTTTCTGGAACAGGTTTGGGCCTCTTAGCTCCAGTGCAGGGAAATTGTAATGCTACAGCATACAAAGACATTCTATACAATTGTGTGCGCCCAACTTTGCAGCAACGGTTCGGAGAAGAACCACATATAATTTGATGGTCCACATATTTTGCCATCTTTAAAAATGTTCTCTTCAGGGTGTAACCAGTTTTTAAAATGTTAGAACATTACTTCTGGTTAAGAAACCTGAAGGCAAAAAAAATATAATTAGGAGAAGAAATATTTCGCTTCAGGAAATTCAGCAATCCAAACTTCACCAGGTAAAGGGTTTCCCAGGTCACCACACAAATGAGTATGTGTGTGTGCCTGAAGTGTAAATGGGGCTTGAAAGAGTAGCATGAACATGTGTCTGTGTGTGTAGGTGTTTAGGTGTGTGTATATCAGGGTTGATAAAGTGGAATCAAGCAAACAGCATCCATCAATCCTCCACCCAGCTGTGTCCAGTTGTGGGCTCCAGCCCTGAGGTGAATCAGACAGGATGCACCTTTTTCCCGCTGGTTAGTGCCGAGAGAGAAAAAAAAAGAAAAAAAAAAGGGTGCATTTACAAGCGCACACACCTTTTTCCTCAAAAGGTCCGCTTCCCTTGAGTTATTAGAAATGAGAGATGCACGCCGCTCGAGTCTCTGGAGGAAAACGGGGACTTGCATTTACACACACGCACACTTTTGGACAGGAAGTTTATTTTGGGGTGTGAACGGCCGGGACCACCCTTTAGAGGAATCCTCCCTGGGCTCACACACACAGAGAGGAGTTTGGCTCTGTTTGGTGCGGCATGTCCTACTGCACATGGAATATTATATTTGTTTCTGGGTTAGGGTAAATTCCAGGCTGATCGCTAGAGCTGCATGAGTGATCGTATTTATAGCGTTATCGCAGTGTGAGTTACTAGGATAAACACACAGTGAATGCTGCAATAACAATAGGGCTTAAAAACTGGGAATAACAACACAACTGAAATTGCTTTACCAGGGAACATCAGCAGGGGCAGTTGCATTGTAGACTTGTGCATGCGTGCGTGTGCGCGAGATCACTCAAGTAGGACCGCACAGCAAGCACACATAACTGGCCATAAACACTGCTGTTATTAGATGTTAGACTGAAAAACATGAGCATTGTTATCCTGGGTTAGTGAAGAATGTATTGTGTGAAATGAGATGAGCAATGGTGGATTTTTTAATTATTTGTAGGTGCCAATGCATGTTTTAAGTAAAACATGGTGCCCAAAACCCAAAGGTTTTCATTTCCCCTTACCTGACACTGAAGAGTCCTTCTACAAATGTTATACAAATGTGTGAATACAGAAAGGGTCACCACATCAATCATAAGTATTGCACCCCAAACTGGGGTGGCAGCAAGAAAATCCGTGCCTTTTCTGCATCTCATCACAATATCATTGCAGCATCACTTGTCATTACACAAGCTAAATGAACAAAATTCAAACTTTGTACTTCACGCTCTCCTTCTTAAATCTATAAATAGGCTTGTGTATGATTAGCCAAAAGAGCTCTAAGCTGCCCACAAGCCTGAGTGGATTTGTGTCGGGCTGACCAGGCCCCTGTTTAAGGGATTTGCCTGTATAATAAAAATAAATAAATAAATAAAAAAGAAGAAAAGAAAAACAGCCACACATATATATTTACACACGCACACACGCACACACACACACGCACACACGCACACACACACACGCACACACGCACACACACACACACACACACACACACACACACACACACACACACACACACCTTCTGAAAGCTAATTAAGCGAAGGCCTTCTGGACAGCTATCTTGAACTTGCGCTGGAAAAACTGCCAATGAGGTCATATTTTTATTACCCGCTTTAGCCTCTTATCATTTTTTAAAACCGCTATCTGCGCCACCGTGACACTAAAACAAAGCAGGTCGTCACGCAGCGTTCTATGACGTAAAACGCCGTCCAAATATTTAGCAGGCGTGAGAAAACAGCCAGGAATAGGAAAGAGGTGACAAACAGCCCAAACAAACGCGATGAACTTTGAGCCTTTGTTTTTTTGCACACGTGGCGTTTTGGTCTTTACCGTGTGTAATCGGGGTGTAATTACGCCACAGTGCAAGAAAGCAAACACACGGTGCTGTTGGGCAAATAGAACAGCAAACGGCTGTAAAAAAACCCTACGAGTGTGCGATGACGCGCGACTGCTGGAAATCCGAGTTATGCAACGCAACGGACCGCACATTTTCCAGCCCGTGATGGAGAACGTGCATACGGGAGTAGAAATCGTTTGGGCATGAAGTTAAATATTTGTTTAGTTTAATGCACTCATTCTAATATATCATCATTTCCATAGTAACAGCACATTCACACAGACTTTTATGGTGGAAGAGCCACATAATCTAATACAATTAATAAATAAATTGTAAAATGTATTATTCAACAAAGTAAAACATTAAATCATTGATTTGGTGATGTTCCCTGCGAGGACACATTTATTTAACATTTTGGGAAGGAGTCTCTAGTGACAGAAGGTGAAGGAACAATTAATTATAGCATTTACAGTATAAGTAACAACAGGAATCATCTTGTTTCGTTGACGTTCCACAACACTAATGGATAAAATGTATCATTTGTTAATACATTAAAAAATTCGAATTGTTGGCACATATACATGGGATAAGAGGGAAAAAAAACACTTCGGGATGTGCGGTTATTGGAAAATAATCTTCACATCCGTCAAGATGCATTACACCAACCTGCCAGAGATTATTTTCCTCGAACAGCACACCCCCACGTGTTTCACTCTCCACTTCAAAGCTATTCAGTGCTTTGCAGCACTGTTGCTATCGATTCGCGAACCTAAAACTGATCAATAATCCATGACCAGTCCCCCAGTTCATCAAAGATGCTGACTGGTTCAGGCAAAATCAAGGACAACTTCTCCGAGTTAAACTAATGCCGTTAACAGACTATCCACGGTATCCTGTGGATATACACCTGCTCCAAAGAAGTCTTGCAGGCCCCCAGAAGCTCCCAATTTGTGGTCCCTCTCAGCAACAAATACACCTAAACCAAGCAATTAACACCGCTCTATGCCTGGTAGGAGCCACTTGAGAATTGGACCACAAAAAAAGTGAACCGCTTGGGAACTAAGGATTAGTTTGGGACACTTCCCAGATTCTGTCCTTATATGTGGGTGTCATAGGCTTTCAATCTTTCACCACTAGAAAATATTTGTACTCTGTATTCAAAGGAACCTGTTCATCACCTTGTAAATCCATTGGTAATGATCCCCACCCAACCTCTTTTGTTATCTAAGATTATCCGTGTTGCGCAATAAAACCAATAATTTATCCTTCAAAAACAAATGAACTCAAATACAAATGAGAGGCGAAGTCTTGCTCTGACCTGCATACATGTGGAAGGTTAGCCTCTCGATGAGCTTCAGCACCGTGCCCGCCTTGATTATCGGGATGCCAGACTGGGACTGAACATTCTCTTCAAACACCACATTCTCCTCAGAGTCAGGCTCTGCAAAGCGGTAGATCTCGGCACCGGGAAGCCTCATCTGCTCCTCTTTCTCTTCCTGCAGCATGGCCGTGTCGAGCATGCGCTCCAGAGTAGAGCGGTACTGAAGCGAGATCAGCGCTGCCATCCAGCCGTTCTTCTCCTCGGCAGACTTGGCAGCGAACACCACGCTGTTGCCGTCCTTCAGGATGAGTTCAAAGGCGTGCCGGTACTCACCCTCCTTGTCGTCCTTGTCGTTGATTTGGACCTAGACGAAGGATGGCAAAGACATTTTCTGGGCTGCTCTGCAAGTTATTCAATAGACCGTTACTGCAAAATGTCTACAGTAGAACTGTTGAAGCTCTTTGCTTGAGTGGAAAATGACAAATATGTCTAGTCATCTTGCCTTTCTCTAGGCCTTTGTTCACCTTTTACCACCAAACATCTATTCTTCATCGGTCTTCTCTTTCCATCAGTGGATAAACCGTCAACCCATCTGAAGTTCTACCCACTAACTTCCAACTACCATCTCTTTCCATAAACACCATCCAACTATTTTCTCTTCCCACAAACACCATACATCAAGCACATGTTTTTCCAAATAATTTCATCAATCTGTCATTTGCCAACTTTCCTCCCACCAGACAGAGTCACCATCTCTTCCTAATACCCAGTTCTCCTCCAAAACACATCACCCATCTATTGGTATCCATCCATTCTTCTTCCCAACACCAACCTTCCATTGCTTCCAACTAATGCAATCCAAGCATCCATCAAATGTTACCAATATTATCAATCTCCTCCACCAACAACATCCAACTGATATCTATCCATCTCTTACCATCACCTCCTATGCACACTTTCCCCATTTATCTTCTCCAACAGACCCATCTAATATCTTCTCCCAGAAATATCATTCACCTTCGTAGTATCAAGTATTCAGTATCTATTTTTCTCGCTACAACACCATCCAACCATCACCTGTCATTTCTCAAGTGACATCACCCATCCATCACCTTTTCCCAAAAAGTCTTTTTCCGAACAATTCTATCCATCTTTTATGTCAGACTAAAACAATCCAACTATCCATATTTACCTACCAAAATCATTCAACGATCATCTCATCCCTTCAACCTTCATATTTTCACCACTCTTCCCAAATCTATCTTTTCATCCCCCTCCCACCAATAACATAGATTCATCAATCCACCTCTTCACACCAACACCATCGTCATCCAGTGCTTTCTACCTGTCTAGCTACCACACCTTTCCACCGACACCATTCCCAATTTGTTTATCCACCCCCCATCAACACAATCAACTCATCATCAATCTATCAATCTCTTCAACACCAGCACTTTTCAACACCAATTCCCCAAAAAATTCCAATTCCCACCAGTACCATCTATCTCTTCCAATCAATCCATCAAACTGCATCGCAACACCAACCTTTCTTTACGAACAATATCGTCTCTTAGGCTATCAATCCCACCCAAGCATCAATCCACCCCTTCCCACCATCATCCATCTGAAATTTTCAAGAATCTGCAAGACCGTCTATCCGCACTTACCTTGCGCATGAAGAACTTTTCTTTCAACCTGTATTCGGCAGCGCTGGCCCCTGGTAGGCGTGGCTGTCCATGGTTGGACTTGCAGCAGATCATTAGGCCATCGAAGAGGAAGATGTGACGCTCGTGCTTGGCGCCCACCCGTGTCAATGTGCCCTCCATTATAAACTCGTTGCAGCACTGGCCAATGTCCTTGCCCTCCCAGCCGTCGATATTCCTCTGGATCTCGTTCATCTTCTTGATGGCCAGGTGCTTGCCCTTCATCTGCTGACTGTAGAAGCGGCAGGCCGACTCGCTGGAGAGGGAGAGCCGAGAAAAAAAAACATTTGTGCAAAGCCAACAGCGCAGAGGGAGGGGAGAGCAAACAGAGAGGGAGGGGTGAGAGCGAAAGCACGGTTCCATCACTCACAATACTTCTACACACCAGCATTGTTTTTGAAACACTGAAAATAGAAATCTTGCAACTGAGAGGAAGACTGGCTTTGTATACAGTAGCAATGACTAAGCCATGATACGGAGGTCTCTCGTCAACTTAAAACTGATTGCTCTACTGATCGAGATCTGAGCCAAAAACAGATTAATTCGACAATTAGGTTGACCTAATAGATGGTTTGGCGAGGTCATTGATGTAGAGTAGATCTGCATCATTCTATCTCAAAATCAGATTGCTGAGATTTGTTGGTATTTGTTTTATTCATTGTGGATTTTCTGATTTTTTGCTGTTATACAATCACTCAAGTGGGAAGGAAGGATGGAGAAAGGGATGGGGCAATCAGGAGGGGATTTACACTGGGCAGTGGTGGAACAGGCTGCATGGGACTAGTTGTACGGGGAAAAGGAGCTTACTGGAGTGCAACTGGAGGAGTTTTCAGGAGTGCAACGTTTCCCAATCACTGGCTCTTTCCTCATACCAGCGTCTGCATGTGGAACATGCGTTTCAAGCAGCCTGGCGCCTGCTGAGGGTGGCACTGAGGGCATGACACACTACACTGTAATGTCTTGATACTCAATAGCAAAATGGCAAAACAGCACCAAGTGGATGGAAAAACTGGCACACTCAGAATCTTACTGTTTCCTAAGGTATATTTACATATAAGACCAGTCGATTCATACGGCCTTGCTTCGGCACGTGTATATTATGAAATCTGTAACAACATTAAAACTAAGGATAGCAAAAAAGCATGTCTAATCAACCCCAAAACACATATTGTAAAATTATGTCCTTAAAACTTCAAATGCTCCGGTGGAAAAATGAGCAAAGGGAGTAGAATAGCAGGTTGAGCCTTTGTTCTTACACGCATACAAAGAAGTCAAGGGAAACAGGAAGGCTGCTCTCAGCTACCAATTTAACAGCACTACACTCCAAAAAAAACAACAACAATCGTGCACATGGAAATGTGGAGAAAAATCAAAAAACACTTACCGTAAAATAAGCCATCCTTTCCCCATAAAAAAAGACTAGAACCGGGTAGAAATTTAAGTCACCAAAAGAAAAGCGGGGAAGACGTTTTAAATCCACTTCAATGATGCCATTTTGAATGATGAAGCTGGGGTGCAGAACGATTCGGTGGAGAAATGAAAAATATTGAAACCCAAAGTAGAAGAACAGCCCCAAAAGAAGAAGAGATGCTGAGCTCTGCTTCACCAAGATTAGAATTTCTCTCCCACAAATGTGCGCTTTCTCTCTCTCGCTCACTCATTTTTTTCCAACCTGAGAACAATAACAGCCGGGCTGGACGGCCCAAACCCTGACGCAACATCCCTGGGACAACATGCTGACCCCCCTCACTCGGCCATACACCACGGCTATTTTAGGGGCAGGGGGTGGTGAGGGAGCTCAGGACCGAGTATGGGTGGAGTGGGGAGGATGGGAGGGGTACAGGAAAAGTGTGTGGTGTGTGTGTGAGATTGTTATGTTTGAATGTTTTGAGTTGAGGATTTATTTGAGTTTCATGTCTAAATTCTTTTCAGGCTAAAGAGTGTGTGATGATCAGGTCCTCTGAGTTCCAGTCAAGCAGCTGCACCTGAACCTCATGAAGAGGTTTCAGTGTGTGTGTGTACCTTAGTCTTCTCTTGGCCAGGCTTTTGGAGCAGATCCTCTCCATGCTGCTCTGAAGGTTGAGGAGCGCAGTGATGGCCTGCTTCAGACGTTCCTTATCGTCCTCATCCTCACTTTTCTCTTCTAGTTGCTGTGAGGCCAAAGAACAGACAGAGTAAACAAGACAGAAAGGAGGACAGATTGGAGAAAACGAGTAAAAGACATTCAGAAAACACACTTGCAAAAAAGAAAGGAAAAAAAGGGGCAGAAAAAGAAAGAAAGACAGAAAGACAAAGGAAGGAAGAAAGGAAGGCCATTAATGAAAGACGAAGAAAAAGACCAAGAAAGATAAAAAGATCAAGGAAGGAAGGAAGATGAAAGATAAAAACAAGCACAAAACAGATTTAAAAAAGAAAGAATGACAAAGAAAGATAGACAGGTAGATCAAGGAAGAGAAAAAAAAAGAGAAAAGAAAGAAAGAAAAGCAGAGGAGGAGGAGACTGTGTCTCGTTGTCTCACTCGCACTAGTGCTCATTTGCTGAAGACTCTTAATAAATGGAGAACAGAATCATATTCAGCCCACAGAGAGCACCAGACTGCAGGCCTCAGACCAGCAACACGCTACATTCCTCTCTCTCTGTATTTAAGAAAGACGATTCACTCACAGCCACATTTACAGTACAGACTAAAGCACATGAAACTGGTTCACCATGTACACATGCTTTAAAGCCCAAATATGCACAAAGCAGCAAAGAATTTCAAGGCATTTCAGACAGATTTATATCCCTCCTGCAAAAAAAAAAAAAAATCCTGAAAAGAGGCTTAGTGCCTCAATTCCAACGCAAAAAAACACATGACAATAATGCTGTTCCAGACACGTGGTGTGGCCCTTGTGACTTCAGATGAACTTTAAAGGACATACAGGAATTTAACTTACAAAACCTCATACCCACTGATCCCATTACTGATATGGTCAAAACCTGAGAGAGCTTAGAAACAGAATTACTGGCATATGAAACCATGAGAGATCCATGATTTTATCTAGTCTACCAACATGACCCAAAGGTCACGTTCCTTGTCAGTATGTTTCACTCCGTCTGGCTGCCTGCCTCAAGCTGTTTGGCTGCCTGCCTCATGCCATATGGCTGCCTCTGCCTGCCTCACGCCGTCTCGCTTGGTCTGCCAGTTTGTGTGAATCTGTATGCCAGTATGCTTCACTCCGTCTGTTTGCCTTCTTCACGCCGTCTGTTTGCCTTCTTCACGCCGTCTGGCTGCCTGCCTCACGCCGTCTGGCTGCCTGCCTCACGCCGTCTGGCTGCCTGCCTCACGCCGTCTGGCTGCCTCCTTCACGCCGTCTGGCTGCCTCCTTCACTCCGTCTGGCAGCCTGCCTCACGCCGTCTGGCAGCCTGCCTCACGCTGTCTGGCTGCCTGCCTCACGCTGTCTGGCTGCCTGTCTCGCTTTGTCTGCCAGTTTGTGTCAATCTGTATGCCAGTATGCTTCACTCCGTCCGGCTGTCTGTGTCACTCCATCTGGCAGTATATCCTATTACGTCTGGTAATTTGTCATGCTGTATGCATGTCTTTCTCGTGCCATCGTTAAGTTTGTCTCACTATGTCTGGCAGTCACTATGTCATCATTCCATCTGATAGTCTGTAATAGTTGTCTAGTAGTCTTTCACTCCACTTGGTAGTTCATCATTATTGGCTGGCAAGCTGGCAATCTGGACCCCTGATTTTCTGACTGATAACTAGGGTTTTAATGTGTAGAAATGTGATTACCCAACAAGCCACTCACCTTTAAGATCTCAAAGTGGTGGAGGCAGTGGTAAACAGGGGTCAGGAGCAGCCGAGGTAATACGTACTGCACGGCCTCTTTGAAGCCTTCACATATCGACTGAGAAAAAAAAAAAAAGATAATGAACAGAACTATTTAAAAAAAGAATCCTAAATTTCCTCATATTCATCTTGACCCTGGACCATGGTTCATTAAAAATATCTATATTTTGGTATGAATGACCATGCACGTGTGGCTCTAATACAGTTCCTTCTCAATAAGTACATATCTGCCTGACATTATGTGTTTTAAGATGAGCCATGACCTCTGACCTGGAGGTAGAAGGCTGCACCGGGTTTGGAGAGCTGGCTGAGGAAGTGGTCATGGAATCCGGGCCGCAGGATGTCCTGAGCGTACGTCTCGTAGGGGTCAAAGGCCAGCTCCTGAAAAAGGACCCACCCACCCAGGAGTTAACAATGCAGGAATGAATCCCACCCTACATTCCAGTAGCTCTAATTACAACAGCAGAACCCTGACGCTAAAACACGATCGTGGCTTTCATCAAAGATTTCATCAAAGCTTCTAGTACAATTTAAGGATGTGCGTGAGAGAGCCAGCCAGATTTTTTAAAACTAGGTGATTCAGACCTCAGCCAAGTCCTCAAAGCAGCGGCCCACCAGGGGGTGAGGGCTCCCCTCGTCGGTCATCTCCACCGTGTCCTCGATGAGCCCCAGCAGCTTCAGAGTCACCTCGTGAATGTCCACTATACGACTGAAGATGTTCTCCACATCCTGCAGGGGGCAGCACACAAGAGGAAGAGCATGCAAAGCACATCAAAACAGCGTTGGATAAATAAATACATGAACAGATAAATAGAGAAATGGCATAATAAATAATATACATCTTTAATTTTTACATTTGTATTATATATATATATATATATATATATATATAAAAAAGCAATCATACAAATACAACAATTACTATTTCATTTAGATAAGTTTTGTCAGACACAATTTAGTTTTAATTTAACAGTCATAAAAATAACTTCAGTTTATTTAAATTACTTCAATTTATTTAAATTCCTAATCAAAATGTCCATACAGAGACAGCCTAATAACCATACAGAACAACAGATACGTGTTTTAGCTACTTATCTTATCCTAAAGGTTTTGTTGGCCTTAGCATCAGCTATGCAGCTACATTTTCTTTTTTGTAGTAACAAGTTTGATTCTTCATCGGCCCATAATTCACTTTAAGTGATTTTTTTCCCCACTCTTTTCAAAATCCCTTATTCTTATCTTAATCGAGGACAAGTTGGTGCTAGGATGAGGCTGAATGATGCTAGGATGATTTGCAGGCTGACAAAAAAGCGCCGCGATATGACAATATAATAACAATATCGTGATAAATCATGCCATGATATGCTACTCTGAGGTGTACTGTGGATATTGAGATATCTTTTTAGTAATTTTTCAAAAATAATTACTGACCAAATAGCTGATTTGATGTAAAAAAAAAAAATGTATTTAATCCTTGAAACTGTAACATTTACATTGTTCAAGATATTATTTTTTACTGTAAAAAAAGAATAATACATTACAAATGAACTACTACTACTGTATTCCTGGGAAATTGTTATATCACATATCATGATGTACAATGTATTGTAGAAATACCTTTGAGAATTGTGATTTAATATAATTGTAATATTTCTAAGCTCAATTTCTGCAGAAAATAGGAAACATTGTGAGATAAAGCACAGGTATCAAAAGCTAATAGCGCACTGCTTTGCTGCCATTAGATATTTCAAATGGATTCGGCTACCAAAGACTCTTTTTACTTTGCCATAGCCAAAAGCAAAATAACAGGAGCGTGTCAGCAATCAAGTGACTCACGTGGTGCGAGAAGAGCATGACGTTGGTGGCGAACGGCTCGCGGAACACCTTGATGATTAGGTTTAGGTCTCTCAGGTACTGGCGCACCTCAGCCATGAACGCTTTCACCAGGTCGTAGTAGGTCTGCGCCTCAGACGCCGATGGTTCCTCGTCCATGAGGGGGAAACCGCTGATGTCCTCCTCGTCCTGATGGAACATGTCCATCAACACCTGCAAGCAGGGAGTCAAAGGTAGATATGATTGAAGTGAGTGAGTTATATCGCTGTTCAGTTCTCGATTCTGATTGGTCGGAAGACGCCAACGCAGATGCAACTCACTGGTTTATACGAATGTTTCTATAACAACAACATTCACAAGAATGTGTGGAGACAGCATCAAAGAAACAAATTGAAAACCGTGTTTAACCACTGACATGGAGAAGATCTCTGTAAAGACAAGTTTATTAAACTTTTAAGGAAAGAGTCTCCAGTTTCAGCACTTTAACAATCGGTAAAGTCTTCATGATGGAGAACTTTGGACTGTAAAATTTTTTCATATTAGAGTAAAATAAGAGGCGATGGAACAACTGTTTATAGCTGTAACGTACATAATAACAGGAAATAACTTGTAACATGGACATTCCACAGCAATAAATGTAGCTGTAAATAGATTAAAAAAAAAACAAAAAAAACCTACATTTTGCTCTTTAACATTAAAAAAAAAATGTAATCCTTTGTATAGGACACTTTTTCATCATGCGGTTATTGGGAAAAAAAAACTGGGGGGGTGGTTACAGTGAAGGGTGAGAGATGTTCTGAAATAAGTAATTACACTTCTCCTGATATAGCTTTGACACAGGGATTTGTACGGTGTGTGTACCTTGTCAGCGCACATGGCCACGCTGATGTCTTGCTGTGAGATCTCATAGTGCCGTATATTTCGTACGTAGTTTCCAGCCAGCTTCAGGATGTCCGCTGAGATGTATTCCAACACCGCCACGATGTACACAGACACCTGGTGGTCTATTTTGTAGCCTAGTACCTCCTGCCATAGGGAACACAAACAGGGTCAGTGAGAGCACGCTTGTTATCCTATCAGTGTGTTAGAGGGCATGATTACACATGAACATTTTCCACACTGAGTTTCATAAATGGTAAAAACAACGATTGTTTCAGGCCAAAGCAGACCTCTCCACCCAGCTGCATTCTTTTCCTGCTGCGTAACTGGCAGCCAAAGCGGCTTCAAAACACCAGCTTAGGATTTATGCTTAGTCACCAGAGCGCGTTACGGCTCCGTCACGGCTCCCTCTGGTGGACGATATGATCGAGCGCTGATATGGAATGTCCCGCGCTAAACTTTGGAGGTCACATCTGGAGTATGGATAGACAGCTGGGATGCCAGATTGTGATGTACGTTTCACACCCAGTTCATTATATACTAATCCACAGTGCACCTCGTGGATTAAAATACCAATGAGGAATCATTTATCAACAGTAGGCCAGATAATATGCACCAAGAAGAGGACCTTCCTAGGTGGGACCTGGTAACAATTAACCACAAACTCCGTGCACTATTCATTTATTCATCTTAAAGCTCATCAATCAGTGAAACTAAAGCGAAAGTTGCGTAGTGAACATATAGTCACTATGCAACAATACAATTCACATAAAGATACTCTGGTTATCATTAGTACTTTTCTCACAGTAATGGTGAAATATTTTTGCACGTAGGGACAACGGTAAAGACGCCCATCCAACACTTTTTTTCTTTAAAACCTTTCTGTTAAGGAAAATTTTTATTTTTTTTAAATACAGGAAAGAATACACAGCCAGCTTTTCACGTACTTAGCAAATACAATACTTATAATAAATCTTTAAATATAAATACTGAAAAAATCAATCGTAACAAAATCATGTCATGTCTCTGTATATGCAAGCATTTCCAGGTTAAAAAAAATATATATATATACACACACTTCCCAAATCCAATTCTAATCTTTTGTGCTACAGGATCCTGGTCCTGCGTATATTTTCAGGTAAATATGTTGCAGCTAAATATAATTTTTCTTGGCAGACTTTAAATAAAAATGTACCTGTAAAATAATCATAGAAAGCATCCTTAAATTTTAACACATGCTATTCTCTTTTTGAATCTCACCACCAGCTACAATATACACATCATATCGGTCATCACTGAATATTAGCCATCACTTTATGCCCTGGGCAATCACGTTTCCAGGGCAACCAGAATCCTCACTTAGAAACACAGTGAACTTTCCATGCCTCGTATACTAATGAATTTATGAAGTGTCCACCCCCAAACAATAAAGGAGCGATATCTCTACGAAGAAACTTATAAGGTGGCTGTGAAAGCGCTGCACCTTCAGAAGCGGGTGAATCTTATCCACAGGCAGAGCGAGTGGGTTCCTCCTCTTCCTCTTCTCAATGGCCGCCTGGGCGTCCGCGATGGCCCACTTATCGATGGGGTGAGGGAAACTCTTCTGGACCCGTTCCTGTCGAAACCACACAGAGACGGTGAGATAAAGGACCATGACTTTATTCAGTTTTTTTGTATCTCATCAGGAATTTTCAAAAAGTGTAAGCAGTCATGATGACGCTTAAATATTTACACCTAAACCGGGTTCGAATCTCGGGTTGCGCATCCTTCTGGAACGCACAGAGAGACGAGTGTGAACAGGCGAATGAAGCAGACTCGTCTCATGAGAGGCAGATGAAAGAGAAAAAGAAGGGAAGAGAAGATCATGGAAAAGGAGCAGAATAAAAGGAACATAGGACACGAGTGGATACAGGATACGGAGGAATGGAAGATGGAGATCTTTGACACCTTGCGCTAATGACATGTGACGTGACAGCACCACAAACAAAGCACCTTTCCGGCTCACGCAAGGCGTCTGCCCGTGAGAATGGATCAGAAGCACAGAAAGAGTTGAGAAATGGGTCAGTAAGCAAACAGTCACAAATCAGTGAAGGACAAAATATCTGTTTTTATACATGGATTAAGATCGTGTGAAAGCTTGAGAAACTTGTGGTCTTATCAAGTAAGGAATATAACACCTTGGCGTTATAGGGAAAATAACCAACAAGCTGACGCAAACTGGAAATTGTGGCACAAGGGTTTTATTCCGCTTATACCAGGTCGTATATCACGTCACGGTGTTGTTAAAAATCACCTCCGTGTCACCTTTTTCTGAGAAACAGAAGAGCGCCAGCATTTTTGGAAGGAGATTCCTTGGTATCAGAGTTAATTAAAAGTTTTTAAATGTTGTTTTTTTTTTTTAATGCAGACTGTTTTGCTGGTACTTGACGCACAAACATGACGTATACTGTGTATAGTCTTCAGGTATCGTCATGATGTTTTTTCATATCGTCCACCATTCGCTCTTACTGTATAGAAACAACAAGAATAAAAACCTGTGATCGGAATTACAGCCAGCTCCGCTGCCAGAGCTGCTGTTACAGAAAACTAATCAACACCTTCCGACCAATCAGAATCGAGAATGTGGTGTAAATGAAAACTCGTTCCGCAGTACAATTCTACAAAAAAAAAAAAAAGCAAAGCGTAAAGTAAAGTAAAGCGAAGCGGAGCACAATACGAAAGCGAGCGATTAAGTGATAAGACATTGACGAGTTATAGTTTGTGTGTATTTATGAAACAAATGGCGCGGTTTTCATTGGAACTTGCTCCAGCACGTTTTCGCCACTCTCGATTTCGCATTTATCTCGCGCTTTCCCCCGTATCTCATCACCTCTGCGAGGAAAGAGCCGCTTTCTGGTAAACCTGTTCTCCGTTACCATTACTAATGCTTCAGATTCTTCTGCAAGCGTGTCAGAACCTGAGTGATCAATCAATCGAGCTCGCACAACACTTACCGGATGTTTTATCTCGCGCAGAAACGACGGCGTCCGCATTAGCGTTCTGAGTAGCGTGCTCAGGAGGCAGCAAATATATTTATTAATAGTCTGGAATGGTCAGTGGGAATCTCTTAATGAAACACATACAGCAAAGGGTCTCTGTGCGTGTGTACGAGTTTACCTCCACATCCTGCACGGTGCGAGGCTGGGCCTGACAGAGCATGCTCAGTAGCAGCAGAATCAGCTCCTCGATGTACTGCAGAGCCTCCTCCTGAGACGACAGCTTGGGGTGTACCTGACTTAGCACCTACGGAAGGGAAAAAAAATATTAATAATGCAAACGCTAAACCACATGTTTTCATGGACATTTACCTTTAGAGTCAGAGCTATCAGATTATCAAATTATCCCTGTGCTCATGTAAGCAACATCCTCCGAACGAAAATTTCTAGAAATGCTATCTTATTTATTTATTTAAACTTCTACCTCGTTCCTCGTTTCTCATTCATACACACATAT
>JAQQZX010000007.1:20926828-20939426 GCA_030068355.1 Notoglanidium maculatum
GGAAGCCTTTTTTATTTTGTTTTTTTTTTTTTTTTTTTTTTTTTTTTTTTTAAGAATGGTGTACATACTTTTTTCCAATGATAGTTTGATGTTTTGGAATGTTTGCAAAACAACTTCGTTCCTGTTATCGATTATGTTATAGCAACCGTAAACATCATTTCCTCACCACGTTAATGAGACAAAAAATATCCAGTGTGTTCGTGAAAACCCCCCACAATGGTCAGCCTCGTCCACCCTGAAATCTGAAATGATGTGGCGGAAAACTTAGTTACAGCTTTACTAATGAAAGCTTTGACCCTGGAGACTCCTTCCGTAAATGAACGAACGCCTTCACACAGAAAAATCCATCATCTCAACAGTGACATTTTTTAATTGGCGAAATAGCAACACTTTTGAAATTTTTTTTTATTTTATTTATTTAAAAAAAAAAAACTAATATTAGGCTTAAGTTATATACAAATATATACATCCAATATACAAATCCCTGCATTTTCAGTTTGCGTACTTGAGTTTTTTCCAGTAAGCAAGTGATTTGTAGCTGCACTTCTATTTGCACTGCTGGTATAGCAATTGAATCAACACCTTCTGACCAATCAGAATCAAGAATTCAACAGAAGATATGCTATAAACATGCTACGATGCTGTATTTCATTTTTATCTTGCAGCCCTAATTAGGCCATGTGACTGTAATAGATGCAGCTCTTACAGGCTGAAACTAAACCAGATGAATGCCTGTCCTCTGCTCATGCTCCTGCTTTTTATTCCCAGTGTGTATGAGCTGTTTTTCTAAAGCATCTCAAATGCAAGACGACTCACTATGGTCTATGGTGTGTGTGTGTGTGTGTGTGTGTGTATATGTGTATATATATATATATATATATATATATATATATATACACACACACTTCAGTGTGTACCACTCTTTGGGTCTCTCCTTGTTTTCCTATTAGAAAGGGTTTCTAGAGCCCTTGTTTAGCAGCTAAGGACTGGAAATGGCACCCATCCAAAACCCAGTATATATGTTGGGCAGATAATCAGCAAAAAAATGCTGATAAAGTGCATCATATATCGGAGAAAATGTATCATATATCCTATCCTGTAACAAATGACAAAGATTGGAATTGGATTTAAAAAAAGACTTTTGGGACTGGAAATTTTTACATATAAAAGGCTTGGCTATTTTCCTTTTGCTCAGATTGTCTTTATTATGTGTATTTATATTGGATTGATATTGGTATTGGTCAAGGTTTCGGTATCGTTATGGGAAAACGTGGAATCGTGCCATCTCTACTTTGAATTTGAAGAACTCTTGAACCCATTTCTCTAAATGTGTAGTTATATTCAGCTCGGTCAGTGTCAATTACTCTATTTGTGATAAATACAAGAACATGGACGTCTCGAAGATGTTATGATGAAACAGGGTTTGGTCTGTGCAGGAACGTGCATTATTAACAAATATTAACAAACATGTCTTGTCATTAGCAAATATTATCAAACATTCTTGTCATTAGATGGCTAGTTTAATTTCAGAAATGTTCCAAACGATTTCTGTGTATTAGATTTTTAGCTCTTGTGAAATTTAATACGAGAACAATGCTGATGGTTTTGTCATAATGGATGACTCCAGTTTAATTTTTACTCCTGAACGACCACATATATTAATAGTTTTTTGGGGCCAGATGAGTGTAAAAAGCTCAAATTCAGCATCCAGAGAGAAATGCACTGAGATGAGAAATAATGGGTCCTATGGCGGTGATGAAATATTGTTGTAACCGTGAGTCATATCTTGTCACGGAGAATGGCCCCACTTTCCCTTTCAGTCCAATATAGATACATTATCAAGATGAGAAAGGAAATTTATACACATGTTCCACATCTGGTTGTTTTAAGGCATTGTGAAAGCAGGCTTGAAAGGAACATTTTGGCCAGAAATGAGATTTACATTGGCCTAGATTCAGGAACGTTCTCCTTTAATTAATGTTGCTAACAACAAAGTGAAACATATAGCTAGCAGTTTAGCACTCTGATTTTTATTTTTACAATTTTATGTATGCATGAAAAGGACAGTTAGTCCTTTCATCAAAGTGTTATAAGGATGGCTAGCTTGTGGAATTAGCAGTTAAATTGTGAGAAACATAAGCCACCCCCTTGTTGATTAATTTTTCTGTAACAGGACACCTCCAAGTTTTTTATTCCTCACATTCACATCATGTTTAAACTGCACTTTAATTCCTCACAACCGACACTTTCTGCTTAAGTGGTTAAATTTGTGAGAAACCTGTTGCTAAGCAACTAGAAAATATAGACCCTGAGTGTAAGAGGCAAAATCAGTTGCCTCAGTTATTAGCTAACACCTGACTGTTAGCTATTTTATACAAATATACTTCATAAAAGTGAACAGTGAGAGTGGAAACAATATAAAATAGTCAGAAATATCAACATTTACCTCAGATTTTGTAGTAAACTGCTTAAAAAATTACTCCACATGACTAAAATTGAACTTTAGCTGATTACACTTAGCATCGGCTGCTCACCTTTTTGCTCTCTTCTATTTGGATACATTAGCATTGCGTGACTTCGTGTCAATATTGTGAAATCAAAATGGAATTGTGATGTCCTTTTGCCTATTTTCATAGATAAGTGTGTGATAAGTTTGTTGAAACAAGTGTGTAAGATGTTTGCACTGTGCTAAAGTGGAAGCTATAAGCTTCCAGTGTAATTCTAAAGAAGAAGAAGAAAAAAAAAAGACGCCGTGGCCGATTGACTAGATTTGGGTTAAGGGGTGAAAATTGTGTCATTTGTGGTTAAATATTCTTTTAAACCGAGCTGGTTCGACATTTATCAGTGTTGTGAAGCGGTAGAGGCATATTTGTTTGTTTAACTGGGTCACTTTTCATTTTTTATGCCTCTGTTATGAGGTTTTTGTGTTGTTTGTGTGTCCGCTGAGATTGTTGTTAGCATGATGACTCAAGAACGAGTCGTTGAAAGTTTGTAGGGTTTGTGTGGAATTATCATCGTAAGGTGCAGATGAAATTATTAGATTTTGGAAATGATCCAAACAGGTCAAGGTCATAGCAAGGTCAAATGTCTGAAATATCCACCATAGCCTTCTTTCTGTTTGTCCCACAGAGATGTTATGTACATGATTGTGTTCAGGATTCAGGACTATGTCTGTCTGAGATTCAAGATCATTAGCGTGATATCTCAAGAACGGGTGCTTGAATGTTTGAACAATTTATATGGAATTATTATTGTAACCGGCAGATAAATTGATTAGATTAGTTGAAAGTATAGCTTAAGGGAAGTTCTGGCATGCAGATTAGTAACACACAGTATTAGACTTGTTGGTGGCAGAGGCATCCACATCAACACCGTTGGCATCGAGTTCAACTTGTTTGGCTATCAAAGATTTCCTGCCAGTCTGTCTTAGCTGTGCAATATTTCAAATACATGGTTAAATGCATGGGCTTTTCCTTGCTACCACCATATGAACTGAATACATTTTAGAATTGATCCAAACATGAAGAAAGATGCAGAGGCGTTCCATTAATGCCATTAAGCTTGAGTTCTACTTGTTTGCAAAGTATGAGGGTGAAATTTATAGACGTGTACAGCATCTGTTCTGTTCTAGGGCACTGAAAACAGTTAAATCCATGGCTCTCTGATGTGGTCATGTTTGAGCGCCCATGCGCAGTCCGTGCACGTTCATTTTGCTCCAGATTGACGAGGACGGCGAGATCTCCAGTCCAATCAGCTTCAGCATGTGTGGTCCGAGAGCAAGCGGCTGAGTGTTTCAGACTGTCCAGTCAGTTTGCGCTTTGTTACAAAGCTTATTTCCAATAAATGCTAACATTATTACACAATCGAGCCTCTGGGATGTTAGTCAGATGGAAGAAGGACCGGCTCCACATGATGGCTGTGTTATCAGGCCTGAGCAAGTCCGATTCAGATACGGATATCTCGCACACACGCACACACACACACACACACACGCACACACACATGTCTGTGATGCCCTCTGTGGGCCCTCTCAGCCCTCAACTCCAGACTAGGCCCTTTAACAAGGTTTTTTAACTTCTTCAATCATTAATGAATGATCCATAAATCTATGAAATGTAGCAAAATAAACCCATCAAATAAGTTTTAAAAAAAAAATCTTATATATAGAGCTCTAGCATGTTTCTAATATATCGTAATCAATGCACAGAAAGTCATCATTAAGGAGACCACACACCAAACCAGAAGGTTAAAAGGTTTGAGGTTAAAACCCCAGAATTGCAGGCGCTCAGTGGTGACTGCATTGTTTTCGTAGCGCTATAGTGAATAAATGTTCATTAGCCTCCAGGCCTCAGAGGTCCAGAAGCCCTATGGTAATCAACTACTGTATAAACTCCATTACAGAAAGACTGACATGTGTTTGGTTGAGAGAGAGCGTGAGAGAGAGCGCGAGAGAGAGCGCGAGAGAGAAAACTGGAAGTGAGGAAATTGAGGAAGAAAATTGCTGCAAAACAGTTTCACAACAACAAAATACCCAGGTTTCCTTCATTTCAATGCAGTCTGTTTTTGACTACTGAATGAGTTTTGTTGTGTGAATATGAGTGGCTTTGTTAGTTAGAACACCAGGACATTAATTCAGACATTTTGCTGCGTTTGCACATTTATTCCATGCTTCAAGTCACAGCATTGTCGTATTTGAAGATTTCGTATTTGTGATTTATGATCCATTTGTTTCTTACCATTGTTAAAGCATAATTGCTAATTATATTTTTTGTTAATTGCTTACAAATGTCCCAAGCAAGAACTTCTTTAATAGTCTCTAGTTTATTAATGTGGTGATGCTAATGCCATGCCTTGTTGTATTTTGAGTCTAGGATTGGAACTTTGACGTATGAGTTTGAAATAGAGGCCGTGCTTTTGCAATGTAAAGTTACTATGGGATGCAGGACATGCAGAACTGGGTGAATATGTCAACATTGAGGACAGTCCCATGTCCCAAAGACTCGGAGTAGGTATTTAACAGTCCACTAACTAGCCGATTAATTGTTTATTTATAACTTTACAATAGACTCCAGGCAGTGGAGTCAGTCTGCATATTTTACTACCACTTATTAAATTCTGCCCATAAGCACGGTAATTGTGGTCATCAATAATGGATGTGAATGAGCTCAGCTTTAAATAAGCATGATCTGTGCATCAGGGAATGGACGAGTGGGGTTTTGTACTCATCCATGTAACATTATTTTAATATGATACTCCAGATATTTTCTAGTTATACTGTTAATTTGAGATTTGCAGTAAGCTGGAGGTTATTTAAGTGGCCCACTGAGATCTGAATGGGAGAAAATGGGGGTGTTATTATTATAATTACACCGCAGTGTGCTTGAATTCTCAAATCTGATTGGTCAGAAGGCGTTGATTTCATTTTCTATAACTGCAGCTCTGACAGTTAATCCAGCTGTAACTCAAACAAAAGTTTTTTAATAACGCAGTCATTCCAATACACTTCGGATGGACTCGTATGACAGGACGTGCGACATAATCTGCGACTAAATAATAAATGGATAATTGTGTTATTTAACAAAGAAAAACATCTAGTTGTTGATGTGATGAGGTTTTCTATGAAGAGATGTTTACTGAACGTTTATGGAAGAAGTCTCCAGTGTCAAGGATTTGTAAACAATCAGTTTGTTTTCCAACACAGGAAAGCCTTCGGAACAGATAACTTTCTGGTTTTACTGTAAAATGAAAAACTGCATTTTTTTTTCTTATTAACTGAGAGAGAGAGAGAGAGCGAGAGAGAGAGAGAGGAATAGAAGAGAGTCTGGTGCGGGCATGACTGTTTACAGGAAATAGCTGGTCTTGGGGACGTTCCACAACACAACTATAAATGGACTGAAAGCATGATGTTGTATTTGTAATAAATGAAAGATTTTAATTGTTTGCAATTGAGAAATAAAACACTTGAAGATGTACCATAACAGGAATATAATCAACTCCTCATAAAGCTTAGTCTGCATCACACCCTCCCATCATTGATTATTTTTCTATAACCTCACACCCATAAGTGTTAATTAGCAGTGTTATGGTGTGTTGCAAAGCCACAAAGTCAGCATGGGCTGTTATTTCCTTCTCACATTTTTCTTGTCTATGCATAAATCAGTGGAACACTCATTTAGCTGCTTTAATATTTGCGTTAATGCTTTAATATAAAACGAGAAATTGTTTGAATATTTTTCTCAGGTTTGTGGAACGAAAGCCAAAAAGTCGAAAAAAGATAGCCTTCTGCTTTTAGAGAAAATGTTCCCCATTTTACAAATCACAGAGCATAAACAAACCTTCCACTTTTAGATTTATTGCACTAAAAGCAAGTGTAGTATTACTAAACCTGTCTCTCCTCTGATCCTGCCAAGCCTGCAAACCCTTTTCATCATGGCGTGGTTTGGTTACCAGGCGAGGGCTTCATTAGTTGGACACGTTCCCAGGAGAGGTGAAGTCTTTAATACAAAATTAGAGCTGTTCCTTTGTGCCGCCGGCATCAGAATGATGTTAAATTAAGCCGGACCTCTTATTTCGGGGTTAGTGTGGAGAGTGAACAGGACAGAAATGCACTCTACGCTTGTGTCACTTTGTATGTTCGTGATCAATCCGCTTTATTATTTCCACGTAGATTCTTTAAAAAAAATTCATCTAAATCGATTTCCAGTAGATGAGCTGGAATTCGAAAGAGAACCGCTGTTTGTGTTTACCTTCTTTTCCTTTTGGACTTTTCCAGAATGTGCTCATCTCCTGCTGGCCCACAATGCACCAGTGAAGGTGAAAAACGCTCAGGGATGGAGTCCTCTCGCCGAAGCCATCAGCTACGGAGACCGTCAGATGAGTAAGTTTTACATTATTACGTGTGCACCTAAATACCTGACCCTGTAGTGCATTATGGGTATTCTGTACCATCTGTCCCAGTCCCTTTTGGTATTTCACAGCCAGTATGGACACTCGGTATGATTACATGCACACTAATATTCTACTATCATTCTGAATACGACCATGTTCAGAATGTGACACGAGTCATTTAAGCAGCATTTTCCGTTTGGATATTCCTAATTTGGCCTTATTCCTTGTTGATATTATTCAGGTTTTGGGAGCATTCATCAGGCATGTATGCAACACATTCAGAATATGCGTTTCACGCACGGCCTCTTGCCTGTTTACAGTCAGCTATACGTACATCATGGAGGCGTTTATGTTAATCAGAGTCTGTATGAGTTCATGGCATACAAACGGGTATGTTAGTGGAATATTCCATTCCATTAGCCATGTAAACAGCTTTGTAGGAATATTGTCTGTTTCGGAATAGAGTGTGAGAGAGCGCGTGTGAGAGAGCGCGTGTGAGAGAGCGCGTGTGAGAGAGCGCGTGTGAGAGAGCGCGTGTGAGAGAGCGCGTGTACAAACATACCACCCACCAAGTAGGGGAGGTGACGAGAGGATTTTTTTATTTAGCTTCTAAAGCCAGCTAAATTTAAATTATGCACTAATTAGTCAGAAAATATTTTGACTTACGTATGTTATATGTATGTTATGTAGCTTCATTCTCAGGTCCGCGTCGAAATCCGACTGCACTAGTAATGAACACTCACCAGATGCACGAACGATCTCTGCTGCTTTCATCCAAGCGTTCTTTTTCTTCCTCATGTCGCTATACACGTTTACTGAGGGATCAGGATGAGATGAAACCACAGTTATAAGTTCTTTGCAGGTAGGAACTAAAGTGAGTGTGGAGCTGAAGAAACATTGGCCCACAAGTGCTATACGATTGGTACGAGGTAGCCTGTGAGCCAATCGTTTGGATTTCCTGCTTTACACGGACGTACATCATTGGTGTAAAATTGAGAGTGCCTATCTCTTTACCGCTTGTTGTGTTGAATGTAGGTTAATGGTTTCTTGCTGCTGATGTGTTTAGCTGGCTCACTCATCTCATACGTTACATGTGATCCAAAAAAACTCCCGTCTTCGAATCGGGTAGAATCCCAAATGGCTTTCTGCTCACCGTGTTTGTAATACCCTGTATGAGGAGCATTGTCTGATAGGGTTTGCAAATATTCTGTCTGTTTTGACCGAGATTAAAGCTGAACCGTCACCACACCTGGCTTTGTTTGGGTGATTCAGCGCCAGGATCACAACCTTGTTATGTCTGGTGCTTAGTAGTGAACATGTTGAACATTTTTTTTCGAGAATTCTCGTGCTTTCATATGTGCCATTATCTGATTGACAAACCAACACATGGTTCACAGACAGTCCTTTGTTCTGATTAGTTAGCGAGCTGATGAAGTGCAAGATGGAGAGGACTGGTTTAACGACACAGCAGCTGCTCAACGAACATGATGCAAGTAACACATGTAATCGGGAGCAACAGTAGGCTTCAATCACACCCATAGGTAGCGCACACACACACACACACACACTCTGGGAGAGAGCTGTAGGCAGAGCTGCAGGGTTTTTTTTGTTTTTTGTTTTTTTTTGCATCAGTCTATTGCTCGCAGAGGATGTCGAGTCTTCAGGCGGTTCCTGAGGTTTGTGCGAAATTCGTTCCACTATGAAAAACACATAAGCCTAATGCATCAATAAGTAAAAAGTACTGTAATTGAAAATAATTAAACAGAGACAGTATTTCGTTTCTTTGATCAATATAGCAAAAATATCTATGTATACAATCCTTCAACAGCATATAGCTATATTGAATTCTCAAATCCGATTGGTCTGAAGGCGCGGATTATTTTTGTATCACCACACGGCTTGGACTGCAGTTCCAGCTGTAACGTGGACGATCTGTTAATATTAAAGCCCTCATTCGAATGTGTTATTGTTTCTATGGTAACCGCTCATACACAAGGACTTGTACGGCGGACGCGCCACATGATCGAAGACTTTTCAAAAGGTTTCGCTTTTCACCAAAGATGAAACACATTATCATTGATGTGGGGATGGGGTTTTTTTGTTAGGAGACAATTATTTCACATTTATGGAAGGATGATAAGCTGAGAGAGAGAAAGAGTGCGAAAGAGAGAGAATAAGCAACATGTTGTTAATACCCGATTTAAACATTGCAATCTTGTTCGACTTGCTGTGGCACATGCGTAAAAACACACTCTACGCAAATAACCCACTTTGCATGGGTGTCAGCTATCGTAAGTTATTTCTTAATATGAAGTCATAATATATAAAGCTGTTAATACAACGCTTACAAGTTTACAAGCATTTAAAACAAACAAACTAAGAAAATATGACATGGCCAGGTTGTGGTTTAATTTAGATTAAATGAATAATAAATTGATGATGGAGCTCATGAATATGAATATTTATGAATATTCAAGAATTAATGCTGATTAATGCTTATGATTTTTAAAAAAAAATTTAAATCTTGTTCAAGAAAGATCAAAGAAGGTGTTTTGTGTAGCTGCTACACTATAAGTGTCAACAGGATCTAAATTGTCCCATAGACATTCCCCAACATTAATTGTAGCGATAAACGGATAAAAGTTCATTACTAAATGAAATATTGTTGTGGTATAAGAGCAATGAAACACTTCAGGACTTGCTGCTGTTGGTAACTTTAAGGTTGTGATGGTAGCTCTGCTTAACATTAGGCTGCATCACACCGACTCGGTGTTGATTAGTTTCCCATAATAACACTCTTTGCTGATGCTGTTAACAAATCCTAAATTCGATTATATAAGCACATTGTAAAAAAAAAAAAAATGGACATTTGATTGTGAAAATTAATATTTGAGTGAAAAATAAAAAATTAAAGTGTGGCTATGGGCCTGGGCGTGAATTTTCTGAGGGACGTGCGTCCTGATTGGCTGGTGAATTCCTTCAGTCCCTAATCCTAACCAATCATCACTTTCCTCATTCACATGAATATCGATGAGATTTCTCTGGACATATTGCAAAAATAATTAATGTTTATATTGAAATAAATATGCATGTTGCTACATCTCTCTTTGTATTGGTTTGCGCTCTTATGGACATAATGCACAAAATAGATATTCAGATGGTTCGAACCTATAATCGAATGACATTTTCGGGCCAATTTTGACATCACCACTTCTTGCTTATAAGCAGTTATTCCTTATTAACCAATCGTTTACCATAGTGACACGTTGAGATGCTTATTGCTTCAGCTTTCGAGTCACCAATGCAAAAATAGCAAATATGACCTCTTAACTGAGTGAGGGAGTGAGGGAGTGAGGGAGTGAGGGAGTGAGGGAGGGAGGGAGGGAGGGAGGGAGTTCAAAGTGATACTCGCTCTACCATTTAACAATGATCTCGGGAAATCAGGATAAACCACAAAGTGAATTCAGCAGGCAGTTTTCTTAAAGATGATTTGGACTCAACATTTGGCTTTAAGCTGAAAAAAAAAAAACATAGGGTGAATGATTTTTTATTTTATTTTTTTTAAAGCGCTCGTTATTTTTGGACATTATTGGCGTCTTTAGAAGTCTAGCCCTTTTTAGCTAATTGCTGGAGGGGGGAAATTCCTCTTGGCCTCTGTCGGTTATGAGATGAAAAAGAATTTATTAGGTGCGTGCGTCTGCTGTGCCTCATCAGCCCTCCCGACAGCCAGCCCGGCCGCTTTGATCAGGCGTACAGGCTTGGATTTTCAGGCTCCCGTTCTGCACACCGCTGTTAGCAACATTAAAGGTTAAAGCAAATAAGAAAGAAACCCAGCGGTCCTTGTTATTCTTTTTTCCGGGGTCATTGCTGGTTTAGCTGGCACATGTATTGCTATGTTTTTTTTGTTTTTTTTTTAAAGGTTGGATAAGGACTTGGGAAGTAAGTTTGAATAGAAGACTTTTTATTCAACAGGTTTCCGTATGCAAAAAGGCTGCAGTCTGTTTTATTTCGACTTCCTAGATTTATACAAAGCAGACAATGAGAAGACGGGTTTGCAAACCAGCTGGATGAGTCGTTTGGCACTTTTGTGAGACAAAAACAGGGAAGTAACTGTATGGCGAAGTTCAAAAACGTAAACTTTTTTTTTTTTTTTTTCTCTCTCACTAGAGGATAAGGCGGCAATCCGAACAGACAAACACATTCGGCTTTTATAGCCAAATTCAGTCGCTTAGGGAGCAGTGTTTTGGAGAGCTTTGTGGTGTCCCTGCGATTGTAGCTAGGGGTGGGGCGGCGTATATTGTGATGGGAAAAGTAAAATAGTAATGCTGATAACATTATTCTATACAGGAGTAGATAAGGACACTAGAAATATTTTGCTTCCAGGTATGGCACTTAACTTGAAATACAATAAATAAGGAAGTTGATTATTTTCCTACAACTGTACTAATTATTTAATGAATACAACACCTGAGGGCATGGCGTTACAGGAAATTAACCCGTGACTGGCTGATGGAGAGTCATGTTTCAACCCCGAAGTAGATTATTTTCCTAATGGCTTATTCCACTGCAGATCACCAACCTCTGAAATTCAATAGTAATTAAAAACAAATACATTCTACTCTATTTCTGTTATCGCTATCCGCTATAAGCAATCATTCCCTCAACAGCCTCTTTTTCTTCTCTCTTAAAGTTGACAGAAAAGCACGGCTTGTCACGTGACTAAGATACTATAAAGCAGAACATAATCATATGTCCTGGAAGAAGAACTGTGACATTCTGGACTTTTTTTCCAGTACATTAAATAAAGATCTGTTTACAAAAACATTTTCTTTCGTTAAATAACAATACATTTCCAAAATCCGGTTATTCGTCTTAAATTATGTAGCGTTGCCATACAGTCCCCGGTGTCTGCACTGTTACCGTAGAGTCAATAATTCAACGGTACTGTTACATGAAATATGTACATCACGCTGTGAATTTTTTATTTTTTATTTTTTGTTCCTTTCTAGTTTGTGTATGTGCATGAATAAGTAGTATATTTGTTCTAACTCTAGTGGACACTAAACCGTACACGTGAGCGCTAAAAGGCAGAGCTGTCGCTCCTAATCAGTGAGCATCCCACGTGTTCTCTTCCCTGGAGCAAAGCCGTAAATGCTACTGTACACGTGAACGTTTTCACCATTGCCCTCTGCTTTGCCTCAGAACGCTGACTGCATTAGAGGCGAGACCGCAAGAGCGCTGTCTTTTTGCCTCACGTTGCACTTTGATGTCTGCTACATTTGACATCAGATGTGTTATTCGATCCTCACACATGTGTACCGAGGAGAAGCGCAACATGTTCTAATGTGGTCTGAGAAATCAGGCCAACTTCGGAGGCAGGCCAGGACACGGGTAGAAAATAAAATCCTGAAGAGTTCTTTGTCTTGTGCTGCTGTAGAAATGCTTTCAAGGTTCTACAGATGGGTGACGAATTAAAGGGGAAAAAAACCCATCAGCGTCTTGGTATGCTGTTGGGTCACCACAAGCCACTAGAAAGTCTTGAATGCGCCTACAAGTTTCTGGAATTCTATTAGAGGGATGGAGAACCTTTCTTCCAGAAGATATATATATATATACACTACCGGTCAAAAGTTTTTCATATTTCAGATTCTTCAAAGTAGCCACCATTTAGCGTGATGGTACAATCGGCATTATCTTAACCAGCTTCATG
>JAQQZX010000007.1:20952317-20968037 GCA_030068355.1 Notoglanidium maculatum
ATGTTGTTCCACTCGATGTTAAAGTCTTCAAACAGAAGAGATTTTGGAACATTTTGAACCCCCAGACAAGTTAGTTTATATCATTTAGACATTTCAATCTTTTCATGATTTTCTCTTCGCGTACCAGAAGACTATGTAAGTGAACGTCCCTGTTTCCGACCGACAAAAGAAGGCCGACGTCTCAGGAGCGCTTTTTTTTATTTATTTTTTTTCCTCCTTGTTCATTTTCTGCCCACTGATTTTTGTTGAGACCATTTAAACGCTTAACGTTTCGCAATATTGGGTTTGCCTCATTTCTATTTGCCCAGGAGTGTATATTTGCGTGCTTCTAACTTTAAACTAACAGCTTGGAGAAGAACTACATATTGCTGTGAAGGTCAGGTGTCCACATACTTTCGGACATGTCGTGTAGGTCCGAGAGCTTGGACTACACCAGCAGACAATTGCTGAAACATCTGATCCTGCTACATCCTGCCTCTTGCCCTGTCCTCTTCCTGTTCTGGGATCGGCTCATACTTTAGGCAGTCCATATGATCGGAAAGGAAAAAGCATATCCAGTAGAAGAGTTTTGTAAGGATACAGGTGAAAAAACAAAAGCCTACGAGGTTTCCTCTGGTTGCTCCAGTGATCAGAATGACTTATCGATCCTCCGATCGGCAGAGTGTAGTCTGGAAACGCTCCACTCGCCTGTCTCAGCCTGTCTGATCTAGCAATATGTTTCTTTATCCTGATTTTACTTGGGGGGAAAAACAGATGAAATATGAGAAATATAGTCTGTGTAGCACTGATCCCAAAAAATGGAGCAATTAGATCTCACCAAACCTTCATGATGATGATGACATCCATTAGCGTTCGCAAGTATTGATTATGGAATTACCAGAAGCAGCTTCTGCATTATACGGTATTTCAGTTATCAGTTTTTATGACATGCTCTAGCATGACTAATGACAAGTGGCGTCAACTGGAGTGTGAAATCACCGCTTGTGTCGGAGTGGGCTGAAGTGGAAAATGACTCGGTATCTCAGTATCATGTCAATCCATTACCCATAACACCCCTCTTCAAATGATGACACTAAATGTTCTGTTTTCTGAATGTGGCTCCAGGGAGACCTCATCTACAAGCGTTTCCTACTACAGCGACAACAGCTAGCACAACACAAGTATTCATAATAATAAAGCTTTCCATACGTTTTACACTGCCACTCAAAAGTTTATGCCCCCAGCTCAGAGCCAGGTTTTATCACTATGAAACCGCAAAATAAAAATATGCATTGACCAATAACGCTGTGAAACAAATTTTAGCTATTTAATATTTCACATTCTTAACAATATTCCTCATGAAGCTTTGCACATGCGTTGACTTTCCCAAATCTTCAAAAACTGCTTGTTTATACGCAGGCATTAACTGCAGTCTTCAAACACACAAAAACACACCAAAAAAAAAAAAGCCTGAAGAATTATTTATATTTATATATGTTTACACACTTAACAGCTAATCCAATAGAGGACATTGTTTGGCAGATAAAGTTTAATGTAATGTTTTGTTAAATATATATTTTGAAAAGGTTTTGTGCTGGAGTTAAAGGTAACATTTCTAATTAACCACAATTGACATTTTTAAAAACCTTTTTTTTTTTAATCCATCTCAACCATGGGTGCCAATAATTTTAAACCTGATGGTATAGTCAATAGGAAGAGACATAAGATGTAGGATAAATTTAGTGTTTGACCTCACTTTGCTGAAGGGAGCTTCAAAACGGCTTTGTTTAAATGTTTGTTATCTAAAAAATACAGAGTGTAAATACATTTTTAAGTTAAATACGTTTTCATATTCTGCTGCTGGTTTTACTGTCTGATTGAATATGTTTGATCAGTTCAGGGTCATTCCCACGCATTCATGAAGCTCCGCCCCCAGGAGTGGCCCATAGAGAGTCTATAATATTTCTGACAGTAGGCACATCCAAACATAAGCAGTTCCAGATTGGAAAACTGTTTTCCAAAAAAAAAAAAAAACAGTGTTTTATACACTTTTGCTAAGCACAAATTTTTTTTTCTTCTTTTTTTTTTTTTTTTTAAATCATGTTTTACATATCTTCCAGGATATTTGTACAAATAAAGAATAAAAAAAAAAATTAGCTGTCGCACCTTTAACTACAAAACAGACTCCACATTTGTTCTGCTGTGTGTTTGTGAGTGTAATGCGAATTTTGTCCATCAGGTTGGACACTACTCTCATCGACTTCACAGACATGAAATGCCAGCGAGGAGACCTGAGCTTCATCTTCAACGGCGACGCCATTCCGTCCGAGTCCTTTGTGGTGCTGGACAACGAGCAGAAAGTGTACCAGCGGATACACCACGAGGTCAGCATGATCACACGGTTTACTCTTTCAGTGGCACTCGGTGACGAGCGCTTCTCATGCCATCTTGTGCGCTCATATTTTAGGAGTCGGAGATGGAGACAGAGGAAGAGGTGGACATTTTGATGAGCAGCGACATTTACTCGGCCACCCTGTCCACCAAATCCATCACCTTCTCCCGAGCGCAGAGTGGCTGGCTCTTCCGCGAAGACAAAACAGTGAGTTCTTTTCGCGTGATAAAACCGCTCTGGCGCGTATAGTCATTTCTAAGGCGGATGAGGATCAACTTAATCCCGGGTGTGATTGCAGGAACGGGTCGGGAATTTCCTGGCGGATTTCTACCTGGTCAACGGCCTGGTTCTGGAGTCGAGGAAACGGAGAGAGCACTTGAGCGAGGAGGATATTCTGAGGAACAAAGCTATCATGGAGAGCCTCAGCAAAGGAGGCAACCTCATCGAGCAGAACTTTGAGGTGAACATAGGATGCCGATAAGGTTTTAAAAGACGATGCTTCAGGTTTTTTTTTAAAAAAAAATTATTTTCACCACTCTTTTGGGTTTTTTCACCAGGAATGAATTCAGCATTGTTGCTAAATGAGCTGTCAGACCCTGATGTTTTGTAGACATTAACTACAAATCTAAAAATACCTAATACCCCCCCAGTGGTTTTTATTTTGGCTTTATGCAAAATGACATCAGTGTTGTAGCGGACGTGGTGTGCAGCACTTAATCGTCTCGTTTGCGTAAAAACTGCACAGCTGCACAGCCTGAGGGGTTTTTTTTTTTGGCAGATCTCCTTCACATATAAGCGAGAAGTCAGTTTCCTCTTCTGCTTTCCATCGAGTGATACGGAAGTTCCCAGGAAATCGTCAAATGCCGATTCGGCAAAACCCTATCCAGTGCACAGATGTCCCAGATGTGAAATAATACTTCAGTGTTGCCACATTGACAAGATTTAAAGATTTGTCTCTGTTGTAGCTATTAAAGGAATCCCTCTCACTGGTTTAATGGAACGAGTTTCTGTGTAAAAAATCTATGTAAGCAAGAAGTTCACTGTGTAGCTGACCTGGAGTAACACCAGATTAGCAAATTCATCCCGTTTTCTTACAAAGGAAGCTCGAGAGGGAGAAAAAGAGCAGCTCTAATCCCCACCGCTGTCATTATTAACCCATATTCCTTCAGTGTAGAACAGCAGGATCCTCCGGTTCTTTTTAAAGCAGAGTCACGCTGAGACACGGCTAAAAATGAGCGACATTACCTCCACCCTTTTTCTTCTACATTAACACCTGCAAGTGCAGTAACTGGTCTAGGATTGTAGTGTAAATGCATATAGCATGCTCTGCTGTCACTAAACATGGCTTTTTCCCTGGAAACTGAACAGTTAAATCAAAGTTCGCAGAACCAGTTAACAGATCTTTTAAGGCATGTAGACTGACCAACTTTGGTGGACCTGATGCTAATAAAGAATAAAATTATTTAGTCATTCATCTTATGTAAATGCTTTATCCCATTCAGGGCCGCAGTAGATCTAGAGCGTATCCCGGGTGTATCCCGGGTGTGGGATGGGAATACACCCTGGATAAGACCCCAGTCCATCACAGTGCACTATTCACACTCATACACACACATGTGTGTTCTCACCTAGGGCCAATTTAGCATAGGCACTCCACCTTGGCATGTTTTTGGGAACGTTGGAGGAGACCAGAGACCCTGGATGAAACCCACCTGTACGCAGGGAGAATATTGAAACGCCACTGAGGCAATGATCTGAGATCAGGATTGCCAAAAATGTGGTGGTGTTTTACAAATAGAAAAGTATAATTGTTCACATGGTGAAGGTTTCAGTAAAGAGACGTTTATTTAGCATTTAGGGAAGGAGTCTCCAGTGTCAGCACTTTGTAACAGTAAGAAGAAAACCTGTAACTTTTTAAATCTTCTGACATGGGACACTTTTTAGGAGATAAGATGCTGCGCTTTGTGGTTTATTAATAACAAATCAAGCAGCATTGCTTCTGTCTATTTATAGCTAATGTAGTCAAAGTGACTGTCGGGAACTTAAGACCAATCCAAACAAAATGACTCGGAGCGCGAATTTTCATTATTCAGGGCTTTAGTAATAGCTTTTAGGATGTGACCCTGTAACATTAACAGTCTGCTACATGTGTACTTCTAAAAGCAAACACAGTTTTATGTCTGTCTTGTGTGTGTGTGTGTGTGTGTGTGTGTGTGTGTGTGTGTGTGTGTGTGTGTGTGTGTGTGTGTGTATAGCCGGTGAGACGGCAGTCCCTGACGGCTCCCACTCCGAACACTATTTCCTGGGAGGAGTACATCACAGCTGAGACTGGGAAGTGCGTCTGATGTTCATTTTTTTCCATCAATCCCCTATTAAGAACAGCACAATATCGATTTAGATTACTGTAAATCAAAATGAAAATGGTTTTTCATTTTCGCACGTCATCTCGAGATTCCTCATGAAGGAATTTAACACGTCTGTGTCTGTCTTCTAGAGCTCCTCATCTGGGACGAGAGCTTGTGTGCAAAGAGAGCAAGAAGAACTTTAAAGCCACTGTAGCTATGAGCCAGGACTTTCCTCTCGGCATCGAGTCGTAAGTGGGTTTTTTTGTTTTTAATTTAATTCCCTATTGAGAATGTGATGTATACAAAGTGCTACCCACATCTCGTCTAATGTCACGCGTAATCAGTAACACCCGCCGTGTGGTCACCTGCTACTGTAGGAAAATGTTTTGTTTTTAAATTGTGCTTTTGTTCTGTTCACAGGTTATTAAACGTTTTAGAAGTGATTGCACCCTTCAAGCACTTTAATAAACTCAGAGAATTTGTTCAAATGAAGCTCCCACCAGGCTTCCCAGTGAAACTAGGTAAGATAACGGCAGCGTTGACAACTGAGAACAAAAAAAAAGACAGAAAATAAGCTCTCTACTTTTGTCTACAGTGAAAGAAAAAGCATAATCCAAGTTTTGGACTCGAAATCAAGGAACATATCGAGCAAGTTCTGTAAACAAAGGCTTTTGTTATGCTGCTGTTGTTGTTTTTTTGTACAATAGACATTTGAAAATTTGACAAAAGAAAATTTGATCTCAAAATTACTCCTGATGCCGCAATATAATCAGCCGTTTTAAAGAAAAAGTTTGTAATTTTAGTTCTGCCCATTAAGAAAATAGCCGTTACCTTTAAGGCATTCACAAGCTTCCTTTCTCTCCTGAAATAACCCCGTTTGTTCTCTACGTTTGTTTGCATACTTTTTAGAGCTTTAAATGAAAAGATGCAGAGCTGAGCGTCTTATTTCTGGGCCAGAAAAATGCAAATAGCCTGTAAAAAAAAAATCTGATCTATTTTCTAACAATATTGTGAATTACAGTTACTCTGAAGTGTGTTTAAGATCATATGATTTTTATAGGTCTAAAAAACACATGTAAACCTAATTTGCATTGTTTTAAAAACATGATTGTATTATTATAGGTCTAAAAACACTAATGTAATGGCAGGTAATGATTCACCCAATTCACAATTTGATTCGATTCATGATGCAAGGTTGACAATTGAAAACTTTTCCGTGATATTTTTGGAAAAAAAAAAAAGAAATTTGTAAATGAGCACAAAAGCTCTTTCCCATTTTAGATCAGCTTTTCAGTGTGTTTTCACAACTTTAGAGCTGTGTTACTTCTCCCTACGGTGACGTCACGTGTGCTCACGCTATTGTGGGGTATTACGCCCTCTGCTGTATAAATACAGCTAGGAAAAATTGTCGTTGACATTTATTTCCATCGATTCGAATAGTCATAAATTTGCATCATGAACTTTAAACATTTTAAAGTACACGAAGACCTTAAAGCAATCTCCATTCAGTCCAAACTGATTTCCAAAAAAAGTTCAAATTGGACATGTCACTCAGAGATGATGACACACCTGACTTCCTGTTTGTTTTCCAGACATCCCTGTGTTTCCCACCATCACGGCCACCGTGACGTTTCAGGAGTTCCGCTATGATGAATTCGAGGAGTCCATTTTCACCATCCCAAATGACTACAAAGAGGATCCCAGCCGCTTCCCAGATCTCTGATCCAGATGTCTGGGGTTTTTTTCCGTCTCTTTCTGCTTCTGTTCTTCTCTCCACTGCATCTCCAATTCTCTCCTCCTTCAGATCTGACTCTCTACAGGAAGCAACCATCATCCCATCATCACGTCATCGGGCTTGGATATGAGACGCCTCTGCGCGACTGAAAGCCCCAAACGAGGGTATGAAGCAGTTACTCTACACGCTGAACTGGGGTAAAGGGATCGCGCTGTACTGACACGTTCGCGAACTACGGGGCACAAGCGGGAACGAAAAGACTTTCTCGATGCTAATAGATTAGTGAGGAGCTCACGGGAGCGGGATAGAGCACCACCCTAATGCACTACATCACTCCTCACAGTGGCGACGCCCCGAGGCTCCAGCGTAGCTCGTCGTCTTCAGCACATCCATCGAGAGCGAACCTCCTCCTCACCTCAACGCTTCCATGTTACTCTGGCCAGAAATGTGGCATTACAAGTTCTGTATTTATGTTAATTACGTTTTCATACACCTTTTGTTACACGTCTGTACTCTTGACCTCGAAGAAGAAAAACGATAGCAGCGTGAGGACATGACCCGAGAATGATTTTTGCGTCGTACGAAAGCTGTTAACTTAATCGCGATGTGCTTTCTACGGATAAGAAGATTCTCTGTAAATACCTCGGTTTGGATTTCGGTCTCAGAGCTGGGTGTGACGAGCTCTGCAAACGCTTCTGTTACTGCTTTTTCTGACCCGCAACATATTCTCGCTTCATGTTTCTGTGTTTCTCTTTCTTCTCATCCTCGATTGCACGGGACCACACGAGTTCCCCGAACAGCACAGGTTTCATTTCCAATCACACATTCATGATCACTTCCTACAGAAAATAGTAAAGAATATCAGGCGCTCGTTTATAAATGCAGTGTACAGTTTGAGATAAACCTGTTTAACAGCGGCACGACTTTAAGCGGACGACGTTATTTCTCACGTTATTATCCTCATTTTTATGATAGATGGATGTAGATATATATACAGCATTTTAGATTATACAACATCTATACTGACAAACCTGTTATGATTGTATTATGTAAAAAAAAAAAAAAAAAAAAAAAAAAAAAAAGGTTTGAGGAACAGCCCATGAGATGTACATGGGGAATTCCTTGGCTGGATGTTTTATTAGGATTTTTTTGTTGTTGTTGTTGTTGTTGTTGTGCAGCTGAGGTGGAGATAAAGGAAAAATGGTCAAATTCGCACCAGCAAGCAACACGTCTGAATTTGAATCGGATTTTATTTATGTAACCCTTGTTTTGTTTTTAAATCTACACTGGATTTCTGGATTTGATCCTCCATGTTGTAAATGCTTCCCAACCACACTACTGGTTAGTGTGGCGAAGTGGCGCCTGCTTTGCTTCTTCTTTTTTTTAAAAAAAAAAAAACTTCACAGCTTCAGGACTTTTTTTTTTCCGGTTTGCGCCTTGAACTCCGGACCTGGTTTTCACCCGAACACATGGATAAACCAGTTGTACAGCGAGAACCTTGTATGCCACACTTTATTCCCCCCCATGAGGAATTGTACTTAATAAAATGTCTGCATACCAAATCAGTGTTTGATTGCACATATTTTAGAACATTTTTATGAATTGCCATGTGTGCGTGTTTGATGTGCCTTTGCAGTTAAAAAGACCATTTTTATGCTTCTCGTTCACTCCTAATGTGCATTTTAGTTGTGGGCAGGGTTTTATATATATATATATATATATATATATATATGAGCTTAGTTTATGATGTCACTAATGACTCTACTGTTGGACCAATCATTGTTGGATTGCCCATAGTTGTGAATGCGAGCGTATGTGGTTGTGGTGGACTGGCGACCTGCCCAGGGTGTACCCCGCCTCTCGCCCGAAGATGCTGCGATTGGCTCCAGCTTCCCCGCGACCCAGACGGATAAAGCGGTATAGATAATGGATGGATGGAAAACATTGTAAATGTGTCATCAGTAAAAATACCAACACAGATCACTTAGCAAATTCTGACCGCCTCACCTGTTCCATTATTTTTGTACCTAGCCTAATAGGTTTACTTGGTTATATTTTACTAAAATAGCAAACCACAGCATTTACTGTAGATGAATGAACAAACGCGTCATGCAGCATGAGCATCCCGCCGTGTCGGCACACTCCTGTGTTACTCAATGAGCCTTAATCCCATGAGCTTTACATCTGACTGCCCACACGAGACAAACTTCCTTTTTATCGTGTCCCATGGGGTCGGAGTATCAAAGCACGTCTCTAGTTGATGATTTCAAATGAACCACTGGCTCTACAGTTTGGAGTTTAATCAAGGTGTGAAGGCACATCTGAATCCTGAAGCATGTTCGATCGGACCTGAGCTGGCGTAACCAGAGTCAGGAGCATAAATACCAAGTCGTTGATTTCAGTGCTGATTTCCTGGCTAAATATTCAAACTCTCAGAACTCTAATTATCTGCACAAAGAGATTAAAATATTAAATCACAAGACTTTTTTTATTTTCAACTTTCACAACACTGCAAATAATAACCAGAACTAACCATTCTCTAAAGAAATCTACAATCTGGGGATATGGAGAAAAAAAAAAAAAAAAAAAAAAATACATGGCTGTGCAAAAAAAAAAAAAAAAACCCCAAACAAACATATTTGACCAGTAGGCTTGTACGATATAACGATTTAATCATCTCTACAATTCCAATTTACACTCCCGTCTGCACGGACGGTAATATTATTGGCTCTGGACGATTAAATCGTTTAACGGTAACTTTCAAACAGGAAAAAAAAAAAATCAATATCAAGCCTAGTGACCTGTAATATTCACAGTAAAATTAGCAGTTGTAACTTTAAATTAAATCAGAAATCAGAAAAAAAAGCCAAGTGCAGTGATTTTTCCACGGCACCCCTGCAAACACGCCCCAGCTTTCGACGGTAAGTGTCACGCGCAGCACGTCAGATTTTTTACGTATGGTTAACGTCTGAAATGGAAAGCGAGTCAGTTTTGTTTAATGCGAATAACTAATCAGCGCACAAATATTCCAATGACGGATTTTTACACCGAAAGAAAAAAGTACTGAAGGATCGATGGAACGACCGATACTAAAAGAATTAAAAGTACGTTTTACAGGCGAGTACAGCAGTATGAAGGGAGATGTAGTCACGGAAAAAGAACGTTCTAGTAGTGAAGTCCATGGAAAATATCCCAAAGTATTTTTCCCACCAATAACATCAGCTCGGCAGCGAATAACCTTAGTGATAGTTGTGACATTAACACAATGTTCCTTTCATTCCAAATGTAGCTGATCAGCCAGACATCTGAAATCATCACACACACACACGTACTCACACTCACACACACACACACATTGTTTGGCTCATTCCAGTACAAAACTAAAGGAGTAAACTGTGAACACCAAACAAGTCTGGTCTAACTGACTACATCTGCTGTACGGGAGAAATTAAATCAACTATCACTTTTAATTTATAACCATAAATGTTACATGAGCAGATTTTTAAAAGTGATGTCAGAATCATGTGCTGCTCCTGTTCATGCCGTCAGTCACTCATGTCCATGTCTTCGTCCTGCTGCTCGTCGCTCTGTTGGTCTGACTCTCCTCTCCCGGCGTCATCGGCGTGCGGAGACGGCGCCATGTCCGGGCTCCTTTCCCGCTCTTCCTCGTGTTCGCTGTCGTAACCCTGCTCTTCTTCGTCGTAATCCCGGATCACCTGCAGGAAAGATTGCAAGCCATAATCACGCTCGCAGTTCAGGTTCTAAGTCAGAGATCTGAGAAGGTTTGTAACGTTTCAAGGACCTTCACGTCGCTCTTCTCGCCGTCTGACTTCCTGTCTCGCTCCTTCTCCTTGTCTCGGTTCTTCTTGCTGGCGGAACGTTCCCGCTTGTCTCGGCTTTGGTCTTCTTTCCTGTCCCGCTCTCTTTCGCGCTCCTTGTCCTTCTTCTTTTCCTTCTTATGCCTGAAACAGACAGACGCCATATAAAGGAGACCTTCATTTATTTATCGCGTTGGCACTAAAATCCACGGGACTGACAGTTTCACACTTTCTGGTTTCTCTGTTAAACAAATAAATAAATAAGCAAAAATAGACAGAGATACTGGTTTACAGCTGCTCTGACGTTTCGCAGATGTTCAATAATCTCAAATGCAACTGGTGATAATGAAAAAAACTAGAATCGTTGGCAAATTACTGTACTACGTATGAGGAATAAACATGCCTCAAGATGCACTGTTAATTTTAAGTGCCCTGCTTCATCGTACCACCGTGTCGTTGATTATTTTTCTAATTCCGCACACCGTTAATTGTTTTTACTCCTTGCAAATCTTTTCACATTTCAGCACTGAAGTTTTAATATATTCGGTTTCTCAGAAGGCATTAGTTTGCGCTGTTCCTTTCATTTCGAAGCACTGTAGCCTGTAAATAAGTCCTCTCCGTGTAATTAAAATTAATATTTCATCTGCAGCATAAATATTAGTCTATAACAGGAAGAGTAATGACCTACTGTAACTGAGGAAATCATACACTAAAAAGCATTAAACATTATCTACATTCCAGGGTGTTTAGACAGTGTATGGACTGATTTTTGGTGTTCAGGTTTTTTTCTCCTGAACAGCCGATCGCACCTCCTGGGTGATGGAGATCTAGAGAGCCTTCTCTTTGGAGATCTGGACTTTTTCGGTGAGTGGGAGATGCTGCGGCTCCTCCTGTGGCGTTTGCTGGAGGAAAGAGGAAGCAAAAAAAAAGCACATTTCTCTCAGTGTTTTTATTTTTTTCAGAACAAACTACACAGATGAAAGTACTTTTACAAATGAGATTCTTCGTCCTTCACCTCGCCAAAGCAGTGACATGTAGAATTGCACCATCTACCCAACACTGTGTTGAAGGAATTCAGTCTCATGTATTCAAGACAAGGAAAAAATAAATGCCTGCCACATGCTGAAAGATTTCCTGGAACCTACCGGCTTGTGCTGCGGGAGCGCCTGCCGCTGCTGTAACTCTTCGGCGGAGTTTTCGAGCGCTTCCTCCGATCCCTTTGTGGACAAAAACAAAACAAAAACAAACTTAATGCTTATTTACAAGCAATGTGAGAACAGCATTCCGGAAAAGTGGCCAGCGAATTAAAATCCCATTTGCTTGAGTGAACTTGGTGTTATTTGGCTTTCTTTCTGTCCTTCTCTCATTCCATCATGTTAGTCAGAGTAATCTTACATTTCTCTCGCTCTACCCACCTTGACCTGGAGCGTCTCCGCTTGTCTTTAGAGTGAGATCTCCTCCTGCGTGGGCTCTTGGACCTCCTCTTGCTCCTGGAGCGAGACCGTCGCCGTGACCGGCTCTTGGAACGCCTGCAACAGAGCACGTGTTTGCAAACTAGCGCCAACATCCCGCCATGTCACGCTCACACTCACACTGCACCGCTATTACGCGCATGACCGTGCGAGAAAGTGTTTTCTCAAACCTGTATTTGGAGCGAGACCGCGATCTCTTCTTCCGTGATCTTGACCTTGACCTTGAATGCTTCCTTTTGTCATCCTTCTTATCTGAAAAACACAATAAAATGATGCAGTGCCGTCTAGGGAGCGGTTTCTTTTAAAGTTTGCTGCTTTCCTAAGCCAAAAGGACAAGAGAGAATTTTATTTAAACACAGCCATGGCTCACGTGAAATTTAGTGTTTATACTTTCGATTTTACACTTCTTAGGAGACCTCAGATCTTCGTTAAAATGCTTCGTCTTCACATACAAGCATGTTTTTAGCCCTTAGTATCCTTTAGCAGACAGGCTAAATCCCATAAGACTTCCGATTCACTATATATGCGCACTACATAGGATATAAGTTGTATATTGTAAAGTCTATGTATATAGCTCGAAAAAGAGCAGTATTTGATGCTTTTTCATGCTTACAGTAAGCCTTGTTTAGTAAATGTGTTTCAATAAACTTGCATTAGGATGTGGGATATAAAAGTGGATGTTTTCTGTCGTTTGACTTAATTTGATTCAGTACCAAACAGTGCAATTCGTTTGAATAGTGCTAATAAGTCTCTGCGGAAGGGTCTTTTTCGCTCTGCTATTTCACAGGTCGACTATAATAATGTTTAGAAGGCTGTATTATCACTCACTTCCAGGCTCGATGGCAGCCGAGATCAGAGACTGGGCCTCTCTCACCCTCTTCATGGCCTCCTCGATCTCCTTGTTCGACGCGTCTGCCTTTAGTCCAGCGTTTAGGTTTAATCCAGCAGCCAGTGGATTTAACCTGTAATAAAATAGCAACACGGTAAGCTAGTCTCCTTCACACTGTGGTCATTTATCAAGGGTTTGCTCAAAAAGTACATTTCTACCGAATCTCTCTTCTACCCCAGATGTAGTCGGTCACTGATTAAAATAGACACGAGGCACGTTACAGAACTAAAAATAGCTCCATCTTGAGGCCAAATCACTTTATTCCTCGTTTGGTTTTGGTCTGTTCCAGGAAGGTGAAACCATCAGGTGAAATAATTAACAGGATTTTGACTGTGTATTTAATTTGTAGTTAATCCCCATCAGATTATCTCTGGGATTTTACGCCAATCTGCACCTGCCAACGAGTTTATGTTTTTGGTGCGGTCTGATTCCCCGTCTTTAAGCAGGTTTGCGTAAAACCCACTGACCCGAATTCCACGAAACTTGGTGGTTGGTTTTCCCTTCTTTAAAATTTGTATATCCTGTCCGAACTGACATGTTGGCAAAAATTGAGGTCCTGTGGGCAAAGAGGATTTGCGCTCGCACCAGGAAGTGGACTTTCCTATTATTGAGCTCCTAGCACAGCTATAGCGTATATATGCCCCACTACACTACAACAAGCAATAATAATAAAAAAAAAGGACAAAGCAATCAGTTTGTAATAAAAATGATGTGGATGTAGTTTATGGAAGTTTAAGAGTGATGACTGTGTACATGATGAACGTCCCATTTCTGTGATTTATACATAGATTAGATATAAAATCTAAGACGCCGGCTTACTTGGGATCCATGGACGCCATGAGCTTCATAATCTGCTCTGCCGACAAAGACTAAAGAGAAAAAAAAAAAAAAAAAACCCAGAGATGTATTGGGTTTGGTGCAATGAATAAATAACACCTGCAAACTGTTATATTCAAGAGCTTTGAAAAGAACCTTTCCTAACCTGGGGGTTCATATTGGGTCCAGGAATGCCTAAAGCTGCCATAGCATCCATGCCAGGCCCACCGAGAGAGCCGAGAGGAACACCTCCAATCTGTAAGTCACAGGATACACTAGGATGCATAAAGGTTTTTAACAGTACATCCGAGGCGAAGACGGAGAAGGAGCAATGCTTACAGATGGCACTGGAGTGGGTGTGGGGAGAAGCCCGCCGCCTGGCAACATTCCTGCGACGGCGTTGGCTGGAGCCATCAGCGACAGAGCTTTGGACTCATCAGGGATCACTCCTGTAGGCCGGAGACAGAAAACAATCGCTCCGTTACGTCGGCCCCATAAAACACACCCTTGGAATACAATCTAAATTTTGTCCAAGTCTACATTCTCACTTACATCAAGGCTCGATTTTCAGAGGACCGTTTACAAAATTGCATGATACTATATAAAAAAAAAAAAAAGTCACTAGACACACTGCCAAGATTTCATCACCTGAAATTTTTTTAAGTCATGAACCAAATGTAAGCAAGCACACAGCCGGTTGTCCAGGAGAGCTGCTTTCAATTTTCATTAGCTGTTTTATGAACAAGCGACTCACGTCGACTGGTTTGCTATAAAGCACACAAAAACATCAAAATAGACAAAACAGAGTTTATGATTCGGGATCAACATCAAAGGACAGTTTCATTACTAATGGACTGACTTACCCTACGTACTGGAAATGAAAACAAAACCAAAAGAAACCCTTTTTTTTCCCCCCCGGGGTTTTTTGCTGGTGCAGTTATTTAAAATGACTTATCATAAGCAAGACAGGACAAGTACGACCTGCCAGCAAAAGCCCACTTTTTATAATAATGAACAAAAAGAACTCAACAATGGACATTGTGTGAGAATCCATGGGGTGAATCTGTAGTCGACATTTTACTGAAAGAGAGAGACAGAGACAGAGAAAGACAGAGACACAGAAGCAGGACGGGCTGCAGAGGGTAAAATTGTCGGATGGCATTTTCGGCTGGATCTGGTTTATAGCACTGGTAGAATCGGGGACAAACAACTGGAAAACACAACAACAAAGAAAAAACAAACAAACAGAAAACCACCATTAATACGGGTCTCAGCTTTTTGGGATGCTTGTGGAAAGGATAAGCAGAACATTCTAGACCAAAAGTCAGCTAGACCAAGTCAGTCTGCCTAAAGACATCTAAACCTTTGCTAGATAAGAGTTCTTTTATCACACTTTGATCGAGCTTTTGTATAGTTTTGTAATGCCATAGTGAAAGGGATATTAGGTAAATACATTTAGTTTGTAATCAGACACTGTGAATAATGGCTGTGAGTGAGTTTTACCTCAGGTGATGATACAGAGACAATGCTCCCACCTGGCATTAACACGCATCCTGGGTGATCACAAGCGTGACTGCGAATGTGTCCCGGACAGCAACATAAACTGTCTCAGTGCATCCAGGACTGTTTGTGAATTGCTCAGGAAGGGAGAGCTTTGGATAAAGGTGACACCACAGCAGCAGGGACAAAAGCGGCTGCTGTGCTTAGTGCTCTTATCGCTTACTCATTTTATAAGTTTCAGTTATGCGATTAAAACTTCTGAAATAGCCGCTAAGGTTTAAGGTGTAATAAATGTGCGTGACGGCCTTTCTCTGGTGGAAACAAATCTACGGAATCCGATCGCAAGGTGGTCACTGGAGACGCGTTCATCACGGCAGGTGGAAACGGCTACACGTCTCGATCGTCCACTTGCGATCCGATCACCAAGGATGCAGCATGTAAGCGCCAGGTGTGAACGGGGCCGGATGATGCTAATCAAAGTGAAAACTCATTTCCCATAGTAAACTTATAATCATTTTAATTTGGGTAATAGTACTTTTTCTATAACTAGTTTGAGCCATACACTACCAGCCAAAAGTTTGGACATGCCTTCTAATTCAATGTTTTTTTTCTTTATTTTCATTACTTAAAAGACACTTCATGTCTTAAAGTAATGATGGGCTGTTGTTTCTCTTTACTAAGTTGAGCGGTTGTTGAAATAATATGGATTACTCCAGTTGTTCAATAGGGCTGTTATAAAAAATACTGTATTTTTATCATTTCCCATTTACTATT
>JAQQZX010000007.1:20981729-21009533 GCA_030068355.1 Notoglanidium maculatum
AGAAACTATTACAGAGTCTGGCAGTGAGGGCCCGAATGCTTCGGTACCTCTTGCCAGATGGCAGGAGGGTGAAGAGTATGTGTGAGGGGTGTGTGGGGTCGTCCACAGTGCTGGTGGCTTGCACTGTGTTATCAATTAAAAATTAATATTGCCAATAATCATCATTTTTATTTATTTATTTTTTTGTATTCGTAAATCAAGGCGTGTCGTATGGCTTTTAATTTGAAATTTAAAGCCTGTTCCGGTTTGTATCGGGAATAATAAAAGTAGCAGCAAGTATGGAGTCACAAACAGGGCAAACCGGGCTTTCTCGCGCAGAGAGAAAAGCTCTAGAAAAAGCTAAACTCGTTCAGAAAGAGACACAGAGAAATAATTTTAAACTGGTAAGTAGACAAGAGGGATTATTTGCTTATTTGTGTATTTATATCCGAAATATGTAATCGTAATTGAATCAACATTTGTTGTGAGCAACCGGCATAATCGGTTTAACGCACACATTTCCGCAATACTTGATTTTAATCCTGCTTTAATGTTAAATAATAATGTTTTTTTGATCATTCTAGTGTCAGTTTTATTGTGTGTAGCTTGCAGGGTTTGTAACGGAACCGGGTTCCTTGGACCCAAATTAAAGGAGTACTCCTCCCACCAATGAAATTTACACAGCTGCCCCTTTAACACCAGATGTTGTCCACTGTCCATGGCATGTTTCTCGTTTGCCCTTTTCTTCTTGAGTTTTGCACACGGGTTACACTATATGTCCAAAAGTTTGTGGACACCTGACATGTGGTTCTTCCCCAAACTGTTGGCACGAAGTTAGAACCTCTGCCCCAATGAACACCTTGGGGATGAACTGGAACATCGACTGCACCCCAGACCTCGTCACCCAACATCAGTGCCTGATCTCACTAACGCTCTTGTGGCTAAATGAACACCAATCCCCACAGCCGCACTCCAAAACCTGTTGGAAAGCCTTCTCAGACGAGTGTTGCTGATTGTCGGAGCACAGGCAGGACTAAATCTGGGAAGCGACGTTCGACGAGCGCAAATGGATGTCATTGTCAGGTGTCCACAAACTTTTGGCCATAAGTGTAATCATGTATTCATAACATAATGTATTAATTTTATGCTTGGATCTGCTTGAATCCTGCTTCTGCCGCCAGTCTTTTCTTTTAGAATGTACTCGGCCTAATATTTTAATACCTTTTTATGATGGCTTGACCTTCAATCATATAAATAATAAACGTCTAGGAAAACCCCCCCGATTGTGCCAGTGTTCTAGTTAGTCTGAACATGTTCAACAAACATAGCAAGCTCTGGAGTTTCAGACTCATGTCTGGAGATGTATTTTTTATTTACATACATTCATTCCGAAACAATATTTCCAATTTTTGAAATGTCAGTAATGAAAGTTTTTCTAACTATTCAGTCTAGACAAGATTTTTGTATTATATTTAAGCACAGATATGTGCGAGCACACATTCATTTCGAAAAATACATTTCTATAAAATCTTATTATTAAGAATGTAAGATGTACTGTATGTCATAATTAGTATATATAGAGTGACCCTTAAAAGTCATACTGATGAAAAACATCATTTTGGACTTTGATCAGGTGGCCAGGATATTAAAGAAACCCGAATGTGAGCGAACCGAAGAGGAGCACGCTTTACTTCAAGGGCATCAAGACACCGTGCAAGAGCTGAGCAAACGGCAGGCTCGGAGAAACATCCTGAAACGGAAACAGGAAGAGGCGAGTTGAGCAGATTTTAATGTCGACTAGCTGCAAATCGTTAAAATCTCATGCTTATAAAAAATAAACACTGTCTGCATGTTATTGCTTTCAGCTCTTTGATGATGAGGAGGATCTGAGGGCCAAAGTGAAGCAGCTGGCTGAAGCGATGCGTCAGGCTCGCCACGTTGTCCTCTACACAGGCGCTGGGATCAGCACGGTACCAATGTCCTTAGTTCCTATACTTCTGACTTCATAGATTGCACCTTTGATCATGGTTTGTAACTTTTTTTTTAAATTCTTGCCAGGCTGCTTCCATCCCAGATTACCGTGGTCCTAATGGAGTGTGGACTCAGCTACAGAAGGGGCGCGCGGTCAGGTGACTTTTTTTTTTTTTTTTCCCAGCTTTTTCATTTGTGCTTTTGATGTCATCTCTCATGCGGGATGGAGAAATCACTCACTAATTCGCTCTCTGTCCACCAGGCACTCGGACCTCAGTGAAGCAGAACCGACTCTGACTCACATGTGTATCCAGATGTTACATAAGGTCAAAATGGTGAGCGCACGAAAATCCTGAAGCTCACTATTCTCAACACAGCTCACAGGATTGTCCGATATCGTTTCACTTTTCTGGCTGTGAGCTTCAGAATCTTGAACGTTGTTGCAATCTGATTGGCTGTTCAGACTTTCATGTATATGTTACATTGATTTACGTGTTTACGTTCTAAATATGAAAATCAGGATATAGGCAGGGAATTGGAAAAAAAATGTTGAGGGCTTTATGTAATAAAAACATTCTAAAGCTATATTCATATGCTGGGCATTTAAAAAAAATAAAAATAAATAAAAATAAAAAATTTTTTTTTAGAACAAGATCTAGGCATTGGATTGGAAGAAAAAAGTTTACAGCATCTCACAGTCAAACCTTTTTCCAAGCCCAATGCTAGTAACTGAATTTTTATTTATGTATTTTTACTCCTTTGCTTTTATCCAAAGCAGACTGCAAAAACTGCAATCCAATTGGTTATTCGGAGTTTCGTGTATGAATGTGTACACAAATGTACACGTGTCGTGTGCAAAATTTGTTCTAAAGCTCTACTCGGATGAGTTGTGCATGAATGTATGTTTTAACTTACTAAAATGGGACCTAAAACAGCATAATGATCAATAAACTTTAAATCGTTCATTCATTAAACTTCAGTAAGTATTTTATCCTGGTCAAGGGTTGCAGTGGATGCAGAGCTTTCCTGGGAAAACTGGCTTGAGGTGGGAATGTGTTCTAATCAAAATGCCAGTTCACAAGCTTATTCACAGCTTGGGGCATTTTAGCATGGCCAGTTCACCTACCGGCATATTTTTGGGAGGTGGAACGAAACCGGAGGAAACCCACGTTAACGCGTGGATAAGTTCAGACCTCATGTTGAACCAGAGACCGTAGAGCTGTGAGGCAGCATCGCTATCCAAGGCACCACTGTGCCACCTGTAAATACACAATTCTACTGTATATCTTATCTGCAACTTTTTGTGTGCAACCACACACAGGTTCAACACGTGGTCTCTCAGAACTGTGACGGGCTCCACTTGCGAAGCGGGCTTCCCAGACACGCCCTGTCTGAGCTCCATGGGAACATGTTCATCGAGGTGAGACTCCGTCCAATGCACTCAACCAAGTCTTGTGTGCTGTGTCTGCACATGTGTTGTCTAAAAGCGTTACAGGTCGATGCACTACTTTTCATCTGTTATACGTGCCGTATCTATCTTCTTAATCTCTGCATTTTGATTAGGTGTGTGTGTCGTGCTCTCCGTTTCGCGAGGTGATCCGTCTGTTCGATGTGACCGAGCGCACGGCGCTGCACAGGCACGGTACAGGCCGGCGGTGCGTTCACTGCAGAGGGGAGCTGAGGGACACCATAGTGCACTTCGGTGAGCGAGGCACCCTGGAGCAGCCGTTAAACTGGAAAGGCGCAGCGGAGGCTGCAGAGCAAGCCGATCTCATCCTCTGTCTCGGCTCCAGTCTGAAGGTCAGCCAAAAATGACATGTACTCATCTTAAAAACATTTTCTCAGCGGCTTCTCTGATGCCTGGCGTTGCTTCGGCAGGTCCTGAAGAAGTACGCATGCTTGTGGTGCATGAAAAAAACAGTTGTTAAGAGACCAAAGCTATACATTGTCAACCTTCAGGTAATGTCATCACACTTCTGTTATGTTGCTATATTTGTTAGTGCTGTAAATAAATATTTGTAAAAAAAAAAAAAAAAAAATCCAATTTTTTTTGTTGTAGTGGACTCCCAAAGATGACTTGGCCACTCTGAAAATACATGCAAAGTGTGACGATGTGATGCGTCTCCTGATGGAAGAGCTAGGAGTTGAAATTCCAGCCTACAACAGGTAAGGATTATCTTTTAGTTCCTGTTACTATAGCAATGATAATGTATAAGAAAGACCAATAAGAATGGAGCATTTAGTAGCGCTGCAGTATACATTTTTTTTCCCTATGTGTCTTTTCAATTTAACAGCTCTGAGGATCCCATCTTCAGCTTAGCCACCCCGCTAAGACTGGATGAAGAGGACAGTCACAGCCGCAAAACCTTAGCGCCCCCTGCTGCTCTGGAGCACTTGGAGTCTTATTCAACCAGTCAACCTGAAAAGAGTGGAGTAACAGGTGGCTGGTTTGGACGAGGTTACTCCAAAGCAAGGAAGAAAAGAAAAACTACATAGGGACATGTAGTGTTGCTTCAGGATCGCAGAGTTTTGATTTAAAGAAACATTCCAACAATGGTACATATTTATGATTATACTGCAAATCCCAGGTATCTTAGTGTATTATTAGGAGTCAATTCTGTCAACTGGATAATTTAAAATTATTAACTAAGCTGTGCAGATTTGCTCTCAGTGGAAAAATAGTGGGGTTTCTATTCACCTGTCAGGATCATAAAACTGCCAAACATTGCACTGAAGGATAAACACTTTTAAACTATCAAGTACAATAAATATATTCTCATAACATTGTTATGGAAGGACATTGTATTTCGCCGACTTACGTTTCTTTGTTTGTTTTTGGAAATTCACTTCTTTTCATAAGTAGGAAGTGGAAATAAGTGTGCGTTCAGGTAAAATAACTAAACCAGCCTACACCTCAGTATAAAAGTTTCTCTGCTGAAAATAATTAGTTTTAATGTTGTGTGGAATGTTTCTTTAAGATTTTAATTGCATTAGGACTGTGCCAGTTTTTCAGTATTAGCCATTTGCACCTTAAGTTTATTCTCTCAGGTATTAAGCAAAACTTGGTGCATTCAATTATGCTTAGAATCAGTGTTGAGAGAAGCTAAATGAAGATTAATTCTGACTCCTGTGTGGTCAAGATTTGTTTTACTTGCTCCAGCATATCTAGTCTACACAAAGTCAGAAAATTAAAGAAATCTGTAGTGCAGATTTTATAGAAGTAGCTTGCTACTTTAAAATGACTTCTGTAGGCTAAAGTCGGTTTATGACTAATGTACAGCAAATGACATCTATAAGGATACTTTAACACTTGGTTTTGTTTTTTCCTCTTTTTTTTCTTTTTCCCCTGTCACCCACCAGAGCATGTTTTACATGTAGTCCTATGGACCCAAGAATTTGAAAGCAAGTGAGGAAAAAAAAACTAAAAATGAGTCGTGTTGGTGAATTAGTTTAAGAGATTTAAGAGAACATGTTCAAAAGAAAGAATATTATTGCAAATATTTCATCACAATTTAACTAAAATGAAAAAGCTGTCCATTTTTGGAACATTCACCAGTATGTAACGTAACATCCCACTTTAACTTGTTCTGCCTCCAAATCTACAGCAGATAAACAACCTCCAATCTTTTTCATCTGTAAATCTATTCTAGACAGGACGAGACAGACTAATATTGATACTAGCTGTTAAGAATATTGTTTTAGTTGTATCACATTGTGTTCTGCCTTTTTTCCACATCAGTACTAAAAGCTACTTCTTTTTACTGTAGAAAAACTCTAAGTGTAAAGCACCCTTGCAGCTGTCATTGGATCAAATTCTCAACACTGTTTTTGTGCCAGCAGACCAACAATGATGGAAACAATTACATTTCTTTTAAAAAAAATTTAGACCTGCATTTCTTGAACCTTGTGTAGAACATTATTGCCTTCTACAGTCTATATAGTGCAGTACATAATTCAGAGAAAATTCCTAATGACATACGACTTGATAACTAACAAGCTGTATACATATGACCTTTTCTTCTTGAACGTCTCTAATTTTGCAGTGACTCTGTCGCTGCTCATAACACTGTTTACATGAGCTCAGTTAATGGCATAGTCTTAAATTACTGTGGAAATGTACAGATCCTCAGAGAAGTGAGAATTATATAAGAGACTAATATGTCTCTTGTATTTATATTATATGCATTTGCCTTAATGTAGCTAAGTAAGTTTGTTTGAATTTTGTTTTTAAGATTATTTTATCCCTACAAAGGGTTTGGTTTTTGTATTTTGGTGTATGGCTTAAATTTGTACAGACAGATCCACTATGATGTTTAATGTACCTGTAACTTAAACTTTTTTGTGCTAAATAAAAAGGAAAATCTCGGTTTTCTTGTTTGTAATGTACTTTACATGATGTTTAATGTTTACAACCATTTAATTAGGATTCTGAGCCACAGAATCAGAAAAGAAAGGTTTCACCCTGAAGTGAAATGTTCAGTTCAACCAAGTGTGAGAATCTTGCAAATTTTTCAAACATTTGAGTGTGTCAGTACAGAGATAGAGACAGCTATAGATAGATATACAGTGTATATATATATATATTTTTTATTCAAGTATCAGTATAATTGAAATGGCTTCATCTGACTGAGGCACCAAATGATTCCCCCCACCCCTACTTTTTATTCTTCATTTTATTATATCAATAAAAATATGAAAAAATAGTCTGTTTAATTGTTTTTTGTTTTCACTAAATTACAATAAAAAGTTCAATGGTGAGTTGAGGAAAAAACCCACAATTTTTCAGACAAAATGACATAAGGAAACGTTGGCTTTGATCCCTCTATTATTTTACTGAAATGTGTTTTGTAAGTGGAACTGACTGTCAATGCTGTTAAAAGCTTTACTCCTTTAACCAGATGTTAACAGTTTTTGTACAGCATTGATGAGCTCTGGGAAATGCGTGTTCATAAAATGACCACGGTCTGTGTATTTGTGAAGCTCCGCCTTCAGTCCATCTGCTACTTCCTGCTGCTCCTCCCACGGTAAGAAAGGGTCGTCTGTGGAGCCGAACTGGATGATGTGTTTCACATTAGCCCTGATCCTCTCCCACTCCCACGGACGGCTGAAATACCCTGAGTGAGAGAGAAAAGAGAAAAAAAAATCAGTTATCATCTCAATAACCAAAACTGATGTTATGTTAGGGGGTTGTCCAATTATAGGAAAACAATTAAAGGCAAGGTGCTGTGATGATTAGACAGAGTTACTGTTACCACCCCAGTGTTGATTCAACGGCTACAGCAGCACATCCTGAAGTGTTTTACTTCTTTTATACCACAGCAATTTGTAAAAAATTACAATCTAAAATTGAATGGCATGCCATCATCTTTATATGTGTATATGTAACAAAGTGCTAACACTGGAGACTCCTTCCACAAATGTGACAAACATCTAAACGAAAACTTCTCCATGTCAATGATTAGACAGCTTTGTTGAATAACATTTTCAAAGGTAGCATGAGCTGCTAGTACAGAAACTATAGCATATGAGAACTTGGGATTTACAGCTAGAACTAGCCGCTTCCTTTATAGAAAATTATTCAACACCTCCTGAGCAACCAGAATCGAGAATTCAACAGCTCTATGATGTAAAGTGCATTTATAAAATACTCCATATAAAAATCCGCAGAGCTCTGCGAATAAGGACAAGACTCACCGCTCGCTCTCTCATTCTCAGATCCCAGGTCGGAAGTGTAGGCGCCCACCAGGATGATGCCGAACACCTTGTGCGTCTCGCTGTACCTGAGACGCAGTTAGAGACAAAACATTTGTAAGCCACTACACCAGTTTCACTTAGATACTAATTAGTCATCAGCTGTACACATACAGGGCATGAAAATGTTCCAAATGTTATAGCTGTAAGTTTGTAACTCTATAAAAGCTTAACTCTGTAAGCATATACTATTAAACCAAACATAAGATATAAAAAGAGTAAGGACAATGTTTTAAATCATAAGTAGATACAATACATTTTGCCGGGATCATATGGAATCAGGTCAGGGTTGCCAGATTGTGCTATTTCTACACAGCTGAATAATGGTGTGTTGGTCAAAAATTTATATTTTGCATTTATATCAGAAGCAAAACAACTGGGGGGTGTCTTTATGGGAAATTAATCAACGACAGGTAGTGTGATGAGTGGGAAAAAAGTGGGAAATTATTTTCCTTTAATAGTGCATCCCAGAGTGTTTTCAAGTTCAAGTGGCTTTATTGTAATTTCAACCATATACAAGTGATACAGTACATAGTGAAACGAGACAACGTTTCTCCAGGACCAAGGTGCTACATATAAGTTTTATTCCTCTTATACCACAGAAAGTTGCCAAATACTACAATTTGTAATGTATTATTGAACACCTCATCAAACGTTTTAAACATTTAATTCTACATTTAATGTTGTGAGACAAGTTGTCCCTGACCAGCCTCTCTGTTTCTTTCTCTTCAAATTAATAAGACAAAAAACAGCTTGTTATTTTAATGAGAACCCGTACTATGCAAAATTCTGACCTGAAGACCTTCCTATGGTGGAAAATGTTACAAAGCACTGAAAATGCAAACTCATTCCATAAATGTTAAATAAATGTTTACATACAGAAAAGTTTTTCTTTGTTAAATAATGACATTTTAATAATCTGTTTATTATCATCCTTAGGTTACGTGAGTATCTTCCATACAAGCACCTGTGAATGAGTTGTTGCTACAGAAACGTAATTACAAACGAGCTGCTGTTACATCTGAATTTCTAACCAATCAGATTCGAGAATTCAACAGCACTATGGTGTATATATAATTTTCTATTCTGATAAACCTCTATTATATTCTATTCTACCTGTCTTCTGAAAGCTCCTTCCTTCATGTAATATGTTTTTCTATGCAAACAACCATGAGAAATCAACGACTATGCAAATTAGCCCATGCTGTACCTCATAGCAGCAGCAGCTCCTGAGCTGTGGCCGATGATCAGCGTCTCCTCATCACACTGCAGCTCCTTCTCCATGAACGGCAGCCACATGCTCTCTCTGGCCGTCACTGTTAAACCATTCAGAAGGTAAACGGTCAACAAATTCATGAGTCCATTTTAAGTTTGACTCAGAAATAGTTCAAGAGCTCTAAAATTTTGTTTTTGGCATCTTTATGTACCAGGGTCTGGCATGTTCCTGAGCTCACTGCACACACCAAGTATCTGCAAAATAAGTACAATGATAGAAAGATTAATAGGCAGGCAGGCAGACAGATAGCTTGACAGAAAAATAGGTAGTTAGACAGGGCAGGCAGACAAAATTATAGACAAGTAGGCAGACAGACAGACAGTTAAACAGATGGATAAATAGGTAAACAGACAGACAGACAGTTAGACAAATACATAGATGGGTAGACAGACAGACAGCTTGACAGACAGATAGATAGATAGATAGATAGACACACTGAGTGATCGACAGACAGATAAATAGATCGATAGATAGACAGACAGACAAACAGCTAAACAAATACATAGATTGGTAGACAGACAGACAGCTTGACAGACAGACAGACAGACAGATAGATAGACACACTGAGTAACAGACAGACAGATAGACAGACAGACAGATAGACACACTGAGTGACAGACAGACAGATAGACAGACAGACAGACACTGAGTGATCGACAGACAGATAAATAGATCGATATATAGACAGACAGACAGACAAACAGCTAGACAAATACATAGATGGGTAGATAGACAGACAGCTTGACAGACAGATAGATAGAGACACAGACTGAGTGATAGACAGACAGATAAATAGGTAGATAGATAGACAGACAGACAGATAGACAAATACATACATAGATAGACAGATAACCTGACATACTGACAGACAGCTTGATAAACAGATAAATATGTACTGTAGATAGACAGACAGACAGACTGATAGCTAGACGCAAAGATAGACAGACAGACAGGCAGATAGATAGATAGATAGATAGATAGATAGATAGATAGATAGATAGATAGATAGAAGAAACAAAAAAAAAGACAGCATCACGATACCTGTAATAAAGTTTTTACGTAATAAGGATCGTTACATTACTGATCACGATACCGATACTTTAATGTAATGGTAAAATCGCCCATCTGTGGTTGAAAGTGAATAATCATCATCCAGGCATTAAAGTAACAATAAAAGAAACACTAAAGGTTGTGGACGAAAATACATGAGCAAACAAACCTGTCTCTAATGATGCTGTAAACTGTTTACATCAGGGGTTTCTATCTTACATACCTGATTAATCTGTTTATTGACCCATCCATACCAGTTACTGTGTTCAACATCTCCTCCTCCATTACCTGGAACTATCACTACTTTCTTTACAGACATGCCTTCTGTTTCAGAGTTAAAAACGTAATTAAACCCTATACACCATCTCAGAGTGGGTTTCTCTTCTCTTCCGCTTTCTCTTCTTCTTCTTCTGATAGAACAGGAGCCACCAGGTGTGTACACCGCCACCTGCTGGCGAGATGAGTACAATAACAATCAGAGCTGTGTTCAAATTGAGAACAGAAAAGTCTCGAGCCCCCTAGACATTAGGGTAAACGGGTCCTTCCAGTAAACGTGATTTCACATTCATTCAGTCTGTCAATAAATAAATAAAACAAAATAAATAAATATTAAATAAAACTATTAACAATTAATTAATAATTAAACGTATTATTATTTTTTTTTAATTATTAACTTATTATTATTAACGAGAAAATGAGCTTCGTTATCTTGAGATCACAAAATTAGAAGAGGTTCTCGACGAAGGCATATGAGGGTCATTGTAAGTTAAAAAATAGTTTGTTGGGGAGGTAGTATTTGAAGAAAAACTCACATTATACTCATTAAAATATTCTCTGAGATTGTAAAGTCACAAATTCTCCAGAAAAAAAGCTACAAATTTGCAAGAAAACAGTGGCAAACTTGTGCAATTACGTTCTTCTTGGCTGCAGTGCATTCTGGGAAATGTAGGTAAAAGTCTTTTAATGCTTTATTCTTTTATATTTCATGTGGTGTGAAGACGTTGATCCAGACTTGCAAAGCGAAGCAAGGTGGTGACTTTTTTCTCACAAATGTGTTGGGGTTTTTTTCTCTCGCAACTTTGTGACTTAAAACTCTCAAATATGTAACTTGTTTTACTTGCAAATTTGTGACATTTTTCTCACAAAGCTGTTGCTTTTTTCTCATGCAAATCTGCGACTTTCTCGCTTACAAATTTGTCGCTTTTTTCTCTTGCAAATTTATGCCTTTTTTCCTCACAAAATTGTGACTTTTTATCTTGCAAATTTGTGACTTCACAATCAGAGTTTTTTGTTATAAATTGATGACATTAATCACAGAAATTCTGAGTGTTTTCTTGAAATATCACCCCCCTCTCCCTTAGCTCCATGTATATAGTTTACCTACAGTGGCCCTAATATGCCGTTGCAGTTCCCGGCTTCTGTAGTGATGAAGTTTTATTTTATTATATTTTATTTTACTGGAGTCACATAACAACATTTTGGTTTATTTTACTTTACTGCCTTTTTCTTGACGTCACAGTAAGGCCACGTGATCATGCGATACATTTAATTTAATTTAATTTAATTTAATTAATTGATAGTGATTAAAGAACAGTCAGGTTATGTGACCTCCTGATAACGTTTAATTTAATTAATTTATTTATTCATTTATTTTATTTAACTGGACAGTTTCAGGGCACCACGTGATGGATCGTGATGAAAACACAGTCGGGTCACGTGATCCTGAATCCGGAAGCAGGACTCAAAACAGCCGTCTATTCTAAAAGAAGGTATAGAGAATTTTGTTTTTGTTGTGCTTCTTTATTAGACATTTTTATTGCACGTCTCTCTGCTTTACAGTGGGCTTGGGTGGAAATGTGAAACTAACTGAGCTGTGTTTATACGCCGCAGTGTTCCTGTCAGCAGAATGCTGTAATGTAATATAATGTCCTGTAACGCAGTATAATATAATGTAATGTAATATAAGCTCTGAGCGTGTAAACAGAGGAGCGTCAGTGAAGCGGCTCAGAAGCAGATCAGATAAATAGCTCGGTGTTGTCGTGTTTTTAGTGCCGCATTTTATTTGCAGTTTGGCTTCATTGGTTATTTAAAATCCTAAAATCACTTTCTAAGGACAATCAGTTAATCTGGTGAGTTGTTATTTGCTTTCTTGTTGCTTGACTAAATTGATAAATAAATAAATGTAACCTATAGGCTGTTTATTAACACTTACCCTAAACTGCCCTAACCCTAACTGTTGGCTTATTTTCGTTCAAAACAATTTTAGCATTGTTAGTGGTAATTTGAGAATTGTTTTTGTCCTGTAATCAGTTACCAGCTGGTGAAGACCAGTTTAACCTGCTCAGCGTGTGTTTTGGTAGACGGTCAGACTAAATTCGGCGTTTCAGCAGGGAGGATAAACTTATCTGATCCTGTGACGTCACTAAACTTCAGTACATTTAATTATTGAAATGAGGCTCTGTCTAATTTACATGCATGAATACTTAATAAAAGCAAACATCTAGTGTTTGAATAATGTTCAAATGTTTATTTCACTGTAAAGATGGTCTCGAGTCATTTTTCTGGTGTATCATTTCTTGAAAATTCACCAATATTAGAAATTCTTCTGAGATTCTTTATTACAACAGACCAATAATAATAATAATCCAAAAAGCATTTTTCAAGCCTTTTAAGACACATGAGGAATCAGCCGGTACAGTGTGTGTCGCTTCTGTTTGATTTTGATTGGTTAGAATTGCTGATTTCCACTTTTATTTTCACAGATCTATATTATACCAAGATGGCGTACACACTGAGCCTCACTGTAGCTGTTTTCGTGGCTCATATTGTGTCTGTGAGCAGCTCGGAACAAAACGCCGACCCAAACGTTGTCAAAGCGGCCAACTTTGCCATGAGGTTCCACAATCACATGACGAACTATCCTTACGCTTATAAAGTCGTGGAAATCCTGTCTGAGTCCGCTCAGGTACATGACAATTAACACTGACCTTACACTCAGTTACTTGTCTTCAAATGAATAAGTTAGTAACAGCAATGAAACTAATAAGAAACTAATGTTTCGTCTTTAATTAATAAAACATGTAATCATTGACAGGTTGCTGTGGTATGAGAATAAATCTACTTTGGGGTGGTTGAACTCCACTTCATCACTATCATTCTGTAGTTGATTATTTTCCTGTAACAGCATGCTTGCAAGAATTTTGTACCTTACTTTTCAGAGTTATAAGGGTGGACCTGTATAACAACACCATCATCATCATCATCATCAGCATCATTTTTCCTGTTGTTTGCAAATGTGTGGATTTAGACAACAAGTTTGCTTGGACATATGTACGATATGACATTTAGTTCATAACAGATAAACCAAAAATACATATTTAAGGTGGGTATTTATGCGGCAAGCCTGATAAAAGAACCGTTCTGTTTTTACTAGAGTTTAAAAGTAACATCGCTATTCTGTATAATTACAAAACCAAGCAGTAAGTGATTTTTATAACAAATACTGAATATATTCCAGTGCTGGACTTAATCTCAGATTATCCTTATCCTTTTGTAAGACTATTAATAAATATTTGGCAGTTTATACTGCATCAGCTGCTCAGATGTTGCCAGATCCAGCCATAATAAACATGTCTTCATTTGCCGTCTCATTTATGAGTTGCTCTGCGCCTGTCATGTGACATGATGTGAACTCAGATATCAGACTAGGTAAAAACAAAGAAAGTAGTTTTTTTTTCACTATGTAGGACTTAGGGGGATCTATATATATATATATATATATATATAATGTGTGTATGTATAATTTACCTGTATCTAAGAATCGTTGTGTTTTTGTGAGCTTATACTCTATAACAGTGACAGTTAGCTGGCTAGCTTGTTGCTGGCAAAAAACAAACCTGGAGGCATCCATGTTTTTTTTGTTTTTTGTTTTTTGTTTTTTTTAAATTTGAGTTAAAAAATCAGAATAAAAAGAAATGGCATCATAATCACTGTATTACACATTGGAGTATAATGGTATTACAGTATAGCATGTTAAGATCTGAAATCCCATTGTGTGCGAAAGTTTGCATCCCTCATAGTTTTTGGGTGGAAAAAAAGGAAAACATAGCTGTAGGTCAGAATTTATTTAATAAAAAATGATATCTGGATGTTTTAATGAATTTTAAAATGATGATATAAAAAATATGAAATTCATTCGTGTCCCGAAACCAAGGGAGCAAAATGATCCATACAGTTTGGGTGGGAGGGGCAACATACTGTCTCTCCCCTGTCAATCACAGCAGCACTAGCCAATCACGGGCATTTGTGAGCTCATTTATGAGGAAGATAGCGCTTTGTGGTATGATAGAGGGGAGGGTTAGCAACTGGGTGGGAATTAGTGGGCAAGAGTATCATGGGGTGTAAATGGTGCGGAGGGGGAATAATAATAATAATAATAAAACTATAGATCACGAAACAAAGGATGTACTTCTAAATAAATGTGAAATTAAAAAGAGAAGATTTGAAATGTATATAAGTCTTTTGAATGTCTTGGTGTGTGTGTGTGTGTGTGTGTGTGTGTGTGTGCGCCTCAGATCTACCCTCCTGCCAAAGTGATGTACTCCTTAGAAGTTCGAGCTGCTCAGACGACCTGCAGAAACAACGGCAGCGTGAACCTGGACGACTGCAGCGTTGCGGCGAACGCACAGGCAAGAGACCGTGTCCGATTTTCCGCCTTTGTTAATCCGCAGCTCGTATTCAGGATTCAGTTGCTATGGAAACTGTGCATGCTTTTGTAGTTTTCATGTAAATACAGTTATCAGTGTCTAGCATGTGCACTTACACTGTATAATGTAGACATTGTATTATATTAAATTGTGGTTTTTTTTTTTTTTTTTTTTTTTTTTTTAAACAGATGATGATCTGCAACTTCAAGGTTCTGACAGTTCCAGGAGACAACACGGTTCCTGAATACGTTCTGTCACACCAGTGTGCCTGATGTGTTATTCGTCAAACGGCACAACTGTAGTTGTTTAATAAATTTAGGTTTCCTGAGAGACAGAAAGTCCTTCTTCAGGAAAAGAATTTCCTTGAGAAACTTCCTGTTTCCTGTTTCCATTTAGAAGCTACATATTGATCAAAACACTATGTGGCATGCTGTTGTAGGAAAATAATCAACAGTGTTGTGACATAACGCCTCTCAGTGTGAAGCAGAGTTACGGTTGTGGATTATTTTCCTATAAAAGGATGTCCTGGAATCTTTTATTCCTCTTTTACCTCAGCAATTTTTTATTCATTAATGAGACCCTTATGTTTTTTTTAATCCGCTTGTAGTTACATTTAATGTTATGGAACAAATGAAACAAGTCACTTCCTGTTATCACTTCACCTAGTTGTCATCCATCCTGAAGACTTAACGTTACTGCTGTTAGAAACCACGGAAACTGGAGACTCCTTCCATAAATAAGCGTCACCTAAAAAACTTTACAGCAACATCTGGTGTTTCTGAATCTGTTTATTAGCATTCAGCTTTGATTATGTGGAGTTTTCTCAGAAAACCTTGTGTAAGTCCGTGTGTAAGTCGTTACCATAGAAACGAGGACAACCTTCTAAGTAGTCGGATTTGAGAATTTAAATTCAGCAGCGCTGTGGTATAAGCTAATCATCATTTGAATGTTAGAGTGGATGTGTAATAGCACTTTTATGCACTTTTCTTCCTTACTGAAATGAATTAGGCATTATTATGTATTATTAGTAAGTTATTGTTAGGTTTTAGTGTAAGCAGATGAACAGTAAGTGGTGGAGGAAGGGGGCCATTACTTTATTCACAGATGTTTGCAGCATGAATTTCTCAAACCTTGCACAGAGAGAGTGTGTGTCACTGCAGTGTGTTTATTTACACCTGACCTTGACTTTGAGAGTGGAAATGTCTAGTCAGAGTGAGAAATGCGCTTCAGACGTCTGTGCGGGCATTTAAAATACACCACTGTTGTTATTACTCTAACTTGAAAAAATCCTGAAATAAAGAGGAAAAGAATTTGTTTCTTTGTCTTTCATCCTTTTAGCCAGTCAACAAATAAAACAAGCAAATCCCAAGATGGAGAGAGAGAGAGAGAGAGAGAGAGAAAGAGAAATTAGCATGTCCTGAGATTGAAGATTTGGGAAATGACTACAGGGTACTAAAGAAAACTTAGTAAAAAATATTAATTAAATAATAAAAAGGAAAAATTGCTAAAATGTACAAAAGGGAAATGACTATGGAAAATTATTCAATAAATATTTCATGAAAAAAATAATTAAGGAATAAAAATTACTAAGAAATTCTAAAGAAAACTTAACTGAAATGGCAAAATAATATTATAAAAGAAATATTACCAGTAAAAAAGGGCAAAGTAAAAATTCTGAAGAAAATTTACTAAAGAAAAAATACTAAAGATTATTTAAAATTGTACTAAAGAAAAATTACAAAAGAAATTAGAAAAGAAAAAAAGAGTAAAATATTGCTAAAGAAAATTATTTAAAAAAAAGTTAGAAAAGAAAAATCACTAAAACGAATTACAAAAAAGAATTGAAAAAAAAATACCAAAAACGTCATAAAGAAAGATGCTAAAGAAAATTGCAAAGAAAAATATTATAGTAAATTTCAAAAGAAAAATGACAAACGTATTAAAGAAAATTTACTACAAAAATTTTACAAAATAAAAAAAAAATACTAAAGAAAATAGGCTATTAAAGAAAACAAGTGAAAAAAATACTCAAAAAATCTATGTGATAGCTTTATCTTTTGTTCCTTTAAATGCTAATAACTGTGGACTTGACTGTAGTGCAGTCAAGCCCACGGTGTGTAATATAAGTGTGTAATTTAAACCCTATGTAGTGCACTTTGCTGCTTGGGATTGAGCAGGCTCCGTGGCGTAACCGGAACATTTCAACTTTGACCTCTGACGTTGCAGAAGTTTAGGAGTCGCATCAGTTTTGGCAGAGTAGCTTTGTTATTGAACAGTAAGCGAAAGGATTTATGGTAAATAATGACAAAACACCAACTTAGATAGATTGCTGGCTATCAACGGACATTTTATCACGAGTTGTAAGATGATGGAGCTGAGTTCAGCGCTCACTAAAGAAGGCTGGTGAGTATTTACAACAAGCTAGCTGCTGTTAGCAAAAAAAAAAAAACCAAACAGCTATTCAGGTTAGCGCGCTGTTGTCATAGCAGCACCCGTAATACGAAACATCCCGCCTCCTGTGCTAGGATTGGTTAGGAATTCGGCTCGCATATGTCTAATTGGTTGACGGTTTGGGGTATAACGTATTAGCCAATCTTCGCACACGTGGTAGGATTATATTATCCAATCAGAGCGCGGCAGCGGAGTACGGGTAGGAAGAAAACAGGGTTAATTTTAGCTAGCTGTGCAATGCTACCCAAGGCTTCAGATAACGTTAATAAATGAATCACTAGCTGAATGAGAGAACCAGTAGGAGCATTAATATATCGTTAGTCTATGAGAACCACAACTAGCTGACTAAAGTTGTAGTTTAAATAAACTAATCTGTTAGCTAGTACGCTAATTTTAGCTAGTAGTTAGCAACGTCAGCTAGTTTACTATTGATACACCGGCTGTTATTGGTTATATGCCCGTTTTTTTGGCAGACATCATCTCTGGTGCACGTGTAGTTTATTAACTGAAATTACTGTTTTTTGCCATTTTTTTTTTTTGGTTTCAAATTTTCAATAATATAAAGCCAATGAGATAATTGCTGGATGCATAAGTATTCACCCCCCACTGTATCCATATTGGCTGCAATTATAGCTGCAAGCCTTCTGTGACCTGTCTATCAGCTTTGCACATCTGGATCCTGATGTTTTTGCCAGTTCTTCTCTGCAAAATTTTTCAAGCGCTGCCAGATTGGATGTTGTCTGTTGTTTCCACAACTTTATCCCAGACTTGCTTTGAAAGTCCCTTAACAGCTATATTGACTTTGGCTAGTGCTGTAATAGCTATGTGCTATTATTATCCCATGACTTTCTTTACATCTGATACTGAAAGTAGATATAGGATCAGTGTTTTCTCTACGTAATTAAGTCTTTCTTTCTATCAGGTATCTCACAGATGAAGGAATAGACGAGTGCAAAAGCTCTTCAGAGAAAGAGAAGGCGGTACTCAATGACATCATCGATGTAGCATTGAATGTAAGTCTGTATGCATATGAAAAGTCCTTAACAGCCAAGCCGACTTACTCTAGTGTTACTCTAGAAAAATATTAAATAGTTTTTAACACTCTGGTCAAGATTCAGTTCGATTCACGATACTGGTTCATGATTCGATCTGATTAAATTCTCAGAAGATGTCAAAGTTATTTTTGGAATCATGAACAGTGTGTATCTTTGTATAAAGCGAAGTAAATCAAGAACTGCTAGGAACAGAGGTTTAATATTGTAAAGAAAATGTACAACAGGGTCACCATATCTTAAAAAACAAATAAATGCATTTATAAATTCTTCCAAAAATTGCACTGAATGCATGGAAAAACGCTGCTCTGTAGCAGTGCCTGAGGCAACATTTTAACTGGAAATAGAGCTCCGAAGACGGCTAAAATGCCAGACTTTTTTTTTTTTTTTTTGTAGTTTGGGACCTCTGGTGTTCAAACAGTGCAACTGCATTAGAGTCATAATTAATAGAGTGCTGATTTACATGATCTGAATTGTCAGATGCATTGTTAAACCCCTAATAGTGTCACGCTCTTTTAAAACATTAAAGGTCGTTGGGCAGTAATTCATGAGCGTTTAATACGAAACGTAACGTGAAATTATCAGCCAATTATTATAAAAAATGATAAGAGCCAATCACGTTCCAATTTGCAAAGGTTTATCTGAGAAACTGAGACTTTCTAATTTGCATATTCATCAAATCTGGATTTTGTTCTGGATAAAATGTATAATTGTGTGTGTCTCATAACTGACTTGTTGGGAAAAGTAAGGAATAAAAGACTTCCCGTGGTATAAGTGGAAATTATACACTTCCGGATGTGCTATTTTAGGAAAGAGGTGCATCAAAGCACAGCATTGATTATTTTCCTGAAACAGCTCGTCCTGAACTCTGATACCAGAGCAATTTCCTAACGTCTAGAATATTTTGTTAATTGCATCATAGCACATCATACTTTTTATCCGTTTATAGTTACGTGTAATGCTGTGGGACAGCCTCAGAACCTGTTCTCAGTTATAAACAGTCGTTCTGTGGTCAGCCTTTCTTTCTTTCTTTTCCTCTGTCTAGACGCTAATAAGACAAAAACAAACACAGCTTGTCATGTTACGGAGCCTCCTTTTATAAATGTTGAATTACGGAAAACTGTATTATTAGTAGTAAAATATTTCAAGGCACATTGTCATAAGGGATTAAGGATGAGAGGAGATTGTTGACGAGTTGTTGCGCTTCTCGTTTACAGACTGATCTGAGATCTATCGGGAAAGGATTTCTACCTGCTGATATCAACAGTGGAAGAGTGGAGGAGGTAATTTTACTTAAATGTGTGTGTGTGTGTGTGTGTGTGTGTGTGTGTGTGTGAGAGAGAGATCGAAAAGGTGTGTAAGTCCATTGCAGCATTATTCCGGCACTTTCTCAGAGCGGCCACTGGATGTCTCTATAGGAAGGTAGATAAGATATCCTGTGAAGCCTTATTAGTTTTAAACAGTCATCTTTCCTCCTTCATCGACGGAGTCAAAGTATAAGAAATACGTGACTGCACTGAGATCGTGTTCACCTCATTCCCTGCAGAAGCTACGGCGGGACCTTGCCGGATGTCTGGCCGAGAAAGAGGCATTTGAACAGCGATTGTTGTTTGTGATTGTACGGACTGCTCAGTCACCCAGTCCTGATCCAGCAGTAGAAAAATAAAAATGATTTAAAACAGGTTTCAGAAATCTCTGGGACGTCCTGCGAGAAGATTTTGCTCAGTGTTTCTGAGGAATTCCTGGAAAGAAAGCTGATTCCAGGAAGACTGAGCGCTTTCGCGGCAGACCGAGCCGTCAGGATCATTTTACGCCACAAATAATCGCATAATTTAAATAATAATTTTTTTTCTTTTTTTTTTTTTTGTGTCATGGTAAACTTGTTTAATCTTTGAGTTGTTAAGTAATCACTAAAAACTGGAAATGAAAACTAGCCCATGGGTGTGAGAAGCACTTGTTGATGAGTTGCCAAACGGTTATCACATTCCGAAATCTCACATTCCTGATTTCGAGCCAACTTCAAATTAAAAAAAAAAAAAAAAAAAAAAAAAAAAAATGCAGTCAGGTTACAGACACATGGGCTGCAATGTCCTATAAAAACACTCAAATGTGTGATTTTATCATGTTAGAAGAAAATAATCGTAGATCCGTTTCCATTTACAGCATGTCCTGAAGTGTAATAGTGCTTTCTTCTTCTTTTACCACCTCTTTCTAATGATTATATATTCTATCCATTAAAGGGTGACGTCGTACTTTTTATACATTTCATTTCCTGGAACGTCCATGAAACAAGTTAGCACGAGGTTAGCAGTTAGCCTCTGATTTTCAAGTTAATAAGAGCAACGAGAAGAAGAAAAAGCACAATTTGTCATGTTACCGACAAACATCTCCGTCCTGAAGATTCTCCCGTGCTGGAAAACCTTCTGACTGTCGCAAAGCTCTGACGCTGGAGACTCCTTCCATAATCGTTAATTAATGTAAACCTGTGATTAGAATTACAGCCAGCACTCTAAATCCAAGTGGTTCTTATAGAAAATGAGTTTTCACCAATCAGATTCGCGAATTCGTCAGCTTTGTGGTGTAATCGGTGTTAATTAGCTTCTTTAGTTATTCTTCTTATTTAGGGAAGTCGTGCTTGTTCCAGGTTAGGATATTAGTAATGACTCTTTTCTAACTATCACATTGTATGTTTTATTATTATTTTTGCTTGTGTGTTTTTTTTTGTTTTGTTTTTTTGCGTCAGTTGAAGGGCCCGTGCATCCTTCAGGTGCTGAAGACGCGCAACGCCAGCGCCCCAAAAGAGCACGAGGAGTCCCAGGCTGCTCCCAGAATGCTCCGCCTCCAAATGACTGACGGACAGACCACGTGCTCGGGGCTGGAGTTTAAACATCTGTCAAAGATCAGGTAAGACCTTTACAGATGATGAAACATTGAAATTGTAATGGCTGTCCATGACACTTAACACTGGCGTTAAGTTAACTTGATTATTCGTTTGTTCGTGTTATTTGTGGAAATTTATGGTCCTCTTCAAAAGAAAGAAAATAGCATTTATATTCAGGAGTCGGAGACGTCAGATGTGTGCAAATCCGAATTGGCAATACGCTTAAATCTTACCTGCTTCACCTCACCACTGAAACTAAAACATTGAGATTATTATAATCTTTACCTCCCTGGATTAGCACTCTAATCTACAGTGCAGTGCATAAGTATTCACCCCCTATGAATCATCTTCTCACCACCTTTCCATAAAGCCCAGCTTTGTGCCATGTAGAAGTTAAGGTTGTACTGTGAACCAGCCTCTTCACAGCTTGGATCTCTTGGATGCTTCTCTGTCCTTTGTACTTGCTCACTGAGATGTCATGGTTGTGCTGTATTCTTATGCTAGACAATGTACATCTAGTTGTATAACAGCGGAACTCTTAGTAATGTATCCCTAGTTATTGTAGTGTGTGAGAATGGCTGTCGGTAGTTAAAAGCAAGAACAACGAAGCTCATTTTAAACCAGACGTGTCGGCTGTTTGAGTTCCGCTTTGTCGCAATGCATAAAAGCGCAAACAAGTAATAAAAGCTTGTGCGGTCATATCGTATTTTTTCCTCGCTATCCCGTTTTGAACGCAGTGGCTCTAGACGTATGGACAGAGTACACCAACAACTAAACTGCTGCGTAGAAATTCCTATTCATACTTTCTGTTCTGGGATTGTAGGCAGGTTATTGTGCGTTGCCATGGAGACAACCCTGGCAGTCGTTCTTCAAGTTCAGTTTGAATGAATTAAGGATATATTTTTTCAAATCTCACTAAGGGACACGTTTGTATTATCACAGAGACACGTGTTTGGACTGAGGTTTTAAATCAATTTCAAATTCAAATTGACCAATTTGCTCCCTTGTGTAGTTAATTTGATGATGTCATTAATCATACAGGAAATTAAAGTGCTATTATGCACATAACAAATGTCATGTAAGTTGTATGTAGTCATGACTTTTACATGTGCTAAGCAATTAAAAGGTAATTAGATAAATTATATCCAAATGGCAAAATGGAATGGAAGAAGATGTGTGTTACACGTATTTTACAGCACAGGAAACTGGGGTCAGAGCACAAGGGGAGCCATTATATATATTGCTCCCGAAGCAGATAGGGTTAAGGGCCTTTGTGTCAGGTTGGTGGTGTACTTGGGCTTGAACCCCTGACCTTCTAATCAGTAATTCAGCGCCTTTAACTATTGAGCCACAACTGTGGCTCGGGAGAGATTAAATAAGTGCGTTAGCTTAGGACTGATAATTAGGTTTAACGGGCTGATGAACTGCATCAGCCTTCATTACTCATACAAATCACTGAGCACTGAAGTACAGATGTTGAAACATTCTTCAAAGAAGGGCTCTCTGGGTTGCCTCAGAACTGACAAATGACGTAACTAACAAGAAGAAGCCTTTATTTGTCACATATACGTTACAGCACAGTAAAATAATTTTCTTCTCATATCCCAGCTCGTTAACAAGTTGGGGTCAAAGAGCACGAGGTCAGCCATGATGCGTTGCTCCTGGAGCTGAGAGGGTTAAGGGCCTTGCTCAAGGGCCCAGCAGGGGCAGCTTGGTGGTGCTTGAACCCCCGACCGTCTGATCAGTAACCCAAAGCCTTAAACACTGGGCCACCGCTGACATTACTGCAGTTAAGCTGTGATTTTACACAACAAGGGGAAAAAAATCTGGAAATTTTTCAGGCATTGCAAAAAATAAATAAATAAATGATGTCCATTATCCTGGAGGGTCCTGACCAATCCTGGAGGGTGTAAGAACTTTTAAAACAATTTCTGATCACTAAAAGAAATGGAAACCTAAATATTTAGTTTTTCTAATTGCTGTAATTTATCAGTATTCATTTCATTCGATGATTCAATGAAATGATTTTTCAGTCAATAATTTTAGACCGTACCATAGTTGCAAAGGCTGCAAAATGGGCCCTCAAAGTGCACTCAAAATACACTCCCTGTATATAAACCTGTATTGCATTCTTTGCAAACATGGTGTGCTCTAAAAATATTGGCACCCACGCAAGTTGCGTGTATGAAATGAATACTGAGAAGTTATGGCAATTATAGAAAGTAATAATAATTCTAGTCAAATTAATGCACACTTGTCTTTAACTTTGGCCAGGGTTCACCAGTCTATTTTAATATGGTTGAGTGCAAAAGTTTACATCCCCTTACAAGACGTACAAGTAACTTAGCTTCATCACTCCACCCCATAATTGGTTATTTCTCTGTAACTGTACATTTGGAAGTCTTTTATTCCTCACTTATCACATGCGTGAACTCATTTTACACCAGATATTTGTCAGTGAGGTTTAAAATGACTGTGGTCAAACACTTTTGTCTGTTCATGACTGCAGGCTGTTTAAACGTCACCGAGGTTTGTCTGGAAATGACGGTAGATTACAGATCTTAAAATACAGCACCGTTTCCCAATCTTTTGATGTTTGGCTTTCAGACAGCGATTGGAAATTCTGCCCCGGAGTCAGCTGTGTTCTTCAGATCTCCGTAGATACACTGATTTCACGGAAATCAGCATGCAAGAGTTGTTCGTGTTCATGAGCTGCATAACACAGATGACGGTGACCCTCTGACCTCTCCTCACATCGCTTTCGTTTATTCCCTTTTTCACTAGACAATCCTCTTCCATTTCCCTGTTTTATTTACTGCTGCGTCCTGGCACCAGCCGGCGGTGTGGCTCCATTCCAGCCGGTACAGGTGGAGACTGGAGCACTGCGCTGCCCCGCTTGTCTGAGGAACAGACTTCTCTTTATGCATGCACTCCTCCCCTCTCACTCTCCATCCATCCCCGTCTCCCTCCTCAGGGCCAGGAGATAATACATCCTACTGTTCTTCTCCGCAGTGTTATAGCCGGCCTCTTTATTTCAGAGGCGGTGGTTAAGCTAAGAGAGAGTTTTTTTTTGCACTGTGAATTTAATTGAAGTCATACTCCGGACATCTGCGATCCACAATTCATAACATTGCATTTAGCCTAGTTCATTTCCTTTTTTAGAGAATTGTGTTGCAAAATTAGAAACAATTTTGTTGGTGAAAATCTAGCGATGCAAGAATTAAAGCAGGATTACAGGATTAATGTTTATGAAGCTGGATGAAGGAGAACTTACAATGGAAATTTGGTACTTCGATCAAAATAAAGCTAGAAGCAAAACGTAGGATACGAACATTTTTCTGTACTGAGATTGTGAACATTTGTGTATTAGGAGACTTTATTTCAATTAACCCAAGTAAATATCCTAAACCCCAAATAAATCCGTAAAGCAAGACACGTAAGACTAGCCATTCCATAAGAGCATAAGTAATGACGCCCTGTAAAAGGAGGACGGTTTAGTCTGTCGAGTCACCGCAGTGGCTGAGACAAACTTTAACCATTTTGTTGCCATTTTTTCCTTTTCAGCTCTGTGAGCTTTTCCTTTTATGGAGTTTTCTGGGCGTCGCTAAATGTAAATGTGCCTTGAACATACGGGTGGTTAGCATTTATGAACATGCCTACGTTAGTATGAAGAAAATCAGCATTATTAAAAGTTTTCTCAGTCTGGCAGGAATTCAAGGTTCAGTTTAACGTCACAGTGGGATTCATGAGAAAACTAAAAAGTTTTTTCTCATTGTGCTGGGGTGATTTAAAAAAAATGAAACTTGAGACCTGTAGCACCACTCAGCACGCCATTTCCAGAAGTCTGGACACTGATTTGCTTAAAGAATTGTCAACTTGAGATCTTTTTTTAATTTTATTTGGGCATTAGAGTGTGCAATGTGATGCTTGCTTTGCCATTTAAAGCTGTCATTTTTGTGCTGCATCTGTAAAGGCTTAGAAATAAAATAAATAAACAGCACAAACCTTCTGTTCTTTCGATGGAACAAATGCTGCTTTGGAGTTCGACAGTGTGCTGAGAGACATCACAGGGCACAGTGTAAGGTTTATTAAGGCACACATACTGCACATTCAGTATTTTTGCAAGCTATGTATTTTGTGAAGATGCCTGAAAATTTTGTCAAATTATCTGAAATACTCCGAATCATTATGGTTGCTGCTGTTATGTAGCAGGTAAGCCAAGCAGACTAGTCAGAACCACTTCCTTCACACTATCTTTTGGTTTCGTTTCTGTGCCACAGCTGGAAATGGCCAAGAGGAAGACGGCTCTAATTGGAGTGCTAGTGTCACGCATCAGAGACTCAAATCCTGCCCCAGTCCTCGTTTCTAACGAAGGCGTTCAGAAGAGCTCGACCCGATCTCAGAGCAGACCGGTTGAGTCAAGTGGAGGAAGGAGGGGGAGATTTTAGCATGAGTGCTTCCACCGTGTCGTACTGAAATTTAGCAGGGAGATCCATTTGAGCAAAAAATGTTTTGGCATGATCACTATTCCTCATCTCCTCTGGCTTATGGCTTATTAGTATGCTTGTGAGGGAGAAATTGAGTTTCTTGCTCTCTCAGTCTCTCTCTCTCCCTTCGATAAGTTCACTTTAATTAAAATCAGACCGCTGGCTTCGAATCTAAACTTGCACAGCTGATGTGAAATTTGGAAAGTGGGTGGGGGTTGGTGTACTTTTTTGAACAGGCAATTAAAGAAAATGCAGGTTGGATCTGGCATCTAAATTAGCTTTTTTGGTAATTAATTACCCGTATTTTTCCACAAAGGGTGCCAATAATTTTGGAACACGCTGCGGTTGCAAAGAATGCAGCATGGCTCTTTAGACACAATGCACTCAAAACAGGTTGCTCGGCTGCATTGTGTTTATAAAACGGTGATGTTTTCTTTGTAAGCCCAGCGTGCTCCAGAATTATTGGCACCCTTTGTGAAAACAATCATGCCTTAAATAATTGTATTTTAAGATTTATCATTTCTTTTAATAGTTTCCTAGCACATTTCGTAGATAATTAATTTTTTTATGCTAAACACTTAATTTTTTAAGGAGTCAGTCATTTTTAAGGGGTTTCCTGTCTCTCTCTTGTTCTCGCTCTTGTCAGTCAGGGTGACACTACCCAATCATGGGCATCTGTGAACTCTTGTATGTGGAAGATTGCAGGTTGCTTTCCTCTGAGTGTCCGTTACCTGACTTTGCGGGTCGACTCTCATTTGTCTTTTTTGTCTAGAAAGATCTTTGGTTTTCTCCATGCTGATGGGTGAGAGAGTGTTTTTTTTTTTTTTAATGTGTGCACCATCATGTTTACACCCCAAGGAAACAGGAAACGCTCCGATTTCCTAGGCACCAAGTGCAATTTAAAACTGTTTTTTCAAGGAATTAGACTGTTTGCGTTTAATTATAATTATTCCTTCGTGGTGTTGGTCATTTTAATCACCTGTTCTGAGAGGAAAAAAAATCCCATGTCTCATTTACATTTTATACAGTAGTTATTGCGAACATGACATTATTCTTGCTTCAAACACCGTCTCATGTTTGTTATTGATCAATAAATCCGAATCCGAAAACCGCATAGCTGAGGTTTGCTGTGATTTGCGTTCTGCTTGCAGTCTGAACACTCCACCTGGAACCAAAGTGAAGCTCCTGGGCACGGTGCCGGTGAAAAACGGTTTTCTGCTGTTAGACGATTCCAAGATCGCAGTCCTCGGCGGAGAGGTGGATCACCTGATTGAGAAGTGGGAGCTGCAAAGGGTGAGCCTGTTGAGAACAGGGTCCGGCTGTATGAGTCATATTAATCGTATAAATATTTTTGGTAGTGGCATGCTGCTCATGCATTATATACTCATTCATTCTCAATTCACTTAAGTAAGAAATTAAACAGATGGAGGCATGCTGTTACAGGAAAATGTGTGAAGCAGAGTTGCTGTTGCCACCCTGATGTTATTTCTTTTTTTTTTTTAATTTCCGAGGTCTAACACGCAATATTTCTAACAAAAAATGTTTTACGTCTTTGGGCAGAGTCTGGCGAAGCACAGCAGAACTAATATAGGTGCCGAGGGCGGCCCGCCTCCGTTCTTGCCCTTCGGACAGGTAAAATGAACCGTTCTTTAAAGACCACGATTACAGGAATGATCTGAAGACGCACAACCTTTTTTTTTTTTTGAGTCACAGACTATTTGATTATTCATACAGCAAGACTCTTACCTGGGTTTTTTTTCCACCCTCAGAAATGTGTCCGTAAGGACGAGGTGGACAGTAAGACCCTGGACCAGAAGAAAACCCTGCAAAGCAGCAACGTTTCCAAAGCTGCAAACGAAAACGACGAGTTTGAGAAGCAAAGGATCGCCGCTATTGCTGAAGTAGCAAAAAGCAAAGAGGTGGGGAAAGTAGGAAATGGTGATCAGGGTGGAAAAAGTACAGAAAAATTATGCTTAGGGAAATTAGAGGGTGTTGTGTCATACTCGTACATCACTGAAAGTGAAAATTATATTCGAGTAAAAGTTAAAAATCGCACTGCACTGCACTTTACACTTTAATGTAGTATTCAGTTACATTTACATTTACGGCCTTATCCAGAGCGACTTTGGAAGTTTGGACACACCTTCTAATTCAGTGTTTTTCTTTATTTTTATGACTTTAAAAGAGACTGGATAATGAT
>JAQQZX010000007.1:21009633-21019829 GCA_030068355.1 Notoglanidium maculatum
CTGGTTAAGATAATGCCGATTGTACCATCACGGTAAATGGTGGCTACTTTGAAGAATCTAAAATATGAAACATATATTGGCCTTTTTTTTTTTTTTTTTTACACTTTTTTGTTTACCACATAATTCAGTATATGCCATACGTGTCGCTTCATAGATTTGATGTATTCAGTAATGTTTTACAATGTCGAAAGCAAAAAAAATAAAGAAAAACCTATGAAAAAGAGTAGGGGTGTCCAAACTTTGGGCTAAGAACCATCACACTAAAAACTCTGTTGGCAAGTAATACAGAAAGGTGAGTTTTTTTTTTTTTAAGTGAAGAATAAATAAAGTGCTTGTCCAAGTACTTCCGATAGAGGTAGGTCTTCCTTGTACCTTGAGAGATGGTGGAACCAGTCGAGCACCAGGGTTGTTCGAAAGTAAAACGTTAATTATTTTTAACTGGAATTATTTTTTTAGTATGGACTGGTGACTTTTTAATTACTTTAACATAATTGACAATTCGTCCCAAGAACATGCCACTAGCTATAAATGGAGAAAATGTCGAATGCATCGTGTATTAATAAATTCAAAATTGTAATTGGGCAAATTGCTGTGGCATAAGAAGATTAAAACACTTCAGGATGTGCCGTTATTGGGGGGGGAAAATAAACAATTTTGACGTTAATCACTCCAACCTGCCGTCGATTATTTTCCTATAATGCTGTAATGCTATGCTTTTTTTTTTTTTTTTTGTATATCTCCCATCCCTAAGAGGCGGAGTTAGTGTTTATCCTGGTTCTTATGGCAAATGAATGTTACAATATCTAACCACATCACATTTGTTCATTTGAATTTGTACAAGTAAAAATTATAGTATTTTTTTCATGGTAATGGCTGAGAGTACAAGTATTAATTTTAAATTATGAAGTACATTCACTTGATAAATTGTATTGATAGTGTGTTCCACTGTGTGTTTTCAGGACACTTGCATACATTAGAGCACTTTACTGAGCGTTGCTGTAGACTTTATAAAGCAGCGGTTAATTGCAGTGTAATTTAGATGAATATTTTATGCAGCCCCAACGACTCGTTATTCTGGCTCGTTGCTCCGACTCGTGCTGTCGGGAATCTTTTGGCAAGGTGGAAATATGAAAACGGCTCTTCGGTCTAATTCATTTAGTCGCTGAGATTTTTGCAGCCACTTGTAGATGGAAAAACTTATTAATGTAATAAGTAATTGGCTTGTCTATTCGTATAATTTCAGCCTTGGGCTCAGAGTGAGCGTAATAATTCTCACACAGGACAAAAAAAAATTGATTCGAAATGAATAATGAAAAATGTAATTTCCTATGTTCGGGAAATGAATGATTATTCCAGCCTGCCATCCATCACTTTTTTTTCTTTAGATATTAAAATATGCTGTATGATGTTCTGTATAGATCTGTGCACTTGTTCTGTTGAGGAATATTGCTTTAACTTCCCCAGTCGTCTGTTCCCTACAATCCTTTGATAAACATCTGTCGTGTTTTGCCTCTGCTTGTCTGCAGACTCGGACGTTTGGTGGTGGAGGCAATGCAGGGAGCAATCTCGCCAATCCGGGTTACACTTCCAAGAACCGAGACACTTACCAGAAAAAAAGAGAGGAGCGAGATAAGAGCGGAACTGAGAGCAAGCCAGAGGGAGTGTATCGAGAGCTGGTATGAGTTGGCGTCACTTTTATCTTAAAAAAAAAAAAGTATTTCTTTAGTATGATATATATGATATGACATAACATAAGTTCAGGTTTGTTGAATGCGAATGGCTTCGGTGAGATAAAAGTAGGGTCCTTAGCGAGATAAGACGATGACTAGTCAAAGGGATTGTTTTCCTCGCCTTTCTTTCCTCCTCTTCAGGTGAAACCCTTTTTGTATGCCGCTTTTGCATGACGAGACTTTTCTTAAAGGTTTTCGGAACAAACATTTCCAAGTAGTTTTTAAATCATTGCCGATCAACATATAGTGGCTGTGTTCCAAATGACATACTAGGCATGCAATTCATTTTAAGCCCTGATTAAACGCAAGTGTAGAGTGCAGTATGTAGTACGCGGTATGTAATACACTGTAAACACTTTAGAAAAAAAGCGTTCCACTCAAATGTTTAGATAACAAAACATAACTTTTGACCATTTGCAACTTTAACTACAGCATGTTGACTGCATTTTTGCATTGATAAATTTATTTATTTTTTATTTTTTGCAAAAACTTTTATTGTGAAATCCCCTTGGAACTCCCTGTATGAGTTAACTACGGTAAGCGAAGCGAGATGCCACAACGGATTCTCATGTTTTTGCACCGTGTACGTCTGGATAGCTTGTAGATATGTAGCTTTTGTTTATTTGACAATACAATTTATTTAATAAAGGGTCATCACAGAATTAAATTAAAAAAATTTTATGGGTAATTGGTACCTAATTGGTACATTTTGGATTCGGTTCCCAATCCTATGTAGTACACATTATAGAGTATGCATTATACGGTATACAATACTCAATTTGTAGTACACAGAATTTGTGTGTGTGTAGTGCAGTTCCGAAATTACGTTTGTGAGCTTTTGGTGGTGCTTCGCAATAAAAGCCGAACACGCAAAGCTGTTATGTGTGTTGTATACCCTACACACTGGCGCAGAATTCAATATATAGTGTCCTCCTCTCATTGCCAGTGGCTTCATGAGTCCTGTATAATTCCAGGTGGACGAGCGGGCTCTAAGGGATATCATGGAGATGGGTTTCAGTAAAGAGGCATCCAGACAGGCACTGCTGGACAACAACAATAACGTGGAGACAGCACTTAACTCCCTGCTTGCAGGAGCCAGCCAGGCCAAAGCAGCCCCTGTGGAGGCGAGTCGCCCACCGCCCAGAGGTAGAATCATTATTCATACAGCTTCAGAAAAGAGCGTTCCTTTTTTACGCTGGTGCTTTAAGCTGCTCCACGCGGTATTTCTGGATATGTGGAATTTTATACCATGTCAGAGTCAAACCAATATGATTTTTTTTGGGTGGTATCGTGACGCTGGTCTTCTCTTTATCAGGCAAGGGGAGAGGTCGAGGAAGATCAAGGCAGGATGATGAGGAGGATGGAGGAGCGAGACCCTCAGGGCCTAGCACGCTCTTCGACTTCCTGGAGTCTAAAATGGGATCATTCTCTATTGATGGTAAATGGAATGTGTGCTATTTGAGGGCAGTGAAACAGCCAGTGCAGTAACATCATGTTTATGACAGCGAGGTCTTTTATTTATTGTCTTTCATGTTGGGGGAGGAAACCCGCTGACTTTTTATCTGTTTTTATTTAAATGTAAATAATGTGTATATATATATATTTATGGTGTAATGTGTATGCCTTTCTGTTGGATGGCAATTTTGTCTCTAATATTAGAAAAATGGTGTGAGTGAAGGATACCTGGGCTAAGAATTTTAGGTCATTTTTAAGGAATAAATCCCCGTTCTGCTGCTACACGATTACACGTGCATGCCATAACATGTAGACGGAAATGCCATTGTAGCCAAAGTTTAGCATGAATAACCTATGTGACATCTCTGTTAATGGGTTTTCTCTTTGAGCCATTTAAAATTTTCCACTTTTAATTGAACCTCTAGAGACGAAGAAACAGCCACCACAGAAAGCGCAGGAGCATCCAAGCAGGACAAGCATCCAAAATCCCGATCACGTCTCCCGAGAAACCTCTCAGAACAAGCAGCCTTGCCGAAATGAGGGACGGGCGCAGAGGAACGACCGACCCCCTCGCTTCCAGAGAGACAACGATTTCCCCAAACCCAGCATGGCCGAATTGATTCCCCTAATCCCCTCGCAGATTCAGAGATGGAACGACGGTGAGAAAAGAGGGAGAGGCGGAGTCGAGCAGCGGAAAGACGAAAGAAGAGACACAAAGGGCGGCCACACAAACTCTACCTTTACAGGAAACCAGAGGTCAAAAGGTCAACAGGGTCAGTCTGCGAACTTTTACCAGGGCTCAAAACGAGACCGGGGTCTGAGAGAGCTGGACCACGCAGGTGGATACGATCAATATAAAAAGAACCAAGCAAATGGCCCACTGGGACCCAAACCCTTAGAATCAGCTGTGATGGACAGACCTGAACCCCACAGCAAGAGGAAAGGCAGGCCAGACAGACCTAACTCCGCCTACTTCGATAGGGAAACGACGGGCAACTGGAATTCTCTACACGTACCCGGGATGAAGGACTCTACCAGTATACATGACGGGGGGCAGACGCACGCCAATAAAGGAGGTGGGAATTCGAACACGCTTCTCCAAAATGGCGATACGGAACCCAGACGCACGGGTCCCATCAAACCACAGACTTCAGGCCCGCCTCAGAAGAACAACAGCTTTTACAACTCCGCCCCCAAGAAGAGGTCAGGACCCATCAAAGGTCACAGAGGGTCAGAGATGGGTTATCAAGCAGAGAGTGGTAACCATGGAAACTGGAAATCTGGTGACCAGTGCCTTGCACTTTACTGGGAGGACAACAAGGTCAGTAGAATGTCAGTTTAATTTCATGACACTGTGATGCATGATATGATCATTTCTTTTAATTCCAATGCTTAAGTGTGTTCAAAGTATCGACACTACCTGTGACACACTCAGATTGAATATAATGACATCATGAGTATCTTCATATGGACCAGCCCTAACATGAACCTAGCCCTTACATGCATATAGAAACTTAGATCTAATAATTATTTTTGAAAAATGAAGCCTAAAAACAGTTCACAACAAATAGAAGTAGAATGAGCATCAACATCTTTTAATTAAATCACTGGTATTGCTATATGACAATCAAAATCTGAGGAACTTCAGATTACCTGGGAAATAAAAAAAAAACAACCCAAAGATTAATTCACTCCAAAACATTTTTGATTGACAGACTTCTGAAACTAAAGTTTATCAAATCTTTTATACCTAAAAAGCAGAATTGAAAGCAGGATGCCTTCCTGTCATTCATCAATGATCCTTTGAAAGGCATAAAATGCAGGGTAATGGCATATAGAGTGAAATTTGAAAGCTCTAAATGGTTCTTAATATATGCATTGTTTTTCAAATGTGTGTTCTTTACCACTTTGCTTGTTTCACCACTTAAATCTGTGTATATTCCCTCTATAGGTTAACCTTAATGTTAATGTTCTTCTTGTTGTTGTTCCCCTGTGTGCAGTTCTACCGGGCCGTGATTGACGCTGTGCATCCCTCAGGCTCTACAGCCGTGGTGGTGTTCAGTGACTACGGCAACTGCGAGGAGGTCTTGCTTCAAAATATCAAACCTGTACATATGGACACATGGGTGAGCACATGATGATGATTATGCACAATTGCACAGCTTTAAATGAAATATAGAGGTGTAAATGGAACTAAGTCAAAAGCAAATCAGTTACATTCATACATGCCCTGACAGGCAGCTGTTAACGATATTAACGACTGTTCTTTAACCTGCTGTCTTTTACACAGGACGAGGACGACATTTACTACGAGACTTCTCTGGAATTCCGACGGGGAGGAGACGGCCAGCCCAGACGCACTCGACCCACGCAGCAGTATTACCAGCCTCCCAGAGCAAGGGACTGATGTTTGGTGAGCATGCAGCTGTCGGCGCACTTTGAAGCCCACACATTCCTTAAAATGGTGGTATCATTTAAATGTAGTTAAATGGTTTAATATTTGAATACATTTGAATATCAACTAAGCTGTCTTTCTTAAGCAAAGAACCACAAGGAGTCAAAATTACGTTTTTATTATAAACTTTAATATTCCGGTTTGCTTTTATTCCTTTAAAATTAACATCACTGATATGTAGTTAGTCCTGAATCCTAAATGCCTGTATATGCTCACTGCATAGGGTAGAAATTGTAGTGTATAGTGCTATTTGCATCTAATATGATTTTATTTACTTAGAGTCCTGCCTCCTGAGAATTTCTGTTATAACCTTCTTACACGAGTATAATATGCTGTAAAAGCATCCATTATGCATGTTTGTACATCAAACTACAAGAAAATTTGCCCAAGATTTTTATTTTTTTTTGCTTTTGAATTTGTGCATGTTTACATATTATGCATACATGAATAGATCTACTCCAAATCCTTACACTTGTATTACACTCCTCTGTACTACACTGATACTACTAACACACAAACATGCGCACACAACATGACATTTTGTCTAAAATGGCAGTTTTTCCTATTTGCTGTCTCGTGCTTGTCTCTTTTGCTCTGATCTGCAAACGGAGTGAATTAGACTTAATGGGAATATATTTAATGCACAGCCTGATCAACAGCCAGAGCCTCTGTAATTACCCATCATGCAGTATGCTTGCTAGCCTTCGTGTAATAATTTATAGATATTTTTTTTTAAGATATTTTTGCCCACCAGTACCCAACCATTTTGAATCTGTGCATTCTCATGTTGTGTTGTGTTAAATGACGAGTAGCTGTCATGAGCTCTCTACAGTTCCAAAGTGGTGTGACTTCTTTTGAAGCCGTTATTACTGCATTATCTTTTTCAGTTCTAATGTTTTATGTAGTATATAAATGTGCAAGAAAGCACATCTTGCATCCAAATTCACAAAACCAACGGAAGTGTTGGACATGACGTAGCGCTCATGGGTCAGACTTCCACTGCACATGCCCAGCATGCCATTATCTATCAGGAAACGTTTGAGGAAAGGGCCAACACGAGTGCAAATGCGGCTAAAACGTAATGCTTTTCACCCCTTTTATTATTAGTATCGGTGTGAACTAGACCTGAGTCTGGTTAAACTTCAAGATGCATTTGTTTCATGTCTGTTCGGCCATTTTTATATATACCCATGTGTCCGGCGTCAGACGCCGCATTAGCAAGTCTGTTTGAGAAACTGAACAACTCCACGAATGTGTTTGATGTGTGTGTTTGATGATGTAGCTACACGAGTCTTGTAACTCCAGTGCAAAACACAAAAAACAAACAAAAAAACAAAACCCTAGTACATCAAAGTCTTTGCCGATGGACTGTATATGGGATGTAGCATTTGATTTTTGGTCAAATGATCACTTTATGGAGGCAGAGCAGCATGTAAGCAATGTAACAATGGTATGTGTTTGTTCCCTCAGGCCAACGCTGGGAAGGCACATGCGTGATCAACGACCCGATCTCATCTGAAACTGCGGCTTGAGAGAAATCAACCAAAACACACTGGCGGAAGACAAACTCCGTCCTCTCTCTGTCTCTATCTCTGTGAAGTGTAGAAGGAGAGAGCTGAAAGGGCTTGCTGCACTAGCTGAATCCACAAACACATACGTGTGTTAATGTGATAATGCAAAAGGCTGCTGTAGGTGTTGACAATTTTTAATCGTACGTGGTTATAATAATAATTATAAAAACAGTGCAACCATATTACTCCAGAGTCGTCCGTGTCTTATTACACATCGTGCACATCATTTCAGTGACGTTATGTAATAGTAATTTTTTCACCCGGCCATGTGGAGTGGTTGTGCGTGGTAACGGTTCCTTATGCCACATGTTGTACTGAATTCAGGTACTCTTCCTAGTCAGGTAGCAGATGTACCAAATAAGGAGATGTGGGTGGAGCTAGAAACAGTGCAGGCCATTGATTGGTCAAACACAGTGCTCACAAAATCATCAGAATCACTTCCACATCTCAGCCAGCTTCCTGTTCACTATATATGCTCACTACATAGGGTATAATATAAGGGTAGAATGGTAGGTTAATAGAACACCATTTGAGATTCAGGCAAAAAAAACACGGCTCATTGAGTTTGTGTTTCTTTTTACCATTTGCACTTACCATTTTCTCAATCAACAAACATTATTAAAGTATTGGTACCATTGCCTTAACTAACACTGTCTAGTACCCGATAGCAAAACAAGGTATATCAGTTCAATTCAGTTTTATTTGTATAGTGCTTTTAACAATGGACATTGCCACAAAGCAGCTTTAAGGAAATATACAGTATATATTTTACATTTTTGAATGTGTAAATTTATCCCTAATGAGCAAGCCTGTGATGATGGTGGCAAGGAAAAACTCCCCGAGACAACATGAGGAATAAACCACCTTGCGAGGAACCAGACTCGAAAGGGAACCAATCCTCATCTGGGTTACACCGAATAGTGCGTTTATGAATCATTTCCTTCTATAACTCTGTACTGTATGGTCAAAAAAAATTGCAAATGTGTAACCAGGAATTTCATTACAGTTTTACCGTGAAGTCTATTTTGTTGACGTTAACGACTGTTCAATGATGGAGACTTGAATGCAGTAGGTCTAAGCCATCAAAGCAAAACTGTTTCTATTCATTGCAGTCCCAAGCCATTCAGATTTCTATTCCAAGTCAAGGAAATCAATTTGAGAGTTCTACATTAGTTGACTACACATTCTCAGCATTAGTCTCCTCTCGTCAACTTTAACAGGAAGCATGATGTGACGGGAAACGCACGCAGGGCCTCCTCTAGGATTCGGTTTAGTAACTGTACCACGCTACTGCAAGGTCTAATATTATGTAGCAGCAAACACCTCATGCCTAATCACCTGTCAGCTGCAGTGTTGTCTCTGCGTAAGCGCTCGACCACTGAACACCGGTTAATATTCAACAGGACTCAAATCTGCCCTGCACCAACCATCTGTCGCACTCATCCCAATGTTTAACGCGGAGCACCATCCTGTCATCGCACATGTTCCCGATCACTCACGCTTGGCTTGCACGACAAACCAGGTGTGGTATGAATGAAGAATGTCAGATCAGCTTAATAAGAACTTCTGCTCTTATTAAGATTTTACTGTAGTGGGATTAAACCATGAACAGCTCTGGATGTATACGAGAGTTAATAGAGTGCAACTCAGTCCTTTTCCTGGTAATAATGTTGATGGCCTGCACGTTGTGCTCGTCTTGTATGTCTTTTGTTTATCAGTGACCCTCTGAGGCTTGCGCCATCCCTCCGAGTTCGTTTGCCGAAGTCGGCCAAGCGCGTTCCTCTCACGTAAACTGATCGCATCTGTCTGAAACAGAGAACCTCTGTGTTGAGGAGAGCTCATTTTTCACATTACAAAAGGCATTATGGGCAGCTTCTCAACCATGGATGGCATGTGGCCAGGACTGATTGGGTTTTTAAGAGCAGTACAGACAGAGCGTGACGTATTTCACATCCGGACTGCATCCAAGGTGACATAGGGAAGAAAGATGGATGGAGAATGTACATTTGGTGAGCTTTGGTGATTAAGGTAGTTTACCTTGTAACTTGTAGCACGTCTCAATTATTAATGTCTTGTAATATGGACACTGTGTGGACAATCAGTGAGAAGCCATTACATTTCCACTAATTAGAAACAACAAATTAGAGCAGGGTCTCTCATCTCACCCAACTGGAGTAAGACGAATGTCCATCTGGAGAACGCAGCTGGGGCTAATGCTTGTGAAGAACTGCACCTTAACACACCATCCATTAATTCCAATGAATAATCTGTAATAATTAAAAGTAGCAAAGCCATTTGAATCTTACAGCTTAGGAGTTGATGAACGTTTTTTTTTCTTAACATACACTATATGTTTTTGTTTTTTTTTTTACTTCAGTCAAGTCACCATATGGCTTATGTTTCACATCAAAGACGCTGGGAGTTGATTTATAAAAAAAAAAAAAAAAAAAAGTTGATAACAGGAATTGTAAATGAAGAGTCATCTCCAAGGCATTGGAATCGATTCTACATTCTGAAATGATTCATCTTCCATAAACATGTCAGCTAAATTTAGTATCTGAGTGAGTCAGCCAGTGGATATTGGCCTTTATTTTGAATTTGACTGCTCCCAGTTGAACTAATAAGGGCTTGAAATGTGATTCTCTACCAACGAAGGAGACCACCGGTCATACTAAAATATTATTGCAAAAAAACAAACAAACTGTGTAAGCAGTAAACATTGTACAGAATACCATGACTGTAAATTACTGTTTTGAAAAAAAACTTCATAAAACTCTCATGGCAGGAATATTGTACTGTAGTTATTGACTTATTTAATATTTAATTCAACCCAAAGAAGTCTTTTGACTTGAGTAGAATGAATTGTATGAGCTGATTGAAGAAATATTTTTAAATTAATATTTTTCGGCGCGGCACGGTGGTGCGGTGGTTAGCACTGTCGCCTCACAGCAAGAAGGTCCTGGGTTCGATCCCCGGGTCACCCAG
>JAQQZX010000007.1:21031185-21052894 GCA_030068355.1 Notoglanidium maculatum
CTGTGGTGGACTGGCGACCTGCCCAGGGTGTACCCCGCCTCTCACCCCAAGATGCTGGGATTGGCTCCAGCTTCCCCACGACCAAGATGGATAAAGCGGTATAGATAATGGATGGATGGATATTTTTTGGTAGTAAGTCTATTTTGAAAAATAAATCCGATTAATTGATTCGTTGGGGAAAAAAACAAGAAAATATTTTTTAAATAGATACTTTATTTTTGGTATTGAACACATGTCTAAATTTACCCAGTTAAGTGATTAATTAAAAAAACCTGGAAATTAAATCAATCATTATTTTTGGTATTTGGTATAGTTTGAAAAAACTGGCTAATTAAAACAAAAGGAGATTTTAACAAAGTTTTTTTGGTATAAAAGTGCTACTGGGAAGCGTTAGCTGGAGTAGGAATTGTAGGCGAGCCGCAAAGCAATTTCCTTCCACTTGTGCTTCCTCTGACAAACCCATTAACTTCAGTGTGTGTGTGCATGTGTGTGTGTGTGTGTGTGCGTGCTGGGCCTAATCGCCTCTCATTAGCTTCACAGTTAGAGGATGTCACAGTGGCACCTGATTCAGCCTGATTATATTAGCTAATCTGAAAAAGCCAAGACATAAAAATGAGGCAGGACCGAATTTAAGCAGCGATTCTGCCTTTATAAATGCTGCTCATGGTGACATTAATATTGCAAAATCTGACATGAATTCTTTTTGTTCTTTCTGGATGACTTAATTTGTACTGTAATTCTAAAGTATAATTAAAAAAATAAATAAATAGCTCATGCATTGATAAGTGAGTGGGAACATTATGACCCATTTATTTAAATAATGCATTTCCAAAAGTCTTGATGCAGATTTACAGATGAGTTGATCGTGCTTCTCATTTTCCTTCAAATTACAATTGATCAGCTGATCATGATGTTGAGGGCTGCCATTGTTTTCTTGCTTTCTTTCTCATTTCTTATTTCACTTCTGACTGTGAGATTCCCCTCACATAACCGGCCCGATCTGTCAGGATTATCGCATGCATGTTGTGATTATCCGTGTCTTTTTACGAAGAATGATGGCTTTTTTTTGTTCTCGTGTTTTGGTTTGAGCAATGAAAACAAATTCCTACCATACCTGACTAGAACTCTCTGAGACGACATGGGCGTGAAGGAAGATCAGAGCTCTAGTGAAAATGTGTCTCCTTTGCATTCTTTTCTCATACAACACATTTCATTACATCTTATATTATTGACAACAACAAGTGAAAAGTAGAATCTTTGAAATATCTACATGAGTTTCTTAGTATTGGCTACGTCCTCTTTTTGCTTTAATGACAGTGCGCACTCGAGCCGGCATGGACTCCACAAGTTCGTGCAAAACCTTATGATCCATTTCAGGTTAAATCCGTCAGGGTGTCGTCTGAACAGGTGCTTCAATAGAAAAGATTAGGCATGAGGAAAATCAGACCTTTTGTACAAAGCAGTTAACATGGTCAAGATCACACTTCTGCTCAGATTTAAATAGGCATCTTGAAATAGTGCAGAATCTTGAATATTAAATATTCAAGATATTGAAAATGTACATTCTTTCTTTTTAAAATTTTCTTACATGTGATCTTACAGGGAAGTAATCATACTATTTGTCCAGAGAAGGATGTTTTTTTTCTCATTCCAGAACACTTTGTACATGACAGGGAACAAAATATGGAACTCCCAGAATGTCCCAGTTTAGGTATAGTAGCAAAAAAGTCAAATGGCAATGAAGAAGGTACACGATAAATGCATTTATAGTCATATTTAACATTGTGGAACATCCATGAAGCACGTTCATTCCTGTTATCACTTACTTTATAACACCTGTAAACACTCCTTCCCTCAAAAGCCTATTTTTTCCCAATAGTATTTACGTTAATAATATAAAACACACAGCTTGTCGTGTTAGTGAGAAAGCATCAACATGCTGTGTGGTGACACTGGAGACTCCTTCCATAAATGTTAAATAAATACTTGACTGAAAATATTATAATTCGTAGTTAAATTACACCAATGTTTTACAATCCATTTATTGTTAGCTGTGGGTTATACAGATCATGATGATCTGTTACCATGGAAACTATACCATCTTAAATGATAGGATGTGATTTGTTCATGCTGCTGCTATTCAGGACCCTCTGACCAATCAGATTTCAAGAATTCAGCATTGCTGTGGTATAACATATGATTCAAACCTGTTAAAACAGAAAGCTTTTTATGGATTGTTTTTCTCTTTCTCTCTCTCTCTCTCTCTCTCTCTCTGACACACACAGGTCTTTTCTGCTCTGTACAGAGCTCCTTCAGTCTTCCCTCTCTCTTTCCCATGCCTCTTTCCTTCCCAGTGCCCTACTGGAACCTGATCAGGTGCGGTAACAGGAGGAGAAATGTTTTTCTAGCCGTGCTCTCCTCCTCGTTCCTTGTCGTAAACATCACAGTGACATATGAACCATGTGGGTCCGGGCTGTGATGTCCTTTTTTTTGTTGTTTTCCCAGGGGAACATCGGCATACAGAGGAGCTATACGAACCAGACTGAGTGAGGCATATGGTACACGGAGCAAATTACACCTCCAACAATAAATATGCAAGAGTCAGCTCCGAGTCGTGGTCTGCGGATGGGGACGGGGATGGGAATGAGGAGGGGGAACCAAAGCCGAAGTTTTTTTTAATCCTTGGAGCAAACTTCTGCAAAGTGAATCAAAGGGGAAGAGTTTTTTCCTTTTGTTGTATATCAGTTCCAAAATGTAGACCCTTGTAGACCGCCTACGGAGTCTGAGTGTCGAATTTGGTCCTGTGAAAAAGAGAAACCAGGCCTATGAACACTGGATTATAAACAGAATTTATTTCAAGAGATAAGCTCATGACCTAGTTTTGCTTCAGAACTTTTTTTTTTTTTTTTTGGGCTGTGGGATGGAGATTAGGAGTTTTGCATTCGTTTGATTACGCATTTAATCATGTCTGACTTAGACTTCATAACACTTTACAGTAAGTAACTGATACATTAGTTAACATAGCTAACAAACCATGAAAGCGAGCATTAATAGACCACATTAGCAAAGTAACTAACATAGTATTAACTGATTACCTCCATGAACATATAGCAGTTAACTGTAACTTCAGAATAACAAGATTTTAATATTTACACCTTGTAAGGCTATAGGACTCGAGAAAACTTTTTTTTTTTTTTTGTATTGACTGCTATTGACTAAATATTTTATAGTATAGTTTTCATTTAATACTAATATTTTAATTGGTGCAGATGTGAGTCAAAAGAACTCCCGCTTCTGCCTCTGAGAAACCATTCACAATTTTGTCATTTCGTACTTTTTTTTTTTTTACATTTTGTGGTTTTGTGAGCGTCACCTCCTGCAGATGAGCTGTAGCGTGCACGCCATTTACATTTTACAACTGATTGGCATTCGTCATCATGAGTAGGAAGAAATTCAGCGTTAACAAAGGGTTTGTAAATCTGGTGGATATCTTTTTAGCTTTATTTGACATTACACACATCTTTAATGAAAAATTCATAAATGAGGCCTGAGGTAAGGCTCATATTTAACAGTTTAATAACAATGGAACTGACATGTCTCTGTCTCAATATTATGCAATATTGCAAGAGGGGACATAAAGCAACTCTAACCAAAGGTTAACACACTTCTGCCTCGGGTACATTTTTCATTAAACCTTACTTGATTGTTGAACTGAACTTAGGAACTCTTAATAAATCCTATAATCCTGCAGTAGCAGACATATGAAGCTGTTTCCTGTATGTATGCGATGTTCTAACTTTATACTGATCTAATCCAGATCCATTTCTTCTCCTTTGTATGGAAATGTCGCTGTGCTCTTCAAATCTACTTCATTAGAATATATAGTAATGAGCAGTATTGATGTGTTGCAGCGTCGGGCTGGGTGGGTTGCTCTCTCTGTGTGTGTGTGTGTGTGTGTGTGTGTGTGTGTGTGGTAAAAGAGAACCCGAGTTGAATCTTTTCTCCAGCTAGTGGCAGGGCTTAAAAGAGTAAGAGATTCTGTTCACTGAAGATAAACATGTTTACTGTGTGAAGACGGCCGTGCTGGGCTTGCAGGAGCTGTCCTGAGGCCATTTACTATCCTGGCCTTCTTACCACAGTGTGTGTGTGTGTGTGTGCGCATTTGAGTAAGTGAAAGAAAGAGAGACGGAGTCAGAATGTACTATCGCTGCCAAAGAAGGAAAGACAGAAAACAGTCTAAAACATCTATCAGTAGATGGACAGATAACTTAAATTCTTTCTTTTCCTCACTTACATATTCGAGACATGCAACATGGCCCGTGTGTGTCAAATTAGATGACAGAGGCTCGCTTTGAGTTCAGAGGTGAAAAGGCTCCAGTGCCTTTATGAGAGGAAGGTGCTTGCTTCTAAAAAGCACCAGGGTTGTTTATCATGTCCCGGGTTATTAAATGTGATGTACGAGCATCATTACAAGGTTTAAAATTCTTCATAAAGCTCAGGTCTAATTAATATTGAAGACTCCAGGTTTTGAATTCCTGACTAGACCCAGCGTTGTTCCAGATGCAGTGTTTGCTCTGTACTGTGTATGAAAATGAGGCAGACTTTGTCTCTCTATGGCTTTGCTCTTTTCACGGTGTGCTGTTCCTGGCACCAAAGACTGCATGACTGGATTATTGAAAAACCTTCTTCTTCACAAATATCTAGGATAGCACGTCTTATTTTCACATCTCTTTCTGTGTTTGCGCACCTATTAACTGTCCAAACTAGCAGTAGTGTGTGTAACATAATGCCGCTATCAGTATCTGTATGTTTTTAGTGCTTCAAATCTTCTGTATTTTGATTTAAACCTGAAGTAGGTGGGGCCTAAACCATTTTTTTTCATATCAAATGTAAACCCTAACACTATATGCTCAGAAATATTGGAAAATACTGGGGGAAATATCATCAGGTCAGCATGGTGTGTGAACTCTGACAGTTCCTCAACTACATCACTGTAGTTCAAAATTGGCCTCAACGATGGGTGTGCAAATCTTTTCTATTTTATCCTTATTTTTATTTTTGTGTGTACTTACCTACAATATTTTTCAACAAATTGGTTCTACCTCCCAAAATATAAGCAAACTATTAACCTAATTCAAACCACTGCCTCCCTGACCAGGCAGTTACTAAGGATGAATGACTGAACGTATCACGTTCACGTTAATACACATGGACTTTGTTTGTCCTCCGAGCTACATATCTGACACTCCTGTATCAGACTAAAAGAACCCTACTTGTGACCTAAATCAGATGCCCTGTGAACCTTTCTGGCAAGCTTTCTAAATAAAAAAAACATGAAAAGTGCACTTTCTATTAATATATGTATTCATTTTTAGGTTCCATCCCTAGTTGCACATCTCATTATAGAATTTTCAGATATTTGTACATTTCTGATGATGGACTTGGAGGTTCATTCAGTTCAATTCATCTTGGTCAGTGGATCTGGAGCTTAACCCGGAACGCTGGGTGGGAATACACCCTGGATGAGACACCAGTCCATCACCATGCACACACACTCACTTTCACACATTTGTTCATACCTAGTTCCCCAATCATCCTACATGTTTGAGGGAGGTGGGAGGAAACCCAAACAAACAAATCTCGGACAGGACATGCTATGAAACGTCACAGCTCCTGGAGCTGTGAAGCAGCAACCCCTATGCCGTCCTAGCGGTTGATCAGAAAAGAAAAAAATTCAACTTGCAATTTCTGTAGCTTAATAGATAGTCCAGAAAAGTCACTATAAAAACAATAGAAAAGAGAGATGGCACTGACCTTTGTGGCATTTCCTTAATAAACTAATTCTCCACTTTGGAAACTTCTCGTTTTGTAAACATGAAACAATTGTATTGGCCCGCATCCTGCTTCCCTTACAATAAAGAATAAAGCCCAAACGGCTGGATTTTAGCCGAGAGTCGACCACATGGATTGTTTATGAGGGCTTGAGCCCTTGCTTGATCCGAACACTTAAAAAAAGATCTTTAATGAAACGGATGTGGCTGGCCTGTTGCTAAAAAACAGCTGCTGGATTTAATTACACTTGGGCTTCTTGTTCTCAGCGAAAGGAAGAGGAGGAAAGTGCCAGCACAAAGCTTCTGTTTGTTTGCAGTAGTTCATGTCTGTGAAGTTTTTCTCTTTCTCCATGGACTTCATTAGGAACCCGTGTTATGACCAGTGAGAAATACTGAAATCATTTCTTTTTTCCTCCCTTTTTTCCAGTCCTCTGTGCTCATGTTTCTCTTTTCCACTACGAGGTCCCTTACATCACTTTTATATTATTTGTCTTGTATCAATATCTATTGTTCATAGCAACACTATAGTTTGAGTAGGATTAAGCTTTTAATCAAAGTATTACATCTTATTAACGATGTAAATTCCTTTAGTTTCCATTCGTTACTTTCAGCTGATTTGCAGTTCAGAGGCTGCCTGTTTTGTTAGCACGCGGCCGTTTATCAACTTCACACACTTAATGAATATGAAATGGAGCAGAAGCCTTGTGGCAGAGATGGAAGACGTGTGTTTTTTTGCACATTTATGCACAAAGGGAGTAAAGCTGCTTTTTAGAGATTAGCATTATGCTAGTTTGGGAAGTTTCCCGAGCAGATTGTTTACTGTCTTCAGGTGTTCATCAGCTCCTGAGCACTTTTCCTGCATGCCAATTTTTTTTGTCCCTGTGTCTGATAAGAATGTAAAGGAGGTTGACACTGCATGAGAACGTGACTGCAGGTGACCTACACTTTATACTCAGGACTCGTTCAAACCCTTCTTGCACGGTAGCTGAACTTCAAAACCCATGCAAAATTTTCAATCTGGTGGACTTCACAGTACAAAGGAGCTTCTGTCCTGGATACTCACGTTCCCCAGTCAGCCCTGGACCGTGCGATATGGGTGATGTGTTCTGGAGCAATTTGTGTTTCTTTCTGGGAGTCTTGACAAAATCACTCTTGGGAATTCAAAGCATTCTTTAGATGACAGTGAAATGCGACAGGGAAGGATGACAGTGAACGGCTGAGTGCAGATGCACCTTTGACACCAGTGAGTCACAAATCTCTTGAGGCAAAAAAGCCTGTCAAGAGCAGACTGTAAAAAAAAAAAAAAAACTGCATCCATGATAGTCCAAGATACAATGATTATTTTACATATGCAAAAAAAATGTTTAACCAATTTTTAAATTGTCTTTACATTTTCACGTGCTTAACATCAACATTTTGAGATCCTTCTGCGTACATACAGTGCAGAATTATTAGCACTTAGTGTGGTGGTTAGTTAGCTTAATCTCTGACAAAAATGTCACCTTTAATTGAAGTAAATTTATTCTAAGAAAATAAATAAATAAATAACATTTTTGCCCACTGTAGCCTCAGTTTGTAGCCTAATAGGAGTGGAACCTGAAGTGCTGAAGGGCTTCTGTTGTAGCCCATCCCCATCTAGGTTCGACATGATGTAAGTTCTGAGATGCATTTCTGCTCACCACGGTTGTAAAGAGTCATTATTTGAGTTCCTTCCTTTTGTTTTTCATACCAGTCTGTATAAACTCTAGAGACTATTTTGTGAAATTCAGCAGCCCACCTGGCTCCTAGAACCGCACTATAGTCAAAGTCACTGAGCTCAAATTTTTTTTCAGTTTGCAACTGAAGCTCTTGACCATATACTTTATACAGTATAAACATAATCCAGGGAGTAACGAGGCAATGTACTTCAACAATAATAGCGAAAGTAGTAAAAGTCGAATGCAGTACACAACGTTTCTAGAAGAAACAGCAAAAGTGCTTTTTTTGGCTGAAGGAAGTGAAAGCAGAAGACATTCGAAATGTTTGATGAAGTAATGGCTCTTGTCAAAGCATGACATTTATTCTATGGAGTTATGACGGTGTAGATGAGTAATCAACATTCTCACGCTAATTATTTTAACAAAGTCAAACAATGGGCCACAATTATTGGCACCCACACCTTTAACGGTTTGTACAACATCCCTTGGGCAACGTGCAGTGTGCCTTCTCCTTTATGGGACTGTGGAACACAGAGCAATGAATCTGAAATATGAGACATGCAGAATCATTCCACATCATCAAGGGTCTGTAATCTGCCTTTGTGGAGTCTCCTTTTCAGCTGGATTTGGTTATATGTTTTGGATCACAGGCCCAACTATAGCTTCTTGTTAGAGGCAGCCAGATTAAAATATAAATAAAAATCTCCAGGTATTTCATTAAAATCTATGATCCTGTGTATGCTAACATCTTTCCCAGGGCTTTAGGAGGAAAATTGACTCCACAACACCACAGATTCTCCACCATACTTAACACACTTCATTTTACACCAACGCTATTTGGAGCGCTTTTAAACAAAAAGCTCTATTTTCGTCTCATCCGACCGTGGAACCCAGTTCCAGTGAATGTTCCAGTAATGCCCAGGTGCTACATTTGTGATTAGATAAAAGATAAACCTTTCTTCTGGATCTTCTAAATATTTTCTACTCTTCCCCATCGTGATGAATAAATTATTTTCTTCATAAGAATTCCTATGGCTGCCAATAACTGTGACACATCTGGTTTTGTTAAAATCAGATTAGATTTCTCTCATTTTCAGTGTGAGACGTTTTGTAACATTTGTTACCCATCTTTACTAAGGGTGCCAATAATTCTGGGGCTGATTCTATAACCAGACTAGAAACTTTCACGGCTATGTTTAGTTCCATTATCTGAACGAAGGTCATTGGAGGTTGTTTAAACCATAAAACCCATGCTCATGACAAAATATTTGCTCAAACGCCTCAGGCGAGCTACAATTACAATGACAAATGATCTGCGTGGCGAGTCGTCGGCTCCGAGTGCGGCGTTTTAACATGACTGTGTGTAAAGATCCTGATCATCACCACCTGTTACTCGGTGGATTTACAGCATGTTAATGATAGAAGAAAGCCTTAATGGGCTCTCGAGTACATCTGAGGTCAGAGATCCAGGTGTACTTCTTTTCTTCTCTATATACTAGCACTTACTGGCTCTAGACTGTCACTGGAGGTAAATGTTTAAGCTGACCCTAATGATAATTATAAGCAGTTCCCTCACTTGTTTGAATGGAAATTTTGAATCGTTGGGCCTCATTTATCAAGCTGTTAGTAAAGTTAGGTGTGAGTTTTTTGTAGGCCAAACCATACTAAAATGTCTAGCTGATTTTTTTTTTCATACTCATGTGTCTGTTGAAAAAGTAATTAAGCGTGTTCATGGCACAGATTTCTATTTAGTGATGCCCATAATACTCCAAAGACTCCAAAGTTCACAGAGAGATGAAAAGAAAATGGTGAAAGAACGCCTCCAAAGCATGCTGTGTGCCAGATCTTTCAGTAACGCACCTCCACCATTGCAGCGAGCTAGCTTGAATAAACACACTAACCTTTTACAGGGTGCCATTACATTTGTTTTAATTGAATGGCTAGTCTTATTTGTCTTAACTTATGGATTTGTTTGTCTGTTTTGTGCAAAATAGAAGTGGTACTTTAAAAATTTTGACAAAACAGAATTGCAAATGTGACTTAAATACTACTTCCATTTATGTTTTGTGAAATATTGCAAGTATAAAAACTTTTTGCGATACATGAGGTTTTTTTTTAAAATACACGTGTTTCCATTACTCGATTAAGCAAGTTAACCGAAACACATCTAGTGTGAAAATGAGATAAACAAGCAATTTAAAACTTTGCGACATAATCCCTATATGAAATTGCATTATGCCAGGGCATCGTTGAATTCTTAAAGGTGCAGAAAATCGGTGGTTTGTACACAGCTATGTCTCTGTAAACAGCGAAACAAAGAAACTGGCTCGGACCGAGCCACACAACACTATTCCAGCCAATCAGCAACAGGGGTTTATTCCAGCCAATCACAGGACAGGGGAAAGGGGCAGGAGGAAGACAGAGTCATTGTTGTTAGTGTCATTGCCTTGGCAATGTGTGTCCATGAATTGGGGGGGCGGAGCTTCTGAAGGAGTGCTGAAGGGAGGTGTGTATTTGTTTGACTGTTGAGTTCCAATATCAACAATTTTTCTCCAGAATCGATGACTCCATCTTTAAATTACAAGGCATTGATTAATTATCTCTAACAGCAGTACTGAAAGTTGTCAAATGGATTAAAAAAATGGCGTGTTTAATAAGAAATACTCAAACGTCTGAGCCTCTACATTTCTTAGCCTCTAACACACGAATGTCTTAGCCTCTAACTTTGTAGCTGATTATGAGATTGCTGTAATACAATTTGCCAATTTGGCCTGTGTGTGAGACTGCAGTAATGCCAAATTGGAGCAGATGTGAAGGGAGAATACGTTTCAAAGCTTCATCACTGAAAAGCTAATTAGCTAATGCAGCTGAACAGAATAAGTGGTTGACCAAATTAATAAATGAATGTAAAATACAACAAGGAAAACAGTAACGTGAGCAGAGATGTGGCCTTCCCTCATAGTGAATTTCAGCCAGACCGAACGTGTCCTTCAAGTCCTCCTTGTCACTGATGTCTTTTGTACGTTCAACCTTGTTTGTGCGAAGACCAGGTCACTTTCACACGAAAATACGGGTGTCACCCCGCAGCCTCAGATAGCTATCTTCATCTGACGCTCCTCGTGCTGTGTGAATATAACTAGCTCAGTGAAACGTGAGGGTCATAGCTGGGCAAAAACAGACCAGCATAATGCCTAACCACTTCTGAGTCATAGATCCTCATAAGAACAAACAAAACTAAACCTGTGACAGATTAATTAGCCGCTACAGTCTACTACTGACTTTTCTTTTGTAATTGCAGCACTTCGAATCTGCTCAAGTGGATCAGATTCAGTCCCAAGGTTCTGCTTGTGCTTGATCTGTTGGCTATCATCATAACCTGTCATAGAACCTGTACATCAAGGCAAAGCATAAAAGAGAATAATTATGGCAAAAGAATTCTGTGTATTTGGACATTTCTGTCTGAAACCACTGAAGGATGAACTGTTCTCTAGTATGCTTATATCATCTAGTGTTCTCTTGTTTAAATATTCAGTCAGATAGAGAGGTGTGTGACTACCTTGTGATTATGACATAAACAAATTTCTAACATTTTTCTTACATAGCTAGAATATTTTGCATTGTTACCAGGGAGGTGAACACTTCTATTAATACATACTGGGAGGAAGTAAAAATAAAAGTATTGTGTGGGTGTGTGCGTGTGTGTGAAAGTGGGTGTGAGGGAGAGTGTGTGTGTGCACGTGCGTGTGGGTGAATGTGTGTGTGGGCGTGGGTGTGCGCTTGTGGGTAAGCGTGCTTGTGTGTTCATGTGGGTTGGTGTGTGTGAGATTATGTGCACGTGTGTGTGCGCGTGTTTGCATGTGTGTGTGTGTGCATGTGGGGTAGTGTGTGGGTGTGCGTGTGTGTACCTGTGTGTGTGCAGGTGCGTGTGTGTGTGTGAGTATTCGTGGGTGTGAGGGTGAGTGTGTGTAGGTGTGTGTTTGCGTGGGTGAGTGTGCGTGTGTGTTCATGTGGGTTGGTGTGCGCGTGCGTGCGTGTGTGTGTGAGTGTGTGTGTACGTACACGTGCGTGTATGTGGGTGTGCATGCGTGTGTGGGTGAGTGTGTGTGTGTGTGGGTGTGCGTGCGTTTGTGTGTGTGCATGTGGGTTAGTGTGTGTGTGAGAGTGTGTGTGGATGGATGAGAGTAAAAAATTGAATCGAACTCCTTTTATATGCAGCCATTCGTCATCTGAGTCTGAGTTTCATTCAATTATTGTGTGATTGAAACAAAAAAGTCATTTAAACTCAACAGTTTAATCTGTATATTAAATCGTAGTAACTTGTGAACAATTATAAGATTTGAATCCAATCAGTGGAGGTTTCCACAAACTCAGGATCTCTTGTCGCAGTCACAGCTAAAAGGCTAAGGCCAGAATGGAGGACGTTTTCATTCCCAACATGTTTATATTTATATATTTATATATATATTTAGGATTTATATTCCTGTCCTGTTTTTGAGACCAGTGATGTGGCTGCTTTAAAGCTCGCACAATTACCTAGCTATGTATTTATGTTTAGCTAACACTCTAGTGACAGGCTCTGGTTACAAAACTGATTAGCTTATTTAATAGAAAACCAATGCAAAATTTAGTTTTTCTCAATGATTAAAAAACTGGTTAATTGATTTAGCAATAATAATAGTAATAATTTAGTAATTTGCTTGCATGTTACATCATAACCTAAGTGTATGAAGTATTATTAACAAAAAGGGTGATTTCAGCCAATTCAACAGTATCTATGGCATCAGGATGAATCATCTGTCTTTATCCTGTCACTTTTATATGTCTTTTCCAGAATAATTGTTGCATTGTGTTTTGAAAAAAGTGTTAAAGTAAATCTCAAGCGAATTTGCACATTTAGATATATTAACATTTTAGGAATGTTTAATAGTATTTCTGTCATGTTCATGTCATGTTTGTTTTAATGATTTAAAAACAAAATCGGAGTCCAATTCCTTGTATGTGTACATATACTTGGCCAATAAAGCTGATTCTGATTCTGATTTTAATTAAATGTCATCTTTGTAGGATTTTGAGGGATCTGTTAGCAGAAATTGAGTACATATTCAATAATTTATGTATGGGATTCAGAAGCTTGTTTTCATTAGTGTATAATTACCTGTGAATGGTTGTGTTTAGAAAAAAATGTTTAAAATGAACCCTTTATATCTACAGAGGGAGCGGGTCCAGCTCTACGGAGCCGCCATGTTGCACCACTACAGGAGCCCAGAACGGCCAAACCTCTAGAGAGCGACTTCTTCATTTCACATTTGTACAAGTGACAGCGTGAATTTGGAAGGAAGCACAGGATGAATGACAAAGAAGAATGAAGACAAGGAAGAAGAAAGAAGAGGAATCAGTGTTTGCTGGTGCTGGATAACAAGTTTGAGAACCCATATTTTGAAAAATGGAGGATCATACTTATTATTTAGCACGGAAAACGCAAGAGAGTGTGAATGCAAGTACGCTACAGGAACCTGATGACCACCATATGCTCTAATACACGCTTGGAAAGGGAGGGGTAAGGGAGGGGCGTTCAGGTGGTTGAATCCCACATAGTGGACCTTTAAGAACGGCTTCAAATTGTAATTTGAAAAACGCTTATAGCCAAAATATTACTATAAGGGTACTGATGTTAAGGTTAGTGTTAAGTTCTGGCATAGCATAATTAAGTGTTATTAGTGATAATGTAATTAATTGTAATTATATTAGTGTGTGATATCTAATCATAGCCGCTTGGTCATGGGACATTCGTGATCAGGAGACCAGCAGACAAATAAAACCGCATCATCACTTATATAACAATTCATATTCACATCACTCATCATTTATATTTTTCAAACAGATTAATTTCTCTTTGCTGCAGTGAGGCAATAAGCTTTTAGTGGAGTCAGCTTTGTGACTCTGAATGCTAATGGAGGTGTATGTGTATATTCCATTCAGCTTATTCCAACAACATTATTTTCTTGGATGCTTTTATTTTCAGGATGATCTGATCAAATATTAAATTAATCCAAAGTACTAAAGGTGGGACTTCCACCGCTGCAGATTAATTAGACTTTGTTATAGCAGGTAAAGGGAGAGACAAGTGTGTGGTGTTACCTGGGAGGAAGGACATGCTGAGGAATCGCAACTGTGGATGTAACCCTGTGCCAGGAGATTACAAAGACAAGGTCGTTCCTATCCCTGAACACTGCGTTTTAGCTAATGAGAGAATTAACAGGGTTAAGAAGCTATTTCCTTTGTATGTTTGTGCATGTATGTGTGTGTGTGTGTGCGTGTGCGTGTATGTGAATTTTAATAGACAGGAAGTGAAATCCGACAGGAGGCCTTAAATCGTATAATTTCCAATGAGTTACTGTGATTTTAGACATGGACTACAATGTGAAGTTTAACTTGTTTACTTATTGAAAAACAAATTGAATGAAAATGTTGTGAAATCTGCATATTTCCATAAATTAAGACAAATTAATCTAGCCATCCAATGAGAATAAAAGTAATGGCGCCCTATAAAAGGAGGAAGTGTTAGTGTGGGTCTATGGTAGCAGAGACGCTGCAGTGGCTGAGCTGCATTACTGGAAGATTTAACACAGACTACATTTAGGAGTTTTTCTTTCACCATTTAGTTATTTAGAAAAACACTATTTAGAAAAAATAATTTTTCCATTTTCAGCTCTCTGGGAGCTTTGCCTTTTATGGAGTTTTGTGGGCATCAGTAAATGCAAATCAGCTGTCACATCAATATGCTTGCTTCTTTATGGCTGCTTTTCTCAACATATTGCAGGCATGTGAGTATGAAGAAACTTATAGTTCAGTTTGTCATATGAAAACATTGACACTCAGTCTTGCTAAAGATATGGAAATATCTAGCATCTGTTCATGGTACTTAACATGTCTAATCAAACTAGTTCCTACCAACAGCCAGGTGTAGCAGGTGGTAGGATTAGGGAAGAATTGCGTTCTCTACTGCATTCAGATCCTTTGTGTCAGGGCAAAATATATGAACCGGTTGAAGCATGTTGTATTTAAAAATATCAGCTGAAAATGTTCCTTTTAAACTGATCAATAGAACGAAGTTTTTTCTTTCCCTGGTTGTTGGATGAGTGAAGTAAAAAACACTAGTGACCATTATATCAACATCTTACTGATCCCGCTTGTCCACTGAGCAACCATGAATGTAAACCTGATAGCATAGATACATAAATTGTTTGTTTCAGGTACTTTGGTACTCAAAGCAATAATAATACAAATGCTAATCAATATTTATAGAGCACTTTTCACTTTAAGTCCGAAGTGCTTTACAAAGAAGATAAAAAAAAAACGTAGACAAGGAAATAGGAATACACAACCACACAACAATCTTTAATCCGAATTTTAAAAAAAAACATAGAACTTGCAGGCTTAGAGAAATATCCTGTTCCAGAGCTTAGGGGCGACATTAAAAAAAATCTGCAATGGGCTGAGCTGCAATCCTAGGACTTAATACTAAACCTGCTAAAATAAATGCTTGAGATTGATTTCAGAAGATCAGTAAGATGTGCTGGAGCTAAACCATGTAGAGTTTTATGTTATTAGCAAAACTTCATAGTCGATGCAAAACTTAATAGGCAACCAATGAAGAAAAACATTAAAATAGCACATTGATATTACTGTACCTGTGTATGTGTGTGTGTGTGTGTGTGTGTGTGTGTGTGTATGTGTGAGAGCGCGAGAGACAGAACTAAAATTTTCCATCCCTAACATGTTTTCATTTACATTTTTTTGCTGTCACTATTACTGGCTTGTGAAATATATTCACAATTTGCCATAGGAGAGAGCTGATAGCCCATTGCTGATGTTCATCTCAAAGCAATCAGCCACATCCTTACAAGAACACTCACACACACACACACACACACACACACACTGACACACCAGACAGGCTGTAAATGCATCAGTGGCTGGAATTAACAAGGAGCCCAGTCACTGAGTAGGTCACTAATTCAATCTGAAGTCCCTGATTTCTTCATGACCATATAAGGTCCCTTTAGTGCCTGATTTAGTGATTTAGTGTCTGAGAACAAGAGAGGAACAAAGTGAGAGGGTCAGAGTGAGCTGACGGCCCTGGAGAAAGAAGAGAATTGGAACATACGGCCAGACAAAAGTGCTTCCAAGCCCAAAATTTTAAAGACGGGCGCAAACTGATTGGGCCTGAATAAAACTTTTAGCTCCAAAACGATTATAAAGGACAGATTTAAGAGTCCTGGTGACCCTAAATTGTTTGACATGGAAACAGCACTTTCTCAAACATTATGTCCATGTCACAAACATGTCATGGCAGTTTACCCAGTACAGCAGTGTTGTGTTCGCTGTATAGATAAGATATACAGTATTAAGAAATGTTAGATTGTATACTTCAGGACAACTGAATGGCTGCATCATGTACAAATACCATCATGAACTTTCATATGAATTTATGTCCAAGAACATAACAGTGTCACGTGCTAGTTCTCACTAATTCGCATAATTAATAAACATAACCTAGTGAATTTGAATTTCATTAAACATGATTACGGTTGTCATGAAGTGTTATTACATGTGACATAAACTTCTTATATAAACTCCTTATATACTTACAAAATAAGATAGACATAGTCATGGTGGTCACTACTAATGTTAACACCATCATTTTCAGGATATAAACTGTCATGGTAAGTATGACGCCTGAAATGGCAGGTAAGGTCTGTCTATCTTTGCTCTGAACTCGTAACAAAAGTCATGAACTATATTATGGCATGTTATTACTAAGTCTATGCATCATACAGTGTTTGTTGTGATATGTTTGATGTAACATATACATTGATTAGTTCAATACTCAAGGTTTAGCATGCTAAATATAAACAAAAAAGGGATAAAATAAGAGCAAATGAAGTGTCTTAAAAATTAGAAGAGAATAGATGATACAGAGGAAAAGAATTGTCTTGTTGTTTTTTGGTATCAGGACAATTGGGTGGTTAGCCAAAGTATATCTCACTTATACTTAGAAGGGTAACAAATGCTTTGTATAGTTTCTTTCCTGAAAGCTGAAATCGGTAGGATTCAGAAGAGAAAATTTCAAATTCTCAGTTTGAAAATTTGAATGAGTACATCTTCCTGGTCCTTTCCTCTCCCTCTCCGCTGCACTCCAGTCCTGCCTCCGGAGCCCTTCCCTGCTGAGGAGGCTGCCTGTGCACGCTAGCAACCATGGCAACTGAAAGGAAGCCAGGTAAATAGCATGGACGTATTAACAATATAATATAACATATAACATTAAATATGTTAAAATTAAATTTTGAAGAAGCTGTGCCCACACATTAGGTTTTTTCAACATGAAATACATTTTTTCAACATGAAAAGTACAGCAATATCTATTTGAAAAAGAACTAGCACACACACCAATGCTTAGATGTTTTTTTTTAATAACAGAAATTGTTGTGAATAGTGTTAGATAAGCACTTTTGAGAACATTTAGCTGTGAGAGCACAGGCACACATAAATATCAGGGCTAACACCAAACCGATACGACTGCTTGGGCAGTTCGCAAAGAAAGTTTCAGCAACTTGTAAATAAAACAATGCTAACCAGGAACCTTAGCATAGCTACACATATGCTTAGCATTGCATAGCTAATGTTAGCCGAACTGGTTAATTCTTTTGGAAAACAGACATAAACCAAGCAGGGATAATAATCTGTCAAGTAGAGATGTGGCTAATTTGACATCGGTTTTAAATCCTTTCAAAGATATTTAGCTTGATCGAGTGAGAGTATGCATGGGGGCAAGGCGCTGCCTGTAACTTGTGCATGAGCGGTGATTGATACTCCGTCAGACACTCCTCCTGGCTCTGATTGGTTGTTTTGATGGTGGATTGGAGCAAATGGCATTAGGAGCACTTTTTGGAGCCAGAGAAGCCCGATTTTTTCACAGATTATCTGTCTTCTGTACTACTGTCAGGGATAGTTTTAGTTACAAGTTAGTTTAATACGGGTTACCTACTGCTAATTTAGCAACTTGTTAGCAATTTATCTAGCTTAATAAAGAGTCTTGACCTCATCCGGAAATCAATAAATTTATTATGGCTTTTCTCAGAGAGCATTTTCTCTCTTTCTCTCTCTTCAGAGTCCCTGAAGAACCCTTAAGAGTACTAGATGGAACCTTACAGGTGTCCTGATATAAAAACAAAAATGACACCTACAATACCAGCCAATCAGAAGGAAGTTTTTTTCTGCTGGGTAAAGAACATGATATAGCGTTTTTGCTAAACTATATGCTAATTAGAGAGCAAATATTAGCATGCGACATAAGCTCAAACACGACTGCGTGATACCTAACGTTACATAAACTGTCATGAGAGCATGTCATCATCCATGACACATGACTAAATGGTTGACTAATGTCATTTATTTGATGCAGGGTTTATCTTAACGGATGGTGTGTTAAAGTTAAAGTCTGTGCTACCGTGTACTGCATAGCTAGTGCTGCTTCACCATACCTCACTTTATAATGTTAGTGATTGTCTCGTCCAAAGCTCTTGAGCTCCGACGGCCTGTCATCTCCGACGCCACGCTCCTTCTAGAGCAGTAAGCCCTCTCAATCAGTGCTGGCCATAATGAAGCTTTCAGTACACACTGCCTGCCCGAGAGCTTAACGGTACCCGGGGAACACCTGTCTGACATTTATTAACTGACATGATGCTTATTATTAGCTCTAACTTATGATCACAGAATGATTTTTTAATATTTTTTTTATTAACGTAAGGGATTAGACTACAAAGTGATGCTCGGTGTGTCATCTTTTTTTTTTTTTTTGATATGTTAATCAAATAATTGTGCATTTGAAGTGCAAAAACAAATGGATTGAATGCATGTGTGCAGGCTTGGGATCAAAATCAACCCGCATTTTATATACGAACATCATCAAAGTATTGGAACCTGAAAATGTTCAGTGACGATACGCTTTTAATCTGGCTTCATATAAAATGCTCTTTGTTCTTATCATCATTATAGAAAAGGCTGCGTCAGGAGTGTTTGCTGCTGGAGTTCGTATTCCGAGCGAACGTGAATAGACATCAGAAGTATTTGCATTGATTCACTCCAGTTGAGGCAGAATCACAAAAAAACGCCCTCTATGAAAACAACGCAGCTTCCAGCTTTATGCTTAGACTCATGACATACTCCCCTTGGCCGTGCATTACATAGAGCAAGTAGTTTTATTCTATGGCTTAGTTTTCTTTTACAGAAATGTTAATATTATATTGGATAACACTTTGAAACACTGTTTAACAACTCAGACGTGACTATGTAGGGCCTAAGCAGGAACAAATGAGTAGTTCTATATTAACCCCAAAGTCACTACTATTAACTACTAATGAATACTGCTATGGAAATGGTGTAATAAATATACAGTAACAATTCAGTCATTATCTAACATAGACTAATGAAAAAATATTACAAAGGCTATGGAAGACATACAAAGACTGATCCTGTATATTTACGTAAGTCTTTGGGGTTAGTTATTATTCAGAAACAACACTGACATACGTCCTCCTGCAAAAAGGAGGAAAGCTGGCTAACTAGGGTTAGCTAGAATCTGATTTGATTATTTAATTCAGAATAAAATTAATTCCTGAACTAAACTTCACCACTGCAAATCCCAGAATCTATGAGATCCTATGAGGCACCACTATAATTAGCATATGTTGTTCAGTTACTACACCTATAATATAGATTTAATCAAAAGTCTGACATAAAATCTAAAATATTCTAAAAAAAAAAAATTTGATCCTGCAGTGTTTAACCATATTTGACGGTAACCATGACAACAAGTATCAAAACAGTTGATATATTCGTGCAACTAAAAAAAAAGCTGGTTAAACTAAACTCAAAAATACTCTTTAGGTAGCTTGTGTGTGTGCGTGTGTGTGTGTGTGCGTTCATGTGTGTGTGTGTGAGAGAGAGAGAGAGAAAGAGAGGGAGAGGACAAGCTGCTCTTCAAATCCACAAAGAGGAATGAAAACCCCTCTTGAGAAGATGGAGGAAAATAGCTCCCATTATATTTCCAATCTGTAGTTGGAAAGCAACAATGAATGGCTTTGGTAGGGAAAAGAAATGTACACAGCCTTAATTAGTGAGCTTAAGACGTGAATGTTCACGTTTTCTCTAGTGGGTTAATAACCTTTGAACTCTTTGAAAACTAGTAAGACAGGTTGCGTTAAGCTGGAATTTCAAATAACAAGAGCACAGGGAAGAGAGAACAAAGCTGTCTATAGCTGTGTGTGTGTGTGTGTGTGTGTGTGTGTGTGTGTGTGTGTGTGTGTGTGTGTGTGTGTGTGTTTGCATTCTAATTTATAATTAGGCAAGTGCTAATTTATACTTGGTGTTACTGTGAATGTGTTTTCTGGATTCTTGCCACATGTACTTCAGCCAAGCTATTATGCAATGTTAAAACAATATTTTTTCACCTTCAACTGATGCCCGAAACTGACCTCTTCGTCGTTTGTATGTGTAGCTATTAAATGCTAGCTGAGCTGTTTTGTTTTTTATTTTATAAATCCCTTTTGTAAAAAGTTGTATTTTTCAGAGATAAAATATATTCCAGCTAGTTAATAAATCCTTGTTCCCTTCAAATACTAACCCTTCACTTCAGCCTTCTTTTATTTATATGAATTGCTATGACCTAATACTTAAAGTAATATCAACTTGAGAATTATTGGCACCCTTTACGAAAATGGGCAAGAATAATTCTATAAATTGTGTAGCACATGCAGGGAATGAAATTTTTATGTTTAACATTTGCATATTCAGTTACAATGTTATAGCAACACAGCATTTCTTCAAACACAACCTTTCAAACGTAAAGTTGTACTTTTCCCTATAAATGTGGAATTGTAATTGATTATCACCTGTAAAAGCATTTTTAAACTGTTACAGACATTTGGTTTTCTTTTTCCTTTATTGCGACCCTGGACATTTTTATAGTTTCCTTGATGATGGATAGCAAAGACATAAGACATTTTTTTTTAATATTTGCATTTATTTTAAATAGTCTTTTGGGGTGTCAATAATTTTGCCACATATACAATAATTTGGGGATAATCCACTTTAGAAAGAAAGAAAATCTTTTTTCATTAGACATATTTGATCATTTTATAGTTTGAATGAAAAAAATGTGGTATTTTTTCATATATTTTTCATACAAAATTTTGTTTAAATTATTTTTGGAAGGGTGTCAAGAAATCACAAATTGACTGTATATGCTAAGTATGAATTTAGAAGATTAATAAAGCTTAATCTGGAACTCATATTATGGGGCTTAAAAATAAAAAACAATTTTACAAATCTGCTTGCAAGTTGTTTGCCGTATTACATGTAAATTCTAAAAGTATTTTTTAATATACAATTGTACTTCATTAACAAATCCTATATTTGAGCCAGATACAGAAGTCCAGATGCAGCACAGAAAAGCTTAATGTTTCTGTTTGTTATCTGCTACGAGCTCCTCCCCTTCCTCTCTGTGGTTCATGATGATACAGGTTACTACAGGTCACACCACACCTTATTTGTTCGGCACATTTAGTCCATCATCCAGATCTTTTTAGTGTGTAAGGAATACAACACTGCAATGTATGCTGTTATAGATAAATAATCAACAACAGGGTGGTGTGATGGAATGGAGTTCCTGTCATCACTCAGAAATGGATTCATTTCCTATAGCAGGCTACATATGGTAACTATGTACCTATGTAACTACATAGGAAACATATAATAATGTCTAGCTGTTATTAAGAGTTTCATTTGGGCCTAATTGTTTTTTAAGCTTAATATTATCAACATTTCAATATTATATAATAATAATGAGTATGTTTTATAAATGGAAATACAGAGTTAGATAGAAAAAATAGGTTTTTCCCGCTACTCTGTAAAGCATCCTTGTGTTTGTAAAAAGAGCTAAATATATGAAACTTTTTCTTATTATATTATATTATCCATCCATCCATCCATCCATCCATTATCTATACCACTTTATCCGTCTGGGTCGCGGGGAAGCTGGAATCAATCCCAGCATCTTTGGGCGAGAGGCAGGGTACACCCTGGGCAGGTCGCCAGTCCACCACAGGGCCGACACAGACA
>JAQQZX010000007.1:21109017-21122289 GCA_030068355.1 Notoglanidium maculatum
CCGAAGATGCTGGGATTGGCTCCAGCTTCCCCACGACCCAGACGGATAAAGCGGTATAGATAATGGATGGATGGAAAAATGATTGTTTTTAATTTCACCCTGTTGAATTACGTATCTTATATAATCATCAAGAAAAGTTTGTCCATTAATATAATTTTAAATGTTAATTATTCCACGCATAGACACTTCCTTAGCTGACATGATGAATAATGTTAAAATATCACATGTTTTTTGAAAATCATTTGATTATTGATTAGTGAGGCACTTCCTGAAATGAAAACCAAAATTCAGGGCACATTGGACTGAAAAATCTTATGTATTTTTTATTTGCCTGAATAAAATTGAATAATAATAATAATAATAATAATAACGTGCAACAAAATTTAGGAACAAACACTTTCAGGAAAAACTGAGCTATAACATAAATAATAAAATATGAACATTCTACAGTAGAACATTTACACTATGTAATACTAATCTACTTATATATCTTACTTATATGTCATAAGTCATAACTGCATTAGTTTTCATTAATGCAGGCAACAACTTAAAAAAACAGTGTTTTTATTCACTATTTTTATTTTCATTCATATTAAAATTATTTAAAAAACTACAAAGTGGCAAATTTAAATTTTTTTTTTAAGTTTTTCATTTTTGGACTGAAAACTGAAATTGATGCATAAATTTAGAAAAAAAGTTTCTGGTGTCTAAAATGTTGGTGCCTCCTTATTTACTGATTACTGACCCATTTCCCAAGCCAAGTTACCTGTTTTTGGAACGTCCATAGTATTTTATTTACTGCTTTTAAAGCCTAACTTTGACAACAGGGTTTTTATTAATATTTTAAATAATTTTGATAGCATACATATAAACCATGTAAAATATAAATATACACTTTAATGCCATAACATAATAATTTTTTGATAACCTGTTATATATACCTGTCACAAATAAAGAACAACAAAGCAAAAATATACTTTTAAATAAAAATGACAGCCAGTGATTTTCATCATCGTGCTAGTTTTGATTTTTAAAAATAATTTCTGTCCTGTAAAGATAATTTTTCAGAATTATTTTTGAGAAGTTAGTCCAAAGAAGTTTGTACTGGATAAAAAAAACCTTTGTGTTGCAGTTTTTTCAATTTCAGACAAAAAAAATAATAAAATCACACACACACACACACACACACACACACACACACACACACACACACACCTTCCTGCCAGCGCCACACGGTAATGGTGTGCTCTGGATCCACTCCTAGAGACAGTAGCAGCTTGCCGGTGGCACTGAAGTTGAGGTAGCCGACTCCTTTAGCATGGGAGCAACGAAGCACTGACAGAGTCTGCTTACTCATCGCATCCCACACATGGATGGAGGGGGCTAGGCCTACACAAATACACACATAGGCACACACAGGATAACATAACATTAGTTTCCTATACTGGCACAACCCCAAGTCTTTGATTCCTTATTTATTTCTAATTAAAGTCCCTGTCAATTTCTTAATGCTTCTTTGGAGGTACCTCAATCAGGAAATCAGAAGAATGAGCTGTAAAAACAATGCATGTGTTACACTGGAATGGATACAGGACACTTATGGTAGGTAAAATTAAGGTTATAGCAAAAACATGGAACAGACAGTGCACTCATTGCACCGGGCTAAAAGGCCAGACGGGAGAAAAAAACCACATCCTGATATGAACAGCTGGAAGACAAAAGACCTTGAGATATATTGGCAGAGATTCCTTAAGCCTAAGATAAGACTACTGGTGTTGCAGAGACAGGATGGACATAAACAAGAAGCACAACGGCGCACTAAGGAGCTTGTTGTATTTTTCAGGTGAAGCACAGCAGGCTGTGGTGCATTATGGGAGCTGCAGTTCCAGTGCCTTACCTGGCAGATCAGTGAACTCGCCTGAATGGTGAGGTATAGGTGAGCGAATGAGAATGCAGCCAAAGAAAAAAAAAGCAATGAGAAGGTGCTTCAGGCAAGTCAAGTGATTAAACAAAATTCAAAAGCTGAAGTATAAAAGCAAACTTGAGCACACTTCAGCGAAAGCGAATAATACTGACTCAAACAGCAGCCATACATCTGTATGTGGGTTTCGTTTACTAATCTCATTAGGAGAAAACGTACCGATCTGGCCCGTGGCAATGACGTTTTGATATTTGGGGTGTTGATTGACGGTGAGGCACAGGATATCATCTGTGTGCTCGAGGTAAAAACTCTGCGTGCCTGTTGGAGAACCAGCGAGAATGGAACATGGGTTATTAGCAAGATTTATAATGCTAAAATTGCAGTTTTACTGATAGTCATTCCCCAGTCTAACATCTTGCCATTTACTTCAGTGCTGGGCTTAACGTGTAGACCAGGAGTCTTCAATCTTACCCTTAACAGTCCAGCGTGGCTGCATATTTTCCTTTTTTTTCCCCTTTAATAGCCAAATAGGAACCACAGCTGTTTAATTAAACATTTAAACCTGTCCAATTAAAAGCCTATTTGACTCCTGTTTAACTGCAGCTCGTTGTGGACGAAATTGGAAACCAGTAGTGAAGTTAAAACAGTGCTAACAAGTGCCCTCTGCTATGAACATTTTGACCCATAATCCTTTGCAATATTGCCTAAAAATGATCATAATTTTATTATTAACAAAACAGCAACAACAATCCAAACATTCAAACAATAATTCATTTTTTTGTCATTAATTACACTGCTGATCAGCTTTAGGGCACAACCAGGATTGTAAAAAGGATAGAAAAATACTTGAAGTGAAAGAAAGTCTCACTTAGACGACGAGTTAAACCTTCGCTTGTACATCTTTTTAAACGGAAGTAGAAGTTTTCGAATGGTTTCTTACTTTCAAAATAAATCCAACCGTCTTGTCATCACTGAGATTAGTAGACTTAGTAGACAGTCTATGAGCAAATTAGTATAAATTTGAGTCAATGTTTTAATGATAGTGAATATATGCATTTATAATACACAGAAACTGAAACAGATATCATTTTTCAAGCTTAGATTTGTTAAGGAGTAAAAAAGTGTAGATTTTATTTTTAAAACTCTACTCAGGTAAAGTACAAAATGCCCTAGATGTTACTTTAATAAGTGATCAGTAGTAAAGTTCACTTTACATAAGTATTTTCCACTGATGGTCACCTTTTTTGAAACAAAAACCAGGCCACCTCTTTTGTCATCTTCAATGATGTATGAATTTGGATGACCATAGGGTCATAAATCAGTCCTGCACTTTCCTGGAAATCCACCAGGGGTCAGCATACCCCAGGGTTTATGAATACAGGCGTGTACCTTCCCATCCAAACTGATATGATGCACATATTGATATTCTTTAAAAATACATTTAAAGAAGACCATAATCTAATGTGAGGTGCTTTAGAGCTGTTACGACACGCAACAAACCGATGAAGTATTGCACGTACAGTTTACACAAAAATTGTTCGAGATGTAATCAGTTTCCAGTGAAGGAAAAGAATGGTTCAGTACCAGCAGAGAGGTTCTGGATCACAGCTGCAGCAGCTGTGTGGAAGATGATGTCAGCTCCGTCGTTGAGGTAGTGCAGATTGTTACGACAGTCAAAGCCTCTGTATCCAAAGACATGGTCGAGTGCCAGCTCCTAGATGTGCACACACAAATACACAAAACAAAACACTACATACTGAGATAGAACAAGTAAAATACTGTGGTCATTGATTAAAGGAAAGCACAATTTTTACCTTTCGTAAACTGTTTTTGATCATGTAAGATATGTTTCATGCCCAGTGGTTGGATCTTTAGTTGTGCGCTTCAGCTATGTGGCTATTTGAACACAATAGTAAATATTTAACAAAAGCGCCACATTATTTTCAGCCAGCAAGCAGTACTGGAAGAATCACCATTTTGTTCTGAGCATATCACTAATAATTTAGTCTTCTTGGAACTCATTATTGAGCATAAAACATTGGGTAAAATGTACTAGCATTAGCGATGCCTTCAGAAATCCTGTCAGACTCCTATTAGCCAGCTAGTTAGCATGAGCAGTGAAAATTAAAAACATTTATGAAGCTAAAAACAAAAAAAATCTTCTTGGAAATCTTCTCAGGTTATCTCATGTTAGCTAGCTGACTAATGTTAGCAGTAAAGATTATATGAGATTAAATAATCTTTTAATGTTAACTAACGTTTATGAATATTAATAGATCCTCTCACAAATTGTGTCAGGTTAGCCAATGTTAATCAACCTGCTAGCATTAGCAGTACTTATGAATACAACTCCAAATTCATCAGAAATCCAATAAACATGGATTATGTGAGTCGACCTGTTAGTATAAATAGTTAAGATTACAAACATTTAAGTGTTCCTTTCAGAAATCCTGTCAGGTTAGCTGATGCTAACCAGATATCTAGCTTAACAGTGAACAGAGGTGTGAATGACTTAAAAAGCACATCAGAAATCCATTTAGGTTAGCCAGCTAGCCAGTCTTAGCATGACGACATTAAGACTGATATATATTACTTAAAATTTTCCTGAGAAATCCTTTCAGGTTAGCTCATTGAATTGTAACAAACTGCCAAATGTTGACAAAAAACATTACGCATATATTGTTACAAGCATTCTCTCAGATGTTGTGTAACATTAGCCAATGTTAATCAGCCTGTTAGCATTGGCAATAAACATTTATGCATACAACTTTCTTAACCTGCTCAGAAATCCTCTTAGGTTAGCTCATTTGTGATAACTGGCTAGCATTAGCAGTAATGATACAGTCATGTCAGGTTAGCCTATTAAAAATAAGCTTAGCATTTAGATATAAGCCTTTATTAATGATTTTACGGTATCTCAGGAATTGAGCTTTTAGGTCAGCTCATGTTAGTGTAACTAGCCGGCTCATATTAGTAGAACAGATTATGAACATTTATAAAATGACTTCAAAATCCTCTCAGAAGTTGTCAGGTTATCTGAAATTTATGAATATGATTTATAAAAAAATTCTAAAATCCTGTGAGCTCCTGATTAGCTCCTTTGAGATTGCTGGGTAGCATTAGCAGATTTTATGCACATTTATGAATAAAGGCTTTAAATTCCCATCAGAAATCTTGTCAGATTAGCGCATGTTAGCCAGCTTTAGTTAGACTTTGCTTTAGTTAGAAAGTTTTACGGTAGTTAAACCCAAAAAAGCAGCTGTCTTTATAAAATACTGATGTTCTATAAAATAACTTTAGATTAATTTCCAATTATTTAAAAGGACTGTGGGGGAACCTGATAGCAAAATGTTGGACTGGAAAATACTAGAAGGGGCCAGTTCATTTTTTTGGCCCCAAATCTTTGGGATTTTATTTGTTAGTACAATAAATACAGTACATTTCTCCATACAAGGTAATTAAATTCCACAAACCTCCACTAGTTTCTTCTTCTTGGTAACGTTATTCTTTAGCAGTTTCTCTGGTAGAGGTGCTGCTCTGCTTACTGGCGGCCTACAGCATGGAGATTGAGAGTTGTCAGCTCATTCAGCCAGAGTAAAGCTCTAATGGAGGTGATTGAATAAATGAGCTGAGATTTATCGCTAAACATTACCTCTCATCCACAAGAATCTCCTTTTGCTGTTGGTGTGGCTTAACACCCGACATCTCTCTGATGCTGATGGCGTAGATTTTCGTGGTGTAGTCCATGTTCTTTTCTCGGGCCACGTCACTGTCATATCCTGCTCATACATGCAAAATCAGTTTAATGTCAATGCAGGCTGAACACTTGCTGTTCATATTTTTCTTTCCTTTGTACCATTGTTTTCGTGAAATGTTACAGCTTACAGTCCATAATTAGTAACATAACCTCCTTCGTGTTATAATGTTAGTGTTTCCACTACAGTGTTACAGTGCTGTAGTATCATATGCAATAAGTATTAATAATTTCTGAACACTGTATATTAATTGCCAGCTGTTTTTCAGTCCACAGGCTTGCAAAGGTACCTCCATCTTCCTCGGCATCATCATCGGATTCCTCGCTGTCAACAGCTTTGCTCTCACGTGGTCCAATCCCTTCTCTTGCCCAGATCATCAGCGCTGTGTCAGCCCCGCCCACTGACAGCAGCGTAGTGTCATCATTTGACCACCGAACATTCGTCACATTGGCACTGTGGCCTACATACTTTTTAAACTTGGCAAACTGACCCTGAAGGAAAAAGGAGAATGCAGTTTACTGTCCAATGTGCAGTCTTGCATTTTTAGCGCATATCTATATACCACCTCCAGACATTTATACTTTACCTTACAGGGAAAGCTGAACAGTTTGATGAAGCCGAAGTCGTCTCCCGTCACCAGCAACTTCCTGTCTTTGGTAAGTGAAGAGGCGTTGACAAAGCTAAGTGTAGGCCAGATTCCCTCACACGTGGCTCCTAGAACAGATGTCCATGTGGCCCATTCTACCTTCTCAAACTACACAAACACACACAAGTTGTAAAATGGACGGAATACGATTTTCCACTCCTGATATTCATTCATATATTAGTTTTCTGTACCTCAGCAATGGAGATGTTCTGTCTCCGTCCACGAGGAGCTTCAAAAAATAACTGCTCTTTGGCACCAGTGTTTACTTGCAGCAATTTACCTGCAGTAGGTTATAAAATAACAGATTCATTTATTTATTTTATAACACAGTGCTGTTGAATTCTCAAATGTAATTGGTGCTTATTCTAATACGTTATTGTTTCTTTACTAACAGCTCATATATAGGAATTTATATAATTAAGAACACACCATATTTAACAAAGAAAAATGTACATCACCTATATGGTGAAAATTTTCTGTGAGGATACATTTATTTAACATTTAGGAAAGCAGTCTCCAGTGTCAGCACTTTGTACCAATTTATATCTGAGAGTGTGAATGTTGCTGTACCACGAATGTCCCAGTCGATGTGGGTGATGTAGCTGGTCGCTCCTTTACAGATACCCACTCGTTTACTGGTCAGTACATTGTAGATGTCCACAAATGAATCATGTGAGGCCACAGCTAGGTACTTTCCAGCATCTGTAAATATAAAATCTTATTTCATGAGGTTGCCTGGATTGTCGTAATATTTGGAAATGATATTTCACTAATCAGGTTACGATGCAACTAATCTAGTTAGCTGGTTTGGTACCTAGCTCTGCGCATGTTACCTTGAGAGAACTTGAGGTCAGAAATGATCTCCTTCCTGTGGTGAAAGGTCACCATGTCCTCCAGAGTGTCTGCATTCACTACTAGGAAGCTGCCGTCATTCAGACCCACTGCTAAGGCTTTCCCATCCGGGGAGAAGGCACAGCATCTACCACCTGTGCACACACGGTGAGGAGTCATGCTGTGTGAAAGCTTAGATATTTTAAAATACATTAGACATGGATGATTAAAGGGTATAAGTGGGACTTGAAGCACCTTTTTTGAGTTTGCGGACCGCCACCATTCGATGGTTAGCAGAAAGCTCCCAGATGCGCAGTGTTTTGTCTTCACTCACAGTGGCACATATAGGCAGCAAGGGGTGAGCAGCTAGACCCCATACCTCACCCTCCATATGACCCTATACACAGGTGCACACACAAACACACACTGTTTAAACAAGTCATTTTAAATCATTTCAGTAATTCATTTATGTCTTTGTTAATATCTCATGCTGAGATAAACTCATTGTACACACTGTATCAACATCGTTTATAAATAGTATTCAAATTTGATTCAAATAATTAAAATTTTTAATTACTATTTACATATCAGTGAGCCTGTAGCGATTTGCTGCCGCAGACAGGACAAATATTAAAATAGTTGAAGCTAAAAAAGAAAAGCAAACAAAGCCATTAATAATTTAGTCACTGAATCATATATTAAAATGTGGATGTGTAATTGAGTCCATATATGGAAATGTGGGGGTGTCAAGATTTTGGACACGCCCATTAGCAGAGTAATAGACCATGTACGGTATTTTCTAGTCTAGTTTTTGTTCACAGTCCATGTTCTTTAGCTTTGTCTGGTTTTCACCCTAGTCTATTTATCTGTTTTTTTTATTATTATAATGTGTATTATTTTTTTGTATTATTATAAAGCTATGACATTGTTTATGATTTTCAACCTCACCCTAATAATAGATTTTTGTCATTGAATGTACAGTAAAAAAGTCTGAAAATAAAAGTGAAAATCTGGTCCAATGTACTCTCTCCTACCTGAACCAGGAGAGTCATAGGGCCGCTCTTGTCGATCTCCAGGATCTCTCCATTCTTGGTGCCCACCAGGATGTGGCCGTGACCCAGAGTGATGGCTCGGATTGAGGGGTTATCCTCTAGCAGCAGGCCTGCACACACACACACACACACACCAACAACACATTATTACCCTGTTACACATGGTTATTTTCCAGTCAGTCTCCAGACACTCTTATAAGAACAAAAAATGTAATTGTACTAAACCCAGATCACAGACTGCACCACAATTTACCTTATGGTTTGTAATCTTACTAAGTGACTAAGAAAAGAAAAGTGCTCTTTTCTTTGCTCTTCTTCAAGGGTCACCGCTGACACATTATAAAAACATTCAGTCAGAAACGAATGGTAATTTCACATTATTTTTTTCTGATTAGGACATCACAACATAACACCCACAGACATTTCTAATAGAGGTTTGACAGACCACAATGCACATTATCCTTGTAAATAGGCAGACTAAGTATAATCATTGTATATTTTATGTTTCATTTATTGTCAGCATGGATTTGTGAAGCAGTTTCACACTGTTGTATTGAAAGTGTTTGATAACCTTGTAGTCAATTAAGCGTTAATTAATGCTTTATAAACTTAAAACCATCAAAATATTTTTTTTTTTACAATTTATTCCAGTATATACGAAAAAGCTAATTAATTATGACGTAGTAAGTCTATTTGACTGCTGGTTCCGCTTTTTGGTCCAGAGTATCCAGTAATTCAGTTTCCAGTTTTCTCAGGTTTCCTTGAGGGTAGATTGAATTTAAACCCATAAGGGTCATGTATTGCCAGGTAATGTATTATGTGCTGTAAAACTTGCCTTAAATGGAACCAACTCTATTGAACATTTCCATCACATTTCAGGTTTTGGGAAAAGGTGGACCAACTATGAATTCTGGTTCGCATCTTGGCTGAGATACGCATCGAGACACGACAGCAATGATGCGAAACAAAGTATGTTTAACAAACTAATAAATGGTTTTGTAATCTTAAACAAAAAAGTCACATGACCACTTCAGCATACTGCTGACAGAGATACGAACAAGACATATTGGGTATTTTAAAATGCGATTTCTATCAAAGGGACATCGATTGCAAAACAGGACACACCATGGAGCTTAACTGCAGTGTACAGATATGAACAGGACCTTTAGATGATGGGGAGAGCGCGGCCCTCTTGATGGCGTAGGTCTTCAAACACCTCTCAAACATATCATCCCATAGCTCCACGATTCCGTCCTTCCCTCCTGTTACAAACCCCTTCAGAGAGAGTCATAATCATTTATCTGTTAATGTCAATAGACATTTCAGTTCTTTCTGGAAGCTTACAATGTGTGTAATATCAGTCTGTACCTTGTCCAGCGAGCACATGGCAAACACAGGGCCGTCATGAGCTTTCAGAGTTTTTATCAGTGTCGTGTCTTTCCAGATGTACACGTCACCTGTGGTGGCACCTGAAAACACAAGGTCCTCAGAGCGCCCGTAGCACGCTGACATCATGGTCTCCTGCTTGCCCAGGTTGCCAAATATACCTCTCCTAAATGTCAGTCCTCCACCTAGGTAAAGGAAGTTGTCATTTAGAAGATTCCATTGATATTAAAGAGGCATCCTCAATTCTCTTCATGGTCTGCTAGCTGTCCATTCTGTATGTGCACTGAAAAACCATCCAGTGTTCGTACACAGGCCTGGCTCTGTAAATGCGAATCGAACAAAGTGGCTCGGATTGAGCCGCACAACACTATTCCAGCTAATCAGCAACAGGGGGCGTATTCCAGCCCATCACAGGACAGAGGGAAGGGGAGGAGGGAAATGGGGATTTTGTTGTTAGTGTGGTTGCTTTGGCAATGAGTCCCCAGGAATTTGAGGGCAGAGCTTCTGAAGAACCTTCTGCAGAAACACTGAAGAAAGGTGTTTTTGTTTAGCTGTACAGTTCAAATATCAAATATATATTGTTCAGCTCAAATACCTTTCTCCAGAATTGACTACTTCCCATTTAATGCTGCTGAAAAGTGCAACAAGTTACAATCAGCATCTCAATAATAAAAACTAACATAAAAGTTTCATTGCAAATTCATATAGAAAATGATTCTGCTATAAAGGTAGCTCTATGTAACTTTTGGGTGCGTTCACACCGCCATTTAAAATTACATCAGACCTTCCAATGTTGTAAAAAGTTTCAACAAAAGCATAGATTGATGTCAAGTATAATGTACCTCTTGACCAATCAGGCTGCAACAAGTGAATAACTGGAAAATAAAAGGTGTTTATTTTTGGGATATTCATTGGTATGTGATGTGACGTTGTCCCACTGTAGCTGTTGCTGCAGACAGTCAAGTCACATGAGCCACAATCTCATTTCAACGATCTCTTTTCAACAAAGCAATCTTTATCTTTACCTTCTCAAATCTTTACTAGGAGCCAATTGTTTGTAATTGTCTTTTTATTGCTTCATATATCATTTCCATTGAATTTAGTAAGTAGCGCTCAGCGTACTTGTAATTAAAAGTCATTTTATTACCACATACTTATCAAATACGTATTCTGTTGTAATAAAAAGTGCTAAAACAAGAGTGGTGTTAACTGAATATCAACTGTGATTCGGCTGTAGGTAATTGCAGGTAATTCCAGTCGTGCTGATATTCAGTGTAAGAGTGTTGTTAGTTCACAAGGAAGCCACAGCTGGATACAGTACTGTGTCTTGCCACGCAATGCACAGACTGACTGACGTCTCATACTAAGTGTAATAACAATTCTAATAGAATTTTGCTAGAATTGCCATTTTTATGTAGCGAACACAGACAAGTGGAGTGTTACAAACAGTGAAATGTACCAGTGCTGTTGTACTAAATATCAGTACTCTTGGAATGCCACAAATTAGTGGAACTAATTGTTGTATAATTGGCATGATGTGGCATATGAGCCTTGTGTTCAGCAACTCCGATTGGGAAAAAAGACAAAAAATTTTATTCTGTGAAAACATGAGTAAATATGTTGAGTTTAAAAGTGACCCCATTGACACTTGGTATTAAAATGTGTCTTGGGCGATCTGATCACACCTGGACAGTGCTAAATACAAGTGTAAATGACCTCCAAGACGCATTCAAGATGCACTCGCTAAAAACCACTTGCCAAGGTGGTCTGGGACGCATTTAATCACATACCCTCTGTAGTGTAAACGCTAGTGTGTCCCGATGCGTCCGCAACATGGACGTAACAGGAAAATGTGTCATTAATGGTGGACGAGGTGGTTGTTTTGGTAACAGAGTGACACGCTAGAAAAAAATTAAGAGGAGCACCGATGTGCGTGGTTGGAGTGCAAGAAAATAATGAAGGTATGTTGCAGGTTTTACATTTTAATATAATTTTGTGCGCGGACCTTTGACCTTCTAGCGGAAGTGATGTAGGCAGTAACGAAATTTCAGCAAAAGTGGTCAGCTGGACACCTTGGAGACGCATGATAGAGACAGGTGTAAACGACGATGTGTCTTGTGACCTGAATGCTCAAGACGCATTTTAAAACCAAGTGTAAACAGGGCCAAAGGGATGATGTCTGTTGACAAGACCCTGGATAATCAGTACCTGTGTGCTGCCAGAACTTTATATGCTTCACACCCACAGTGACCAGCTTGTCCATGCGAAATGGATTCCCCTTCACCACAAAGATCTTGTCTTTGTGTCCCCTACAGAACAGTAATACATACACACAAGGCACAATGTTTCCTTTTCCATCATTTTACACTCGGCTTATTTTGTGTGAATTAGTATTAAAGAGGGTTCAGCGGTTCCTACTTTGCCTTGGCTAGTTTCTCGCCCTTCTTCCAGTCCCAAATCACTATGCAGTGACCTTCATCGATGCCCACAGACACCAGGCTCTTTCCATCCGCTAAACTCGGCAAAGTAAAAACATATGATCAAGTATCAATCTCAGTAACGACTAATCACAGTCATTTTTTTGTATAGTGTGTATTACATTAGTTTAATTAGCTTACATTAGTGTGTGTAAGCCTTGTCTCACCTGTGAACTCCAATGCACACACTCCTCTCTGATGCTGCCCTCTCAACAAGGACAAACACTTCAGCGTCTGGACATCCCAAACATGGATAGCTGGGTCTCGGCCCACCTGGGCAGGAACACACACACACATACACAACATGGTTAGCACGTTGAAATAAATTCAACTCAAACTGCTCTCAGATCAGACAGAAATGAGGGAGTGTTGTAGTCAACTGTGGCTTACCTGTCCTGTGGCTACGTAATCCTTCAGGGGATGTGCGGTGAGGCTGAGGATGTCGTCGTCATGACCGAGGTAAAAGCGTTGGCTGTGCTGCTGTCTGTTATAGACCACGGCTACAGCGGCAATGTGATACACCACCTCCCCGGTCTGTGTGTAGAACAGATTATTCCTGCAGTCGCAACCCCTATACCTGTACTCAAGAAAGAGAGGAAGACAGATAGAGAGAATTAAGTCAATAAGAAAGGTATAAAACACTTCCGGACATGTTGTTATAAGCAAATAATCAACAACGGGTAGTGTCATTAAGCGGAGTTACAATTACTACCTGAATACCACATTATAACAGCTATAAACAGTCATTCCCTCACCCGTCCTCTCTTTTTTTTCTCTTTCTTGAAGTTTCTTTGTTACATAACAGCACTTCATGAAGATCTGTTTATTATCTTCAAGATCTGTTTATTATCTTCATATCTATAGATATGCTGAACAATTCAGTGTGTGAACTGTTACTATGGAAACGATAACATAGATGTCCAAACAAGTAAAATAAAACCTGTGATTTGAATTATAGTTCGCTGCTGTTGTAGACAAGCTGCTGTTGTAGAAAATCAACAACTCTTGACCAATCAGATTTGAGAATTCACCTGCGTTGTGGTACAAAATGTTCTTAACATTAATGTAATTAACATTCCGTCACAGATTTTCCATTTGCATCATAGTTCCCATGGTGACAAACACCATGTAGTCATTGGGGTTTTTTTTTTTTTTGGGGGGGGGGGGGGGCGTTGTGGTTCTTTAATTAGCCTGTTATCTTACT
>JAQQZX010000007.1:21148335-21189219 GCA_030068355.1 Notoglanidium maculatum
TGTCTCTCATAGTTGAGGTATACCTTTGATGAAAATTACAGGCCTCTCTCATCTTTTTAAGTGGGAGAACTTGCACACTTGGAGGCTGACTAAATACTTTTTTGCCCCACTGTAACTTAAAGTGTTTCCAGCCACAACATTGCAGGTCGTAGAGATTTAGGCATGATGTGGATTTGATTTATTTCATTATTTCTGCTGTCTGCCACAAGGAGGCACTGCTGAGCGATTTCTACATGTTTAACCTATCACATTGAAATTCAAAAAGGTGCCTTACATCATCTTTGGCTTGGAAGAGATACTCGTTTCCGTTTGTCACTCTGTAAAGAAGGAAAACAAAAGAAATCACAACAAGAAGTCACGATAAATTGCCTCATCACCTCAGATTAGAGCAGGTTCAGCTCACCTCAGTTTGAAGACGTGCTTCTTCTTCTTGTAGTCGATGGCGACCTCGCAGATGGCATCCTTCAGGCTGACGGGGATCTCGTTGTGGTACGGGATGCCCTGCCCGGCGTTCTTGTTGTCTTTGTAGAAGCCCATCTCTTGGTTGTTGATAACGCAGTACACGTTATGCCAGGACCTGGGAGAGAATTTTGAAAATCAGCATTTTTCAATCAGCAAAACATTGGCCTCAGTTCTTGGTAAGTGAACTGTTACAATCCTTATTATACAACAGCGATATCAAATTCTCAATTCTGATTGGTCAGAAGGTGTTCTAAGAATAGTTTTAATGCAGTATGTCTTATTATAGTAACAACGTACAGAGAAACATTTATGGCAGACACTCCATATAAACAGATTAAAACATGTAATTGTTGACATGGTGAAGATTTCTACAAGGGGATGTTTATGTAACTTTTACGGAAGGAGTCTCCAGTGTCACTGGATTTGTAAGAGACGTGAAACAGCGATTTTAAGTTTTCTGGTAACATGACACAAGAGCGGCTATAGGCAGAGGGAACGACTGTTTATACCTGCTATAATGTAAACGATACCCGGACGTAACTTATTTCGTTATTTCGAGGTTCCACAACAATAAATGTACCTAAAAATGAATAAAAGTGACATGCTTTAATTTAATTTTAAAAAATGCTATAGGGATGGCAAATTGCTGTGGTATAAGTGCAATAAAACTCTTCATGTCAATCAAAGTTGGGGTGGTAATGCTAACTCCGCTCACTCATCGGTAAAGCTAACTCTTCGTTGATTATTTTCCAGTTTAATAATATGCACCCAAGTGATTTTTATCCCTTACAGAAGATATGATGCAAATTCCAGGAGCTCTAACTACACATCATTACTATGAGTTAAATTACTAGTTACTGAATAGATAATACTACTGGTTTAAGTGGTTAAATTTAGATCAGTGAAGAAGGTGCATGGACTTACCTGTTGGATGCCTTCTTGTTGTGGCCCTCATACTCATGCTTGCGGTGCAGGAAGCCCTCCAGCTGGGCGGAGGGAGACTCTTGACTTTTGGCCGGCAGGGTGGATGACTGGCTGCCCTTAGCGCGTCTGCCGGAGCTTGGGGACGGGATGGGACTGGGCTCCTTAGAGCTCCTCTCAGGCACGCCGTTCACGATTTCTCCGTCCACTCCGTCCTGAGATAAGACAGAGACACACAGAGAGAGGCAGCGAAAAGTTAATATACTGTCTACGAAGACATAATTAGAGATAACAAAGACATCGTATTTCTACATTGGCTATTTTTTGTCCCTATTGAATTTTACTGCCATCTACTGGATTTTAAGATGTATGGCATTGTTGGGTGCAGACTTCAACCAAGGCCAAATGCTGTATCTCGCAACCTAAATTTGTGGATCTGCCCATGACTTGGATCCGTTCAGGCCCAGGCTACACCATGCCACCAAGTTTCACGGAAATTGGTAGACAAACAGACAGACAAATAAACAAACAAACAGACAAACAAACAAACCACAACTTGGTGGAGGTAACTAGAAGGGGTGTAACAACAACTGAGACTCACAAAAAAACATTCGTATACAACAATACAGGCTTGCAGGTCATGTAGTCACATGGCACGGTACCATGGTTATTTTCAAAGTGCAGAAATTCTGTGTAGGCAAAAAAATGACAGATGAATACGATCCACATTTTGAAAGTACATGCATTACTGCGCCATGTTCCCGTGCCGTGTTCTTAAGATGCATGATGAGCTAGGTTCTTTGGTATTGGTGTTAATGTCCTATGAACTCTACAGTGTGCATAATGCCTTATGAATGCATTATAGCATGATTACGCATTTTAACATGTAGCTGTATTCATAGCTCAAATAGAAACATGACCTTCATAGAAAGAGTTACAAATTGTATTACGTCTTTGCACCTTCGAACCAATTTAATTTTTTTATCATGTTTCAAAATGATCCTGATACAGTGTAAAGCGATGTTGTGACTCTCAGGGGGGTGTGTCTACAGTCACACAGCCCTGACAGGACCGTTACTTAATGATAAGCAGCTTTTATTCCATTTTTAATGAACCTAATAGATCTCAGCCTCAGCTTTGTTTTCTACTTGTTCACAAAACCAAGGTTCATGAATTCATGGCTTGGTTCTTTGGTAAGAGCTGAATACAACTCCGCCCCCTGTGAATGACCACACCCCCAACTTTACAAATGTCCTAAGAATCTTGTCCAAACATATGCAAAATTTCCTGTGAATCCCTGCAACTAATCGTGAGTTAAAACTGTTCGAGTACTTTAAGGTCCACCCTGCCAAGATTGCTCGACAGTTTGAGGTACTGTGTGTGTGTGTGTGTGTGTGTGTGTTTAGGATGTAAGATGACTGACCCGTGGGGATTCCTGGTCTGATGGCAGTCCGTTCTGAGCGATCTGCTCTCCTTCTCTGTGGAAAGATGAGGAACATTTACGCAGAATTTTCAAAAAAACAAAAATAACTACTGAACTTCTCACAAGCAAAAAAAAAATAAATAAAAAATTCTTCTGTGCTGTTTGTGAGTGAGATTACCTCTGCTGTGCCTCGATCTCCTGATCAGGCTCTGGCGTCGGGGGTTTTCTTCTTCTCTCTTCTTCTTCTTGCCTTCTTCTCACTTCCAGTAACTCCAGCTGAGAGAAGACGAAGGACAGGTCAACCGATTTGACACACACTCACACACACACACCCACACACCTGTTCCAATCCAGTCACCCTGCTCACTTCCCCATGCCTCTGTACTAAAATTCATTTCCCCTTATTAAAGCAATCATTTCTTTCTGAACTCCTAGTTGTGAATTAAGTATTAAGCTATGACTATGAATCTTCACTTGAGCTTGTAAATCTGATTATTATAGAAGAGGAAGTACTAGCTAGGAGGAAGAGCCGTGTACTCTACTCATTTCACTCACATGTCACTTCTGCTTTCGAGAAATCATTCCTCACCAGAGCACTCATTTTCTATAACAGCGACTCTGACAGCGTTTCCGACTGAAAGCAAATCTCAGTGTGTATCCTGACACTCTATCGTTTCTATAGTAACGGCTCCTTCACAGTGACTTGTACAGCAGATGCTCCATATAAACTAAGCTTAATAATTAGTGGATAAAAACATGTTGTTATTTAACAAAGTAAAATGTATAATCCAGCGTCATGAGTCTCCAGTGTCAGCACCTTCTTACAATTACTTTTCTGTAATCTTTAGCACCTCTTTATGGGTGGTCCATGATGTCATAAATAACTATAATATAAACTGATCAAAAGTATGATGTGTCATACTTTAACAAATAAATAAATGTGAATCTCTGGCGAATTGCAGTGGTATAAGAGGAATAAAACACTTCAGGAGACACTTATAGAAAAGTAATCAAACCCAAGCAGAAGACAACATCATGTTTGAGTATTCTCCTATAACAACACAGTAATCAATAATAATAATAATAATAATAATAATAATAATAATACATATGCAAATAAACAGATTTATATTAAAATATATAAATTATATAAATTATTATTATTATTATTAAATACACTACAAAATTTTGTACATTGAAGAAAATTGTACAAGAAATAAAATAGCACAAAACTTACAAACTAAAAAAAAACAATAAGGCAGCATATAAAACAGCCAAACAAACAAATCATGAGACAAAATTTGACATAATCAGACTGTCACCCTTCAACTCTGCTCACATGCTAGCATGTACTATTAATTTTTATTTACTGATATTAAAAATGATAATATTATTAATAATAATAATTAATATATGCATTTTAATTAAATAAATAGTATGGTAGCAAGCTAAAGCTCTGTGTCTGACAAAATGCTAAGCAGTTAATGTGATAATTAACTTTCTACCATCATGGACAGAGTTTGGCATAAGATGCATTAGATCTATTAGATGTATAGATGATACACCATCTCTCTCGCTCTCTCTCACACACACACACACACACATTTTCATCTGCTGAATCGCCTCAGATAAAGGTCATCTGTTAAAATGATTAAAAGTAATGGGATGTGTATCTCACCGTAGTCAGCCTCTCCAGTGCAGAGAAGCGTTCCTCCCAGGTAGCAGCTGACTTCTCGAACGCCTCGTGCCTCTTGATCAACTTCTCCACCTCGTCCACACTCTGACCCACCTCCTTACTGGACAGGTACGGCTCCTGACCCAGCAACCACGCCTCGGCTACCCCCGCGTCCCGCGAGAACTGGTGCACTTCCAAAACTTCACGTACACACAGACACAGAGTAAAGGGAAGTGAGTGCCAGGATGATTCAAAGTGAACACACCCACACACACATAAGCAGCTTCTGTGTTTCAGATCAGATCTGACTGAGGAACAGGACACTGAGCTAATAAAAATACACGTAAAAGAGAATGAGAAACGTGATCTTTTTTAAAGTTTTAACTCCACAATGTGACTTAAATAGCACATCTGGATCTGTAGGAGTATGTTCAAACAGGGACACGCCCACTTTTTCAACAGCCAATCATGTACCCAATACTGTATTTTTTCCTGTTGTTAATTTTTATTTATTTATATTTTTTAATAAAGGATTGTGTTGATATGGTAAACTCTTTATTGAAGAATTTTCTACACAATAGATAAACAGAAATTTACTTCCAGGAAAAAATACAGTATTGGGTACATGATTGCCATTTACAAGGTGAATGAACTACTCTTCCCAGAATGCATTGCGAATAATGTCACAGCCTTACTTTAGGTTATTATTAGGATGTCAGAGTTCTTATACTTCCCAAAGAGATCTTTTTTAATCCCACAATGCAAGATGGTCTGCCTTCAATTCACATGTCACATATTTCCATGGTAACCATGACTTCTCTGATTGGCAGGATTTTCCTTGGGATTCTGGGTAATGTAGTACTGAAATGAGACTTCTGAATTAATTAAATGCTATTTAAAAAAAAGTTCAACTCAGATGTGTTGGTTCTATGGGAGCATGTATTACTGTTTAATAATGTTATAGCTAATGGTTTGTCTAATTAGGTATTTTATAAAATAGTACTAAAAATCAAATACTCTTTGGTAAAAATTAGTGACATATTTACTTCCTGAACCTCACTGTTCACCTTGATTGGATTAAAACATATGGGCATGTCTTTGCTGATTGGTTATTATTATTTAGCCCTGCCCACAATTGTCATAGTGGTGTAATTTTAAAAAATCAGAGGCCATGTTCAGGTGGGAAATATTGCTGCAATTTAGTGGAAGATTACTGAGAAAAATAATTTTGTTAATTGAGAGATTAATACAGATGAATCTAAGGACTTTGTTGGTTTTGAGCTCAGTTTTTCTTTAAAGACAATAAGGCTTAAAATAACAGATATTTATTTATACTGTTTTAGGTTAGCAGAATGTTCCCCGAATGTCACGGTTTTAGAAACTTTTGATTCAGTGACGTTGAATCGGTTGAATTTTCCAGATATTATGTAGACGTTTTCATGCAACTGAATGTGATTTTGGGCAAAATGACTGCATAATCAAAAAACAAGTGGACTTACTCAGTCTTAGCCACTCCCATCTGTCCTCCCATTTGTCAATCATTTCTTTCCTCTTGTCCGTCAACTGTAGCAACTTTTCTTTAATCTGTGCGCAAAATAGTAAAAAAGTTTTTGCATTTGTAAAAAGGTCTTCACACACTGATATTCAGTGCAGGATAACTAAAACTATACTTTACACATCTTATTTCCGTATTTAGAGGGCGCCGACTTGTCCCTCACCTCCTCTGATGCGTAGTGTTTGCGTGCCAGCAGAGACTTGCCCAGCTCGATGCAGGTGGTGAAGCTGTCGTTACGTGCATCGATCTCGGCCTTGATGCCTTGGTGGTTGTTCATGAGCAGCTCCACAGAGGACACGTCCCTGCAGTGACCCAGTGCGCAAAAGTTAGTTTTAACCATGAAACCAAACAACACATCCTGTGTACTTTGTGACATTTCATGGATAAATTCAAGGATAATCAGAATTATACAAACAAATAACACAAAGCTTGTCTTCCAGACGTTTCAGTCCTCACACTCACCTGGGGTTCTCCTGGGCCTCGATGAGGCGGATGACGTCCTCCATCCAGAGCATGAGGTCACGCACCATGTTGAAGAAGCGGAACTTGTCTCCAGTGTCGAGCAGACGCGCCCGCCGTCCTTCACAGGCTTCCAGAAGGTTCCGCCACGCATCCAGGACTTCACTCTCCCTCCGCTGGATATCATCAGCCTTATCGCCGGCATACGCCGACTGCAAACGTGACGCGTCTTCCTGGAGCTGCCTGACCTACACACACACACACACACACACACACACACACACACACACACACACATACGCACACACACAGAGGAAAGATTTTTTTTTAAAAATTAAATATCACAAACAATTATACAAAAAAGGATTTTACTGTAAGTGTCTGAAAGAATATTGTGTTTATATTGTGAAAGAATATTATATATATGGTGAATATTTTTCACTCTGGATTTTATAGCCAATAAATTCAAGGTTCTGCTGTGTACTGTAGTCTGGTGTCTGGGTCTGTGGTAGCTCAGACGTTGGACTAGTGATCGGAAGGTCGTGAGTTCAAATCCCGCACTGCCAAGCTGCCACTTGGCCCTTGAGCAAGGCCTTTAACCTTCTCTTTTTTTTTTTATAAAATAAGATGTATGTAAGTCACTCTGGATAAGGGCGTCTGCCAAATGACATAAATGTAAATGTAAATGTAGTAATAACAGCAATAATAATTCTATTAAAGCCTTACAAACCTGCGTCCCCAGTGCTTGTATGTCGTGTTCAAAGGTGGTGTGCATCCTCTGGAGCGTCTCTACTGTGTTCTGGTCTCGACCGAGCTCTTCTGGAAGCTTCTTGTGCTTGTCCAGGATGCGACACAGGATCTCTTTGACGTCGTGGTAAAACTTATGCAGCTCGTAGGAAGCCGCCAGAATCTGCGTGCGAGTGTCGATCAGCTCCAGAAGATCCGCCCAGGCCTCGTTAAGCCCGTCCTTCCACTCTGCGACGGTCGCGGCATCAGCATGGCCGGCATTGATGAGCTCGTCAGCCATCCGGTTCACACCGTCCACACGCTCCTGACCGATGTTCCCGGTGTCGCGGGCGAACTCGCGGAAACGCTCTTGCAGCATCTGAAAAAAGATGAGAAAAACAGAGGCTTTCATTTATTATAGGAGAGCTTTAAAGGAAGGAGTCTACAGTGCCAGGTTTTTATTTTCTTGTTAATGAAAACTGGATTCAATTGCTAACTTGATCAAGTTGTAAATCTCTGAATGCAATTATTCTGAGTAAGCATAATGGACCAGGCAAACAGCCAGAGAGACAAATGGAAAAATTGAAAGGTGGAATGTAAATCAATTTCCTGCAGGCTTACAGTGACGTGCTCGTAGTCTTGGCCCAGCTCGTGAGATCCTGCCACCACTTCTCTCTCTGCGATCCACTGCTCCAGATCGTCCACCTCGCGGTTCAGCTGGAAGAGGCGGAACCTCTCGTCCAGCTTCCCTCTCCTCTCCTCTGAAAGGTCCTTCAGTCCTGCGTACAGCTTGTCCACCTGCGACTGCCGCATGCCTATTCTCTCACTGCAGAGCGAACAGAACCACACAGGAAGCGTCAGTGTCATTCAAACTGAGCCAAATCAATCAGGTAAAAATGATTCATCTGAGATTCATATCAGAATCAGAGAATCTGTGTCAGATCCAAATTCTAATTTGACTCCTTAGTCGTTAGTTAGGGTGCAACACTGGAAATAATGTTGTAAACTACTCTGGTAACAACACTCTCTGTGAAGTCCATGTTCATAAACCATTATGTTTGTAATTATTCCTTGCGCATATTTTATAAACTAATAATGTGCCATGAATAATGATAATAATGTGTCATAAAGTTCCAACAATGTGCAAGAAATAATTTCTTTATCATTTATAATTGTTACAACACAACGTCACTATTCATTATAACGTGTTGCACTGAACAATATTTATAACTAATAATGATACAAAAATAATAAGAAATAATTATAAACCAATTTTAATATTCATTAAAAATTATAAAAAAGACTATAAATGTCGGAATGGCCTTGCTGAGTGCTTCAAGCAAAGAGAATTTCTTTATAAAAGATTTTGTAATGTAATATTTTTGCAATTTTTTAAAATATCCTCCATTTTATTGCTTGCCAGCTAAGCTGTGATCTGATTGGTTAGAACATATAAACACACTTGATATCAGTCTAACAAAAAGCAAACCATATAGCGTTTTGATTTTGGCAGCCGGTGGCCCATAGTATTGACATAAAAATGTGCACCGTTCAGAAAAAAAAATCTGAACATGGAAATGAATGGCACTAAATTCCAGACTTTTCCAAAACCGTGAAGGAAAGCTGCTTCCAAATTCTAGGTACCGTTATTAAAAATAAATAAATAAAACCTCAGTCCTCAATCCAAGTCCAAGATCAGCAAAATATTTACCTGAGGATGTTTGATGCTCTGTGTGTCAGATTAAACTTTATATTAGTTAAATGACTGATTGCAGTAATAAATCAGGGCGAGGGGGATGAAGGAGGCTGGTGTACCTCTCAGGGTGATTATCAGCCACCAGACCGCGGCTAGTTTTGGACAGCTGATGAACAGTCTCTGCGTAGTCCTCCACCGCCTGCTCGAGGATCTGGTGCTTCTTCAGCATGGCCACGGAGCTCTGTTCATCCTGACGGAGAAACCAAACAAGTGTCATCAAACAGCAGCAACAGTTTTAGGATCATTTGGTCTCTTAAATAAGGTCTAGGTGGGATTATTATAAATGACAAAAAAACTTGTTTGACATTTAGTCATGTAATTCACACTAGCACATTCGTTTCATGGTTACCATGGTTTCCTTGGTAGTACTCCTTGATGCCTTTTTTTTTATGATGGAAATTGCTTATCGAGTCGTACAAATTCCCAATGCTGATTGAGAACTGGAAAAAAATACTGTGGCTGAGCTGTTTAATATATAAAACAACTTATATTTCAGCAACTCTAGTTGTCTATACATGGATCCAGTGCACTTGTCACTTGCCCCGCCTATTTTACACTCCCAGAAGTTGCTTCACTACCTGTTGCTAAAAAAAAAACCCAACTGTACAAACCTTAGCTTTCTCCTCTGACATCATGTAAAGCTCCTGCTCGCTCATCCATGCCTCCGCCTCAGCCGCGTCAAAGTAGTACTGCTGCGCCTGATGGGCCTCCTCCAGACGCTCATGCCTCTTCTCTGTCTCCTGGATGAGGAGGTTCCAGAGGTCCTGTAGCTCAGCGAGACGTGCCCTGATGGCCTCAACACTCGGGCTGTCCACCGTCACGATGCTCTGGCTACGCTCGAAGATATCGTCACAGCGAGGCTGATGGCCCTGGATCTCCTTCTGCAAGGTCTGAATGAAAAAAGCAGGATGTGGCGGAAGTGTGTGTGTCACAAAGCAATATCACGATGAAAATCAAACACAACCGTTTGTGATTATTCAGCAGATTCTAATGAATGTGTGAGTGTGCTTCGATGTATTTTAATGGCTCACCTGGTTCTTCTTGATTAGCATCTGAACAGTCTGTAAGTTATGGCCGTGGTCTGTTGAAGTAGCGAGAGGCATCCTCTCCTCAACCCAAAGCTGTGAAATGAAGGAAATGATGTCACTTATGTTTCACACACTCGATCAAACGTCGTTCAACTGCTCAATCCTTTTGAAACTCACGATTTCGTCCTCAACGTCACGGTTGAACTGGTGGATCTCCCTGGAAGCCACGAGGAAGTTCTTTCTCTTCTCAAGAGGTTCGAGCAGCTCCTGGAACTTCTTCTCCACCACCTCGCGCCGCCCGTCCACCTCGTCCGTGTCCTTGCCCTCCTGCTGCAGCACGTGAGCCTGCGACTGAAGTTCCTCCACCTCCTTCTTACGCACATTCACCTGATTCTCCAGCATCTGTGCAAGACAACGAGCTTGCTTTAAACTTCCCAAGCAAAGCAATGGCTAAATTCTGTAAATCTGGTCAGACTGATAGTTTCTTCTGTTACACTGAAAGGTAAAAGTTTGTACACCCTGATTCAATACATATTTTTTTATGATCTGAGTAAAGACAGGGAAATATAACTGTAATTTTGCTTATATTAAGAAATACATTATTCTGAAAGGAAGTAAGATGGTCCACAGGTGCAGTAAAACTATTTCACCTGATCAGATTATAGATTGCAAATAAAAAAATACGTCTGGATATATTTTGTGTAATCATAGATATTTGATACTAGATACGTTTTTCTCTTTCTATTTTCCCCGTTCCTATTTTAGTTTTATCAAATGTCAACACTTTTCCAGGTTTCAAAATAGGGAAATTTCCAGGTCTGTAAATATGGATGAACCTTTAAATTCCATGCTTTTGTGCTTGTAAAAAGAAAATCCTTAGATTCATTTTTAGTTTGATTTGATTAATGCACAGGCTGGGATTGGCTCCAGCCCACCTGCGAGCCTCATTGGGTTAATGGCATAGAATGACTGAATGACTCATGCACAAATGATTCAAATGATTTAAGTCTTGTTTCAATTTTGGTAAAAATGTCACCTCCGGTTCCTGCTGCTCTGCACCGTGTGACGTTCTCTCTAACGACGGGAAATCTGAGTCAGCTCACGAAGAGCCTGACAATTAGCTGACCAGTAGGTAAAAACTCAAACTGTGCAAATCAGTGGGTTTCTAAGACAGGCAATAATAAGAAGATTGAGGAAGTAGAAATCTGACACAAAAATATGTCAAATTCATGTCAAGCACTTTATATTTCTTTTAGATTTTTGAGGTACAGTGATGGAAAACTTATTTTATCTCATGTTTAAACTATTTTATCTCATGTTTGTCCATATCTTATTTGTTTAAACTTATTTTATCTGGTTTAAACTTATTTTATCTCATGTTTAAACTTAGTTTATCTCATGTTTGTCTATCTTATTTGTTTACATTTATTTAATCTCATGTTTAAACTTGTTTTGTCTCATGTTTATCCATATCTTATTTATTTAAACTTATTTCATTTCATGTTGAACTTATTTTGTCTCATGCTTATCCATATTTTATTTGTTTATTTAACTTATTTTAACTTATGTTTATCCATATCTATATATTTGATGTATTGCTACATGTTCAAATGCATTCATTTAATACATTATGGTCACATGACCTTTTCGTTTTTATAACCTTATTACTCTTATTCTTGACCTTATACTCTCTGAGTGCCCTTAACACCACTTATTATTAGTTATTATTATTTAGTTACTATTAAATTGATGTAATTATTATTATAAAATCAACAAATGAAATATTCCCGGAAATTCCTGATCTGTAGACTTTATCTGTAGAAACAGCGTCTTCTTCTTCTTCTTCTTCTTTGGATTTGTCAGACTAGACACTACACCAGCTCTGTTTTTGGTCATGATAATCCTGCCCCCAGCCCCTGACATAAGCAGTTCTTGGTTCTAGCCCAGCAAAGTGTTGGTGCCGCTCAGGAACCAGTTTTCCTGGCTGAGAGCCAGATCTTTAGCTGTCGAAATGCAAAGAACTGGTTCAGGATTAGGTAACGGCACCAAACCGGCCCAGGACCCGCCTTGGTGGAAAAGTAGTAACTGTCCTGCAGCTCATACCTGTTGTTTCTTCAGCAGGATGTTGACGCTGGTTAGATCTTTGCCGTAGTCATCTGATTGGATCTGACCCTCCAGACCCCCCAGCCACTTGTCGAGATCAGCGCAGCTTTGTGTGAACAGCTCGGCCTTGTTGGCGTCGAACAGGCACTGCGCTTTGGTCTGCGTGGTGGACTCCAGTTCCTGCCACTGCGACTGAAGCACCGTCAGCTTCTCCTTAACCACAGACTCCGTCTCAGGCTTCTCTGATACCAGCTGCATCCCTTCCTACAGCGATGGAGGGAAAGGGGTTTAAGAAAGATGCTACATTTTATTATGTACTCTGTAAGCTCAGTTTTTTTGTAGACATGAGTGCAAGTTGCTGGTGTAACACTGGCTTATTGATCATTTTGCTATTTAAGACAATCCACTTCAATGTAAATGACGATCTCACCTAAATACTACTCAACTAAATACTGATTTGAACATTTTGTCCTCGGAAGACTGTAGCTGTAAAAAAAAGTTCTGGATGGACACTACTGGTTGGTACTGGATTTTAAATATAATAAAAATGTTAAAGATTATGATTTAAAACATTGAATAATAAGAAAAATATTATTAATAATAACAATAATAATAATAAGTACAAGATAATAAGTACAAGACAAAGAAAAAATATAAATAAGTGAATTAGATATATAATGAATAAATTAATTAATCTAAAGTTAAAATAATTTAAATAGTATAAATAAATAAATTATGAAAACAAACAGATAAATAAATTTAGATTCGCACTTTTATTGTCTTTGTCATAGTAATCAGATTATAAGACACAACCTGTTACTATATATCCTCATTAAGGGTCTTTATTATACATGATCATGTACTTCTATTAATAAACGTATTAATTAATAATAATATAATAATAAAAATATTAGGAAATGAAATGTAGATAATGTCCCCTGGAAATTAGTAAGCGTGTCCATTAATACACTACACCACTAGGGGGCGCTTATTTTCCTTCAGGTACACTGGAATAGGAGAAAGGATGATGGGAAGGGGTCAATGTGCAGCAATAGCTGGCTATCTCAGACCTCAAACTGTTAAAGGCTTGTCTGTAGTTCCACCACATCGCTGGTGTTGGTCTAGATGTTTTGGAGGTAAGTCAGTGGTCCCTAATGTTACTCATCCACTTTGGCTTTGTGTATTCTGACTACACACACTTAGCTGAGGCTAGACTAGGCTAAAAGGAAAGCATTTCAATCTCAGACTAACCTTCTCAATCTTTTCCAACCACTCTTTGTTGGACTGAAGCTCCGCCATGAAGGCTTGGTGCTTGAGCCACTTGCTGTGCAGGTTTCTGGCCTCGTCGTACGACATGTCCTGCGCCGTCAGCATCTTCTCGTTTGTCCACAGAGACAGCTGCAGATACACATAGCAGGAAAGAGAAAGCGTAAGCAACAGGAGAGCCACGATGCTCGCAGATGTTTTTCAAACATTTTTCAAAAGACACCAGCTGGTGTACAAACACAAAATGTTATACATGAAAAGACCAAACTGTGTTCCCATAGTGTCCATGTGCTGGAGTCCTCCAAAATTTAGCTGATTTGCCAAGACATGTTGGGCTAACAATTTAGCGTTGTGAAAACTGCATGTCTGAATCATTAGATTTAAAATTTCTACATAAACCGTTTCTATAAAATAGTCAATAAATTAATTAAATTAGAACTATAACATCATCCAGATCCATTTAATGTATAATTCTGCCTTCAAACTTTGGGCCACACATCCTGACTCTGATAAAAGCGACGCGATTTGGCTCCAACTGTTAGCTCTGAAACATGCTTTTGTCCAGTTTTACAGATAACACCGTGTCAAAAACCACATAAGAAAAATCTGAGATACTGAATAACTCAACACTGTTTGAGGCAAACATCTAAAAAGGTATTATTTTGGATGATGCCAACAAGGTGGCTATATTCTCCTGGTACTTTTTAAAGCATAAACAATTAAAGAACATCAAACATATCTTGGCTTATTGACTACATTTAATGTACATGGGAAAAAAATTGTATAAATTAAATTTTTTTGCCAAAGCAAAATGTGGATCTGTACCTCCTGGCAGTCCTGCAGGAACTTCTGTAGGTCTCTGTTATCTTTAAGTCGCATCAGGAGCTCCACAGCCGCCTCACGGTTCTTCTTATGTCTGCAGGATAAAGGTTCGAAGGTGATGAATTCATTCCATCACAACCTAGTCATCATTATAGTATGCTGTATTTAGTGTTGGGAATTTAAAGGTGCATTGCGTAATATTAGCTTAAGATTAAGTGTCTTACAGTTAAGTGGGTCCGAAATTTAAATGATTCCTACCCATTTCATAAAGCTCCGCCCCCAGGATCTACAGTGGCCCGTGGAGTATAGTGTCTATAAAGTGTCTGACAGGAAGCGCATCCGAACTCAAACAAGCATTTCCGACTGGAAGTCTGTTTTCCAAACGGGTATTCACAGCAACTTTATAAACTACTATAAACTATATACACTCAACTACTCTACCATGAAGTTCAAAAGTTCCTTGAAAATTTATGCAGGGAAAGTTATGTGTAGTCAGAAATGGGTTATGCACATGTTAAAGTTGATTTTCTGAATACAACACCTGTATGTGTTCATTCCTGTAGATTGTTCAAGCAGAGGCTTGTATAAGGTTTAAACGTATCGCAAAACCTTTCTTGGACATTACAGGGACTGTTAATTAATTATTCCATATGCATGTTTTAATATTGGTCTTAAATGACATTTAATAGTTTCTGAGTGTATTTACAGAGTAAAACATGAATTTCAAGGTGACATATTGTGTCAGACAGTGACTCTAACAAGTTTGCATTAGAAAAAAGTCCACGTTCAGAATCATGTTTAAATGAGACATACCTAGTGCATAACTCTTGCATAATCTCCGAATTGTCTCTGCTTACCTAAGGTCTGAATCTCTATTCTCCCTTTTCGAACGGGTTCTGTTCTGGTTTGCACATCAAATTTTTAACTGTTTAAAATGTCAACCAAAAATAAATTGGTTATTTTTGGAACCTGAAGAGTTGTTGCCCAGCTGGAACCAAAAGATAGCTGCTTTTTCCAGTGGGCACTGTGATGACATCAGTGAGCGTGTCATTTGTTTGGAGAGGAAGCAGAGTGCAGTAATGGAGAACTCAAAGGAAAAGAATAAATCAGACAAATGTCGACAATATCAACAAAAGCTCGCAGGTAATCAACACAATATGCCATTTTGCTACTACTGTTAACTTCTGTTGTAGATAATACCTCTGTTGCAATACCTCCGCTGATAACGCATCCTTGATTATAATAGTTCCGCTCAAATTTGGTAGAAACACTGACTCGTTCGCTTGCTGGCACCAAGGTTCAAAGAATCGTGAACGGAACCGGTTGGTGGAAAAGGGGTATGAGAGCGCAAATTTGATATTAAATTCTCAATACACACTTTCACTCAACTCAGCCCAAAATCTGTAAAGCTCAGCTGAACGAAGAGACAAATTTGTGTAAATTTTAGTTACTTGTGTGAATTCACTATCATCTAAAGTCACTAAAGCCTAACCTGTCATCAATGGAAGTTGCTCTCTCCTGAATCTTCTCAGCATTGATGTTTCCGTCACTGGCCAGTCTGCGTCCGGCCTCCACCACGCCGTTGATCTTCTCCTCGTTGGCATCCATCGTGGTCATAAAATCCTCCTGCTTCTTAATAGCAGCTTCTGCTCCCTCTAGAGTGGTGGGCATCTCAGTGTGAGCCAACACATACTCCTGCAGAAAGAAAACATAAGATGTATAAAAAGGATTTTCTTAGCATTAAAAAAAATACATTAATCATTTTTTTGAAAGCTGTCTATGTAACACATAACAACTGTACATAAGGTAATGAAGGTCTAACCAACGGATTTCATCATTTACTTGAATATTTAAACCGCAACACATTACCTGATTGTTGAGGAAGGTCTCGGCCTGCTTAGTGTCTCTGAGGAACAGTTGGTAGGCGTGAGACTGGGACAGAAGGTTCTGACGGTTCTCCCACATCTTATGCAGCTCGTTCCAACCGGTGTCCAGCGCCTGCAGCCTCTGCCTCAGGAACATGTACTGGGCGTCTGTCTGGCCCTGGGTCACCATTTCGCCCATGTCCCGCATCTTCTGGTAGTCTTCTTCGTAGTTGTCGATCTCGTGCTTGATGCCTTCGTGTTGGGCGAGAAGCTTCTCCGCCTCGGCCAGAGTGTTGGGCATGTCCTCAGAGGCGATAGCCGTCTGCGTGCGAGATAGCCACGACTGGAAGTCATCCAGCTGGCGGAGGAACTGCTGCAGCTTGCTGGCCTCACCCAGAGAGGCCTCGCGGTTTTGCAGAGTGTCCTTCAGCTCCTCCCAGACACTGCCGATATCCGCCAACCTGTCCTTAATTGCCTTGGCTTGTTCAGGATGCTCAGTTGCCAGACGATCCGCCTCTTCACGCAGGTCCCCCAGCTTGGCCTCGATGGCGGCCAGGTCGCGCTCCATCCCAGTCAACTTGCGCTGCAGTGCCATGACTCCTGTCAGGTCGTTACCCAGGTCCTGAGTGGACTCGATCACTTTGGTCTTCTCGCGGATCCACGACTTGGTCTCGTTGCAGTCCAGGTGATAGTTCTGGACACCCAGTGCAGAGTTTAGGGACTCCTTCTTCTGGTCCACCAAGTCTCTGAACTGGCTCCACCTACAGAGGAGGATTTGTGATATTTACGTACTCAGTAAATCTGCTTAAACAAGAATAATGTTGGACGGTTGTGTTCTCTTCAAGTCAAAATTTTACAAAAGGGACATCTTTTGAATCTTTGTGGGGGGTTTTCAGCTTCACAGTCACAAGCTGTAGCACAAGCTATTTTCTCTCATTAACTTCAAAAGAAAACAAGGAATTTAATATTTATAGCTGCTATAGCATAAGTGATAGCACAAACAAACTTCTTTCATGGACATTCCACAACATTAAATATAACTACACACAGATAAAAAGTATGAAGGGTGGTTCTTTATTAAATAAAACAATTCTAATCATGGGCAAATTGCTCTGTGGTATAAGAGGAATGGAACATTTGACAGGCTGTGATTGGAAAATAACAACTTCGGTGTATAGCAGTAACTCGTCACACCACCCCAAACAATAATGGTTGGTTATTTTCCTATAAGAGTCCACCACTAACTTTTATTCCTTACATCTTGACACCACACACAAGGTGCGAAGAGACGAAATATTCAGTTGTCATTAAAAAAAACTTAATGAAATATATTTCAAAACATATATTGTTAAATTTTGTTTTAGAAATGCAGATTTCAGGTTCATTGATTTTGAAGGATCATTTAAAATGGACAAGTTTATAAGATTTAGAGACACATTTACCACAAATCTGGTTAAGAAAGACTAAGCAGACGGAAATTTTTCACTGTTAAGTTATTCATCCAAGTGTGAAATTGACCAACTTGTCCTTTTTTACATTCCTGAGTAATTCCGTTACTATTATTACTATTACCTTCAGAAGAGTTTATTTAATTTTAAAATACTCTTGGTTGTAGTTTGTTGCGTCTTCTCTAGATTTCTGTATCGCTGCTTTGTGATGATTTCTCTTAGTAAAGCACACTGAACTTAATTAAATAGAATTGAAGATGTGTACGTGATCACATTCTAAGAGTTTGTAGCGTTTAATATGTATGTTCATGTGCAACAGGTATGAGATAAAAAGAAGATCTTCTGTTTGGACATTTTGTTTGAAAAAAAAATAAGAAGCATTAATTTTTAATTCTGAATCGTGGAGATAAATGTTGAAACCTGCCTGGTGTTCAGTTTGTCCTGCTGAGCCTTGATGTCCTTCTCGCTGGGGTGTTCATTGTGCATGAGCTGCCGGGCGATCTGATTGACCACAGCGACGCGGGATGCCTGGTTATTCATCTCAGGCTCCAGACTCTCGAACCTGGAACACATCATTCATTTACTTGGCACCAAAAAAGAAAACTGAGAACGGAGCTTGACAGGCACATATTGGATTCATTGTTGAACTGAAATGAGACTCTCAAGAGTCGTAAGGTGATTGTAATTTCAGCCACCACCAGGGGATGTGAAAATAATGATGATGCTTATTTGCGGAGCTGCAAAGGAGCTGAAGCTGCGTAATTCTCACGACTATGTGACTCAGCACGGACATCTGCTGCACTAAATGCTCCTAATGTGCCATTTCTGTTGCACACAGTATAGAAATATTTCACATGAGGGTTGCCACCATGACATCATCGTTCTTTAAATAACTTGCTCTAGAGATGAAAGAACGTTTAACGGTGCTTAAAGGACTAGCACGGAGAAAATGAAAGTGTGGTCTTGACTGGAGCGAATACAGAATACCCAATTTAGCCACCCAAGACTTAATGTTCAGCAACACAATGAAGTTTCGTTCATGTTTATAGATTAAAGACATTCCCACTGTGTGCTAATGTCAAACACCAAAGTAGGAGTGGGCCATCCTCACCTGTGCTGAATAACTTCCAGGTCCTCCAGTTTCTCTGGAATCTCCATGCTGTTGAGCCACTGCTCCTTTTCATCGATCCACACCTCGCAGGCATCAGCCTCGCTGAACATCTTATAGAGAGACAGTGCATCCTGTAGAGCCTGTTTCCTCAGACGGGTGAGCTCTACCAGCTCCTTATAGCGCTCCTCGATGCCCGCCAGGCGTCCGCTGATGTCGGTTGACTGGGCCAGCTCATTGGGAAGTGCCTGAGCCTGCTCATGGAGTGAGTCTATAACGGGCCGGTAGCTGGCCACCTCGGCTGCTGCGTCCTTGTGCTTCTTAACCAGCGCCTGCGTGGAGAACTCGTCATGGCCGACGTCGTCACTTGAGACGATGCGCAGCGCGTCCAGCATCCAGGCATCCACGTCATCGGCGTCAGCCTGGAACTGGTGCAAGCTGCAGGCCTCCTCTAGACGTGCCTTCCGGACTGCAGCGAGTTGCTCCAGCGCCGCCCACTGAGCCTGCAAATCAGCCACACGCTCGCGGATCTTGGCCTCTCCAAAGTGTCCGGCGTCAGCCATCGCCTGACCCTCACGCACCGTGTGCTGCAGGTGCCCAGCTCTTCCACTCATCTCGTCCTCAAGCGCCCGGTGCTTACTCAGCAAACGCACGGCACCCGTCAGGTCCTTGCCGACGTCATCTGATGACAGGATCTGCTCCTTCTCACGGATCCAGCCCTCCTCCTCAGCCATCTCCCAGAAGAACTTCCAGAGACGGCGTGACTCCTCCAGACGCGCACGCCGCTCAGCCGCCAGCTGCGTCAACTCCTGGTAGCAGAACTCTAGGTGAGCCACGCGATCACGGATCACCTGCGGATCACACGGCTTGTAACCTGCAGCGAGTGGCAGACACAGGAGAACCGTAAGAGATAAAGATAAATCGGTGGAACAGGGAGATATAAACTGGAAAAGAAGAAGGAAAGAAGAAAATGAAAAAAGAAAAAGGGGCTTAAAGGATGGAATAAAAGAAAGTTCAAAGAGATTAGTGAATTCATCAGTGGAGATACTGAACTCCATCAACCAATGCTTATTATGTAATTAATAATTTGCGTAATAATTAATAATTGCTCGTTTCAGAGATGGAGCTACTTTTTCAGTTATGTTCATGTCGTGCTCTAATCGTGCATGGAAGCCACAATGAGGTCAAAATATCGATCTTTACAGCAGTAAATTTGCTTTTTCTCCATATTTCTCCTCACCTTCATCATCAACAGCGTATTTCTGGGCGGTGGCATTGACGGCCCGTACGCGGTCGGCCTGGATGGCGATGTCAGCCTCCACCAGAGCATGTTTCTGAAGCAGATCTTCCACTCCCAGCAAGTGCTTCCCGTAGTCCTGAGACAGCAGCAGCATCTGCAGAGAGAAGCGAGCAATCACGACACGCAGTTTACAGCAAATCTACAGCGTTCTGCGTTATTTTTATGGTTCACCAAATCTCAGAGTGACATATTTCATTTTAATTTGGTTAATAAAATGCAGTACGACAGGATTTTAGCGTTAGAGACAAAATTTTTAGCAAATTTCTCCTTTCTTCGCTATTTCTCTCACTTTCACTTCTCTCGTTTCTAACCTCCCACTCAAGCTTTCCTGCCCACTCTCTCTCTCTCTCTCTCTCTCTCTCTCTCTCTCTTTTTCTCTCTCTCCCTCCCACCTCCCTCACTTCTTCACCTTCATCTCATCCATCCAGTCCATGATGTAGAGCATCTCCTGGAAGACTCGCTGCACGCCCAGGTTCATCTCCAGCCTCTGCCTGCGTGCCTTCAGCAGCTCCAGTAGATAGTCCCAGAGCCGCAGCACGTTGTCCTTACGTGCCGTGATGCGCTTGATGTCGTGGTAGTTCTCCGCTTCGAGCTCTTTAGCCACGGCCACCACGGCTTGCACGCGCTCCTCGTAGGCTGCGATGTCCGTCTCAATGGCTTCGTGCTTCTTGGTGGCTGCCTCCACTGCCTGGAGATCGAAGCCAAAGTTGTCCTGCAAAGGGATTGAGAGCACGATGAGAGATTTCTTTCATTACAAACATTGGCGACTAAAAATATTTACTTGTTTTGAAAGAACAGAGCGATTTGTAGGACCAGGTCTTTTTCTGGTAATTTCACTGGTAAAGTAATTATGACCACTAAGGGCTGCAAATACGTTTTTATCATATACAGTGATACAGTGGTATCAAACTGGTGATAAAGGCTACTGATTGGTCACCTGTGACACTAGGCGCTGGTTCTCGCTGAGCCAGGTTTCTCTCATGGCTGCCTTGCGGTCGAAGCGACGTGCCAGCTGCTCCAGCTTCTCCTGGCGAATCAGCTCGTTCCTCAGAGCCAGCTCACGCTCATGCTCTGCCTTCTCCAGACGCTCCCAGGCCTTAACACACACACACACACACACACGTTATGACAATCACTGTAACAATCATCCATTTACAGCAGATCTAAACTGCTTGTTACGTCACATGGCACCAATTAGACGTGTATTGTTGGCAAACTGCTGTAGCATAAAATGAAAAGGGATAAAACACATCGGAACGTGCTGTTATAAGAAAATAATCAACTCTGGATAGCTCTGCTTCATGACGCAACCCTGTCATTAATTATTTTACTAAAACTGCACAACACTAAGTGTTTCATTTCTGAAGAGCTGCACCAAAAACACGTCTCACCTTGTTGATGTCGGAGATAAGCTTGCCCTCTCTGGGCATGTAGACTTTCTGGTTGTTGGCTCTCATTTTGCTCTGAATTGTGAACAGAAGGACTTCCAGGTTACCTTTCTCTGTGAACCTGAAATAAAAGGCAAAACCGAGCCCAAGACATCAACAAATTAAATTATGTTTTGGTATTCATGTCTACTTAATTGAATTCTTGAATCAGTTTGAATAATCTCAATTCCATTTGATTCAATGAGTCAGTCCTTTGTCAGTCACTTTTCAGCCACATTCAGTTACATTTCCTTACACAAAGAATATATATTTCCCTATATATTAACTGTCAATATATTCAATTATTTAGTCTTCTCATTTGCTGGTTTATTAAAAAAAAGATTTAATAAAGCTAACATTCCTCTTGGCTACATTAACTGATACTGATTAACAATGAACTGAAAAGAACCCAAATATTCATATCTTAAATGTACTCAAAATATACAGAATAATATACTGTGCTATATAGTTATCAATATATTATTAGGTATTGCAGAATACATAAGGAATTGCCGCATTACGTATATAATATATGAAATGGGAATATATTTGGATTTATGGGAATGTGTGTGCAATGTATGTGCACCACAATTAATAACTATTTAATTATATATAATATAATACATACATTTCCTTGACCAGGAATTAAACCCTGGTCTCTTATTCTAAAGGCATTGATATTACCACTGTACTATCCAACCCACAGACTCATGGGTAATCAATCAAAAAAAATAAATAAATCCATTAATTCAGCTTGAAACATACAAAATTAGTATTTTCCATCTGTGTGTAATGGTTATAAAATACAGTGTCTAAAAACCATTTATATATATACCAATATATAGCCAAACATAATCCATCTATATAATGCAGTATATTGGAAAATATAAGCACTAGTTGCCCATATATGGAAATGTATAATTTAATATATCTAACTATATTTTCCAATATATATATAGCCATATATTTTTGTTTCATAAGGGAACTTCCAAGCAGTTTCATTTGAGTCCTTAAAAATTTAACCTGACACGATTACAGAGAAAGAAAATGGCGTAACACTCACTTGGGAGGTTTCTCTACAGTACGGTACGTGTTGAAGGCCTGGAGCTGCTGCTGGACTCCTACCAGAGAATTAGCAAACTTGCGGTTGTTCAGGATGATGATGGTCTGCTCGATCCACTCCAGAAGGTCTGACGCAAGAGACTCGTATTTCTCAATCATCTTCTCAGTTTCGATGGCGTTATCCAGCACCTAAGGAGGACAAGGCGCAGGTTTTTGCTTCTGCAAAGGATCACTATTTTAAGAAGTAAATAATACAGCGGTAAAAACTCACTTTGCCGATGCGTTTGCCCTCCACCTTCAGAGCCTTCATCTTGGAGAAATAGTGGTAGTATGTGACAACGTAGGTGATGACGGACTTCTCATCAGGATGGTCCACACTGATATCTAAAGAAAGAAACATTGTGATTTGTTACTTAAAAAAATTCAATATAAATAATAGGGTTTAAAAATGAGTCATTAATTAATCGGGTAACTTTTAAACACATGAAATCATATCTCTACCGTTACCAGTAAACTCAATTAAGAACAAGGCTGCTTTACAAGTAAACATTAATCTGGAAGTGTTAATGGTTGCAAATTGTACATAAAGCTGTTCAGTCTGTGTTTTAGTGCTTACAGTGCAGATGTTCTCTCTCCAGGTGTTTATACATGGATTTAATCTGACATGTGATTTTGTACAACGGTACCACTCTGACAATAGTGCTTACTAAAAGAAAAAAACCTTTATATATTATTAATTATATTAATGTGTTTGCTCTAATGCGTGATCATTTCTATAGTAACAACCTGCCCGGTGATTTGTATTGTGGACTCTTACTTTAAAAAAAAAAACTTTCTGTGAGAGGTGTTTATTAAACATTTATGGAAGGAGTATCCGGTGTCAAGATATTTATAACAGAGGTAAAGCTTTACAAAGTTTGCACTTTCCAGTTTCTCATTACATGACATGTCTTATTCACTTCAAGTGGGAGAGATGTAATGTAATGTAATGTCAGTGAGGCTTTTTCACAACATTAAATGTAACTAGAAAAAGAATAAAAAGTAAAATTCAAATAATATCTACCAAATTTGATTTAAACTAAATCTAAAGACATTAAGCCTAGAAAGTTCCAAAATATATTAAAGGGGACACCTTACACTTTCCCGAATACAATTTATTGTTTTTGCTGCGTTTCAACATGCAAACACATGACCGCTAATCTGCTAGCTCTCTTTGTGAGAACTCGGCTAGCTGAATACCGAGCCTTTACAAACAAAATTTCGCTAATAAAAATAGAAAACATCATCAAAGAAGAAGATTATAAGGAGTCGATTATCAGCTCAGATGTAGAATGGATAATTTATCATAAATGACACGCCTATGGATCTCCAATCCTACCGACAGCGGATCAACAAAGACTTGCAAACTCCTAGGGTGCCTTTATATGTGGAAGATTATCAGCTTCACCGAGTGGGAAGATTGAAGTTTATCTACCTTTATTACATGGTATTGTTGAATATCTATCTTGATTCTGATTGGTCAATTGCGGCATTCTATGTTATATTATTTCTGTATAACCAACCGTTGCTATGTATAACATACTGTTGCTATGCACCATTTCATTAGCAGAAGCAATAAAATCATTGTTATATCAATATTTTGTGCAAGAATTTTTGATTTGTTTAGTAAGTAGTTGTGTAATAAGCTGGATTGTTTTACATAGTGGAATATCGATGGCATCGAAAATGGCAAAACGCGCTACTTAGAAGGGAAGGGTGAGCTGGCCCCTTTAAAAACATATACTTTGTGGGGCTTTGCAAAAGAAGTTTCCACAAAACTGTAAGCTCAAAAAAAAACAAACAAAAAAACCCAATTAAGGAACAAACATCAAAATGAAGCGGTTTGTAAAAAAATGGATTTTAAAGTTTAAAGTGTACTGTGAGTAATATGACAAAAACTTGAAAAGGAAAATACCATTATGTAATCAAAATATTAAAAATGACTATATCAGCCAGCTTCATGTCTTTATAATCGATGGTATATAAACACAAGAATTCAAGAACTCAAGAATTGATATACATGCACGGTGGCGCTACGAACTGAAATTGAAATCTGCTATTTTTGCCAATAAAATAAGAATAACATTATAACTGTGTGTGTAAAATGGAAAATCGGAAGTCAGCTTTCGATATCAAGGGCAAGAGGAGGTTCTTACCTTCAGGGTCGAGCAGTTTAGTGAGGCCCAGGTGCTGCTCTGCCAAATTGAACGCATTCTGCAGGTTGTAGTGAGCGTTGGACTTCTTCAGCTTATCAAAATCAATAAGATCCGGCCTGCGAGAAAAGGAAGACGGGAGTTTCATGGGGCGTCAAATGATACAAAATGGGCCCAAACGGAGGACAAACTGAGCAAAGAACAGAAACTGAAACCTTCACGACGTTGTTTTTACCTGTGTTTGTGAATGAGGGCGTTGAACGCCATTCCGTCACGCCAGCTGGTGGTGAAGTTGTGGATGTTGACGTTTGGATAGCTGTACAGAAACACAGATAATGCTCAGATGATTTACACTACCATTTCCTCGATAACGCAAACAGCTGTTGCTGGATGAACACACAACTCACCCTGCCGTCTTCATCTGACACCACAGAAGCAGAGCGTCTTTAGCTGAGCGCTTCTCTTTATTATCTTCTGTTACAACGCTGATGTCTTGGATCTGTTCCACACACAATAACACACTATTTGACTTAAAGGTTCATAAAGTGTATAGGACTGTGGTGAAAACAGAGATTTATTATTTTTAGGTGACCTGGAAGCGGAGGATGATGGTCCAGATGAGGCCGAGCGTGAGGCGATGGTTGCCATCGACGATGTCATGGGAGCCCATGTTCTCCAGGTGGACGCGTTGCTCCTTGAGGAACTGCAGGGCTTTATCCACGTTCTCCAGACAGTGGATTCTCATTCGGCCCTTCGTGGGTTTGGGCTGCAGACATCAAATGACAAATGATTATTAACGTTCTCCTCGAATTCAAATAATTCCTTAAGAGCTGATCCACAACCACATCCAGATGTTTTGGGAAAAAAAGATTTGAACCATTTACACTTATATTCAAATACATTTCCTGTTCTCAGGATCAAAGTCTGTTATACGTATCACACATGATATGCAAATCGCCTCCTAGTGTGTAACAACTAGCTTGTTTTCCAGATGTTCTATTTAAAAGATAGCTGAAATTTAACATGATTATCCTGTTTAATTTGTGTGTGAGAACAGAGTACAGCTTGCTGAACGTGGATACTGCTGAACCTGCTAAGAAATAAAACACCGTGTGATGTGCAGCTCTAGGAAAATAATCAACAACTAGTTCCTGTTACCCCCTGAAGTTCTCAGCAAGTGTTTCATTCCTCTTATTCCACAGCAATTTGCAAATGATTATAATTATTATTAATTATTATATAGGATGACATACTTTTTATCCATTTGTAGTTGCATTTAATATTCTAGAATGTCCTCAAAACAAGTTAGTTCCTGTCTCTATTCTCTCTGTCTTGAAGTTAACAAGACAAAAAAAAAGCACAGCTTGTCATGTCACTGAGAAGTCACGTTCACATAATGCTTTGCTGCCTACAAACGTGGCTGCCATTAAATTTCTGACAATCCATACCTTGTTATTCTTGGGCAGGACATTCGATCTAGTTTGTTTCCTAATTTTTGGAGTCTGGTTTTGTCTACCCAATTCTATTTGTTCATTGCCTGACTCTCGCCTGCTTTTACCGATCTTTTGTGTATTATTTTTTATTTGTTTGCTTGCCATTTTTTAATAAAGCATTTCGGTCATAAGCTGCTTTACCCTGAAGACTTTCTCATAGAGGAAAACTGACCGAAACTGGAGACTCCTTCCATAAATAAACATTGTCTTAAAGAAATTGATCATTTTTAATTTGTTTGTTATTAGTCTTATATTACAGAACGTTGAACTGCTACTACAGAAATGCCTTATGTCCAATCAGAATCGAGAATTCAACAGAACTGTGGTATTATTCTTGACACAACACAGATGTTGTCCTAAACCAACACACCTCCATCACATCTCTGACATTTCCCGGAAACTTGGCAACAGAAAATGTTTCTATTGGTCCGGTATCAGATCTGGTTTTGGCTGATGCTTTGAAATCAAAGCTCTGAAATCAGTATTGTATAAAAAAAAAATGGGACTGGCACATCCCCATTTATTATCCATTCTGTCCAAGAGAAATATTTAAAATGGTACTTCTGTAAGTGGTCTGCAGTTCACTCTGAATGGTAGTGTGTGTCCAAAATCACTAATAAGCAGATTTGTGTTTTTCCATGAATACTGTATGGGAGGCATAGAGATCATGCATGACTTGTGTTACATTTTGCAAGTTAATTGTAGCTTAGAAACAAGGATATACTTATATTTGTATAACATCTGGCCACCACAAGTCATCAGAACAGCTTTGGTTAAGATTCTACACATCTTTGAAACTTGACTGGCGTGATGATCACTGTTCTTCCAAAATATATTGGTGTTTTGATGATGGAGGTGGAGAGTGGAGAGTCTAACAAAACGTTCCAAAATCTCCCATAGGTGCCCAACTGGGTTGATGACAGCGAAAGGCCATAGCATGTGATATACATCATCATCTTATCACTCACTGTGCTACGGGTGGGGGCGGAGACATTGTGGAAGAGACCACGCCCATCAGGCTAGAAAGGTGAAAGGTGATCAGTCGGTAGAACGTTGTATCGATTTGCAGTAATGAATGTCTCTAAGGAGAAAACTGAGTGAACCCAAAAATAAATAAACGCACCCCCAGAGAATAACAGAGCCACTGTTTTTTCCTTTAATTTGTCACCTTGCTGTATGTTATGACAGGAACTAGGGATGCTTTAAGAGTGAAACAATGTTCAGGTCATTAAGTTCAGCACTGCTATGAAATCTCTCTTCAGTGGCATTAGCTTTGATTTAACAGCCTAACTAAATTTCCCAAATGACATATTTTGGTCTGCACAGAGGTGCACTGCTTATAGAGCTGTACAGGTTAACGTGACAGCATGACAGGCTGCAGTATCCCAGTCCAGCTCCTTTCCTGCTGGAACACGGGACTGGAGCTGGTGTTAATGATGTACCATGGCCTTGAGGACAGCCTGGGCAAACTGTTTCTATTCTGACATGCACAATAGACGAGTGAGGCTCTCACAGGAAAAGCAAAGTGTCAAAGCACAAGATAGATTGAGACACTTTTGGACGGAATGTCCTGCTCTAAATAGGGATTATACGAGTCCTTTGTGAAGTGTGTTCCCCCCCACTCCACTCTGTTGTTAGTTTTATCGTGTGAGAATTCTGGAAATGTCGTATGCACCATTTCTTGGAGAAAAAATATTCTCGAGTTTCTAAATGGCTTTAACAGCATGTGCGGGTGAATGAATAACTGGGTGGCGTCAGAGGCGTGTGTGCTGGGATATGATGTACGGGAGACTTTGTACTGAGGCGTGGTCGCTGCGTCTGGAAAGAGAGAGATGGAATGAAATAATGGAGGCTGGACGTGGGGGATGGTGGTGAGGGGGTTGGGGGTGGTGGATGCTCCGGGTCCCTTGAGGACTGATCCTGACGAGTATTTCAAACGGCATGTGATCCGCATAGAGAGAGTTAGATGAGGTGGCAGCAATCTGCTAGATGGCTAGACAGAGAGAAGAGAGAGTGTGTTGCTTTCTGTGCCCTTACTACAGAGGTGTGGGTGGTATCGTCCTTGCGTGTGCTGAGTGTGTAAGGAGGCTTCATGCAGACAATCACACACACACACATTCTGCAGTGGCATTATGTCTCTTTGAAATGCACATGGCTTACACACACAGCAGGTGGAGGGCAGTGTAGTATATAGAGACTCTACGATGACATCAGCACTTTTCAGTAGAGTCACTAAAGACGCTCAATGCAGCCAATAACCTTAAATTACAATTAGATAACCGATACAAGTGTGAGCTATAAAAGATGGTGGCTGACATTCACAGGAGGAGGGTATAGATGAAGATTTCATCAAAGTCCTTATACCACTCGGCAGCCATCTTGGCGACGCCCCAGACAATTATTTCCTGTCATGCAGCCAAGATGATGTTTTAAACAAGGTTTAAGTTTATACCAGCTACTAAACTTATGCACATCCAGATATCATGGAAGCCAGTGGGTTGACGACAAGCAACTTCTTTAAGCCTGTTTCTATGGTAACCATGATCTTTAGTCTGGAGTGTTGGCTGTTTTCCAAATGGATTTCTACTCTCTACATATAGTATGAGTACTACTAATAATGCTGTCTACACTCTAATGCATTATATGACCTGTATCAGGGATTGTCATTTGGCGAACCAAGGTCCAAGAGCTTTGGACCCTGCGAAGTATTTCAGTGGACCAGTTTAAAAAATACTTTAGCAGAACTAATAAACATGAATTATTTAGCTGGAGCCATCTCGTCAGACCAGGACCTAGCTACTGTACATGGCTAGAGACGTTAGGTTATAAATAGGTTAGGTTTTCACAGATCATCACTGATTATCATTTTATATATCTTCTCTGGTCCAATTAGTAAACTGACAAGGTGGCTTGTTTAAAAAAAAAAAGCTAAACAATGGACAAGAGTCTGAGAGTTATGTAGCTAGCTAAATGAATGCATGTTGAATCCAAATTTATAAATTGAATACCTGTAATTGGTATACTAGCAGTGTCTTTTAGCATGCTAAAGCAGAATATATTTGAGAATAACTCTATAAATTGTAGTAAAATCTTCCACTAGAGCAGCTAAATGTTGATTCTTCAGTATATTAGAAACTCGAGCACACAGAAAGGACTCAGTGTTTAAGAGGTAGGAAGTGGGGCAATGTAAACTAGCCTGTTACAGGTGAGTGAACCTGCCTCACAGTGATATTGAATGTCAGCACTACAAAGCCTTGACAGCGCTCCGGCAGGATGTTATGTAGGTGTTTTCCAAGAGTAATCTTCCTCACTACGCCAGGGTGTAAAATGATCCTGCCCTCGTGGGTGAAGCGACAACTCGCTCGGCTGGACCGCTTCCTGCTCAGCATTAATTACTTTCTTCTTTTACTGCTATCCACTCTATGATTAATTACGGGTCATTCTGTTCAAGAAAACTAAAGATGGAAGTGTTTATTAAATACCATTTCTTTCTATGTTAAAAAAACCCCAATGATAACCAATTAATACTTTAAGAGGTATTGTCCATTAAATGTGCTTTTTTTAAATGATATGACTGTACTGTGATGAAACACATCAATGCTGGTGTTAATATTGACTAAATTACCATTTTTTAAAAATAAAAATCTGCATTTTAAGGGTTAAAATGGCTCAAAACACCATCTACTGGTTAAAATCATCCTGACTTGCAGTTGACCTTTTGGTACTTATCCAAGTCATAAAATTTTTATTTAAAAAAAAGAATGTTAACGCCCTCTAAACAGAAGGGGGTGGGTGTCCCACCTCCCCCAGCCCCTGTCCTTGAGTGAACCCGCCCCCTTCCTCAGCCCCTCCCTGCCCACCCACTCAGCCCCTCCCTGCCCACCCACTCAGCCCCTCCCTGCCCACGCTCTCAGCCCCTCCCTGCCCACCCACTGAGCCTCTCCCTGCCCACCCTCTCAGCCCCTTGCCCACTTTTTTAGCATTTTTCTAAATTACTCATTGGGTGGAGTCAGGCTCAGAGCTGAGGGTGAAGTTATACTTTAACTTCTGTTCAAAATATATGATGAAATGGTAAAAGAGGATGCTTCAAAATAACATTTTTTATTTAACAAATAAAAGCGTATAATCCAATAATAATTGACAGGATGAAGATTTCTGTAAGGATAAGTTTAATGGAAGGCATCATAACATAAATGTAACTATAAATGGATAAAAATACCAAGCCATTCTTTAATTAATTAAAAACTGTAACTGTTATTAATTTGCTGTGATATAGTGTAATTTAGTTTTGGTCTACAGTAACCATTTCTAACAGTGGGTATGAAGTATTTCATTTCTTTTTTAGCTGTCACACATCAAATGTTGTTTAGGAAACTTTGAATAATATAAATGAGTAATATACTATATGACTATAAACTACAGCATCTACTCGCTAACCTTTATTTTCTTAAGACTAAAAAACAACTGCTGAGGAAGGAGACTGTGAAAACATTATCCGGCTATATTTAAGGTCCAGCTGCGAGCCTCTCGGACGTGCTGAGCGTAGCCTTGAGCTTGTGGATACTGTGTTTCCTCTGCTGTTTGCCTGAGAGAGGAGATATCTAATCAAGAACCTTGAGGACGACAGGGAGAGTCCGTGTGAATGATGTACTCTACGGTTACACGCAGCTGTGCTGCACTCATGTCTGCTATTACTCAACAAATGACTCATACAAGGGTTGTAGGTTCATCAGTCACTCTCGTACTTAGTCAGAAAACAGCACTTCAGTTAAAACAGTGACAATGTAGATGAGTTCATACAGTGGTGTACGTTTCATTTAGAATAATGCACCCAATCCATAATATGCCTGAAGTTTGCTAAAGAGTAACAATAACAACAGTAAAGTTATTTTTGCTGAGGATGCAGTATATTATTTTAAAGAATGTGTAATTCGGTATACAAAGTATTAGCAAATGACAAATTACTATCGCTAGTAGGGATGCATTAATACCTTTTTTCAGAATGAGTACATGTTTTTTGGTACTTGTCGATATTATCAGCAAGCCATGAATCTCAACTCAACTCAAGTGTAGATCTTGGCGAGTTGGGAGGAAGGAAGAAAGCTTGCACTCAAAACACCGAGCACTCAGCGCGCTCCGAAATGAAGTGCTCTCACACACGACAATTAAGATGTGTTCGTTTGTATTCAAAAAATATGTACAGATCGCTGTAATTTCATGAAATGTACACCAGGCTTGTGAGGCGTAGCTTCACATGGCATCAGATGCAGGTAACAGAGGATTTATTTTTATAGGACTTTGAATTAAAAAAAAAAAAAAACAGCTTGAACATGTATCCTCCGTGTTGTGACAAAAATAAAAAATTCACGATAGTTATTTTTTAAAAATCTCCCTTTTCATAGCCACAATTTACAGGTGAGAATGAACCTTAAACAGTGACGTGTGATTATTAACCAACTTCCTGGAACAAAAAGACAGTTGGTGAACTCTTTTTTTTTTTAACTATTTAATGAAAACCAATTTCCTCTTTTTTTTAGAAAGATGTTTAGTGACTAACACTTGACGTAAAAACCGAGCCCTTGTCCTCTCATTTTAAAACAGACGGAGATAAGGCATAGCCTTTACACAAAAGTAACAGATTAACTACAAGTCTACGAGCGTTGCTGAGAGATAATGTCCAATTTCAAGGCCAACAGCTAATAACAGATAATGTGAAATCTATGATGAAGTCATTCTTCATTTGAACAGACGACTTCGCTTCTGTGCTTTACCTCTGACCTCTATATAAAGCGCTGACACTGCAGACTCCTTCCCTAAATGATAAGTAAATGTGTCTTAAATTTAAACTTTAAACTTCAGCATATACATTTGTTACTATAGAGATGACAGCATATTAGAATGAACCAGTGATAAGGAGCTGCACTATTGTCAGAAAATTAATCAACACTTTCTTTTCATGCTGTGGTTAAAATACAGTAGTATAATATACTGTACATGTTAGTTCACAATGGCCTTTTTTTAGAAAATGATGGTTTTCAGACATGGGAAAGTCTTCAGGACAGATGAGTCAGGCTGTTTATAGCTGCTATAAAAGCAACGATAGTGGGAACTAACTTGTTTCGTGGACGTTCCACGGCATTAAATTTAACTATATACGGATAAAAGTATGATGTATCATCGGCAGTGAATTGTTATGTAACAGACTGCTGTTATAGGAAAATTTCCCACAACGGCACGGCCCTAAAGTGCTTTATTCCTTACATAACGTAGTTTGAATTTGATTTATTCTGCAATTTAATGAAATTGTGTATTGAAGTGTGCAGTGTTAAACTTGAGGCTATAATCTTTCTTTAATTGTTCGAAACAGTAGATCTGTAGCTCCAGTGCAAAACTAAAGAAACAAAATTCAGACTGACTGACTACAGGAATGTGGAACTTTTTTATTACTTTAAAACCCAGGTATGAGCCCAGGTTCTGGATCCAAGGTAGACCTGAAGATACTGATTTCATGTAGCATTCACTACAAAACTTCCTTCCTTGACTTCCTTCCAGCTCATTGTTCATTACCGTTCTGAATAGCTACTCTATCTGTGTCTAAAGGCAGGATATTCTGCTTTATGTAATTAGATGACGCATGTAGTTAAGCATATGAGGTGAAAGTGAAGGCACCAGAAGACTTCTTCCTCAGAGAACTGCCAATGACCACGTTTTCCTTTCATGACACCGCTTATTTGAAATACCAGCGCTTAACTCTATATGAGCACATGTGTGTCAAAAGCTGAACAAATCACAACTAGATCAAAACCTTCTAACCGCTTTGTTCCGCTCTTGCCCTGGAGCTTAGTTTTAAATCCATCTGTGATTTTGGTATTAGAGTAAGCATGTCATGTTTCAGCAAGATGAGATCATCAAGTGTTGGAGTTGAAGGGATTAAACTCACCAGCTTCTCTCCAGAGAGCACCTCCAGGAGCTTGATGAGCATGCGACCATCCCGTAAGTCCATGTACAGGTCTGTAATGCGGCAGGAGACCCGTGCCAGGTGTGAGTTGACCCATTTTGTGAAGGTCTTCTTCTGCACCGCCTCACGCTCATCTACGGGAGGGGGAAAAGAAGAACGTTAGAAAGGGAAGTCTGGTGTTTGTCGTCTTGTAGATGCCTCCAAACATTTGAAACAGATTAATTGACCATTTTTTTTCTTTCAATCGTTACTTAGCAACCGTTGCCAAACCATTATTCTTGAGGTTTTAAGCACCCTATGTAGGTATTTCCCAAAGTCACGGATTCCCCCTCGCACCATGTGCTTTTGTTTTGGTTTCTGTTTTGATCCAGTTTCTTCCCTAATTGTACTCATCTGTTCTGTTTGGTTTTGTATTAGCTCCTGATTAGTTTGTTTATTTATACGCTGATGTTTCCGTGTCTTGTTGCACAGTATCAGCACGCTTTTAGTACTGTGCAATAAGAGTTTTGCCAGTTGTCCATGTTCATTACGTCTATAAGTATACTTCTCGGTTTTGGTCCTCGTCCGTTTCCCTCGTTTCCCGTTATGGATTGCTCTTACCTGATAAGTGACAATAAGTGACAAGCATGTCATTTCATGACCCATTTAGTTAGCAATAGGAGCAATCTTTGACATAACTACCTTAACCTGAAGGTCAACTTGCATGCTAAAAGTTCACTAGCATCTGAAAAGCACGCTAACATAGGCCTGCTGTTGAAACCACCATTGCTGTATTTGTTTTTGTTGACATAATTTAATGCTGGGATCAGACTACAAAAAGTCAGCCCAATTTGGACACGATTTTGTCATGGCCAACAAACTTCCAGCGTCGGGCCCAAATATGACATAATCGAAGAACAGCGACGTGGCATCTGGGACCGCCCACAACACCCCATCGAAAAGTCTAGCACGTCTGAAGTTTTCGCATTTTCCTGCCTAGTTTTATAATTCCTTCTATAGCCATGATTGACAATTTTTTAACCGTCCTTCGCAACGACATGCAAGCGCATGACTGATGATTGCTCGGGGTCAAACTTGTAGAGTTGCCCGTCTCCCTACTAAGAATTTATGGCACTAATCAGACATGGTGACCATCATGAAAGACAAAAATATCAAGAAGTCTAATCCCAGCATCACATAATTCATGTGTTATCTTTCTAATCTGTAGTGTTGGCTTCAAGCTGAAACTTTTTCTGATGTTGAAAACTGATCTATGATGTCATCTAGCCTGACATCAGATGCTAGATAGCAACAATACACAAACAACTTATGTATCTAAGCAAACAAACAAGAACTAATTTAAAAACCCTTTATGTTGCTGTCCCAACTCATATTCTTGATGCTATTCTTATGTTGGTGAAGGAGACTACAAAGCATTTCTGTAAGTTGCTCTGAATAAGGGCGTTTACCAAATGCTATAAATATTAATGTAGGAGTGGGTGTGGCTTGTGACTGGTTTTTTCTATTTTAGAAAATATTTGCTGCAGAATTTTACCACAAAACCACGTATTGCGTATATTGGTGCATCAGATAACCAACCAAAGGGCCCATGATCCAGCAAACTTGGTTTTTGTTGGCTCATAAGACAAAGGTTTGTGAATTCATAGTTCACTTAGTTCTCTTCCCCTTCAACGCAGTAGCATTTACACCAGGCAAATTTTGTTTGTGTTTGCTTGACCGCCTGTATCATCAAAACAATTGTTAATGGCTAAACCGTAAATGTTGGCACCCCTGTACTTAGGTTTGGGTTTAGTCTTTTTTCTGTTGTTGTCCCCTGTGGAGGTAAGAGTGGGTCTAACCAGCCAGATGCTATACCAATTCAGTGTCTTTTCTCTCACCTCTGCTCTACAATAAACAGCGCTTTCACCACCTTATATATTTGTCATATAAAACCAGTGGACAGCTGTCCGGCCACAGCTCTGGCCTCGCGCTGCTCATGCACACATTCAAAAAAGAGTTTATTTATAATCCACCCAATTTTCCTGTTATTGCATTCCTTGTCCCTGCACAGACGTAAGCGTCTCGTTTGATTGTTCTTCCCCCTTTAGCGTTTCCTGATGCGACCCCCTGCAATCGAATGAAGACAGGATGACTGAAGCTCTCCTTGACCCCCCCAGGAGTCCAAACAGAGACAGAATGAGAAACAGAGAAGAAACAGGGTGACGGGGTCACCGTAACCAACAGCCCATCCCCAAACAATAGAAAACCAGCAAACACAGGAAGAGCACATCTGCCAGAGAGAGTGGACAGAGAGCACGGAGCCAAACGGAGAGACGACAGCTCAGGATAAAATAAGCCTCTAAAAAAATTAAAAAAGCATTTACAAGGGCAAGTATAATAATAACAATAATAATAATAATAATAATAATAATAATAATTATAATAATATAAGGAATTGGCCTTTTATTAAGGATTTCATATTATATACAATATTTATTTCATATTGTAAATACAATGTTAAATATGATTTTCTATATAATACAAACAATAAATTAATAAGATTATTATGGAAGAATTATTTATCACACTAATAACTATTTTAACGTGACTAAAAAATTATAAAAATAGAAATATGTCATAATGCAGATGTAGAGGATTGGGCTTATGGTTAATAATGTGTGTGTGCGCGTGTGTGTGTACGCTGCAGTTATAGATGTCTAATGGAAGTAGTAAAGTGCATATAGAATGTGGTGTGATCGATATATGAGGGCCAGTGATATGCTATGGGGAAGCTGTAAACTGAAACATATATACACACACACACACACACACACACACAAGATGCAAAGTGCTGAGCATACATCTCTCTTTTTCCTGTCTATACGTTCCACATGTTCCAATGCCCTCCAGGAGGACCTGCATTATAAACCAGGCACCTCTCTACTCATCTCTCAAACACACACACACACATCATGAAATAATGAACTGCCACTAATATTAATAATAGTAATAATAATAATAATAATAATAATGACAAAGTACTGGTGTGCTACACTACAGTAAAGTAGAACTCACAAATTTAGGCACAAATATGTCATTTTATTTTAGAAATCCACAACCTTAAATGTGCCGGTGTGTCCTTGCATCAAACTCAGAATACAGCATCAGAGACACACCAGGTCTCTCATCCTGCTGCTGCCGAGCTAAACAGCATTGACATCTACAGCAGGCATGTGACAAGGGGTGGGCAGTGTGTATATACAGTATATATATATATATATATGTAGTGATATAAATATCACTGCTCCTTTTCAGTCCACGCAATGTGTGTCATTTAGGTTAATTAGGTATTTGATAACAAGATTTGGAATACACAAAGCAGCAAAACAGTTAAAAGGGTGTTCAAATATTTAAAAAAAATAAATAACACCATACTGAGCTGAAAGCCAATGCTCTTGCGTTTTTGAATGCCTCAATCTGATTGGTCAGAAGTTGATTCATGTTCTGTAAAGAGCTCTGGCTATAAGGCCAGATAGCATAGCATTTATGGAAGGAGTCTCCAGTGTCAGCACTTTGCAACAGAGGTAAAGCCTCTGGGCTTCGCATATTTTGGTTTCTCTGCAACATGACAAGCTACTGTTTTTGTGTTATTAACTTTGACAGATAAAAGAGATGCTGGTAAAGGAACAACTGGTTGTAGCTACTAGAACATAAGCAATAACAGGAAGTAACTTGTTCTGCGGATGTTCCACAACATTGAATGCAACTATAAATGGATAAAAATGATGACGTCTTGTTCTTTAATAAATAAAAGTCTGTTAGTATTGGCAAGTTGTTGTGGTATAAGAGGAACTTTCAGGATGGACTGTTATTGGTAAAAATTCAACTCTGAGATGGTAACAGGAACTCTTCACCACACCACCCTATCATTGATTATTTTTCGATATAATTTATGATCATAATGACAACATCTCATCATTGCCCTCCCTTCCCTTCCCTTAGATCTCACTCTGTTCCCCAGCTTCAGTGTGAACGCTTTTCAGTAAACCGATAACACCAGTGCTGATGCTTGTGGAGGCCCCATGGGATTGTGGGTAAGGGAACAATGGCGGCAGTGTTCCTCCCCTCAGCCCCCATCCCCAACCCCAGGGAAGGCCACAGGAATGCACCAGCATCTGGTCCTACCCTTAGGTAAACACATCCCTCTCTCTCCAACGCTCCACCATTAAAATCCGCCCCGCTGAGCCCTTAGGACCCTTTCACAATAAACATGACTTTGTTCTTTTAAACTCCTCCCACATGGTAAATATTACTTTATTTCTAAAGAGAGCATCAGTGGTTGAAATGCTCTGGAATTAGATACGGTTTCTGAAGAAAAGTATAAAAAAGTGGAAAATGGATTTATGAAAAAACTGAAGTTCGGGATAAAAACAACTCCTGAAGCTCCGCCTTCTCCAGAGTCAACGTCGTATAAATTCCGCATCTCTTTCTTTACTAGTGATGAAAGTTTACACACCCGCCACCTCCCCATCTTCTCCCTAGTCTTCAAAAACTCCTATTTCAGACTCTTTTGTGGGAGATTGAAGTTCTTTGATTGAGGAATTTTTTTATTTTACTTTTTTAGAGCCAACCTCACAATCACTCTCTTTGTCATTTAGTTGAGGCATGTATTGTTGTCTGCACTCGCAAACCTATTTTTAGCAGTGTCAAGTGAATGACATCTCTAACCGGCAGTCAATTTGGAGGCGAAAAATGTACAGCAAGCCATCTGGATTCCTGGTAAATTTGAGAACTAATCGATCTACAATGTTGGCGCTCCAGTTTTTATTTACACATTTATTATGTATGTCCTGCATACATGTGTATTACTTCTCGTCCTGTGGTGCTCAGTTTCCAATTTTCCAATTTGTGTTTCTGTAACCTAGATCGAATGGAGTTGGAAATGGCCAAACACTTTATCACTCTAATTAAGCATAGTTTCATAGCAAATATTAGTGCTTTCTATGAATCTTTTATCTATAGGCTTAACAGATTTAAATCAAGCACTCATGTAGACTCTGAGAGCAAGCAGTTAATAAGATTTCTGTATCATTTTGTGTGTGGGTCTGTAACAGAACACAAGGAACACCAGGGGTTCAAAATGTTTTGAGTAGCAGTGTATGTCGCTGATAAAGCAGCCAGAGTTCATCACTATTCAAGATCCTTCGTCTAATTAATTACATGAAACCCAGAATTTTCATCACGATGACTTTTCATGATCATTTTGGGTCACCTTGTCCTCAATAAGAGGCTGGGAGTAAAGGCTTAGTCTCTAGGCAGATTGGACAGCAGCGTTTTAACATGACTGTAATGGTTACGAAGCTTATTGAGTTATTGACTTTAACATCCACCAAATAAAACCACACCCATACGTGGAAAAATCTCAGTAAGGGCTCAAAGTTAAAAAAAGGAAGACCATGCGAATCGCAAGGCAGAAAGAAGGAGGAGTGTGTGTTTGTGCATGTGTGTGTGTGTGTGTTTGTGTGTGTGTGCAATCCAGATGATGACTTCCTTTCCCTCTCTGATGTATCCGCATCCTGTGGTGTGAGGCTCTGCAGAACGAAATTCCTCAGACATCATGTGTGTTAAATACGTGATAGGGGCCATTGATGTTGCAGCACCATGTTCAGGGCGTTCTCCTTTTCAACTTTTGTGCAAACAGGTAAGAAATTAGCTGTAATAAGGCAACACGAAAAGGATTTGTATGTACATTTGGAAAAAAGATCAGACTCGAGCCAGATAGGATGTATGCATATCATCTCAAACAAATCACATTTGTCTAAAATACTTGACCAAAAATGTCCACAGTCTTGTTATCCAAGTCGCTAGAAAGACTTGTATATTTGTCTTCCATATTAAACTTGGCAATCCTGCTGCTCTCGCAGCGAGAAACATTGGCACTCACTTCTCAAAGAATATAAATGAGGGAAGGATGACGTCTCAGTGGGACCGCCGCAGTCTTGTGAGGAACACGGTGTTGCGGGTCAGGTTCCTGGATTACGATGTGTCACTGCACGTACAGCTGCGATTAATTAGGCCAAAATTTGTTTGAAAAGGTTTCCCACTAGGATGGGCTGACGTGCAGGAACGAGTAAGAGAGTTAAACGGTATTATACCACAGTGCTGATGAATGCTTGATTCTGATTGGTCAAAAGGTTGTTGATTAATTTTCTGGAATAGCAGATCTGACAGTGGTTCTGGCTGCAAGGATTAGTCACTTTCGTTGTAATACGTCATTGTTTGATCTAATTGTATGGTGGGTGCTCCACATAAACAGATTTAAAATCTGTTGATAGGGTAAAGTTTTCTGTAAGGAGACGTTTATTTAACATTTATGAAAGGAGTCTCAGCATCCGCGTCAAAGTGAGGTTTCCCCCCACATGAAAGTCTTCCGGATACAGATGTTCAGGTTTTGCTCTTGGTTATGGTAACAAGCTGAGTTTTTTTGCTTTATTAACTTTCAAGAGAGCGAAAAATAGAGGATGGTGAGGGAACAAATGTTCAAAGTTAACATAAGAAACTTGTCCACAACATTCCAAAACATTATATATAACCTTGAAGAAATAAGAAGTATGACACATGTTCTTCTAGGAAAATGATTAACTTCAGGGTGGTAACGTTAAAGCTCTGCAATGGGAATTTTATTGTTGTGCTGGTGATCCAACTCCATGAGCGAATTCCATGGTGACTCTATGGTGGTACTAATGTTGCACAATGTATTATTATTCAGTACTGGTTTCTGCAATATTTGCCATCAGGGAAAATGTTTGTTTCGATGTTTAATTGTAGCTTACCGAAATAAAACTTCAGGTGAAATGTGTAGCAGTACAATGGCAGTGTAATGATAGATACTGAGAGAGGCTTGAATTTCACCCTTAGCTGCATTTACTGTGCCAGGTGTGGATATGCTATAGTGTTCTTGTGCATGGTCTGATGAATGGAGAGTCGAGCTCTTAGGGGTGAAGAATTTTTTCCTGGTGTGTCTATGCAATGGCACTTAATATCTATAGTTATTATATATCGCATTGTTAATAAAGCAGACCACTTCGGTACAGTTTTCAGAGCAAAATGAAAGTTCTGCTCACTATCGTCTCTCCACAATGGAGCAAATGGAGCGCTGATTCTGCCTGGAGTCTGCACTCATTTTTCGTTTTGGATCTTTCTCACTTTCTCTCACACACAAAGCAGGTTTTCACCTCGCCCTTTTTCCTTCACACTGCTTCACAGCCAAAGCTCAAACAGCTCCATTCTGTTTCTTTGAGTCACTTCCACTAGTAACACTAGCAGCTCCATTCAACTGTTTCTTCATCGCTGGAGCAAAGGGTCAGACTGCACAGACAGGCCATGACACCCACAGAGTAAATCACGCTGGGCGAAAGGCTGGGAACTCGGCACACACATAACATGCTTTAGGCGCACAGAGAGTCTTCTGGGATTCTGTGAGACCGCGACCCTGCCAGCAGCCGAACAGACGGCCACAGAGTGAGCCATGCTGCAAGAAGTGGAGGACTGGCAAAGCTACATGTGGAGAAAAAAAAGCAGGGATTTAGCATGGATCCTGGAAGATCCTCCATGGTTTGCTCTCAGAAGAGCATCCGAGGCATCACCAGAAGGCTGCAAAAGCCCTAGTCCCCTAATAAGAACTGTTGGTTCAGTTTTGTCATGAAAAATAAAATATATGCACTGGAAAGGGTACTTCAGTTTGGCCCTTGAGGTTAAAGGTTCTACATGGTTTATACCATCCATCCATCCATCCATTATCTATACCGCTTTATCCGTCTGGGTCGCGGGGAAGCTGGAGCCAATCTCAGCAGACT
>JAQQZX010000007.1:21189620-21207721 GCA_030068355.1 Notoglanidium maculatum
TGGGTGACCCGGGGATCGAACCCAGGACCTTCTTGCTGTGAGGCGACAGTGCTAACCACCGCACCACCGTGCCACCCGGTTTGTTCCATTTCTTTGTGAAATAGAATTTATTTTTAAATCTTCCAGATTAGAATTTATCTTTAAATCTTCCAAATTTCTATTTCCATCATAAAAATAACGATTTTTAGAGAATTTTAGAATCCTGGTTTCTTGGGTTGCTCTTCGATAACAGAATATCCATATTTCTTCCAAAAGGTTGTCTATATTTCCATAATGGATTTCAGACTTTTCAAACATCAATACTTTTCAAGCATTTAGATGGTGTGGAACTCTACACCAGAGAGTTTTCACCAGAAAACGTTCCAAGCAGAATTATTTTGGAAAGAGATCTATTATAGGTGCAGTCATCGATTCTAATCCAATACACTTTTTGTCAAATTAAGCAAATATCTACTCATGGTACGCTGGCTGTCCGTTCTGTGTGTGCTGAAAAGAAATTCACAGCCCTGGCTCTGAAAACAGGGAAATGAAGAAAAGTGGCACTTTGACTGACATGGGAGACAGTAATGCTTTGCAGTTTTTTCTCCTGGACTTGGATTTATTGGCCATGGATGGTTGTAGCATCAAAGGTGTTTTCCAGATGATAGGAACACTTTTCTGTTGTGCCACTTTAATTTAAATGACTTTAAATTAAAATATTCTTCAATACTGACAGTATAAGTGACAATTTGCATGTCTTTTGTATAATAAAACAGTTTTTGGTAGTTGGTTTATCATTTTAAACTAGTTCTCCAGTAAACAGCTAAGTGGACACACCCATCATCCAACCCTCCAGAGAAAGAAATATTCAAAATTAAATTTTGTTATGAAGTTGTTATGGTTGCACACATATCCAGGATCATCTGGATGTTCCCTAGAGTGAGCTGTAAGCTGTAGGCCAGCCGTGCGCAATATACTCTGTGTCTGAGACACTCTGGTTTGTCTCTAATCTTTGGCAATAGAAGTAGATACGGTCCATTTGTCTTGGCTGATATGTACTGTCCAGAGAGTCTGGAGAAAGTGTTAGCGAAGCTTAAGGTCAATTTTTAACTGTGTGATGACGTGCACAACACCAAGACATGGGTAAATCTTAATGTGTTTATGCATGATTAGGCAAATCTTTACAAAGAAGGTAATATTTTTTATGACTGAGCATAAAGTACTAACACACCGGAGTGATCTCAAACAGGTATGTCACAGATGAAAGGTCAAGCTGTTGTCTTTCAGTCTTTAAGTTTCCTGCTGTTAAGTGCTTTATGATTTGGGACAGCGCACGATTTACTGATTACCTACATAGAGTCTGTCCGACTCCTTCGTAGTGTGATCTATAAAACTGAAAGTAGACTGGACATAGTTCTTGTGCGTGCACAATTCTGTTTCCTACTCTAAAGTGACCTTAGTGCTATAAATAATAATAGTAATAAACATATTTCCAACTAAAGGAACAGATGTTTTATCTCAGAGGGTCTTTGTGTACTTCCGACTTGGTTCATGAGTCTATACAATAGAAAATGCTGATTTTTAAACAATAATGGTAGTGCTCCAGTTTTGGTGAAGTGATACATAGAGATAAAAGATAAACCACATGAAGGACAAAATGGTGTAAAAAGGCAAAAAAAAACCCCAAAAAAACACTGAGTGTGTCAGACAGCCTGGAGCACTCCCACTGTTCAGTCCAGCTTGGCTGCATCAACATCATTCCATGATCATCAGGGAATAACAAAATAAGATTTTTAAAATTTACTTTAATTTTGACTTGCCTGTTTGACACATTAAATTAAGCTTTTTGGCTTTTATGACTACCAGATATTCGAGTCACTATATGCTGCCATTTCATCCTTCAGTGACAACAAAAAGACAGTAGCACTTTGGCTCTGGCTGTAGCCAGAAAAGTAGCTCTTTTGTTTCTTTCCTGTCTCTCGTTGCATATTACATTCAAACCTAATGCCATATATATCACAAATGGCCAAATGTTCTCATGTAAGCCACTGGTACCATGAACCACAATCGCTAAAGACAGGCTGAACAAAAACAACCGCTCCCACCTTCCTCGGCTTGCCATTGTTGTGCATGACGGCCCATTCAGACTACCCTTTTATTGACTGGCGCTTTAGGGAGGAGGGGGAGTCCAACGTAGTCTTGGAATGTTTTTAATGAAACTCGTACATACACCATTGTTTTTGTTTTTGTCTTGCCTTTCTTACTAATACAGTCGGAAACTCATTCTCTCCCAGACTGATCCAGCGAAAGCATCAGACAAATCTACCTCATCACTCAATCCCCCTTCCTTCTAGGATTATGAGCCAGCATGGCAAGACATGTTCCAAGGTTGCTCCTTTCGATCCCATGTCTTAGATTAGAAAAGAGTACCTAAGCAAGACCACGTTCTTTTAAGTTATTTGAGCGTGATCACATGGCAACTGCTGTAAACAACTGAGCCCTACCTGCAAGAACAGTCTTACCTTGCAGCTGTTTGAAACGCCCCTCTAGCTGGTTGTAGTTGAAGGGCATCTGAGACGAATAACCAGATCCATGATAGAGATCCTCAGCCACCCCAGACCCCCAGTCCGTCTCCATATTCCCTTACTCAAACAGGATCCAGAGCTCCCAAACTCCTTGGAAACCACGGAAAAGAAAGAGTGCCAAAAATGGAGGGAAGCAAGAAAGCAAAGCAAAGATTCACCAGGATTTCTTTCCTCCTTCAAACTCAGGTTTGTTCCTTTTACTAGAACGTAACAAAAGGAAATCCAGAAGACTTGGGAACTGGTCCGTTAGGGGTTTATTCCAGTCTAGTATTTGAGAAATAGTCAACACAGCAGGATCTGTTCCAGAGAGGAGAAGGAGGAGGAGGAGGAGGAGGAGGGAAGCATGCGTCTCCTCTGATTGTTCTCGTTCTGTCTTCCCTCCCTTGCCGTTCAAAAGTGGCCTCTCCCCCCACGGCTGAGCACGCACACACCCACCACCCTTCCCTTACTCTCTTCCACAGTCAAGCCTGTCTAAGACGAAAAGTGGGTTACAGAGTGAGGACCACAAAATCATTTCAGCATTATAGAGGACTTTAAGCACAGAAGGCCAATGAATGGGCTTCCCTCCAGCACAGCGCACCTTTGTCGGAGCACGCTAGGAGGAGGTGGTGGGTGGGAGGAGGACTCGGGCTTGTAATTTCACCAGAGGCCCTGCCATTGCCTGTGTGTTTAGCAGTGATGTCACCGCCTTCATTACCATAAAGGCAGGCAGTAGGTGGAGCGAACTAGGAGAAGGAGAAGGAGGAGGAGGAATGTACTAAGCCTCCAGTGAAGAGAAGGGGTAGAAACGGAACAGGATGACATCCAGTTTCCCTGCATTGTTGTTTTGGAAGCTCGATGGATGAAAATGTGTTACCACGAGAAATGCTAAAAGCCTTTTTGGGATATCAGAGCAGCCAACGTCCTGTATAAAAACTAATTTGCAAACATCCTGCTTGAGCAGTCACCCATCACCACCCTCCACCTTTCCTGTTGCACTTCCGTTTGCAGAAATGCAAGGGGAAAGGCTCCACCTCTGCATACATGTGTGTGGACTTTCAAGCGAGTCCTTCGAGTAAGTAAATATGTAGCACACTTCCTCTGAGAGCTCTAGCTCTTGTGCTTTGGGCCTTTAGTCTTGGGGCTACTCCTGAGCTTGGCTACTCTCACTAGACTATATCAGAGAGGGAAAATTTCCTTATGATTAATGAGCTGATGATAAATGTCTCCATAAGCATCCTGTCTGCTCTCTGTCCCCTAATGGGACAGAACTTGGACCTCGACACAGAACAGAGTCGGTTCTAGTTATGCACTAGCGGATGGAGAGAGCAATCGTGGAAAAAAAGGGTTGAGATTTATTCTTGTACATGATTTATCTGGTCTTATTTTTACATTTAACAGGAACAGCACATGAAAACTTGTTAGGATTTATATCAATCTTCTCATAAGGATTATACTGCTGAGCAAGTCTCATCCTTTAAATTGTATAAGGATTCCTCGTGATATAGAAGTAACCCCCCCAATAATACAATAAGTACCATAGTTAATGGACCATGAGATTTTGGCTGCAAGATCTTGACTGATTCAGTGACTCTGAGAGGAATATTATAGAGAAATACTTGCGGTTGTGTCAGCGGGCAGTCACAAGGAACCCACGTGCTCTCCACGCCCCTGCAGGCATCACTGATCTTTTTTGACCTCCCTGTGCCCTTCTGTTTTCTGTTGCATCTGACTATTAGCTGAGGAATGATTTCTCATAGGACTTTGAGAAGTAACAGCTAGAGATTTGTTTTTATGTTCTCCTTTCACTTTGAGTAGGGAAGGGAGGGGATGTTTCCTGGAACACGAGTTAGTCACTCAGCTGCAGCTGTTCACTTCATTTAAAAAGGCCATATTGCTATTGAAGGGAGTTCTCATTTAAAATAAAAGTACCGTATATGCTGTTTTTTAGTGAAGCTTGACAACTGAGGAAAGTTTAAAGGAGATGCATCATTCAATGGGGTTTAAAGAACAAGCTGCTTTTTAAAAAAAAAACATGGCATGATGTAATATTGCTCCATTCATTTTAATTTGGAAGTGGGAAGTTGGAGTTACATCATCTTTTGACCTCCAGATGTTCTAGTATAGCCCTGCGATAGATTGGCGACTTGTCCAGGGTCTCACATGAAGTCAAACGGGACTGGCTCCAGCTTGCTTGTGACCTTGATGGATAAGTGATATAGGTAATGGATGGATGGATGGATGGATGGATTGATGGATGTTTGAGTTACACAATGGAGAAAAGAAATCCATGATCGCTTGTCTTTTGTTAGCTCTGCCCAAGCACCAAAAATCCACAAGCTAGCCAGCTAAAGTTATCACATTAGTGATAACCTTAAAGTTTTTTTTTTTTTTTTTTAACATTTAACATGAAGTTGTTGAAAGATTTCTGTGAGTTGATGTTTATTTAATATTTATGGAAGGAGTCTCCAGTCATCAGTGCTTTGTGAGACTCAGTAGTAAAGTTTTCTGACAGAGGTTAGAGGACTTTGTGTTTTGCTATATCTCAATAACATGAGAGATCAACTTTTATAACTTCAGGGTTGAGAGGACAATCCCAACTTTCCAACCAGGGATTCTAAGCTGAGAGGGCGTTTTCTTCAGGTTTTTCCTAGCCGGAGTTCAGAAATTCAGAATTACGAGCTTTAGCTGAACACAGTTTATGCCTTATACTGAGATACCAGCACTTCAACAACACAATGCCCTATATATTGAGCTGATATTGCATTAAAAGCCACAAGAAACAAGAACAATAACATCTGTATTCGTCTCTAACTCTACAGCTCAAGTTAGATGTTTTAGAGATGGCTTGGTTCTGAACTGGGACAATAGGCCCTTCAGGACGCATATCTCATGCTTAACATTTCACATGATGTTGCAATGTGATCTTGAAGAGAATAGGCACAATTCCAACGAGACCGCACAATTCCAACGAGAGCAACTCGTGCCAATTGTACATCACTAACAGTGATATTTTATTGGCTCTGAGCTCATCATATTTGCTGATTTCAGCAGAGGGAATGAATTTGAAGTGTCTGGACAGGAAAGGCAAAGGTTAAGAGAGTTCACGAGTACATATACATGACGTTATGCGAGAGGTATGCTGTAACCATAGAGTGGTCTTTACTAGCATCTGGGTGACAAATGCAGGGAAGAAAGCCATGAGGAAGGAAAGAAAATTTAATGGGTGTTTCCTCTGTAAGGAGCCATTAGGAAGCAAGCTCCAAAGGCTTGAACTGGCGTAAAGCACGTGCTAGATTTATCAGGTTTGCCTCTTTAGACGCATTTTTTAAGAAATGGTTGGTTAAAGAATGACCCTTTGTGAAATACATTTATCATTTCAGCATGTACCACTGCTATGGTTGGAGCGGTTGACTTCGTGTAAATATCATAAATTATTTCCTTATCTGAGGCATTTTTAAAAGTTATGTTCAGGGAAGCAAAGCTAATAAATCTAACCCATGCTCATGTTTGAAGACTTTTCCTTGGAGGAATCGTTTTATGCTGCTTCACATTTTTCCTCTCTATAAGCTGACTGTCTGTTTCGCCTCAATCTGGCAACCGTTAATTGAGGCATGCTGAGGAAAGTAATGGTGGGGGCTATATGTCATAGTATTGGCTCTTCTTATGGCAGGCCACATGGTCTACATTAGTGGGGTATGCTGAGTGCTAGCGGGGGGGACTCCTGCCTTATCGACCCTCTGAGACTAGAAAGTGTGCTAGCGTTACATCGCACTTCCTGTCAGTTGCCCAGAGTCAGCTCAGAAATGCAAGAGAAAAGAACTGCAGTTAAGTGTTTCCAAGAAACTATCACAAAATTCCACAAGTAGTTCTTATAATACATTAATGATGAGTAGGGATTACACTAGAGGTGTACATTAGGACTGTGATCCTGCAGGACCCAAGAAAAAAGTCACAGGCGTGGGCAGATTTTACTTTCATGCTGTGGGAGCAGTCAGATATGAAGCAGGAGAGGGTAGGATTGGTCGAACATTCTGCAAAACTTGGCAGGATTTGCCAGACTTTCTGTAGGAGTGAATGTGTTTGGACAGAATTTATTTGGGAGAGGGGGCATTGGTCAGAATTCCTTTGGGAGTGGGGGAATTAGTCAGAATTCCTTTGAGAGTGGGTAGGATTGCTCAGAATTCCTTCAGGAATGGGGGAATTCGTCACACTTCCATCAAGAGTGGAAACGATTGGTCAAAATTTCTGCAGGAACTGGAGGGATTGGTAACAATTTCTGCTAATGTTGGGGGATTGGCCAGAATTCCTTCTGGAGAGGGGGGAATGGTCAGAATCCTTTCAGTAGTGAAGAATTAGTCAGAAATATTTAGGGAGTGGGAAGATTGGTCAGAATTATTTTGGGCTGATTGAGATTGGTCAAAATTCCTTTGGTAGCAAACACGATTTTTCAGAAGTCCTTTCGGATAGGAGGAATTGGTCATAATTCCTTTGGGAACAGGCAGTAATGGTCATAATACCTTCAGGAGCAAGTGAGATTGGTCAGCATTCCTTCAGGAGCAGATGGGATTGTTCTGCAATCCTTTGCGAGCTAAACAAAATTTCTTCCTATGCATAAGTCCAGGTTGGATCTTGCCTCCACATTGGCAAGCACTTTTTGAGTTACTGGTTGTCTGATACAGTGAGGTCAATCACAGGAAGACCTTTTCCCTAAAATACTTACTTGTTGGGATATACGTTTTGTCATTTTCACAACCTGAGCTCTTAAAAGAGGTATGGGCAAGTATCAAGTACCAGACGGTAGACGCACAACCAATGTATGCAGCCTGGTGTGTTTGTGCCCTTGACCAAAGTTAACAGCAGCAAGTCTTAAGCAATCTTTTTTTCCTGTTAGAACAATGCACATTTCCGTTATAAATTTTCTAGAATTTGTTTTCTGCCAATATTGCATCAATACTGCACTACTTAATATGGTATCTGTATGAAAAATTTATATTGTGACAACACTACAATGTTTCACTTATTCCAATCTTCTCTCTTTCCCTACAATTTGGTGGAGTAAAAATGAGAGAGAGAGAGAGAAAGATGTATGCTCTGTGTGCTAAGGAATGCAGGAAAACAGAATCATGTGAAAAGCAGGATGCTCACTGGAATTCTAGGGGGCCTTTTTTCAACACTCCTAAAACTGGATTGTGGTCTCGGGCAAACGAAGGAGACCAAAAAAACACCATATTATATTTTATGGTCCATCTTTTTTGAGTTTCACAGGGATATTTGAAGTACTCTCGAAGCTGTGTGGGGGGAGTAAACAAGAGGTTTGGAGGTTTAAAGCCAGGCCTGTTTAAGCTCCACTACCCTCTGGCAATAACAAGTCTCACTCCTCTGGTGCTTTTAAGAGTGCTCTCTCACCCAGTGCTCTCTCTCTCTCTCTCTCTTGTCTTCCATGCCATCTTACAGCCCTTCAGTAGGTAGCCATCATAAACAACATAATGTTTCTGTAAACAGTGCACTTATGGCACTCTAAAACGACCGATGCTGGGAGAAAGGAGCTGAAAACGGACACAGTAAATGCGCTACTGTCCGGATATCCCTGCCATTTCTTTATGCATAAACACAATTGGCTAGGAATGTTAAATAATATTCTCAAATCTGATTGCAGGAGTACGAAACGTTTCCAGCGTACTCTGAGCACTGCTGAGCCATGTAACTGAGACCAGCCTAATTACAGGATCCCTGTAGTGAAGCAACCAAAATGTAAAGACACAAGTCGTTCACTTGACTAATAATGCATTAGGACTCTGAGTATTGATTTTTCTGTACCCTGAGTCATTTACGTGATACACAAAAAACATTTATTCTATTACATCCTAGTCTATATATCTTTTGAAGAATACAAAGTAGACCAAGGCTACGTACAGCTGCTAGCAAAGATAACAAGGTCAGCAACGCTTGTAATTCATTATCCATGCTGTATTCACCACTGGCAGTCGAGGCTGATGCTTTTTGTTTTCTTTTAGAAAAGGGTCACGTGATTGGAGCATGACGAATCAGGGAAGGATGCATTGTGACTGATAAGACACAATCGGGAAGCGAAAATGGGTGTCTGCATCATCGTTTCCAAAACTCTACGTTTCTGGCTGTCCACACTAAAATGTTTTCAAATTTAAACTGGGCCAGCAGCGTTTTCAAAAGGTTCAGTTTTCACGGCTCGAAAACTGCAGTGTAGTATGGAGTTCAGGTGAGCAGTAGTGATGCGTTTTAAAACTAAAATGTATTTGTGTGGCCTAAATGGAAAAGCATGAGTACAAGAGTACATACTACATGAAGAAGGTCAATTCGTAAAAATTGTGTTTTTTTTGTGTGTTTTTTTGTTTATTGTGTGCCTTTAAAATAGTAACAACATACCCAGAACCAAAATACTGCTCATTACTATTCAAAGGTCCAAAATAATATTATCTAAAATGTCTTAATATAATATTATTATACAGTTGAGCATGTTACCCAACACAAGGGAAATCTCACTAAGGAAAAATACCCATGTTGGTCTTGCTAAACAGGGTGTTTAGGCTGCTTTCACATTTTCCATTTTTTCTCAACAACCAGTGCTCATTTTACTATTAAATGCAATGTTACGAAAAATCACAACTTATCTATTCATGGGGGCATTCACCAGTATGCAATGTGATGTCCGTCGTTAAGTGTAGCTGCATCCAGTCATGTCATACAGGCATCTCAAATTCTCATGATCTTATTCTTTAAAAGTTCCAGCAAAGACAAATAACCTCCTCATCGCGTTACCCCAAAAAAGACCAAGTGTGAAAGCACCCTCATTCCATACAAAAAAAGTGACACAAGGAATTCCTCAGGGTTCTCTTATTACCCCGTCAGAGATGCTGCCTCACCTGCTAACGCCTTGATGCGGGAGCGCTCGAACAGGCGTGCCGAGCTGTTCTCGTTGTCCCAATCCTCATCCCAGCGGTTGTTGACAGTATCCTGGTACTGCTGCTGGATGTCCATGTGGTCATATTCGGCGGCTACTGTCGTCATCCTGACCTCTCACCTTTTTCACCGATCACACTTCCTCATGGGCGGCTTCCTCTGAAGCCCTGCAAAGAAGAAGGAAGGAAAATGTTTTATATCAAGATATAAATAACATGAGCATCACACAAATCTAAATATTTGAAGCTAGCAGGAATGAAACTGGAATGAGGTTGGACTTAGGGGTAAAAAGCTCCAGCTACTGCACATATAGCATGATACAAAGCATGTAAAAAGATGCAATAGTGAGTTCAGTCCAGTTATGAAAGATAAATAGGTTCCCAGGTTCATAAAAAAAATGCATTTGTCTCCCTAAAGGCATAATCCATTTATAATATATTTAATTTCACGAGCACAGTAGTGCTTGAGAACTGGTGCCACCTGACTGCTTCATGGTTCCTATTTTGATCCTGAGCTTGTGTTACTGTCTATCCTCATTGGTGTTCTCCAGGTACTCTGGTATCCTTCCAAAAACATGCCAGTAGGTGGATTGGCTACTCTCCATTGCCTCTAGGTGTGAATGGGTGTGTATGACATCCCAGCCAGGATTAATTCCCATCTTGAGCCCAGTGATCCCCGGATAAGCTCTGGATCTACCTTAGCCATGTCCTGGAAAATGCAAATACTGAAGATGAATGGATGAGTGACGGTATAACCTCCAGGGTGAATTCAGACTCAAAGATAAAAGAGTGGGTCTTAAGGAATTTAAATGAGTCTATAGGGACACTACATTTTCAGAAAAAGTATGTTTAAGGGAGATTCAGTTGACAAGTGCATGGCCCCTGAGTACATAATGAGTGCTTCATACAAATTCATATTTTCTTCTTCACAACATCACTAACACTGGTTGGGGAAAGGCTCCTATGAGGCTCCTTGCCTTGAGAATCAGAGTCAACTCTAGACTAAGCCACACCTTCAAGGTCCTTCTGGACATCTTTAGGAGACATACCGCCCTCCTCTGGTCAACCTCTTGAACTGCGCTGTACAACAACAATCCTCTTGTATCATAAATCCTCAGATGAGTGTAGTAATTAGTGCGTCTCATCCATTTAAGTGACAACATACTGAGTACTTGGGCAAAAGCTGCTTGTTAACATAACTCCTTCTTCCTCTCAATCCCATGTCTGTTAACTGGAATCAGCGCTCTCCCTTCTGCATGCATGAGTGCATATTAGTTTGACGAGCTCAGCAAATACCACTTGTGTGTATTGTGTGTTTGTGTGAAGGCCTGTTGTCAGCACTATGCCTAGAGAGTTGGAAACCTATGAACCCAGCATGTGCTGCAAAAGCGCCAGACACAACCAACACACAAGACAAACAAAATAGGCGTCTCTTCATGGTGGGAATGCAAGCCTTTCCTCAATGTCTGGCTCGTGGCACTGCTGGCTTCAAACTCCATTTAAAACCTAATTGCTACCATAAGGCTTGAGTTGAGCAAAAAATAATGTGTTTCAGTCCTGTGGGATTTTTTTCCCCTCCTTTTCTTTCAGTATGAACCTCCCACACACCAGCGGGATCAGTGCTCGGCAGTCTGACTAGTTTTGCATGTGAAACGCTTGATTAGCATCTCACTGCAGGTCGTGCACAACTCATGCAATTAGGCTGAACGAGCCTGTCGTCGACACCCTCCTGTCTCCGGATCTCCACACCAGCCCCTTCTGCGTATGACTAAGGCGTTTGCTGTGTCTCTGAGTCTCTGAAGGCGGTGTAGTTGTCTAAATATAACTACGCCGCTGAGCCTGGTTTTTAACATGTATAAGCTGCAGTGGTTCAAGTGGGCACAGGCACAAAAGCACACACTCTGGCAGCAGAACGGATAAACACACAGGTGGCATGAGAACCCAAACACGCCATTTATACGCTGAAGCAATAGTCTACAAAGACCACACATACACCCACATACAACAGCAGACATATGCACAGAGTCGGCTTTCGGAACTCGCCGGAATATTTAGTCACGGCAAAGACTCGACAAATATTAAACACAAATGGAGAAATAATATAGCGAAAAGAGCTCAAAATAAATCGAGGAGGAAACAGTCTCAATTCCTTGTTTTTGTTTGCAAATTTCTGCAACTTTCTCAAGAATTATTATTTACGTTTTTGTTACTATTAAAGTCCATAATTTGACTCCATTTTAAACACACACAAAAAAAATCTTTCCATATGTGACATTTTATTTATTTATTTGGGTTCCTCGGTATAGAAGTAAACACAATAGTCTTTTGGAATTAGACTATTTTTGAGCAAATAACTAGCTAAGTAACTAATATTATACTGAGTAACAAGTGCTATACTGCATGGTCAGGTCAAGTCTTGTTAGCAAGTCTGGTAATAAAAAAGTCTTGGCTATTCACTCTTAAGGGATAGGACGGAGAAGCAATAAAAAGGAATTAGCTTCCAGTAGTTATTTAGCATTTTTTTTAGTAGCTATTAGTTAGTAGCTATTTTAGTTTTGCATCAAGTTCATTCAGAATTCAGGGCTGTGTTCTTCTCCCATCTAACAACATGACTGATTCTGAACTAGTGATGGGAATTCATTTCATTTGAGTCAAATCGTTTGACTCAGTAAACCAATGAGTCCCCAATCGGTTCCCAAACAGCTTATTGCCATTGTTCTCTACACCAGACAAACTGTCTGATATTATGACCCTTTATTGGTTTTAATTTCCTAACTATAATTGCAGTGAAATGATATCTTCTAATGAACAAAATAACTTGGAAGCATACTGATTAAAGTACACTGAAATACATGAGTCAGCTCTCAGTATTCACCTAAAGGAGTCAACTCATTTGCAAATGACACACCAATACCCTGGATGTCATTAAAAGTCTTTTTGAGGTCCTCAGAATGTTCTGAAAACATTTAGCACATTCAACATGTAGCACCAACAATACAGGACACATGTGTATGTTGCTAAATGTCTTCTCAATGTCGTAATTACAACATCATTCTACAACATACAGGACATTTCCATAAAATGCTATGGAGTATTTGTGCACAGCCTAAAACCTGACAATTGCAAACATTATTGGGATATTTCGTATTACGTTATATTTACCTTGCATTTTCTTAATTCCGCTTGTCATTAAAAACATTTGCAAAAACACAAACTAGCTAGCTAATCTTAGCTGAACCACAACGTTGAATCATATCACACCAGAATCGCCTGATTTTTGCTGTACTGTGATGAAGAAATTAGAAAGATGAAAGTCTTTTGATTCAGAAATTTGAAGCGAAAAAGCCAGGAAACACGAGCTTCTAAAGCTATAAGCTGCTTGGTGCTCAGGCTGGATACTCGCAAAATATCAATAAGCTCATAAGCTGAGGAAATCTACCCTCCATCCACAAAACCATCATCGTATCGATTTAGTTTTCCCTTTCAGATACTGTAAGTCATGTGGACGCCTAACACCCAGCCAAGCGCTCTGCACTGTCTTGTGTATTGATTGACTAAGCCTTACTGCATCCTCAATAAGAAAAAAAACCACCCTTGTGAATCCTGATATGTGAATACATAACCATGTTTTGCAAAACAGCAATTAAGATGGACTCTGAAGAACAAGGACTTATAGGACAAGTGCGCTTCTGTTAGTCATCAGCATATGATCAGCACGCATCAATGTGAGTGATGTCGGATACGAGGGAGGCTGTGTACCACTGGTGATGCGTTTGCATCAGCCGGTTTCCTGTTACAGGATATGAGACATGGATAATTCTGTGCATGCATGCCAGCTAGTTAGCGTTCTCGTCCTTCATCTCAGGACGGCGTTCTGCCGAGAAAAAATGTCGGATGGTGCTACAATTATCCTCACTTTATCACTTGTTCCTTTATCTATTCTTGGATCACCATCATCATCATCATTTTGCCCCCGCGCCCTTTCTTTCTCCCGCTCCATCTCTTAAAGGCCATTACTGGCTCCTCCTTTCTCTGCTCCTCCACCACTAATTCCATTAGCTCTAAAAGAGAAGACAAAAGGATTTTGTATTATGATAGTGATCGATTGTTATTCTAGCAAAGAATCAGTGCTGCAGACCGAGCTCTGTGATTAAACTCCATTTTACATCCGCAAGCCTCACAAAACAAGCTTTGTTTTTGGTCTGACATCACATTTTATCTTTTGACGGTTTAATGGCGCAGCTTAGGAGCTCTTTCGGTTTTGAGCCGAGTTCCAGTCTGGGTGAAACGCTAACGTGGGTGTGAGACGCAGCCGTGCTTTTAGGGAATGGCTCCCTACTGATCAAATTAAGGAAGCACGACGTCTCAAGCGTGATGGACCGATTCAGTTACAACAGCTCTGATAGGGTTGCCAGATTGATCACTCAGATCGGTTCAACCAAAATGTATCGTCATGTCATAGTGATTATAAACTGAAGATCTGTATAATGTTTAGATTGGGCTAGCCTATATCTACGAGTCTATTAGTTATTATGTAAGAATTAAAATGTGCTGCTATAAAATAATCTACACACATTCAGTATGGTAACAGTTATCTCAGCACAGTGTTGTTCATTAGTTTCCTAGAACAGCACAATCTAAAGTGTTTTATCCCTCTTATACCACAGCACTTTTCAATAATTATACATTTAATTCATTAAAACTGACACCATTAAAGGACAACACTTTTTATCCGTTTATAGTTACAGTTAGTTATATTATAACTTATGTTATAGCAGCTGTAAACAGTAACTCCTTCACAAGTCTCTCTTTCTCTGTCTTGCCATAAAACAAAACAAAACACACATTATTAGGTTACAGAGAAAGAAAAAAAGCGAAGACTTTCCTATGGTGAAAAGCTTAGTGTGACACAGGAGACTCCATAAATAAAACATTTCTATAAACCTAAGATTTGACTTACAGCTACTATCAGAACTGCTGTTCTAGAACATGACCTTCTGACCAATGAGGTATTGTGGTGTAATGTTAAAATGGATATCGTTGCTTATGTTCCTAAGTGAACTCTAAAAGGTAGAATATTGACTATGATTTATTATTGTACACATTCACATTAACATCGTAAAGCTCCTGTACTTTCGAAAAAGCATTAGCCGTCATCTCACTGATATGATGGATCGATTTATGGAGAGACAGAAAGGCCAATGGACCAGCAGAGATCTTGCAGCTTGCTCATTAGCTAAAAATCGTCACTGTTTACAGGCGCTATAGCAGATGTCTGACAATTTCCTCTCACTCCTGTCAGTCTCCTACCTCTCCCTGTCATCCAGGAAAGAAAAGCTGGCTAACGCTATTACTCCAAATGGCCTCTGGTGTTTTTTTTTCCTTCTCAAGAAGAAAAACAAGCCTGGAGCTCTGGGAGCAGAGTGGCCATTATGAAACAGGAAACTCAAGCCTCTGATTTCATGTAAACTTGGCAGAGACGGCTGTACGATCACAACCCCTTGACTGGACCGGAGAAAAGCCGAGGACCAGCAGTGACTGATAACATCTTACAGAGCATGCGGTTTTAATCTCAGACTGATTAAATAAAACTAAGATTTACAATTTGCCTTAAGAGTTTTGAGACGTATCGTTTTCTCGTTTCCTTGAAAAATCCAGTTCATGCATCTGATCCCCAAAAGGGGGCGCTCTTGTGTGGTTTTACTTCATCCCATAGTATTTGGAACACCTTAAACATGTTGCACTCATAACTGAGAGTTGTATCCAGGATGTCATGTTTATTTTGTTCAAAATGTTAAAAAAAAAAAAAAAAAAAAAGCTGCAATGTTTCCAAAGCACCAACACCCTTAACTGAGGACTCCACCAATCGATCTACAGCTGCCTCACTATAACACAAGTCTTACTGAACACAGATGTTGGTTCCACCCTACTGGCTCGATCACACATTGACACGCAATACACACAGATCAAATGTCTGTACAACAAAAGAACAAGCAAAATTCATGGTTTTAAAAGAGACGCTGCAGCATCACAATATTCAGGTCAATTAAAAAATCTCATGATGACTGTGCTTACCCAAAGCTACTAATTATTACTTATAAATGATTATGTGTGGAAGCCAATAAAATAGAAAGGAGGTGGAGTGAAAATGTAATGCTAAATAAATCCCTTACAATTGACATGATCCTGATGTTTAAACAATTTCTTTTAAAATATAGACTGTAAATAACATTTTAAACACAATAACAATCAGAGGGAAAAAAAAAAAAGTACTGAGAAATTATACTTAAATAAATTAACTGCTTTATGTTGGTCACGTTTGCAGTGGTTCTGGAGCTTATACCCTGAACACAGGGTCCAAGGTGTGAGATTTCACCCCCAGTGGGACAACAATCCATCACAAGGCTCCATGCACACACATACACACACAAACACACACAGTACATTCACACCTAGGGGCAATTTAGAGGCATCAATCTACCTATCTGCATGTATTTAGGAGATAGGAATAAACCTGGGGGAAACCCACACAAACACGAGGAGAACATGGGAAAGTCCACATAGACAGAAATGCAGTATATATTCCTTAGTATACTCAATATGTGTTCATTAGTGTATAATAACCTGTAGCTATAAATGGTTGTGTTTTCATAAGTTTAGAATGAGCCCTTTCTATCTACATAGGGGGCGGGTCCACCTCTACAGAGCCAACATGTTGCGGTGCTACAGTAGCCCAGAACAGACAAACCTCTAGAGAGCGCCTCCCATGTTTCATGTTTTTACAAGTGGCAGCGTGAATCTGAAAGGAAGCACCGGAAGGACAACGAATAAAAAGAAAAGGAAGACAAGGAAAAAGAAAGAAGAGGAATCGGTGTTTGCTGGTGCTGGATAACGAGTTTGAGGACCCAAATTTAGAATAATGGAGGATCATACTGGCCCTGTGGTGGACTGGCGACCTGCCCAGGGTGTACCCCGTCTCTCGTCCAAAGGTGCTGGGATTGGCTCCAGCTTCCCCGTGATCCAGATGGATAAAGCGGTATAGATAATGGATGGATGGATAATGGATGGATGGACGACCATACTTATTATTTAGCACGGAAACAGCAAGATGGTGTGAATGTAAGTACTTGGAAGTACGCTACGTGAACCTGACGGGCTAATACACACTTGGAAAGGAGGGGTAAGAGAGGGGCATTCAGGTGGTTGAATCCTATATGATGGACCTTTAAAACATCAGAGATTAGAATTTAACAACTGCAGTAGTCAGAATAGTGATACGTTACCTACGACATTACCTACGACACTACATTGTTGTCCCGGTAACTATCAGATGAAAAACTGTGATGATTCTTGATACTTTTTTCGAGATTGACATAAAGCATTGTTTTTTCTTGGAAATGTAATTAAGTAAGAGTTCAAGTATTTAAAGTATTTAAGTAATTAAATTGTAAAAACCCTGAAATAATACTTATTTCATATAGCAATGAAATGCAATTTCTCAAGTATTTTCCACCCCTGAGTTTAGGTATGTGATACTCCCTTAACCAGCAGACCTGATTTAGTATCCTTAAAACTGTTCACTAAAAAGATTTGTTGTATTTATTGTGCAGCGTTTAATATGTGACCCTGTATGTCACACTGTAGTGCTGCTTTTTTCTCTCACTTGCCCCTTGCTGACAGCTTGTGCACAGATCCGTGGCGTCTCCATGACATTCAGCATCCATGGAAACCTTTCTAATAACAGAGGAAGACACTGAAGCAGTGCATGAAAAAAAGAGTTCACACTGTATACAGCTTTGTGTCTTTTCTGACTCTGGGATAAAGCTGTCTGTGACGCAGCCGTGTTAATGCGCACTGTCAATCACAGGTAAATGGGCGTGGCCTTCGCATATAATAACCAACCAAGTGCTTGGACACAGAGTGAAATCATATGTCAGACATTCAGATACGGTTGAATTTATGGTTGAATTGTAAATAGTGAAATGTATAAATTTGTATATGCATCGAAAATCTTCAACTTTAAACAAGCCGTTTTTAATTTTAAACTTGATTATAATAAAGTCTGCTTGGTGACGCTCCATTTGAAGCTGGTTGAGAAGGTAATAAGAGTGTGCAAAGCGACATTAGGTATACTGTAAAAATAATTGAAAATTCATAGGATTAATGTCTTCTTTATTATTTAAAAAATAAAACACCCGGGGCGTGCTGTTATAGAAAAATAATAAACAATATTTTGCGAAACAAGTTCGTTATCACTTATATTACAGTAGCTATAAACAGTTGTTCCTTCACCAGCCTCTCTTTTTTTAATATGGGAAAAGTTAATATGGCAAAAAAAAACAAATTTTTTCATGTTATCAAGAACCTGTAAATGTGCAAATTTCTCACTCAATGAAGAATTTCCCTTTCAGAAAACTCGCTGACGATGAAGACTTCCCTAAACCGTACATAAACGTTTCCTTATAGAAAGCTTCGACAACTCAACTATTTTTTTCTTTGCTAAGTAAAAACTAATGACGTAATGACGTAGCGACCGCATCTCGCAGCGGCCACTCCGGATCCGAAAATAGTGCTTTTCTGTTTTATTTTGTTTTTCTTGGCGTGACTCCGACGGCACATG
>JAQQZX010000007.1:21208271-21227760 GCA_030068355.1 Notoglanidium maculatum
GTGTGTGTGTGTGTGTGTGTGTGTGTGTGTGTGTGTGTGTGTGTGTGTGTGTGTGTGTGTGTGTGTGTGTGTGAGGCTCGGGTTACAGTAATCCATGTGGATTATGTTGACACTTTCTTTCCTAGTGGAGGAGTGTGACAGGGGATCATCAGGGACACATCCTTCAACCTGACACTGCCACACACACACAAACACACACACACACGTACACACACACTTAGGTCATTTGTCCTGAGCACCTTAATGCAGCTAACTAATCCTATGCTACACCTAAATTTAACCCTAACCATAACTCCAGTAACCAAAGAAATTCCCATTCTTCTTCCGTCAGATATTCCTCTCCTCACCAAGAAATAAAAACATGATACAAGCTCTCTCTCACGCTACCAATCTCAGCCGTATCTGGACACCAACACACATACTACTGTATATAAGCTCCCTTGTTACAGAATGCCGACTGTTCCCAAGCAGACGTCTGATTTTTTTATGGAGCAATGGCTTCAGCGTTAAATGTGTCCTATTTCTTACAACTCAGATATGCCTGCTATCTCTGGTATGTACGCAGCTCAGTACTCCCTAACTTCAAACCCTCGCCCCTTAGAAGACAAGTCGGGTGTGTCTGGTGCTAATTTATCCACCAGAATGTGTCTGGTCTGCTTCACTTTTCCGAAACATGGACCTAACTCAGCCGGAGCGAGCCAAAATAGCTTTCTCAGACACACACAAATACACACACACATACACACAGTACGTCTATTGTAGTGCACACTTGCTGCATGTGTGCTGAAATTCTGAGACAATGCTTCCCATGCAGTTGCTAAGTAACCACCTCAGCCAGTGTCGGTGTGGAATCAGACGCTCCATCTGGCACTGATACTCAACGTTTGCTCAGCAGACTGCGTATCTCTGACGATTATAACGTGCAAGAAAATGGAGGATGATTACCGCTTGACCATAAGCTGATCGCTAAATAGCAATAATACATGCACTAAGCACTTAAGCAACCCTCTTTACAAGGGAAGTGCTCATGCAGCAAAGTGCACCGGTTTGATCTGATCACATTATGAAGCATGCAGGCGAATATGCTAGCCAGCGTTAAAGGAAGGAGACGGAACGTAAGAAAACGTGGAGTCAACTTGTGTCCTTCTTTGGTTCATGTTGCCATGTACCGAAAAGGAATAAAAATCATGCAAAGGTCAATCTTCTGTTCTTCATACCGTCATTATCATCAAGGGAAAATGCTGAACCATTTTTACTCAGAAAAACTTGGTGCAAAAGTTTGAGCACCCCCTTTTTTTGTCTACAAATAAAATCAATTTAATCTGTCGATGTAGCTTGAGACAACAATCCAAAATTGTCCAAAATCCAAACAATTTGCAAAATCAGCAGGAAATAATTTAGAAACAAGCAAAATCAAGAACTCAGGCTTTTCATTCATTTAGGACAGAAGTCTGCATTTCAGATCCTTTGGTATCAAATAATCAGTAACAGTTGGTTGTGATATTAGACAGGAAACCAAAATCTAATATCTGGGCTAGAAAGAATTCAGCCCCAGCTTCCCTCGCAACTTCACGCCATTCTGTGCATTTGTCTCACAACCATTGGTGGTGCTGTTGCACATCATTCCACAAAAATCCAGTTACAGGAAGCAAGTCGGCATGTGGAGGCCAAATTAAAATCTTTGATATCTTTTTATCTTTGACAGCAAAGCTTAGCCCTGTACACAATCATTAGTTGAGGTTTAGTTCAACATCATGTACTTGAGCCATCATGCTTGTCTAAACTCGCCTTTGTGAGACTGTCACACGATTTGCATTCTGTTTGACTTTGAACTGAGCCCTTGCATTGTCTCGTATGTTAGATCATTACCCTGGAGACGCCATGTTTAGTCCCAATGCATTCGTCCATGAAAGAACCATGCTGACATGCTGAGGGGACAGGAAGTGCTGTGGGAAAGCTGGGATCTGGATGACGTGAGGGCACTGGGGCTGCTCTAACCCTGATCTAGGGCACTCCACGGCTGCCTATAACAAATCTTGAAAAATTCTGTTTCACGTTTTTTTGTTCTCTGTGTCTGCATTTGAGCCACATGAGTCAATACCATACGTTTATATGATCTCATTTTCATAGGGCTCTTTGCATATACTAACTTCTAATACTGAGTTATGGCTTTAGATCTGGTGTCCAATTTATTTTTCCATATTAAATCAAAAGCCAGGGAGAATGAAATGTTCCACTCATTTGGAGCCCAGGAACTTGAGACAAGAATTTGACTGCTTAATTTTGAACATCACTTCCTCAAGTGTTTCAATTGCTTTTTCATTATTGAAGAGTCTTGATTGGTTCTTTAGTAATTTTCTAGGGATTCTAGCATTAAAAAAAAAAAAAAAAAATCTTAAATAATCTTAAAATAGTCCAAACATTTACTGGACAAGGAAACGAAATTGAAACAGAAGGGAATGTTTCTGTTTCATAAAGAAATATGTGCTTGCTATGAAAAATATTCTGCAAATGAACATCAAGTCCATTCTTAAATTTTTTTCAAATTATTTTTACATTATTGAATTTGTAATAATAATAATAACAACAATACCAACAATAATAATAATAATAATAATTATTATTATTATAAATTAGCCTAATATGCTATTTATTATTTTTTACACTATTATTTAATCATATTTAATGATTTATCAATATCCATAGATCCTTTTTTCATATATGATTTATATGACTTATTTCTGCTTTTCCAGCCTCTGCACATTATTATACTGGTAGAATGTGGTTTTAGTTTAATCACATGAAAGATTTCCACTGTTCAAAAACACCAGCAGGAGTTGTGTAAGACCATGCCAGCTGTTAACACATCAGCTAACCAGAGGTCTGTTTGGTTTCAGGCATAAATCCCCCCTTAAAAAAAACTTTATCAGACTGCTCATTTGTAAGATGACCAGCAATAACAGTATCAGCAGATGAATAACTGATGACAAAACAGATAACAAGAAATGTGAAGAATTCTGCAGAATGCTTGATGAGTCCTTAGTGCTCAAAAATGAGGCACAGATGTACAGTATGTTTGTTTATCTGACAGTCCTGGGATTTGATTTCATAATCTCCAGCTTACTAACTCAGAACCTTATGAAGCAATGCGCTACAAGCTTCTACAGGAAGACAAAACAAATGCAAAGCACGATTGTGAAAGTTCAGCTATATCTACAAACGTTTCTTGGTTGCAAAGATCTAGACAAGTCACTAGAATGACTAAATAGTGATAACAGTCACCCTTTAATGCTTTACCATTCATCATGGAGATAAATAAGACTCGTCAATCCAAAATGCCGCTTAACGTTCCGCTTTCGACTTACGCCAGGGATGCTGAACAAATGAGACGGCTGAATAAACATACTTCTCTGTACAATCGTTTTTAAACATCCTGTTTTCGTTGTACAGAAAGCACAATTGTTTATGTTTAAAAATCTGGAGTAGCTGAACTACGAGTCGACCAGTTCTCGGCTGGATCTGCTGAAATACTTTGGTGGGTTTGCATCTGGATCATGGTCCACTGATTGATGGGCGCGTTTTATTTACAGCTGTCACTAAAAAGTCAGACGACTCCGATCCAACATTTTATCATTCCACTCAATTTACCACAATCTTTCCTCATACACACAGAGGCTGCTTATTGTGAATCGCCTTTGAAAAAAAAAAAAACGTAATGGAGACAAATGTTCCCATCAGTCGTCTGCCTTTTGTTATCCGGAGTGAACGTGTCATGCGCTGCGAATGTCACGCTGGCGAGAGAATGAGCTGCATTATGACCTCACTTCCTGAGGCTCTGGAAAATGTTAGGCGTTTTCTCCTTTCCCCCACACACACACACATACACCCCTTTGACAAAGCCTCTCTGGACAGTATGTCCATCCAAAAAGAGCAGCGAACCTACAACCCATCCAAAACAGAGAACAAATCACCCGTAACTGTTATCAACAGCATATCTTCCTGTAACCTCAACTCAAATCCCTGGAGAAATAATGTTTTTAATTAATCGAGCTTCTGTACCCGGTGATAAATGCTTTTTTTTTTTTTTTTTTTAAACTCTGTGCAGTCTGACTGTGGAATGCAGTAAAATTAGATCCACTTAAGCTGAGATCAGGACCAGTAAGGCGTGCAGTGTGGGAAACGTCTCGCCGTGACACTGTTTGAGCTCTGTTAGTGAGTAGATGGCATTCCAGTGAGATAACCACAGCATACTGGCTTCAACAAACAATAAACACAATATACATACTTGATTTTGCATTAACTAGTGTGACATAATGTATGTGTGCGCACATGCACGCACGCACGCACACACACACACGCACACACACACACACACACACACACACACACACACAACTCCTCTTCGGAGGACAATAATGACTTTGTTAGCAATATACAGTGTAAAGTTATTTTTATGGACTATTCCTACTCCTAATAGAGGAAAAGAAAAAAAGAAGGAAAGGAAATGGATCAGAAATGGAACAGACCTAAAATAAAATAGAAGAATATATTTTAACATTATACAACATTTCCATGTGCATGTCAAAACACAATAACAACAACACAAAAAAAAAACAGAAATTGATAGCAAAACATGAATGCGTTCAATTTGCATTGCAAAAAATTTAAAAGAAGCCAAAAAAAAAACCTCAAACAGATGATACCAATGTAAGTAGAAAAATGTAGTGTGTTAGCTTTCTCATATTTTCTTACATTATCTTCCTATAAGTAACAAACAATATATAAGATTATAAGTGGAAATATTCCATTTTTTGTTCTTTTCAAAGTATTTTTCTGGTAATGTTTTGGATACACTCACATTTCTAACATATATTTAACTTCCTGGAATTCATCTGTATGTAAATGTATGCAAATCTTTTACCCAGGTAAAAGTTTAGCTAATCATCTAAACAAATCCTCTGTTAACAATTGTAGTATGGGTTCAAATTCTTCCCTCAAGTTCACTTAGAAAAGTCTAAACTGTTAAATTTACTTCAAGTATGAAAGTAAAAGTACAAAAAAACATTCCCGAAATAAGTTCATCTTTCAACAAAGAAACGTGGAATGTGAGAAAACACTAGCAATGCTACATAACAACAGCTTCATTCTAGCAATGTTAGCTAGCATGATAATAACTGATCATACAAACTAGCTAAATGCTAATAATTAGCTGTTAAAAGTGTACACAATAGCAGCTAGATTACAGTGATGGTTATTAGGTTTCATTCTCGCTGTCATATCTGTGTTTTTAGGAAAAAGGTGGCCTATGAATTTACAAATATATGATTATAGAGAAATTTATAGGGAAAAGTTGTGATTGAAAATGTAGTGAGTAGAAAGTAGGGATGATAGAAACCTTACTGGGAATGAAAATAATCTCAAAAATGAACACATTTTTCCACTGAACATAAAAAAAAAACCATGAGCAAAATCATTCTAAATTGTGAAAGTTGAAACGTTATTATTAGTATTATTTTTTTAAACGTTCTTAGCTGCTTAATGCTTAATGGGTTTTTTTTCTGTTCAAATATGATTTCAAGTACAATTTAAACCTAAAAATGTCCCCATTAGGCTGTCCAGAATTCATCACATCCTGCACACCTGGCTACAGGAATATCTGGTATTAGATAGCAGTGTTTTGGAAGATAAGGCAACAACAAGAATATCCATGTAGAAAGTATTCTTCCTATGTTTAGGGTTAAGTGCAGTTTTTGGTTTTATTTTTCCTCTAAGTTTCCTCTAAGCAGAGTAGACTATTGTACATAATGAATATTATTAACCATGCTTTTATTTCATTCTAGCTGGATTCCAACTAAAGAGGTGGTCCTGGAACCCTGAAGCAGGAATGTTATTTTTCAGATTAAACCAAAATGAAAAAAAAAACCTTTCTAATCCCTGGTAGAAAGTAGATTGTCTTTTGAAATGTAGAGAGTCAATAGATCAAGCCTAGTTTCAAAGACCACTTTGGCATTTATCTAGCTGTTTATATTTTATTATCAACACTTCACTCGTTCTTGCACCAACAGTATGACAGTTCTGATTTACATTTCACTCTAATGCTACTGACTTCATCCACGAGCTCTTGTAAAAAAAAAACCAAGAGACACAGATTTAACAGCCTGCCTATTTTCACGACAGCTTTCTTTGTAGCCCCCTTTTTATTCACATTGTAGCCAATGAATGTGCCAGCTTATGAACCTGTCTCACCACACCCTGATCTCTGGCAGCCAGCGAAACGCAGAGCTGGAATTGAATATATCCCATTTGGACCTGGCCTCTATACACTGGAAAACATGCAGCTCCACAGCCAGGTCTGGATGTCATTATACACCCACTTGCACTCCTACACTTATGTGCCATCTCCCCGTCCTCCTGGCTGGCTCGCTTTATCTTGCAAACACTTTTTCCCAATCCTCATACCTTTCCTCCTCCTCTTTTTCTGCATACTTCTTCCTAGAAAAAAGAAGAAGCTCTGGTTCCTGATACAGGGATGAGTATTTTGCCTCTCTGTCATTGGCTTGGAGGACACACGAACTGCAGTAGCGCACATTAATCAGATGCTAAAAGGGGCAGAATGACCATGGCAGATGAGAAATGAGCAGAGGAAAAATGAGCACTAGAGGAAGTGGTTTTATACATTTATAAGCTTATTCATTCAGCAGAAAGCATGGGAGCTGAGGCTCAGGGGCCCAACAGTGGCTCAGTAAAATGTACCACCAGCATACACGCCTAAATGGTTTTCAAAAGAGGCTAAAAAGGTTTGTCGTGCATGACAAACATGACGAGTTGCAGAGCAACCCTGTTGGCAAACAGCCAGTCTAGCAGTTTATTATAGTGTGTGTCCATGTTGCAGCTGATACATATGCTGATGATAATGATGTAAGGCAAGATATTACGAATTAAGTTAATGTTTTTTCCTCATTCCAGAAAATCTAACGGTATATTAGTCCTTCAACTATTAATTAAAAGTTTTTTTTTAAATGTTAGAACAAAAAGTGTCAGAACCACTTGAATGTCCTATTCTAATTGTTGATTTACTTTTTATAACAGTAACCATGACAATAGTACTGGCTGTGAGACAAAACAAAAATCACATATTTATATAAATGCACTCGTTCTAATACATTTTCATTTCTATATTAACGACTAGTTCACATACATTATTATTCTAATCGTTGATAAGTTTGTAACAATCAGAAGTAAGCTTGTTTGTTTAAACCACAAACATGACTTCATAACATGACAAGCTATATTTTGTCATTAAATTCATTTTAAGTTCAAGAAAAAGTAATTGAATGATTATTTAATGACTGACTAATTTCAGACATTCCACTATATTAAATGCAACCGTCACGAGATGAGAAAACCCAGCTTTAATCACGTAATATCACTCAATGGAAACAGACCACTTGCAATTGTGTTTTGTTGAAAGTTTTTAAATATTTTGTATAAAACTGCAATGGAAACCCAGCTTCTGACAATAGGGTTCTCAATTTCCCTATTTTGATAAAATTGTTAACTTTTGGATTGCAGTTAACGATTAATCATGCTCAAATCAACACAGATCCATTTTTAACCTTGATAAGCCCTAGTTTCACCTGTTTGTTTAAGTATAAAAGAAAGTGTATTGCAATTTGCATTACAATCACAATATTTTATTTTTGTCCATATCGTATTACTCCATGCATATCTTTCACACACTGGCTTGCCTTTTTAGGAACAGCACTTCCTGCTTCACTCATGCACACTGATTATGGAGGAAAAGAGGGAGATAGGCTGTGTGAGGTCAGTGACCTGGGAAGTGTGTTTGTCTATGTCACTTCGAGAAGACCTCATCTTTTCCAGAGCTGCATCAGTTCAACTACATCAGTGAGAAAACTCAGGGAAATGGAGCTTTAATACGTTTATTTTCAGCTATTGTTGAAGGATGGGGAATGCTATTATAGGAAAATAATCACCACCCGCATGGTGTCATGCAGCTGAGTTACTGTTACCATGTTGAAGTTCATAATTTTGCTATGACAAGAGCAAGCCGTTTTTATTTCTTAATGAATGTCATAGTTTTTATCATTTTATGGTTACATTAATTAAACAATTCATTCGTGTTATCAATTGCATTAGCAGCTTGTTTTCCCAAGGAACATTACAGCTTAACCTCTGACTGTTGCGGAGCCCTGACACTGGAGACTCCTTCCAAAAAACGTCTCCTCACAGAAAACGTCAAAGCTACTATATAGCTGTTACTATAGAAACAATAACGTATTTAGTACAAGCACATTAAAATAAACCTGAATATGTCCTATAGGTGGAACTACTACGAGAGCTGCTTGTATAAAAATAATCAATGCTTTCTGGACAATCAGGAGTGAAAATTCAGCAGCGCTGTGGTGAGTTAATGCTGCTCATTTCTCACATCTGTGAGATATGAGCACATTGTTCAGGATCCTTAGGGAAACTGGAAAGCACTTAAGATTACAGCAAAATTGTGCTATGATACACTGTGGATGTGGTGCAACTATAAAAACAGCACTAGCATTGAGGCCAATGGGGCAGGTCACCGTGATGAGAAAAACAACTGGGAATGTGATGGAGAGAGAGCGAGACAGAGAGAGAGAGAGAGAGCGAGAGAGAGAGAGAGAGAGATTGCTTTGTCAAATCAGGATTACAGACACAGACTGCAGGCCAGACCTTAAATCCTGTCCTTGAAGGGCTTTGTGAAATTAATTTTTTTTATTCCTTCATCTTGTATTATCAGCTCAACAAACTAAACAAAGGCAGATGAATATTAGCATTCATAACTGCTCCAAGATTTGTTCCATCATGACCAAATTATGAAAGACAATTACACTGACAAGCTCAACAGTCCTCATGCAATGTACTGTCTTGAGTACAATATGAAATATCAGGAATAAACCACTTGGGGGCATGTTGTTATTTGAAAAATAATGAATGACGGGCTGTTGTGACGAAGCATACCTCCTGTTACCATCCTCTTTTATTCCTCATACACTACAGCAATTTGCCAATGGTTACATCTCTTTCCTTATGTATTAAGAATGACAAACCATACTTCTTTATCCATTTATAGTTGCAATTTATGCTTTGGAAAGTCTAACAAAAAGTTATAGCAGAACCATCTGTTACTAAACATCTTTGTCCTGAAGACTTTGTATTGGTCTTAGTTACAGCTTTAAAACGTGCTGACACTGGAGACTCCTTACAAAAATGCTAAGAAATATCACCTTACAGAAAACATCACCATATTAACAATTACAGGAAACTGTATAAAAATATTTAACACCTTTGAGTACTCAACAGGAATTTGAGTGGAGGTTTTTTTTTATAATTTTTTTATCTGAACTCTTTCGAAAAAGAGATGTTGTTACTCTCAAGCGACTTCCTGGTTTTATAAAGGGTAAATAAAAAAATTTATAAAAATAAATAAACATAATATATAATGATTATTAATTATAAAATGCTAATCCAGTTTACCTTGAAATCCGCCAACAAGTGTAAACGTATGCTAAAATTTACCCTAGTGCAAATGTGTTTATAATAACTTTGTTTTATATCCATTCTTGGAATTCTAGATTTATTTTGGTTTTTTTAGATAAATTGTAAGATAGAGCTTTATTTTTTTTCCCAAAGAACACAGAAACCATAGGGGATGCAAATTTTTGCATTTGAATGTAATCTTGATCAATTACAAGACAACTATGAGCCAGGGGAATGTTTTCCATCTCAAAGTAACTCAGCTGAAGGTGATTCTACTTAATCTGGCAACGCTACAAAAGTTTTGGCACTGTTTGAACGTGTCTGGGTTGCTCAGCTTTACGACCATTTCTAATTCTCGTTACGATTAAGATGATTTGTATAATGAGATTTAGATGTTACATACTGTGTTATAATCAAATAATTGCATTATTTAAGCCTGCATAAAGAAAACAGCTTGGTTTTTCTTAGCAAAATCTTTAGAATTGTTACTTTCTCGACTGAAAAAAACCCGAACGTGTCATGTTTGGACACTTTTCACCATTCTGCTCCAGTTGAAAAGCTTTGATTATATAAATGTTAGGGCAACTTCCCAGAATGTGTTTGTGGATACGTGAGACCACGTTCAAATTCATTTCACAGAAAGGCTTTGAAGATGAGATCACTGTCGAGTGAGAGAGAAAGTGTGTGGAACAAAGAAATCAGAAATGAATTACGTGCTTATAGTGTGTTTTCCAGATTCATAGGACAGGCTTGGATCTTTCTCACATACACACACATGCACACACTCAATCAAGCACAAACGCAATGATGTATCCAAATATGGTGATCCAGAACCCATGCTGTACTGCAACTGATTTTTATCTGTGTTGCAAAATGAGATTATGATTCCAAGACTGATGGATGTTGGGATTTCATTTTGTAACCCTCTACATTAATTCATGTTCATTATATATACAAGGAATCAAACATATGTATTTTGGACCGACCTGGTGGAATTATTGTTTTATTAAAGAGTAACATGATCCTAGTAAATCTATGTTTATATCTCAGACTGGTATTTTACTCAAACATTCATCAGCTTATTAGCACAGCGCAGCACTTTTGAATTCTGGATCCTGATTGGTCAGAAGGTGTTGATTCATTTTCTATGGCACCTTTTACTCTGTTTAAAGGGACATGCCGGCATGGTGGGACAGGGGTTGACGTGTTTGACATTGACATTCTTCTTTCTGAGACCGGTATGAATTCAAACATCTCTTTCTATGGTGTTTATGGACTGTGCACCTTTTTGCCTCTAATCACTTCCCACTTCTCTTCAATTTCAGTGTACACAACCAAAGCTGCATATCAAGAGGTCTTCTTTAGGACAATATTACGGGATCTCTGTGTAAAAAGGGCTTTTAACAGCAGCTCTGACAGTAGTTCCAGATAAAAGCCAAATCAAAGCTTTATATATGGTCATACTAATACATTATTTATTCCTATAGTAATGATGAATTCACACGGTTTTGTTCAGTGAATATTCCAAATAGGCTAAACAAATTATGAAAACAATTATTTGATGTGTTTTCTATAAACAGATGTTCGCGTAGCCCTTATGGTAGGAGGCCCAGTGTCAGCACTTTGTAACAGTCAGAACTAAAGCTGTAGGCCTTCAGGCTTTGTGGTTTCGTGCTAACATGACTAACTGTTTTTTGTAGAATCCAACTTTGTTTCTGAATATAACAAGTTCTGAGTTCTCAAAGAAAACATCATGACACATCCTTTTATTTGAAGTGTGCTTAAAAGGTTAATTATTATAGTGATGTAGTTGCATTGTTGCAGAGAGAAACAGGTTATGGTTTCATTGCTTCTGTTATAACCAATGTTTTGGTTGAGGTACTTGAGGAAGAGAGACACATTATCTACAAGAAGACTTCTTTTCAAGACCTTACAAGATGGGTCCATTAGCGTGCCTTGCTAATATACTGTAGGTCAATGCTGCAAAATAAAAAAAGGGTTCGACTAAAGCTCGTAACTCAGAAACTCTGACTTAAGTGAAAGACAAACAAAGAAAATGCCTCCTCAAATTGGAATTCTTGCTCAGAAATACAGATAAATATCTTCAAACCCAAGTATAGCATGTGATGTTAATTCAAGATGGCTGCTCACACCACTTCTCTAGTTTTGAATAAGACTACAGCGGTATTTATTTATCAGTTTGCTGAACATCACATGTTCAAGCTATCATTTATATTACAAATTTTAGTTAGTTAACTTTTTGCTAGCTTGTTAAGTTTCACAGCGGTATTACTGTTTTTTTAAATGATATAATTCTAAGATCCCACTTCGGTCTGCTAGCACTCCTGTGGCTAATTGCTAGCCTCCTTTCTGACCCTAATGATACCTCTGTGCTGTGATGATTATACCAGAGCAGGAGCTAATGTCTCTATTGTGAATTAGAAGCGTGATGTCCTGGCGGCTCTGGCAGCCATGTGTTGTCCTTCAGAGTGGGATTTGGATGAATTTCAAGGTCCCGGGTCGAGGTTTGCATCATGACGCAGCTGTACATCTGAGCTAAAGTGTCCAGCTGGAGGAGTGAGTGGACGGATGGATGGTTATGAGGATAACATGCCATTTTTAACAGACTAAACAGATTGGTGGAATACAGCTGGGGTTGGGGGTGAGGGGAGAGTATCAGGAAGAAATTATAGCTGATGCAAATATATACATTATAGTAATTTGTGATTTGGTATAAAAATGTCTGGAGAATATAGTAAGCTGGACCTAAACTAAAAAAGCACAACTTGTATGCCTTTTGGATGTCCTTATCAAAAAGACCAGTAACCAATAACTAAGAGAAGAAATTGCAAATGAGAGATGAGGAGAGAGATGAAACATGAGAAGGCTGTCGAGGCTCAGAGAAGCGAGGAGAGGTCTGGGGCTGTAGACCTCGCCCAGTCCCTCAGGGTCTCTCTCATTTCCTCTAATTCAGTTTGGGCTCAGACAACAGCGAGTACGTCAGTTATGGCTCTGCTCCGACAAACGCAATCAGCACACAAATATCTCTTCTGCTATTAGGCCTATTCCAGTGATTGAATTGTGCAAAAGAGGCTTATTAATGTTGGAAAAACACTGCTGCTAATGTAAATCTGAGATGCTTTCATACCTCGGAATACACAGAATGAAGATGCCTAATACTGGAATCCGTATAACTGGAATTTCGAAGTTTTCCATCTAAAATGTTTCAATCAGCTCTGTATTTTCTGTGCGTTGTAACGTTTAGACCTAAAAAATGTTGCAGGAATGTTATAGGAATGTTTCCATAATGTTATTTTTTCATCTAACTGGAAAATCTGTATAAACAACGTTCTAATGACATGTAAATAACTTCTCAAATATTTACCAGAAAGTTTTAGCTAGGCTAGGACACAAAGACCTCAAATTTTACCATACCATACCACAACAATCTTTTTACCACATACTATAGTGACCTGATTGGTCAGAAGGCGTTCATTAATTTTCATTTGAATACATTATTGTTTCTATAGTACCTACTAACACATGGTCTTCTACCACAGATGCTCCACATAAACAGATTACAAAACATATAATTGTTGATATCATAAAGTTTTCTGTAAGGAGATGTTTATTCAGGTTTATGGAAGGAGTCTCCGGTGTCAGCGCTACGTAACAGTCAGAGGTAAAGCTTTTCTGACATCTTTAGGACAGAGATGTCTACAATTTCTTGTTTCTCAGTAACATGACAAGCTGTACGTTTTATGGTCTTTGCTTTAAGAGAAATAGAAATAAAAAAAGAGCGCTGGTGAGGGAATGACTGTACACTGTAGTTGCTATAACAAAAGTGATACCAGGAACGATCCACAACATTAAACGTAACTACAAATGGACGAACATTACAAGATGACATTTTTAGAAAAAAATACAACATTGTGTTGGCAAATCTGTGGTATAAAGGGAATAAAAACACTTCAGGATGGGCTTCACTTGAAAGTAAACAACCATATACATAACTGCACACGCTATAGTGTTTTATTCCTAACTTCTAAACACCCCAGAAAAGCTTTCGTAATCAAGACCACCAAAAGAAAGATGTAATTAGTTTTATTTGCTTTGAGGCCACATAAGGACTGAACCAGTTCCCAAATGGCCCTCAGCTCTGTTTCATACTCTGTAGTGTCTCAAGACCCAAAAATAAAAGCTAAAAATTCCAGGCAGTCCCGCGAGAGGCAGCTGGAGAAACATGGCCAAGACAGGCAGGATGCAGACTATGGATTATGCCGTAAACTCAGCCCAAGCATGCTTTCCTCCTCCCCTTTCTGCATGACCCGGCTGCTTGTGGACACCATGTGTCCCTCACCTGTCGTCAGCGTCTTGTGACAGCTGGTCGTTCGCTGATCAACACCCCACCCTTCCAAAGTACCCATTTTTTCCTTCTCCTTTCTGTCACAGTAAACAAGTGAACAATACCACCTGTCCCACTCTAACACCGTCTCTGCTGTGAAGCTAATTAAGTTATCCAACAGGTAGCTAGTAATAAAAACACGACTTCCTGGAACCCTGAGACGAAGCAGCATTCATTTTGAATTCAATAGCTGCTGAGAACTAGGGAAAGAAAACACGATGTCCTTGTATGATGTCCTTATGTAAGGACACTTCCTTTTTAAGAGAATAAAACCAGAATGGAAATGACAAATATGAGCTAAATTAGTAGTGTTTGTATAAAAAAAGACATGCTTTGCAACTGATATGAGCATAAACATGTTGCGCTGTATGCTAATAAGGACACAAACATACAAAAAATCCCCCAGATGCAAAGTCTCCCAAGAACACACATGTGCCCCAGTCGTCGTTCACCTCCTGGGCATGTGAAAAGACCCGACTGTCTCATCTCACACACACACACACACACACACACACACACTTCTCACAACTATTCTCCATTGCAAAATGAACCCACCCTTAGAGAAAAGAGACTCCTCCATAAGCAAACTCGACATATCTATTTAGCCTATAAAGCTAAACAAGTGCGCTTAAAGGAATACTCAGGTGTGGTTTTCAACTTAATCTCTATCCACTGCATATTTAGTGTATCACAGACTACAATTTGAATTTTATCAATCAGATCTGTAATGAGAAAAAATACAAGAAGACTATTTAACAGAAACACACTGACAATTGAAGCCCAGGGGCAGTTGTTGAATTCTGCCAATACCTTCGTAAAAAATGTGACTATATAAAGGAAATTTGCAGAAATTAAATTACAGTTATGATGCATTTTTTTTTAAAACTTACCAACACTGAAGGAACTCAAATTAGTCCAGGTTACCTCGGAAGGTTTCATTGTATCTGTCATCAGAGTCACACTACAACACCTGTAACTGATTTTGAAACCGAAATTGATTTTGAGTTTCATTTACGAATGCTTTTGACTGAAGAAGTCATGAACGAGGACAAGTGTTAATGATTTTTGACACAATTCAACAAGTGCTCCTTAGATTAGGGCAAATATATTTATGTTATTTTCATCAGTACTCACACATCATACAGAAACGTGTTGAAAAGAATAGATTACCTGTGGCAGTCACACATACACCACCGATGAAAAATACCCTGGTGTATTCCTTTAAGTGCTAAAATGCTAAATGTCACCGTGTGAAAAGATCAAAACCCTCAGAGTGACCTGTGAAGTTACATTTACATTTATTTATTCAGTTTGGTGCTTTCATCTGAAGCAAGTGAGGGGGAATAGGGTAAAAGACTGCCCTTGAGGGGATTTCTAAGAGCCAGATAGTGGCAAGTCAGCGATTTCAACTCATAACATTCAGGACACTGGTACATTAAATGAAATGTACTTTTAATCCTGTATGTTTTCATTACTCTAATATAGAGCTAAAAAAAGAGCAATGTTTCTATCAATCATTAACACACTTAACATAATTATAAGCCATAATCTAAAGCAAACACAAATGAGACAGTAGTCATTTATTTAAATGAAGGGTCGATATAAGGAAAAAAGAGCACAATTCCATGCAAGTGCAATAAAGTACATAGTACTTGTTGCTGTGACAAAATGCATATGCATAATGTGCTCAGAAGAAAAATAAAGGTTTCTCTCGAATAAAACTGATGCTCCTTTGTAAAATCTGAATTCAAAGTCAAATTAAACCTATCACATATGTGAATTCAATATTTCGCAATGCTATTTTTCAAGTCTTTGGGAAAGTTACATTTATGTCATTTGGCAGACGCCCTTATCCAGAGCGACTTACATAGATCTCATTTATACAACTGAGCAGTTGAGGGTTAAGGGCCTTGCTCAAGGGCCCATCAGCAATAACTTGGCAGAGCTGGGATTTGAACTCACGACCTTCCGATCACTAGTCCAATGTCTTAACCACTGAGCTACCACTGCCCTATTGACATGCAACAATGGCTTCATGTACTTCCTTGTTGTTTGTCTTTTGTGTAATTGTGTTAAATTAATTCAGTTAAGAGGCTTGAATTAGCATGTTTATTCAGAATTAAGTAATTCATTACAGATTGTTGTGTCTTTAAATTGCTATTTCATACATGTCACTGTAGCCTGATATCCACAGACCTGGCCTTTAACAGGGCCTTCATCACACGGGGGTGCCTGACTTCACACTCGTTGCTGCAATTAGCCATTTGGATGTTTGAAATTCCAGTGACTCACAAGTTTCAGTGTCTTACTTAGCACCTCAATGTCCCACCTTTAAAAATCCCTGCCAGATAATCTCCAAACATTCTGTTAGCTGACATTTTACTGAATAATAAAAGGTCTAGAATGCACATTAAAGAATGTAAGGTTTGTGATACTATTATAAATAGCAGGCGAGCATCATTACCATGCTAATTTCACGACTCACCATTAACTGCGTTCGAATTAACTTGGAAGTGGGACGCTGGAGCTTGGAGTTTCTACCGTCAAGGAAAACAGGAAGACTTCCATGAAAGCTTGTCTTTTGTTTGCTAAAACTAAGCATCAAAAAGTGATATTTATGATAAAGTTTGTAATGTATTTACCTCCTCAAAACTATTTGGTTAATGTTATAGATTTAAAGAGTTGTGGGCAGCCATGTTGGTATGACATCATGGTTAAGGACACCTTTCTGAGTTTAGTGAAGGTTTCCTTCGAAAAAAAAATTGAAATTTACCAAGTTACAAGCATTAGACGAGCGTAGCAATATAACCCGAGTGCTTTAATTAAAACATCTCTATTGTAACGGTTTAAGGCTGCAGAACTGGAAATGGATATGAGAGACAAGCTGAATGTGTGCATAATGGTTGCATAATGACTTGCAATAATAAGAAACATGCATATTTGGCAGTACCTCATAGCATTGGACCGCATCAGAACAGCCTCTTCAGTAACAACAGACTATTTTAAATACCCAGACAAAAATATTTCCCTTATCCGTGTTCTTACTCTGATGTCTGATGACCCCTCCCTTTACACTATATACAGCATCCTGAAACTACTGAGTGAAAAAAAAGTGTCCATATTTCATTTTGCCAGTTTTAGTATGTCACCCGGGTGTACTTTAATGGAGTACTACTTTCCTAGTGTGAACATTCACACTCTAAAGAACAAATTCAGTCCAAATGAATTGAAATTTACTATATTGTGATTATACTCTATGGTGTCATTCAGGACTTCATGTGGAGTTTTGCATGTTCTCCCTGTGTCCATGTGGGCTTCATCCACGGTCTCTGGTTTCCCCCAACCTCTCAAAAACATGCTGCTTGGTTGACTGATGGCTTCAAATACCCCTAAGTGTGACTGAGTGTGTGAATGTGTGTGTGGTAGACTAGAGCTGGACTGGCATTATATCAAGGGTGTATTCCTGCCTCACACCCAGTGTTCCTGTGAAAGGCTCCACTCTAACCAGGATAAATGAATGATGAATGAACGGATGTTGGATTTTTGGATTCAGTTTCAAGTGCTGCGATTCTTATAAGCAAAGTGAAATATTTGATTCGGGAGAAAAAACAACTACATAAAGTCTTACTACGCAGCACTAACCACAACCTCAGAAAACAGGAAGAGAGAGAAGTTAGCTGTTAGCACGCGCGCTCTCCGGCTAGTGCACTTTAATAAAGGGAGCAGGAAGCCATTTGAGATGCGGCCCGGGATCACTATGGCGACTGGGGCTGTTCCGTCGCTTAGCGAGCTACACTGGGAGGGATGTGCGTGGCAGGATGACATCATGGCGGGACTGTTTTGCTCGCTTTAACGTGGCGTGCAATAACGTTCTCGTGAAACGGACAGAATTAGCCTGTAGCTGGATGCGTGAAAAGGCTGTAGCGCAGTGCACCAGCATGAAGGACGGTTTTCATGGGCACAACTCGCCTCAAAACCTCGAAGAGGAGGAGGAGGAGGAGGAGGGGATGACGGGGGAATCACCAAATCTCATGCCTCCAGTGCTCTAGTTTCACCCTCTCGCACGAGCTCGATTTGCGGTTTGCTTTGAAGAAATCGGATTTTTTAAGTGTGCACACACAGCTGGAGGTGTGAAAATCACCTGCAATCTGTAAGCAGACACAACCATCAGGCTGAACCATGACTAATAGACAGACAGACAGATAGATAGATAGATAGATAGATAGATAGATAGATAGATAGATAGATAGATAGATGTAATTAAGATGGAACTTAAATAATAATAATAATAATAATAATAATAATAATAAAATGTAATACGCTCGTGCAGCGGCGCAACATTACCATCAACTCAGAGCGCGCGCGCGCGTGTATATGTGCGTGTGCATTGTTTTACTTTGCTTTCCAGATCAATAAGAGTATCAGTGAACATCTTTGGTGGTGATCAGGTATTCAATTGGCAAATGCATTACAACAACAACAACAGTACGCCACAAAACCCTCCCAGTAACCAAACTACAGCAGAGCCACGCCTGTTCCCATCCAACCTACTGTACCCTTACCGTTATCCCATGCATGTAATCGAAACGAACAAACACGCAACATGTCGGAGGAATTAATGAGCCATATACACACGATCAACTACAATCCACGTGAGTCACTGGGTTGACACACTGATTTCATAGACGCAAAGTCTGTCCGATTTTCTCTCCTCTACCTATCCATCCATCCATCCATCCATCCATCTCCATCTGCGCTTCCACGCTTCACCAAACATCAACCTTTTCTCTTCACTTGGATCAAACAAAATACCTGCCTTATTACTCTTCCCCTCATGTCTTTTCATCCTGTTAGAAATAAATATTTATTTGCACTTACCTATCGAAGAGTACGTGACGAACTTCACCGCCTTCCCGAGTCCGCAGTGCGTGCGTGTGCGCGCGCGCGTGTGTGTGTGTGTGTGAGAGAGAGAGAGGCGCTGGGAGTGACCGCTCCGATCCGCACTGCCTCCTTATTACACTTACAGCGAGTGAACGACTCTTTTAAAAGAATCGAGCGAATCGACTCCCCAAGACTTTGAATCAGTTCTGACTCCCGTGCCTTTAGTTACCTTTAAATTTTCACTCTTTGTCGCGCGCTGTCTGCCAAAGCGACTTATACAGCTTTGATTAAACTTATTCTAATTTTTTTTCACTAAATATGAGCGCTGATATCACGTAGCCTTGAGAGTAGTATGAAAAAGCTTGTTTATACATATGTGTTACACATACGTTGTATAAAGCCATGAATGAATACGTGTTACTGCTGCAGAATGGAAGCTTAGCAATATTTGTTGAGTGTGAAATCAAACGATTCAATTGTGAGTCGTTCGAGAGAATCGAATCAGTGAAGTGATTCCTAATGAACATCTCTTCTGCTTTTCCTCAATCTGCATCAGCCCTCTGCCCCACTGCTGCACTGAGCTATGGGGCGGGGTGAAACACACACACACACACACACACACACACACACACACACACACACACACACACACACACACACACACACACA
>JAQQZX010000007.1:21227860-21254569 GCA_030068355.1 Notoglanidium maculatum
ACACACACACACACACACACACACACACACACACACACACACACACACACACACACACACACACACACACACGTTCTTCTATCTTTAGGACAAGCCAAAATCTTTTCCAAACGCATTCTCACTCAGATGGTTAAATATGTTTCTAGGTCCTCTATATGCAGCAAGTACAAGTACACACAGGTTCAAAGAACAGCCCAGATTCAAAACACAAGGATTCACTTGGCTTCCTCAAGTTCAAACTTAGATATTGATTTCATTATGAAATATCTCAACATGTCACACATTTTTGTTAAATTTAAAAATTTGTTTATATAAAATACAGGAGTATATAAATTCTGAATTTAAACTTATGAATCTATAAATTTACCTCTCTCTCTCTCTCTTTCTCTCTCTCTCTATATATATCCCTAATGAGCAAGCCTGAGGTGACGTTGACAAGGAATAACTCCCATAGACGACAAGAGGAAGGAACCGGACTCAATAGGGAACTTATCCTCATTTGGGTGGCAGTGGATAGTGCAATTACAACTAACATGTAAATGTATGGTATATGTTCAAAAAATTAGAGAAATTCAGTATAGTTTTAACATAAAGTCTGTTCTGATTGACTGAGGGAGATTTGAGTGGTAATTTAAGTCCTATGCCATTGTAGCAGAACCACTCTTGTTAACAGCAGTCCAACGCCATCTTCACAGTTCTACGTGTATGTTGGGGTGGTTCATATGGGGTCATTCTCAACAGGAGCAAGTGGTTTTCAAGTGATGATTCCAATCAGAAGTAGGACATCAGGATGGAACTTTTGTCTTCTTCATTTTGTCCTAAGGGGATGCAAACTTTTGCAATCAACCTACACATTTCTTCACAAGCTGGTCATTCGAAGACAACTCTAAACCGGATGTTTATATATAGTATATAAACACATATGCTTTATTGATCTTGAATTATAACAGTGGGTGAAAAAATTAAGTGTGTATACATGCCCTTTTTCTTTCTTTTTTTAACGTTTAGGGTCAATGTCAAGTGCGTTACGGCCACAACAACCGGACATAAACAACTGCTCTGTTTTCGAGAATGCAGCTTGTGTGAAAGGACTCTTAGCTTCTCCATTAAGCAGATAAACCACAGGACTGCATTTTTCCCATACAGTGCATCCTTGATGCATTCATATTTGATGAGGCATTACTTTAACATATGGAACAGCAGTGGCTCTTACTGGGTGGGTCAAGGCACAAGCACTATATCGCATTTTGTTTGTATTGTGCCACAGAACAACAGAACTATTTTGGTGATGAAATGATCATTTAAGATGAGTAAGTTGCTAAACTATGCACAAATATCAGGAGCAGTACCAAAACACCTTTTAAAAAAAAACAAGAAAAAAAAACATTTTACTACTGATTAAATCTCAAGTAAATATAATTGTCCGAATGAAACCGGGAATCTCAGGGTGAATGGTCTGTTACCATTCTGTAAAAAAAAAAAAACCCAAAAAAACAAAAACAAACTTAAATTCAGTCATTAAACCTATTTTCATGAATATAATGCACAACACAGCTGTTAACGGCAACAGAATGTATTATTCTCTTTATTATAAGTTAGTTTGTAACAGGACTGATATATGAGACGATTCACTGTGTATTTCACAAATCCAAATGCAGCATGGTTTTCTCCAGCGTCCATATGCTGCGACTTTGATCCCACCAGACTAAGCAGGGATCCCTGCCATCTTGTCATTCCCGCTTTAGGAGTTCCCATGGTCAGGGCTTGACTGGGTGGAGAAGGTCCCGGTGGACACACACATCTGTGGAGAGGACAGAGGGGCATGCTGGGAAGAGTTCATATTGCATGTTTTTCCCTCTGAGTCCGAATGAAGCCCCTCCGAGCTCTGGAATGCACTGGGCCCCACTGCCCCCCTCACGCTCCACACAAAGGCTCCCTGACGCTTTAGAGAGAGAGAGAGAGGGAGAGATGGAGAGAGAGAAAGGAAAGAAGAAGAAGAAGAAGAAGAGAAGCAAACATAAAACAGATTTAAAGCAGACCAGAGAAGTCTAGTGCAAAAGGGTTGGATTTGGACAAGCAGCAATGCAGCTGTGGTGAACAGATCACAGTTACATAGCTGCCAAAAGTTGTTCCAGATCAAATCTCCTCCCTACTGTCAGAACGGTACAATGAAAGTTTGTGTGTGTATGTGTGTGTGTGTGTGTATGGGGCAGGGTTAAGACAGATAACACATGTGGTTTCATGACAACCCCAGGCACTGATTTAATGCCTGAAACCAGCACTCACACTGTAACACTGTGCACTAACCGTAATCCAGGAACTTCTGGGCTCCATTTGTAAAGCTTGATAGACAGTTTTGAATGAAATGGTTCAACAACAATTTTCCACATAGCACAAAAACTCAACCACCTTAAAACACTAAACTTATAGCATAATTGAGTGAGAAATTGTGCCAATCATTTTTCTTTAAGCACTAAAGTATCGTTAAAGCCGAGCACATTATGTCCATACAGTTCTGTAAGACTTGATTCCGGTTTTGGATGTTTTTGTATTCACTTGGACTTGTCTTGGTCTTGGGTCTTAATTGGTCTGGACCAACAGCATAAAAAAAATAATGTTCACGTTCTCTTTTTTTCTACATACACAGATTTTTACAAGACGTAAGTGAAATAGGCTTAATCATTGGAGAAGTGGTCTTGGATTTGTCTTGGACTTGATAATGGTGGTCTTGACTACAGTTCTATTTGCATATAAAGTCATTTGCAACACTGAATGACCGACCCAAGGCGGAGGCTCACTATGCCGCTTTCAAAATTCCAGAATCGCGGCAATGTAGAGGAAAGATTGTTTGGGCAGATGCAGTCAGTAACTGTTGTCTGTTCTGCAAAGAGAACCAGAGCTATTTTTATACTGTGCTCCACCATGTGTCTTTATTGCTGGTTGCTAATAACCATTTGGTACGACATGCCAAACAAGTTCTTATAGAAGCAATGTTATTGTGTTTACATTTTGCCCTCACCCTCACTCACAACTAGATGAACGATAAACTGGATTCAGGAATCTAGTGTGCATGAGAGCAGATGAATTTGATTTCCTTTTGGACTCTGGTTGGCTGTTCTTGCTGCTAATCACAAAGGGGTTCCAACTATATGATTCATTGGCGAGAAAATCAAAGATGCTTGAAAAAAAATTAAAGCCTCTGCGAGCGCTCATAGACTGTGCTGCTGAACCGTAAACACCACTCAGCCACCACAGGGGCATGCAGTGAGTAGCTGCCAAGCCCAAAAAATAGTTGGCAACTGCGATATCTGGCTAAAATTGTGTAGTGTGCACAAGGCTCTAGGCATATTGTCTTCAAGTACCTGCTTAAAATACTTGAAAAAAAGGCAAAGATTGTCTAGATTAACAAATTTAAGTTAAAAGAGGAACAACATTATTCAGATTATGTTACATCAGGCATCACCTTCCACAGTTTGAAGCTGGAGATCTAGTACCAGAGCACAAAAATATACATTTTTTTATTTACTGCATTTTTTAAATACACTTCTGGATTCTCATATGGGACGGTTTAGAAGGTGTTGATTCACTTTTTACAGTTGAGGTCAGAAGTTTACATCCAGTCATCACAGACATGAACGTCATGACAATAATGGGCTTTCAATGATTTCTTTTAACTGTTCTTTTTCTAGGGAAGAATGACTGTACAACAAACATTTCATAGAAGAAAACCCAAGAATTTGGTGCACAAATTTTAATTTATTTAGGGTTTTCTGAAATCAACACAGGGTCAAAATGATGCATACAGTGTCAAAAATATACATACACCCAATTAGATTATTAACTCAGTGGTGCTGTAAGATCTTGCCAAGGCCTCTTAACTTCATGTTAGTGATCATGATCGACTACAGCTGGTAGCTTCTCTGTGCACAACATCAAAATGATTTGTTTGACAAGTACAAGTATTGGGAGGTGTAGCAATTCTGCCAAGGTCTGGAAGAAGACCCAAACCGTCACCCTCAGCTGAGAGGAAATTGGTTCGGATAGTCAGGAAAAACTTAGGAATCATCAAGGCGCTAGCCTGCCATGAACTGGAAGCTGCTGGATCACTGTCTACAGTTAAGTGAGTTTTACATCGCCATGAACTGGGAGGCTGACATCCCATGAGCTCATTTGCAAATGACCACACGGAAAAAGAAAAGCCTTCTGGAGGAAAGTTTTACAGTCAGATGAGACAAAGATTGAGTTGTTTGGCCACAATGACCAGAGGTACAGAGGAACACTGCACCAGCTGTTAACCATGGTGATGGTAGCATCATGCTCTGATTTGCTGCCAGTGAAACTGGTGCAAGTGGATGGAATAATGAAAACGGAGTTCTACCTCAGAATTCTTCAGCATAACCTCAATCCATCAGAAAGTTGGACACAAGTGGGTGTTCCAACAGGACAATGACCCCAAGTAAACATCAAAGCGGGTTGTGGAATGGATAAAGCAGGATAACATTAAGCTTAAAACAAGTCCTGACCTCAGCCCTATTGAAAATATGTGCACTGTGCTTAAAAGTCGGGAAACCGCGTCAGGAAATCTGCCAGAAACTTGTTGATGGCTACCAAAAGCATCAGGTCAAAGTGAAACTCGCTAACGGACATTTACGCAAATATTAGGTGTGCTGTACGTATATTTCTGACACTGTACTGATTTCAGAAAACCCAAAATAAATGGAAACTTGTGCACCAAATTCTTGTTGTTTTCTCTGAAAGATTGTACAATCATTCTGCCACAAAAAAGAAAATCAGCTCCGTTCAGTTCAAAGAATTCAACGAAAGCCCAATATTGTCATGACATTCACGTCCATGCTGAGTATATGTAAACCTCAGCTGTACCTAGCGAATTGTAGGGCTGATGCTCCAAATAAACAGATTAAAAATCTGTGTAATCATTGATGTGTTGACGTTTTCTGTGCGGAGACATTTATGGTCCACGGTAAAGCTGTAACAATGAGTTTTCTTCAGGAAAGGGGAGTTTACAGTTTCTTGGTCACAATGACAAGCTGGGATTAAAGAAAAATAAGTGCAAAACATCCCTTCCAGTCTAATTTCCACATTCTCTAAACTTGGCATGCATGGCCAATTATTCGTGGCAACTGTGTGATAAAAAGTTAATTGCTGACTGGATCATCTCTAACATAACTATCATCTCCTGATCCCACTGGCAAACACGAGCAAGGAGTGAAAGTGTGGTGTTTGAATGGCCGGAAAATATTTTTCCTCCATGTTTTTCCTTTGGGCCTCCGGGATTAATGGAATAGATGGACTAAACTGACCCTGTAGAGAAGACTGGTTTTTCTCATGCTAATAAAATTCCTGTGTGTGAGTCTATCTCTGCAAGTGACAAATAATTTTCAATATAGTGATAAAACTATCATAGCTAAAATAATTTTAGAAGAATGTTTATGTTGTTTATAGATTGTCATATTAGCAAGAAAGTGCAAAAATCCTCTGTGACTCTCCTGTGTTGGAAAACGCAAAGGTACAGCTTTATGCCTGACTGTTACATAGCACTAACACTGGAGACTCCTTCCATAAAGGCATGCATCACTGTATAAACACTTACATCTATATTTTTTTCCTGTTTATGTGTAGCATAACACTCTATGTTCATTGTTTTTATAGAAATGGTAGCGTGGTAGATCGAGTGCATTAACATAAACCTGATTTGAAGCTGAGCTACTGTTCATCACAATTATAATTGAGAATTGAACAGCACTGTGGCATGATGACTACAAAAAGTGTAAAAAAAAAGAAAATATATATATATATATATATATATATATATATATATATTAGATTCAGATATTGGGATATTTTTTAAAATTATTCACTTTGAAGTAAAACCATTAGTAAGTACAAAGATGTATAAATCTTACTCTTCCTTGATAGGGTTGGTCATGAATTCTCCTGGAGTCATACTGGTGAATGAAGGACATGTGCTCCACTAGTTCTTTAGGATGGCCAAGAGGACTCAACGTCGGAACTGCAAAGACCAGGAACAATCAACTACAACAATCGAACTATAATCTTATGAACGGTCTCCAAAAATATTGGCATCTTTCAAGAAAACTGTTGGAAAATGTGAAAATTTACGGCATCATTAACCAGAAAATTTGGCTGCCTCTGCCAGGAGGTTAAGACTAGGCTATGGTGGAGATTTCAATAGGAAAATGACCCCAAACATACGACCAAATATAGGCAGGAACATAAAAATGTATCTTTTACAATGACCATCAATCTCAGTGTCTGGATATGAACATTGATGAAGATGCCCACGTACGCAAAGTAAAAAAATATGAAGGATTCTGAAATGGTCAGTTACAAAGAGTGTTCAAGGTTCGGTCCTGTGTGTCATTAAAAGAAGTGCCATACCTGTAAGGGGCGTTTCACCAAATATCAGTCATAATTTTAAAGGGAAAGAAATGTTTATGTTACGAAGTGATTGAATGTGATTCCCATCACCATTGTCACATAAAAGCTAAGCTGATTAACCAGGGTTGCCAGGTTTGAGCAAAATTTCTAGTCCAACTTCATCTCAAAAACCACACAAAAGATAAAACTAACCCAAAAAATGTAGGCATTGAATAAGAAAGCCACATTTAGACACACTATAGCAGAAATGTATTATATTTCATTCTAAATTTTTGCTCTACAACAAGATTTTTGCCTAATTTTGCAAGCAATTACATTTTAAACTGTCCTGTGTGCCACCCTTGATCTATTAGTGTTTGTTGCAGTTACCTTTTTTGACCACTAGATGCAATAATACACATCATCAAGAAACTTGAGGAAACCAAATCTGTCCAACAGCAACTTTTTTATTGGTTGGCCACTCAAAAGAGGTAATTAGATTTTTAATTGAATTAAAAAACATACGGAGTTGTGCATTGTACTTTGTGAATATTAACATTAGTTGAATGGTTGGTATGATATACATACTGTATATGGTGGGGTTCTGTCTTACCTGCCCTTTTGGACAAGCCCACAATGCTTTTTCTCATTTTCATGGAGGATGCCAATACTTTTGACTGTAAATCCAACCTTGCCTAAAGTATTTGGAGTTTCTACATCCTCAGAGGTTTGATAAGTTAATAATCACATACCATAAACATAAAATACACACGCACGCACGCACGCACGCACACACGCACACACGCACACACGCACACACGCACACACCGCTCACCGATTCCGGTAGCTGGAGGCTTATTTCTCTCCTTTCGAACCCTGGTCACTGGAATGTGTGTGTTTGGTTGGTAGTCATGTCTCTGAGTGCTCTCCTTACTGTATGCTACTTTTCTTGGCCCTTTCTTGTCTGGTGTATTCAGCCACCATTCAGACTAGTAGAAATTATAACAAAAGAAAAAAACATAATCATATTAAAAGCAAAGCTAATGATACACAGACACCATGGAATGTTGGTTTTTATGTCTAAAGCAATGAAAACCTGTTCGTCCTTTGTGTTCTCAGTTTCCATATGAACAATGGGCTCGTTGAGGAACCTCACGTTGGTCCTGATGATCCTGACATTGTGAGGCTGTGGGATATTGTGCGTCTTTAGCATCTCTGTGACTTTGGGATCTCTGGATGCATATTTGTGGTCCTTGTACACCTCGTCTGGATTTAATCGCTCGGGGACTTTTTCATCAAATATCCTGTAGGTGTTTGAGCTGAGAGCAGATGTGAGAAGGAAACACTAGTGCTACGTAATTTTAACGCTCTGCTTGTGTGCTATTACAGGAAAATAACCACCATGAAGATTATTTTCCAATTAAGTGAAATGTTTTATTACTGCTATGGTCTACTACAGCAATTTGCCAAGGAGTACCATTTTTAATTTAGCAAAGAATGACAGAATACTTTTTAACCAATTATAGTTCAATTTAATGTTTGGGGAAGATTTTCCTGTGGTGTTACAAAGCACTGGAACTGGAGACTCCTTCCATAAATCCATAAATGTTATATAAACATCTTACAGAAAAACCTCACCACATCAGTGATTATACGTTTCACTTTGCAAAACCGACTAACAACACATTTTATCATGTTATTATCAATTATTGTAATATTAGGTTTAGATAGTTTATAGGTTTTTAGGTTTATAGTTGTTACTATAGAAACGATAACAATAAATAAATCAACAGCTTCTTGACCAGTAGGATTTGAGAATTCATCAGTGATGCAGTATTGTGAAAATCTCTGATACCAGGGTTCATTGTATCAGAGTATTTACAGTGTTTCACTTACTAAACACTTGCATGATGACTTTTAAGGCATTTAGGGTGTTATTAAGCTCTTTTGAAATGTTACTTAGCTTTTATTGGTTGTTTTCTACTTTCTACTGTTGAATTGCAAAAATACAGACTTTCACTGCAAAATGAATTTCACTGTGTTCATACAATTTTAGAATATGTTTATACATTTGGAGAAGTACTGTTGCTTAAATTTCATATACTGACGACATGAATAAGTATGCTACAAATAAATAACACTTTAAAAGTGTCAATGAGAATGAAAAGAAAGCCTTCTACCACCTTACCCCTCCGTTTCCAGGTGTGTATTAGAACATTAGTGGCTGTCAGGTGCCTGTAGTGTACTTCAAAGTACTTACATTCACACTCGCTTGCTTTTTCCATTCTAAGTAATAAGTATGCTCATCTGTTTTTCAAAATCTGTGTTCTCAAACTTAGGTACCATCAACAAAAATTCATCTTTGCCTTCCTTTTTTTGAAGGATGTAGTGTTCCTTTATGGGGCAAGAAAATTGTCCTACTTCTTAAGCTAAATAAGCTATTTCAATAACCCTCTTGGATTAGCTAGAAAATACAATTTTCTAGCAGGAAAACAGGAATGTTTTTCTGAGCTTATGAAAGGCTGACTTTTTAGAGATACGTGGTTCTCACAGGACAGAGATGCTACACCATATGGTGATCTTATGGAATATGATGCTTTGCTGCAGAGTAAAGTACCCAAGAGTATATAAAGTCATTAACATGAGCTCAAACCATCTACAGCAGTAAAATGCAACACATACATTAATGCAGCAGTAATATTAATCCAGAACATCTAAATCATCATATATAACATTAAAACACACAGGGACCAATGTTAGACACAATAAAAACTTTCAATTTTGATACTTTTGCTGATTGTAATTACATACTTTTACTTTTTGTTACTTGTCCTGGAGTATTTTCATAGTGTGGTATTAGTACTTTCACTTAAGTAAAGGATCAGAATACTTCCTCCACTACTAGCTATAGCAGACAGAGTATAACTACACACATACATATAGCGTGTGAGACATATATACACAGGTGTAGCAATATGTGTACCCTACAGGTGTAGTTTATGTGGTAGTTACATACCGGAATGCTTCTCGTACCTTCTTCTTTCGGGGAAGGTAAATCTCCGCGCGCTGATACATGTTTACTTCTAACAAGTGCGCTTGGTCCCTTACATTCGAATACCATTTATTATTAATCGGTTGCTTGGCAACCGGGACTGGCAGTAGTTTGACCCTTGACCACACGAAATGTCACTTTTTCACGCCCTATACTGATATAAACAGACATAAAAGAAAACATGTTAAGGTTATATATAAAGTTTTAACATAAACATTATTGTTTTGTCATTTGTATTTACTTCAAATTAAATATATCAGTAAAAGTGAATTAGCCTTAGCGTGCCAGGTTAATAGTGTAATTTGATAGGCTACTGGCTAGCATTCACTGAATTACTGAAGAAAAACAAACACTCTTAATCCTGTGCTAACATGGATAAATAATACCTGTTTACTACCTAAAATCTTTATAATACTGTACCCAGCCATAGAAAAGTATAATAGCTTTTAGAAGACATTATTTCCCCTGTTTGCACGGCAAGTAACGCCGTATTATTAAGGGGAGTCTTTTCAGTGAGTCATTTAATCATTCGGCTCAGCTCACCAGCACCAACAACACTCGACTCTTTCGGATCATTTTCCTAAACCATGCAAAGTTTTCGATATTTTCTTCAGCGATTCTTCTTCTTCGCCAGAATGAATGATTATGTCTACTACTCTACATTGTAATTAGCAAAAAATAGATAAATAAACAAATAAATACAATTTAAATAAGCCCACTCAAAGAGTCGACTCGCTAGCAAACGACACATCCATTAGTGGTATTACAGGGACATATCTCTGAGTATACTGAAACAACTACAGGAAAAATGTTAAAGTTTATTGTATCAGAGACTAATTGAAAAGGTATTATAGCATTAATATTATTCCAGGTGAATGATTTATGCCTACTGTTGTCTGCTAGTTAATGATACTGTTTTACATTAGTCACACACATTATTTAAAAGAAAGATAATGTGTTGGTGCACACAGTTTTCACTGGTTTGCCTACTGGAAATGAGTTCCAAGACAACTGGCGGAGGTTATTGGAAATCTGAACTCAACCCAATTTGCTGTCTGTTTTGTTCTGATTTGCCTTCCTGATTTTATCCCAAGCTGACATGTAACTTGATTAGTGCTCATCAAGGGCATCTGAGTGGAAATGACACAGGGAATGCATCGTTCTGCTATAAAAAGACATCATTTAATCACACCCACTTTCAGCTAATCTGTGGGATAAGTGACAGAAAAGTACAATGAGATGGACGAGAACACTGATTAGATAAGGGAACATAGACCTAGGGCGTTGTACATAGTGAGAATGGTGGTGACAGTCTTGGGCCAGGGGGAAGTAGTATGTCTGAATAATTTTGATGAATACAATACATATGAAATTGAAAAGGATTGTGGCTCAGTATAATATAAGCCATATTCTTGTGCAGTGTCCAGAATTCCTAGCTGTGCTCTTGTGTGTGCTAGTTATGCTAGTGTTAACTGCTTTAGGGATTAGAGGAAGCAGGTCAGTGTTAAACCCTAGTAAAAAAACAAAACAAAAAACTTCTTGATAAGCGGTCATGGAATGGAGAAGCCCCTGATCCGTCATCTGGCTCTCAGGTAGCCATTACAGCAAGAGATGACACTTAGAATTTAGTACATTATCCTGTCATAAAATGTTTAAAATATGAGACTAAATAATGTAAATGTAAAACAACAGCTATTACACTGGACCAGTAAAGCTTTTCCAATGAGACAGGCATTTTTGCTTGGAAATGAACTGTATCACTTCATAATGTCTTGTAAATTCATTTTTTTCCCCCGAAGGATGCCAAAAAAAGCTAACCTAACAAACTTGACTTGGGCTAATGGATATTGAATTATCCTATCAATCCTGAATTATGTAGTGCAATAGGAAAAGAAGACAAAGTTGGAAATACATTGTCATTGAATATTTTTGAATTTGTTGCATCTTTTTAATTTTTTTCACTGTTAAAATGTGTCTTTTTTTTTTTTTTATTTGAGCATGCACATGAAATGAAATTTAGCATGCACATAATTTTTTTTGCATTACTTTCCTTAAAAAATACAGATTTTTTTTTTTTTTTTTTTTAATGTTTTTATCTCATCCTTTTAATTCCTTCTCTATTTTTCTCTCTTTCTCTAAGGTTTGATAAAAAAAAAATGTAGCTTTATGCTATATATTGCTACCTCCACATTGTCTTTCAAAGACGGTTGGAGGTGGCAGGTTTGAAAAAAGAGAGATACTTAAAAAAAGAGCTTTCAAACAGCAACTCCTAAAACATATCAGATCTTGTTCATTTGACCACAGCAATACAAAAGGAGTATCATCAGAGGAATAACTGCACTTTTCAGCTAATAGACCCATTGATGACACAGTGAATTTGAACAACGGATAAAGAGCACAAAAATAAAGAGCAAAGCACATTCCTGTGTGGGGCTGGTCTGTGCTACTTTACAACACGTCCAGCTGATGGCGCAGACCTCTGCCTCGTCCTGACCTGGGACCAGATTTGTGTTTTCTCACTCCATGGACAAGTAGTAAACGGCAAGCTCTCTTTCTCTCTTGTCCCATGATAAGCCTCTGTCCTAATCTCAGCACTGTCAGCTAAGAGGATTGTAACTGTCCTGTATGCGGATTTGCAGCAGGAGAGCATGCTGGGAGGAAAAATAAACAAAACAAACGACTCAGAAGATTGCACGTATGTGTTTCCGCTGTTGTAAAGGTGACTGCACTGGTGGTGCTCGATGCATAAGTGGCTTCTCATAAGGAAACAATGCCTAGAGCTGTTTTATAGTGTATCATAACTGAAGAGGCAGGTTAGATGTGCCATGGCAACGGAGCATAGCAAGCTCATGATTGGTGGATTTTTCATTAGATGATCTGAATGAGATCTGGGACCAGTCTCATAAAAGCATTGTAAAATTGAAATCATCTAAACTGGTAGAGAGAGAGAGAGAGAGAGAGAGAGAGAGAGAGAGAGAGATCAATGTGAAGCTACCATTTTAGCAATAATCTTGGTGCTGTGATGCTTTTAGCAAAGTCAAAATGTACAAGATATACACAACATACATGAAGGATTTGACCAGAGCTGCACCTCGCTCTCATTTGCACTGGATGCAACAGTATTAGTCAGACGCTTTACTGTAATCTGTAATTGGACACAAAGGAACGGGAACGGCTCATGGTATAGCATTTCATTAGATGTTGTGGGGCAGCCTGGCAAAACCTTTTACATAATCACATTTTGACATATTGTACTATCCTATACAGTATATTTTTCTGAACTGAAAAACGTTTCTCATTCGCATATCAAGCCTAACCTAATCTACTTATGGAAAAGACCGCCATATTTTAAAGAATTTCCGAACAGAAATGACTTTGATTATCAGCATCATCAACGTCAGTCTCTGCCTCGCATTCAGACACGAGCCTCATCATCATCTGTTCACTGTTCATGCTAACATCAGCAAGCATTCATTCTTGTTATTCAGTCATTTAAACATTTTAAAACCTACTCTGTTTTCCATACAGAGTATGTAAGTGCTCTTCTCTGTTTTGATGATGATGTGCCTGAACAGGAGTCGATATCTGATCACAGCATGAATTGATTAGCCTCATGTAGTCTATGACATGTCACTATATAAAAACTATATAAGATGACAAGTAGCAAGGTTTTAGACATATTTAGGCAAACAAACAAACTGCGTTTACCTCTGCGTTTACCTAAGCTGGGGTATTATGCAGGATCAGGCTAACATATTTTCGTCACGCTAGTAATATTCATGTCAGATCAGGCCATAAATGGTGTCCTAAATTCTTGCCGCGTATTGGTCGGGAAATTGATAAAACTACAAGTTTGACCCTCACCAATCATCGTTCATGTCCTCGCATGTCGTCAGAGAGGAGGGTCAAGAAACTGTCAATCATGGCTAGAGAAGAAAGGTCAAGGAACATTTACATTTATGTCATTTGGCAGACACCCTTATCCAGAGCGACTTACATACATCTTATTTTATACAAGCGAGCAGTGAAGGTTAAGGGCCTTGCTCAAGGGCCCAGCAGTGGCAGCTTGGCGGTGCTGGGATTTGAACTCATGACCTTCCGATCACTAGTCCAACATCTGAACCACCGAGCTACCACAGACCCGAACATGTTGTAGGAATTGTCAAACTAGGTGAGAAATTCCCACCAAATATTCTGACATTCCAGGCTTTTCGTCAGGGTGTCGTGGGGTGTCCCAGACTCCACATTGCTGTTCTTCGATTATGTCACACTACAAGGCCTGTTTGTTGTTCCCGACATTATGAATTCCACCTCTTCCCAGTGCTGTGGTTGTCGTATTTTGAGCTTAGTTCTCCATGTGCTTTTGTTATTGTTTTGGTTTTCTTTTTCTTCTTCCTTCTCACGTCATTGTTTTTTGGTATTCTAGGCTATTATCCATGGCTACAATCACATTAATGTTTAAAGTTTTAAAATTAGTATCAGAAATAATCTCCGTCCATACTGACACAACTAAAGAAATACATATCATATGAACATTCACATATACTGGGCATGCGCATGCCAGTATAAACATTAAGTAGATTGTCTACTCTTCAGTTGGTTGCCTAGTTGCAGATCACTTGAATGATAGCTTGCCTCCTGCACATGTAGGCCGTTGTAGCATTATAAAGTTCAGAATTTAACTGCGCAATAGCTGCTAGTAAAGACAAAAAGGTCAGCAATGCTTCTAATTCGTTATGTATGCTGCATTAACCACTGGTAGCCGAGGCTGATGGCGTTTGTTTTCTTCCAGAAAAGGGCCACATGAATGAAGTATGATGAATCAGGGTAGGATAAATCAACACTTATAAACAAACGAAGGTGTCTGCATCATCATTTCCAAAACTCTACGTTTCTGGCCATCCACACTAAAATGTTTACAAGCTAAAACAGGGCTTGCAGCGTTTCCAAAATACTCCATTTTAGCGTCTTGAAAACTCTGGTGTAGTATGGACGCCAGGTGTAAACATAGCAAAAGTAATGCATTTTAAAACTAAAACTTATTAGTGTGAACATAGCTCATGTCACTTGTGTCTTGTAATGATATTTTTTCAGTACTTGAAGTGTCATTCTTGTTTTATTCTAGGTTTTTATTAAAGCCTTCATGCATTTATATGCAGTTTTCTCATATATCCTTGACACCAAGGCAAGGTTCGAACGTTGTGCAAGTAAAAACATTATCATGTCATTATCAAGTACAGAGCTCAGTGCATACTTTTTCGCAGTTTGTGACCTGTTTTTTCCTGTTTCCAGAATTCAGCTGCGGTAACAGACGACAAGTTTTCCCAAACCACCACATATACTGTAAAGAAAGTATTGGTGTGTATGACTTTGAACAATATGTGCTGCTTCATTCAGTTTTACCTTCAGAACGACAAAATGTGCAGGCGACAAAATGACAGCATCGTTGATTAGAATGTGAGTTTCAGTGTAATGATTTATTTCTGAGTGGTTTGTTAAACTGCAAACAATCATCTGGCATTTCTGTACTGTAACACACGGTTGGAGAAGTCACAAATTCAGGATAAGTAAATAAATAAGGAAATAAACATTGTTTTGTTAATTTGTAAATACTAATGCATAGATTTATACATAGATCAAATCTACTAATGAATAAAAATGGGGTCATAATACAGTAGTTAAGGCTTTGGTTACGTTCTGATGAATGGTTTGTTCTTTTAGGTTTAAAGTACATGTTGTTAAACAGTCGGGTAATGAAGGTGACTCAGGAGGGGGGATGGTTTGACTGAATTCTTTATGGATGCTTTCTGAAAAGGTTAAAGAGCCGTTGTCGGGGAGGCGGAATTCAATAACGAGTACCGAATCCGCGGATCTCCAGTTTAGAAATGTCCCTCTCGTTAGTGAACTCAGCACGGTCGATGCGAGAGCTGGGGCTGCCGACGTACCTCAGCCAGTGCTTCCTACACACACACACACAGAGACACAAATTAATTGTATTATAGGGCTTTTTACACCGTAGGGGTGGAAGAGTACGAAGAACCTAACATTAATGCAACCATAGAACCTTGGAAAGGGGGGATACCAACTTTTGCACTGAATGGCATTTTATAAAGTTCCAAAGTAGAACAGCACATGAGGCAAAGCTAACAACATCAACTCAATCAGTAAGTGCATCAGAGGAGTCTGAGAAATCAGATTACACAAGAAAGCATCTCTCTCTCTCTATTTCTATTCGTCTCTATCTCTCTCTCTCTCTTTCACAGTAGGCATGGATAGGCGGAACAGCTCATAACTGATTCCTCTGAGGACCTCTAAACGCATTATCCTGCATGGTGGGCCATAGAGGCAGACTCTTATTGGCTCTGTGAGTGTGTGTGTGTGTGTGTGTGTGTGTGTGTGTGTGTGTGTGTGCATAACTGCATCTGATTCACTCAGCTTAACACTACCGGGAAGACAAGTTGGACTCAGCAAAAAGGCTGATGCATGATTAAAGATAAAAAAAAAAATCACATTTATTTTATTTTGTTTACTGCAAAGATAGTCGATAAATATGCCGTCATAGACACATTTATGTTTCTTTAGCGTTGTACTAAATTTTTTCTACATTGCCATCCATCCATCATACCCACTACATCGATACTTATAGCTCTGACCATTTCCAAGAAAACAATCATCTGAACTGGAAAACACAGATCACGTGTTGTTATTTAACAAAGAGAAACTCATAGACCCCGATTACACTTCGTATGAAAATGTGTCTATGGCGATCTGATCAGAACTGGATAGCGCTAAATACAAGTGTAAACGACCTCCAAGACACATTCGCTCAAACCACTTGCCGAGGTGGTCTGGGACGCATTTAATCACATACCTTCTGTAGTGTAAACACTAATGCGTCCCGATGCGTCCTCAACACGGATGTAACAGGAAAATACATCTTTAATGCTGGACGCGGTGGTTGTTTTAGCAGCAGCGCGACACGCTAGAAAAAAATGTAGAGGAGCACCGATATACATGGTTGGAGTGCAGGAAAATAATGAAGGTATGTTGCAGGTATAACGTTTTAATCTAACTAATATACTAATATATATTAATGTGCGCGGGGACCTTTGACCTTCTTGCGGAAGTGATGTATTCAGTAACGAAATTTGAACAAAAGTGGTCAAATGGACACCTTGGAGACGCATGATAAACACAGGTGTAAACGGCGATGTGTCTCGACAGTCCATTTGTGACCTGAATGCTCAATTTTAAAACCAAGTGTAAACAGGGCCATAATTGTTGATATTATGACAGATGACACGTTCTGATTTTTCAGTAACTTCACAAGCTGCGATTTTTTTTGTCTTATTAACTTCAAAGCAGAGAGAAATTGAGGCTGATGAGTGAACGACTGTTTATATCTGCTATAATGTAAATGATAACAGGAACTAGCTTGTTTGGCAGATCCTTCACAACATTAAATGGAACTATGGCAAATGTATCATTCATTAATGAATAAAAAAAGTGTAATCATTTCAGACAGACGAATTGCTGTGGTATAAGAGAAATAAAACATATTGTGAGTATTATTATGGAAAAATAATCAACTGGGCTGCTTCACATCATTTTCATAAATGATATTGCTTTTTATTCTTTTGTGAATTTATTAACAAAAATCACTAATTGAAAAAACAAAACAAAAGCAAGTAATAAAAAAGCACTTTGTTACTCTTATTACTCAAAGAATCCTTTTAACAGAATATTACACCACAAAAATAACACACTATATAAAAGTATTAACATTATGTATTCTTTATACTGAGTGGGTTGATGTGCTTTCAGGTGCTGAATCTAACATATGGTGGAAACTAAACATGTAACATGCCATTTTTGGCCATTTTGGTGAACAAAATTGCTTGTTCACTGTATATTATTTATATTCAGTCAGTGTATGTTGTCATTATTGGTGTACTTGCCATTTGTGTCATTGCGTCCATCCAAATTTCCTATTTCTAATGATGTTTGTATTTTTATTGCCTCTTTCTTTACTTTGTTTGGTTGTAGTCAGCGTTCCATCTGAAGTCATACATCACTGATTAGGTGGAGTTGACTGAAAACAGGAAACCCAGCCCTGAGAAAGAGTTTTACACAGATGTATGATTTATTGTTGCTTTTGCGTTTGGTGGAGGAACAGTACACAGGATCGAGCCAAGAGCTAAGAGCTAAGCGCTAAGCTAGGAGCTAGACTTTGGCTGAACTCTTATTAGCACTTGTGTTTGTTTTCAGAGCGCCGATGCACTTCGGCTTTAACGACGAACCACCCAGGACTTTCCTCTTTTCCTAGTAGTGCCCGTGTGTGTGTGTGAGATTTATTGTGCTGTAAAGGAAAAGAGTCTTGTCCTTGCCTTGCTGTTGCGGAAGCCTGATAACATTGAAGTACGCTGATAGGAAGGAATTTCCTCCAGCTGGATGATTATCCACGAACAGCATGGATCAGAAAAAAATCGCCAATCCCACAGCGGCTTGGACAGAGTGTTTGGTTTCTCGTGTGGTGAAAACTAAAGCAGATATTATATCAGCCAGCAACAAGGACGGCAAACGGCACCGTGCCCTTGGCCTATCACTGAGTAATAAACCATTTTTGTGTGGAAAGTCGTGTTGTGTTATAATGCGGCACAAGATGTCTCGCTGAAACCTACTCAGACGCTACAGTGTGTATTTTACTGACACGTCTTTATTTAAGGATGGGAAAGGATGTTATTCCTATATGTGTATGCGTGTGTGTGTGCGTATGTTTGTTTGTGTGTGTGCGATGAGGGTCCGCTGGGACAACACTGTCTCTCCACACCAGTCTTCAGTGTCAACTGAAGGACACCCACACACACCCACACACACACTCCCTAAACGAACAGATGAGATAAACACGGCAGCTGGAAGACGACATGAGAGAAGGCCTGAGTGATTAGGATAACTTGAACGTGAGAAAACACTTCAGCATATGTTGTTACAGGAAAATAATCAATGATGAAGCGGAGTACACTGATGATTTTCCAATAACAGCGCACCTTGAGGTGTTTTATTCCTTTCATCCTCTTAAACTACAGCAAAATACCAAGGATTGCAATTTTCCTTTCTATAAGAATGACATGATACTTTTTAAAATTCGCTTACAGTTACGTTTATTGTTGTGGATCATCTGAAAACAAATCATTGCTTTTATCCTTTACGTTATAACAGCTATAAACAGCTGTTCCCTCACCACTTTCTCTTTTTTGTCTCTGCTGCAGTTCGTCTTGTTACTCCTTCATTTGTGCTTAAAGTGGAGCGTCTGTAATACACACCCCCATGTAAACTGCGACTATAGAAACAACATTTAGAGCAAGGGCATTAAAAGTCCACTATGTAGGATTCAACCACCTCTCTTACCCCTCACTTTCCAAACATGTATTAGAGCGTACGGTGGCCGTCAGGTGCCCGTAGCGTACTTCCAAGCACTTACATTCACACTCTCGTGCTAAATAATGAGTATGATCCTCTATTTTTCAAAATTTGGGTTCTCAAACTTGTTATCCAGCACCAGCAAACACCGATTCCTCTTCTTTCTTTTCCCTTGTCTTTATTTCTTATTCGTCGTTGTCCTTTACGGATTCATGCTGCCACTTGCAAAAACGCGAAACATGGAAAGCGCTCTCTAGAGGTTTGTCCATTCTGGGCTACTGTAGCGGCGCAACATGGCGGCTCCATAGAGGTGGACCCGCTCCCTGTGTAGATATAAAGGGCTCGTTCTAAACTTATGAAAACACAATGATTCTTAGTGAACACTAATGAAAACATACTTATGAAACTGTATTCCATTTCTGAACAATCTGCATCGAGTTTTCAGCAGTGCTCTGATTTCACAGTATGCTTTTCTGTTATTGTTTTTTCATACTGCAGTTGTCCTAGTGTTGTGTTCCATCTTTATCCTCAGCAAAACTAAATATCACATGTCTTTAATCATTGTGGTATGATATTATTTCCCCCCATCCCTCCTTAACTGAGAGGCAGGAAAAGAAAACAGTAAAAGGAAGAAGAGAGGGTTCGGCATATTATAGGATTGGGGAGCTGTACAGCTGTCTCTGTCTGGGTAAATATTTAATGAGCAAACGCATTTCTGGTCTCTCGCATGTCCGGTTCAAGAGCCGGAATGAAGAAGAAGAGAGAGCGACTTGACGGAGAAAAGCTTTTTAGTGAGCTTTCAGCACTGTATTGAGGCTTTCTCTCTCTCTCTCTCTCTCTCTCTCTCTCTCTGTCTGTCTCTCTTTCACACACACACACACACACAAACACATTAGGAAGTCGTACTAATACAGAGCATTATTTGGAAAGGGTGGGGATCTTGAGGCCGATCAAGATTTGCTCTATTTTTGATTCATGCATCTTAATTTTATAATAAAATTTTCCAGCATGATATCAGAAAAAAGGACCGTCACAGTTTTGGCTGATGATTGCGGTTGTGATTAATGACTTACATTTTTTGTTGTTGTTGTTGTTGTAGCCATGACATTTTTATCATAGTATAATATCTAGGCAAAAACTGTAATATAATGACACACAACAACAACTATTTGTCATAAATGTGCTGTTATTGAAAAATATTCAGCGACGAAGCAGAGCACCATGACATTGATGATTTTCCAATAACAGCACATCCTGATGGGTTTTATTCCTCATACACCCTGTGCCTGTTTCCTCCAGGTTCCCTGGTTTCCTTCACATCCCAAAAAAACATCCCGGTAGGCAGCCTGTCTTCTCTAAATGTACTGGGACAGACTCTGGATCCACCAGGACCCTGATCAGGATAAAGATGAATAAATGAATGAATGATTTCCACTTAAGGGAGTGCAAACTTTTGCACTTAAAAGTAGCCTTCTTGGCATGAAGATGAAAGAAGAAGTGATCTTTTTATGCCTCCAGTAATGATTTTTGTAATGTTTGTAATAATAGTAACCAACTTTATTTAGTAAGTCTGATTCTATTTAGTTTGGCTTAATGACGATGATCCTCTTAATTATTATTTCTATTTTAAACAATAGAACAAACAATTAGATTAAACAAATAGATTAATTAGAGAGCACACCATTAGCAATTATGACTATATTATTTTCTTGTAATATGCACAAATCAGTGCACACACACACACACACACACACACACACACACACACACACACATAACATACTGCTTTCCCCATTTACAATCACCACAGACTGGGTGGGTCTCTCACTCTCACTCTCTCTGTGTTTCTCCATCTCTCATAATGCCTCTCATGTCTGGTTTACATTAGGGAACTGTGATGTCATACGCTCCCCGCCCCGTGAGTCGCCCCAGCCCAGGCTCATGTTATGACATCATCTCTCCTCATCCTGCCCTGCGCCTGGCCTTATGAAACTACACACACTCACTATTTATTTATTTATTTTTTTAGGAGAGCAATTACATACTTGAAGGACGGATCATAATATTTGCATCAGGACAAATGACATCACTCCCTGGCTGCAAGGGCTTTTTCAATTAAAACCGCTGTTTAATCGATACTCTTTAATGGAGCATGTTGGACAGGGGAAGTGTGATACACACATGCTCATTCGCCCCTATGAGGGATTCATATGGAGGTGTAGTTTATAGTCTGTGGTCCAGGAGCATGAAAAAGCTCAAAGAAAAAAAAAAGCTAGATTCTAGAGAGTTCTATGGAGTGAAGAACAGGCGAGTTGCACCTCCTGCTGTTTGACGAAGGTACTGCACGGTGATGCAAGCTTTTACATATGGCTTTTTTTTTTTTACTTAGACTTCTAAGAAGAAATATTATAAGATGTGAGAAACAATGATGTAATGGACGTTTAAATGTCCAGAAATATCGAATTATTCATCGACACAGTTATTCCCATGGCTAAGTTCTTCATACACAAATATAAATAAGTAATGTATTAATTTACCCAGAAACCATGGAGGATGCAATCTTTTGCACTCTAACCTTTTGTACGTTGGAACTGATCATTAAGCTTGTGTTGAGCAGTGAGTCTGGATCATGCAGAAAGTTTGGTACTCACATCTCGATGACTTTCTCTGGAGGCCCCTGAACCTGGCCGATCACGGTGCCCTGTCTGGTGTTCTTCACCCAGCCGTTCACGCCCAGCTTTTTGGCCTGATCCTCTGTGTACTGCACAGTCACATGACCTGACTTACACACTCATACACTTACACACACTTTTACAAAATGGATTATGGAATAACCAATCTTAAGAATGAGGTTAATGAATCATGGGACATAACAATCTTCTAAATGCAATCGTACACCTCAGTGCTGCTCAATTCTCAATTCTGATTGGTCAGAAAGTGTGGAATAATTTTCTATAACAGGCAAGGTTTATATGAATGCACTATAATGCTTCTATGATAACAGCTCATTTACATTTACTATTTATTATTCACACAATAAAGTGTTTGATCATTGATCTGGAGAAATTTCAGTCAGTTTTGTGCCATGGGAAAGTCATCAGAAGAGGAGTTTCCATTTTCTGGTTACTTAGTAACTTTATAAGGTGTGCTTTTTGTCTTTGTAAATCCTGGTGAGGGAAAGACTGTTTATAGCTACTATAAATAACTTGTAAACAACATTAAATGTAAATATAACTGGATAAAAAGTTCTCATAAATTGTACTAGTAATTGGCAAACTGCTGTGGTATAAGAGAAATAAAACACTTTGGGATGTGCTGTTAATGGAAAATAATAAACAGTCCACAGCACTGCTGATTATTCTCCTATAACATGTTGTGAAGTGTTTTATTCTTTACATACATCTTCCTTACTTAATATTAAACTAAAAGAGGAGTATTTTCTTACCATTCTGAAACACACACCTGAAATGAGAACAAAATCTTTGTTTTAATAAAAGTTTCTGATTTGTTGTAAATACATCAAGCTCAATTAATAATTTACTACGTAATTCACCTTAAAAATCACTGGCTAATTTTTTAAGGTGACACTATTTGGGAGCACTAGTTGATACGTAATAAGTCAAAAACAAGTAAGATTGTAAGTAATGTCAGTTGCAGAACTAAATTTTAATCAAAAGAGACTTTTTAGATTTTTTTTTTTAAATAGATTTCAGTACTCAGGACGTTGCAACAGTAAGACCCGCTATAAGCTGTGTTTGCTGCCACCTGGTGGTCATTTGCGTTAATGCATGTTTACATGCTAATATATTACCAAAATACAACGAGTTGATTTATTTATTTTAAAATAACAGAGCATATATTCAATGACAATACTTTGTATAAATCTGTACTTGTATGTATATAACTCATGTGTAATCACGTTATAGCATTTATTTTCGTTTCTGCAGCTGACTGTAGAGAAGCGCAGAGGATTGTGGGATATCTTGTCTGCGCTACACACACGCGCACATACTCACAAACGCACTCATTCAGAGCTACCTACCCTGAACATCGCCGAAAATTTCGAAATCTAGAGATGCATATTTGGAAGACATGGCGAACTGAGAGAGAGGAAAGAAAAGGAAAAGCGGAAGGAGCCAGAAAACGTTCAAATCGTAGCCAAACATAAACACGGCGTATTTATATCGCCTCGCGAGTCTGCAGATATCGCGTTTTATCGCGAGATTTCCAGATTTTTTAATTTTTTTTTATAACAACTCATGATGTAACGTATTATGTCTTGTTATATTTATAACAATAAAGATAGATTAGCGCAGTGTTGTCAAACACAACCTTATTAATGGTTCTCTAAAACATGTTAAAGGCATAAAAACTATATTTTAGTCGAAACTGGTCAGGGTTTAATGAGTACAATATATGTCTACACTACAATATATGCCTATTCGGAAATGCCATATATGGATATAATCGCTCATGTGACGTACACCAAATGCTGAATTTTAATTGGTCATTTTAAAATGCGTGACGAATATTAGTACTATATATCAACATATACAATAATATACGTATACACAGTCAATGGTCACTTTATTAGGAACACAATTATCCATTCAGTCAATCACATGGCATAAAATCCTGCAGATACAGGTCAAGAGCTTCAGTTAATCAAAAATGTTGGTTAATCAGTCACATCAAACATCAGAATGGGGTAAAATGTGGTCTTGACATCGATGTAGATGTTGATTCCAATTTCTGCTGATCTGCTGGGATTTTCGTGCACAACAGCCTCTAGAGTCGATACAGAATGAGTGAAAAACCAAAACAGTGAGCAGGGTTTCTGCAGAAGGAAATGCCTTGTTGATGAGAGAGGTAAGATGAGAATAGCCAGACTGGTGTGAGCAGACAGGAAGGCTATGGTAACTGAAATAAGCACTCTTTACAACAGTGGTGAGCAGAAAAGCATCTCAGAACACATAAAATGTAACACTCTCTGTTACGTTTAAAGCAAACTCCTAGTATGTGGACTTTTGGGCATCAGTCAGCCATCAACAGCTTTTTGTTTACTTGTGTTGTGATTGGTGGGATGTACTTTATGTCAGCTTTTCTTTCACTGATCAGCTTTTAAGCTTGGATTCATCCAGCAAGGCGAGAGATTCTGATAGAACATGACAAGATTTGAGAACCTCACAGCTGTGCAGATGATCTCTGCGAGGCGGCAGGACAATCATCTGCCCAAATACACACAACACACACACACACACACATGAACATACACACTTTTGTTGGTTTGCTCTGAGCCTTTAATGCCCAGCATGCAAGATTTACTAAATCCTTAAGCACAGAGAGAGAGAGAGAGAGAGAGAGAGAGAGAGAGAGAATCTCAACAGTACATACACATATAAATACTAAACATACACACAGACTACACACTTAAACCAAACATCAGCAAACACACTATCAATAATTACACACATACATACACAAGAATTTTGTCTATTCACTAAAGCCCTTAAGCTTTTTATTCCTGAACTTTCCACCAAATTGACATCAGGTCCAAATTAATGTTATTTATAAGCCTACTTGTTTTTAAATGACTGAGGTTTGGATTAATTAATTATAAACCATTATAATAATTTTGAACATTTGTGCTGTGATTTTCAAGAAGAATTATTTTTTTTAAATGACACCCTGCAGCAATGCTTTTAATAAAATTCAAAAACGTTTTAATCAAAGTTTTCATCTAAGCTTGTCATTTTAAGAAGTGCCATTCTGAACCAGTATAATTACTGTAAAAACTATCACACACATTGGATTGTCATCTCTATTTATTTGAACTCTTAGCAATAATCAACACATTTATTTTTAACCAAACACCATCCATGTTCTTTGGTGTTAATCAAAGTTGAAATAACTCACTGACATTTTAATTTATAAAGACAGTACAGATACGTAAGTATCGTCCATGAAGTACCAAAGACTACCCTGAAACTGGTCAAAGCAATTTAAAGAAGAGGATATGGATCTCAGTTGGAAGACTGCCATATGTCTCAGTTTATATGGCTGTGTGTGCTGAGGAATCGTCCATGGCAGGTGTATCAGACAGGGCAGATGGTAAATGTGATAAAAAGTTATCTACTCTTCTTATGTTTCTTTACAGTTTATACCACAACACTGCTGAAATCTCGAATCTGATTGGTCATCAGATGTTCATATATTTTCCATAAAATATATAATTTTTATAATGTTGGTATGACGAACCTTTCTTTTAGGAGAACTTTTTTAACAGTCTCGAATGTCAGCATTTTGTAACAGTCAGAGATAAAGCTATAAGTGTCCTGAAATCTTCGGAAAACTTCACGCATTTGCAGTTTCTCTAAGTTTGACGTCTGTTTTCCTAACTTAAAAAAGAGAAAAACAGAGCTGGTCAGGGAATGACAGTTAAAACATAAGAGGATCTCCTTTGTTTTGTAGACATCCCACGATGTTAAACATAACTGGCATTTCAATGATAAATGTAAATGATGTCTTTTTCAAATAAGACATTTTAAATTGTTAGAAGATGGCTGTTGTACTATATAAATAAAACACTGTGATAAATGTTATTATTATAGGAAAATAAATACATTTCAGGGTAGCTCAACTTCATGTTGGGATGCATCACACCTTGTCTCGATTGCTTTCTTATAAAAGCACCACTCAAATATTTTATTCCTTACATATTGTCAATGATAGCCACAGACCAAACAAAGTGATAGAATAGCAATTAAATAAGGAAATCTAGGATCCTGATATGATTTGAAATAATCGCTTTATTAAATACATGTGTATTTTAATGATAAAGCTGTAAAACAGATATAAGACTCATAGACAGCATTAATATGAGCTTTAATACATAAAAATCGAATTAGAGGAATACAGAAGTTGGCATTTTCCGATTAGATCAGATCTAGGTCGTTAACATTTCTCAATTCACTAAAGATTACATAATGACCATTTCTCCATTCACTTACTGTACACACCTTGCTTAGTTAGATTTTTCAAATTTTAGAGTACTGAAAATTGAAGTACATTTGAAATAAAAATACTAAAATATGGGGTGTTTAGAATACCTGAGCTGGGTGAAAACCACTGTGACAACAGTAAAGAAAGCACAGCAGCGGCATTACTTCATCAGGCTGCTGAAGAAAGCCGGACTCAGACGTCAGCTCCTCACTCCGGACTCGCTGAGAGCGTTCTCATCAGCGGCATTGCTGTGTGGTTTGGAAACACCATCTGTCTCTTCAATGAATCATCAGAACTGCAGAGAGAATCAGTGGCTCTGGACAAAAGCACAGAGCATCCTCAGTGGTCAAAACCACCCAGCTGACGCTCTGTTTACGTGTAAGAACTCAAGATACCCCCTGAGACACCACAGGCCTGACAGGTACAACACTCACAAGGCACGCTTCCACAACAGCTTTTTTTTCCGGCCACTGTCAGACTGATTGGTAAGAACATCAAAGTGGGAAGGAAATCTCTCACCCCCTGAATCATTCACACCACGGACACAACACCTCAAAGAACTTACACACCTTTCACAAACCCGTATTGGTTTTTTGGATTTAAGTACCTCACTCTTAACTAGTCCGGTCCCTGTCATGCAGAGAGTTTCCCTAGTCCACTGTTTTGCTTTGTTTTGTGCAATAACTCATCGTGCAATAATTTATTGTACAATAATTCATAGCATGCATTTTTAAAATATAGTGTGTATTTAATACTTAGGGGCGGCACGGTGGTGCAGTGGTTAGCATTGTCGCCTCACAGCAAGAAGGTCCTGGGTTCGATCCCCGGGTCACCCA
>JAQQZX010000007.1:21265144-21275500 GCA_030068355.1 Notoglanidium maculatum
CTGTTATAGCTGCAAAGGGTGGGCCGACGTCATATTAAACCCTATGGATTAAGAATGGGATGTCACTTAAGTTCATGCGTGTAAAGGCAGGTGAGTGAATACTTTTGGCAATATAGTGTAGATCTGAGCTTTGCAGAAGTTCTTGCTGTCCCTTTAAAGTGTGTGCATCTGAAGCAGAGGGCAGAAAAACAGCGTGGACTCCTTACACAGAGAAACAACTGCACAGAGAAGTAACTTCATATGAAATAACAGAAGCGCAGGAATCACGGTTACGAGGGTGGAAAACTCAGGTGCAATTTACCTCAGTTATTAGAATTATTATTTGTTTCTTTCAGATATTCAGGAGGTTGAAATGTACTCATTTGTGATATTTAAAAAACAATGACTTGCAACTGCAGTGATTTTATTACAGTAATATATTTTCCTTATTACGTTGTAAACAATATTCTGTTTTTGTATTGTATATGTCACAAAATATTAGTAGCTCTCTGTAATATTAGTATTGCTAATGACCACTTCCATATTATGTGCTTTGTCATGAATATTTTTATAATCTGTTATTATTTTAAATCACTTTCTAAAATAAAAATTATTATTATTATTATTATTATTATTATTATTATTATAGCTGCTGTTAAAGTTAATATTTCATACAATAATACCTCAATGCACATTATGTTTAATTTAAATATTATTAAAAACAAAAGTAAACAGAATGGTTTTCTTGTAGTGATGATCAGTATTATTTAAATGCACTTTTCCAAATCATTGTGTAAACGATCTAAAAACAAAAACACGTAATTTTTTTTTAACTCTGTCAGTGATGTCTTGAATACCCAGATATATTCACCAGCAGTGAGTTCCATCCCAGAGAACGTTTAGTTTGCTTCAGGACTTAGTTAAAATTATTTTACTCACATTTTATTTCAAGTGTCAGAATTTAAATTTTATATCGTTATTATGAAGCCATATATTTATCAACGAAACGTTCTCATTCAGAAACTCATTCAGATGAAGGTTTTCTGCCATTATCCTACATAAAAGAAAAGTTAAAATGTCATACTAATCATGTTCTTTGTTTTTTTTTGTTGTGTTAGAAATATATTTCTTCTTCTTCTTCTTCTTCTTCTTCTTTTTCATTATTATTATTATTAGTAGTAGTAGTAATAGTAGCAGTAAGTATTAAATGAATTTTTTAACTTGCTGAACAATGAATTCTCATCACTGAATTAATACTAATGCTAGTACTTGATTTCAATACATTTGGCCTGAATATAACCACATATCCAATACACAAACATATCTATTTACATTTAAACTTTTATCTTGAAAAACACTATGCAGCTTCATAATCTAAACTCTAAAAGAAAAAAAAAACACAAAAAAGACACAAAGAATTTTGTGTCTATAATTTAATTTTTTCATTCTTTTAGCTCCTTTCAGCTTCTGAAGTCATCATGCTGTATTTACAACATTATACATATAAAGTAACCTTTTCATTAGCTGTGCAACAGCCATCTTAGATTAGGGGCGAGATTTATTTTAAAGGAAAAAATATATTGTATGACTGTTCTGCTTTAAAATAAAGTGAAATATTTGGTATCATGTATCATAGTATAGTTAAACACTATTAAATAGTATTAAAAGGTATACAGTTTCTTTGCTCTTCTATATCTACTTCGGACTTGCATACAAGCTGCAGTGCTCATGAGCAACTCAGTACTGCAAATTAGGCTGAATTAAGCTTTTTAATCTTTATTTATATTTTCTAATTGGCAACCTGCCCAGGTTGTACCCCGCCTCTTGCCTGAAATGACTGCTGGGATTGGCTCCAGCTTCCCCCCGCGACCCAGACGGATAAAGCGGTATAGATAATGGATGGATGGATGGATTTTCTAATTGAATTATTCTAAATTTCTTTTCTGATTGATAAACATTCCTAACCATTCACCCTGGCTCTTCCCTGTAGCACAACGTCCTACTCAGAAGCTCTTTCTAATAAAGCTGTGCTCTCTGTCCTGCTGTGCTCGACAACTTGTGAAATAATCGCAGTAACGATGAGAACCGTGTCCTGTGTCCTGAAGTTCCAGTGTGAGAAATGAACTGCAGTATCATACAGCTGTTACACATTTGTAACATCATTAACAGCGCTGTAGAGGAGAATGTCCGTTCAGGACACTGTATGACATTATTACACTATTGTCCAAACAGGCTTCGATTACAGGTGTGTGTGTGTGTGTGTGTGTGTGTGTGTGTGTGTGTGTGTGTTAAATGTCCTGACTATGTAGCAAAAAAAAAGAAAAAGAAAGAAAGAAAGAGGTATAACCCTACCTTGTCAGGATAAGCGAGATAGTCCTTATGACTAAATAGGCAATGAAAAGTCTATAAAATGTCTAATTAATAAAAATGATATGACTCTATTCTTCAAAACTGAAAGTGTAAAATATATCTTTGGGCTTACTGAGGTTAGCGAGAGGGTTAGGTTTAGGATTTAGTGAGTATAAGTAGTTACAGATCATGTTCTTAAAAGACACACAAATCAAATGTGTGTGTGTGTGTGTGTGTGTGGGTGTGTGTGTGTGTCTAATATGAAGCTGTCTTTCATGAACTTTAGGAATGAAACAAGCTTCATTACTGCATAATTAGCAGTGTGCACTCTTAAAGCTTCTTTATTTGTCCCTCTGGACAAACCTTTAAAAGTTTTATATAAAACCCTATAACAGATCTGTACCCCATCAGAAAGGTTTACAAATAAAAAAACTGCCAAATGAACTCTTAAAGAACCCTGGAAGAACCCTTTATTCTTTTCTCTAAGAGTCTAAGGCAAATGGTTAAGAAATACATTTCTAGCATCTGAAAGAAGCAACAATAAAAAAAAACCAACAACATGTGTTTATGTATTCTTTGTATTTTTTCCCATCTAAGAATCCATGACAATCCCAAAAACTTTTAAACACCATAAAGTGTGGAATATTTTCTGTATAGGACAATCTCTTTGCTTTTGGGTGTTACACTGGCGACTGCTACAGAAAATGCTAAACAAGCATCTCCTTACTTAAATGTTGACATAGAACCTTTTAACTATAAAATATAGTGCCAGAAAAAGTTCCATGAAGAACTGTATCTTTTTCCTTAAAACTTTTCCTTTTTCCTGATTATTTTGTTCATGTTGGACACTATTGGAAATGAGAATAATGTGATATCAATGTTTACACCATTTGTAAATTTTTTTATGGTGGAAGAATCATTTTTCACTATAATGTAGCACCAGTGGAAATGGTTAACGAGCTAAGCAGTGAAAGGTTCTTTTGGGAACTTAAAAAAGTTCTTCTGTGGGATCATAAAAAAAAAAAAAAAATCCTGCGGGAATCCTGTTGGAAAATAATCACCAATGACTGAGTGGTGAGATGTAGTGGACCTGTCACCACCCTGAAGATGATTTTTTTCACATTAATAGCATGTCCTGAGGTGTTTTATTCCTTTTGTACTACAGACACTACAGAAATTTGCCAACAATTACATTTTTATTTGTTAAAGAATGTCATACTTTTTATCCATTTATAGTTACATTTAATGTTGGTGAACACCCATCATTTCCTTACCAGCCTCTGTTTTATTCACTCATCTAAAGTTAATCAGACCAAAATAAATAAACAAATAAATAAAAAATCACGCAGCTTGTCATGTTACCAAGGAACCTGAAGATGTCAGAAAACATACAGCTTTACCTCTGACTGCTAAGCTCTGACACTGGAGACTCCTTCCATAAATGTTAAATAAACATTATTATGCTAAATACCATCACTATATCAGTAATTATACATGTTTATTATACACCATACAAGTCCCTAGCTGTTACTAGAAATGCTAACAGATTATTAATATAAACCTGCTGTTATAGAAAACAACTTCTGATCAATCAGAATTGAGAATTCAACAGCGCTGTTGTATAAACAGTAACTCATTAGTGCATATTATAGAAATCATGTCCATCCAGGTGCCTATGGCTCTCCTGTGCACATCTGGACATACAGTACATTGATGATTACCCATAGGCCTGAGATGTAGCTGAAGAAGATATTTGCTAAGGGAGTATAGTATAGTCTACCTGTGTGTGTAAATGGAGCAGCCTGAGCGGTTGTGAATGGGTTAAGTGAGCTGTGGATGTGGGAACATCCTGACCTACATCCTCCTCAGCTCCTCCCATTAATCCTGCTCACAGACAACCAGTGAGCTGTGTGGCCAGGATACATCACTTACTCTGTGTCCTATTATTATTATTATTATTATTATTATTATTATTATTATTATTATTATTAATGCTTTTAGTCAAATATATCTACATTCATAAACTAGGAAGAGATTCCTTGATGGAGTACAAACCTATTTCTAGCCATTTTACTAAATGCAAAATTGTCATGCAAATGCAAATGTCTTGTTGCACTGGAAGATAATTTTGCTCATTTGTTTAGCATTTATTTCTAGAAAGAAATGCATATATAAAAATGTTGTTATAGAAATTTATTTTATGAATTGTGCATCACTGAATCAGTACAAAAACATTTTAGATTTCCAATCATTAATGTTCCAAAAAATAATTTGTATTTGAAAAATGTTTGTACATCAGTAATGAAATCAACACAATACGTAAGAGACCACTTTTCAGTCTCTGGTGTTTTGCTGCAAAAGAAGAAGGTGCGACAATCAAAAAAAAAAAAAAAAAGAGCTGTGTCAGATTCTCCACGATGCTCAGAAAACCTGCAGCTCATTTCTTTATAAAACTGTACGCATTGTACCTGGGATTACTAAATTTATTTCCATTTTCATTAACTTTTTCTATGTAGTCCCACATATTTCAGGGACCAAAAATAATTGGACAAACTAACTTAATCATAAATTAAATTGTCATTTTAAATACTTGGCTACAAAACCACTTTAGTTCAAGAATTCAGGTTTTTCATCCTTAGTGGTTTCCAGCTTTTTTGAAATCGCTCCTTCTCATTGTTAACGTTGTGCTTTTTGTCTCTAGCCAGGAATAAAATCTATAAAATGAATTTGCAGGTGAAGTCAGAGAAAAAAAGGCTCTTGAACTTTAGCTAACACAGCCTGCTGCCACCGTCAGGCGAAAGGAAAAATTGTAACATGTTGGCTATATATTCTAGAAGAAGAGCCACGGGCTAGTCACGGGCTGCGTCTGGACACTGTGGATGATGTAACTTTCTTTTTTTCAATCTGATGTTAAAGAACTTGTATTAAGTTTGCCTTTGTTGTATCATTATGTTACCATTAGTTTAAAAAAACAGCTTTACTGGGATGTTGAAAATGAATGACTATATCCTCTGAAGTTTGCAGTAATCTATAAAACTATAGATTTCATGATATATTATTAAAATGTGAAGCAAAAATATTTTAGGTACAGAGTGATACAGAGTAACACCTAGCAATAGGTTTGAAGCAATTTAAAACTCATCCAGAACCTCAAGATTATCTCCGTATCAGCAGGGATGTGGGAAACGCCATCTAAACCACTTCCTGTACAGACCCGGATATCAAATAAAGCTGGCACTGCTGACACATCACACTCGTGAGGCTTGTCAGAGGGCAGTACAGGTTGAACCAGGAGTTCCTGAGAGGAACACACACTCATACACACATCCTGACAGGTAGCAGATTCACTTGGTTTGACAGCTGTGTACACAAACCATTAGGACTAAGTTGTGTTCAGGTGAAGATGCCCATTGAGCCTGTCAGCACTCAAGAGGCCGTACAGCAGCAGAGCTTCAGGCGAGGAGGTTTGAGTGTGCCTTCTCATATATTTACAAGAAATCACAATGTGTCTGTATAGATTATTGTGCCACAACAGCATTACACACAACTATTGAAGCATAAGTAAATAAAGTCAAGGTAAATCTAATCTCCTCTTTCTTTTTTTTGCTGCCAACCACAGCGCTGTTGAATTCTCCAAGTTGTTTGGTTTGAAGGTCGTCCTATAACACTGCAGCGGCTTCAAATCACAGGTTTATTTTAATGTGCTCCTTCTAACACTTTATCATGCAGTGCAGTGGTTTAACACTGTCACCTCACAGCAAGAAGGTTGTTGGTTCGAACCTGCTGGCTGACTGGGGCCTTTCTCTGTAGAGTTTGTATGGTATTCCCTGTGCCTGCGTGGGTTTCCTCTGTGTGATCCGGTTTCTTTCTACAGCCCAAAGAAATGCAGATTAGGTCAACTGGCTACTCTAAATTGTCCATAAGTGTGAATATGAGTGTGAATGGTCGTTCGTGTCTGTGTTAACCCTGTGAGAGCTTGGCGACCTGCCCAGGGTGTACCCCACCTCTCACCTGAAGTCAACTACGATTGGATCCAGCTTCAACCCTGATGGATAAGAGGTACAGGTAATGGATAGATCAATGGAAGGAGTCACCAGTGTTAGTGCTTTGAAATAGTCAGAGGAAAGTCTTTAGGACAAAAGGCTTTGTGATTTCTTGGTATCATGACAAGCTTCTTGACATCAAGACAGAGAAAAAAGAGGCTTGGGAGGGAATGACTGTTTGGTGGTATAATTACAGGTAACTATTACTAAACCAATTTAGGTATGAACTATTACTACTCTGTTCTCAGAGATGCAACTTTCACTTTGTTAGTTGTCATCTAATGCAAGTGCATCATCATCCTGGATCTCCTCATTCTTTTTTTTCTTCCCTTCCTCTCATCAGACTGACCTTGAGTCCTGTCTGAATTAAACAGCCAACCATGTCAGCACCACTCTAGACAGCAAGTAATATTTCAGAAAAAGATTTCATGAGAATTCTTCTCTTTATGGACACAACTGACTGCTAAATAATCCTCCCTGACAATGTTGGTACACAGTGTAGAATCCATATTTAGATCCTGCCACATAGGCTTATCCCCGTTATGCAATATTTACAACACCAACCCCCGGTGCAGATGAGCTCCATCTCTCTGGGCCGCCCAGCCATGGGTAATTTCACTCACAGGCTGCAGCCAAGCGAGAAACATCCAAAAACACTCGCAGCCAAAACACACCGCAAGAGTGCATTTGCTCGTGTACCGAAACAAAGCACTTGACGTTTCAGAAAAAAAATAAAACATTTGACGCATTTGTGGTGTGGAAATGTCTCCTGGGTTCTAGGTTGAGAATTTAAAGCTACAACGGTTGGATTCTACATGGAACCTATAATGGTTCCCTCAGAGGAACAATCAAGGAACCCTTAACTGTTCGTATATAGTGAAGCATTCTGGCAGGAGATGTTTATTTAACAGTTTGTGGAAGGAGACTCCAGTGTCAGTGCTTTGTAACAGAGATTCAGCTGTTACTTTAAGTTTTTTGACACCTTTAAAACGCAGAAGTGTTTCAGGAGAGAGGGTGGAATACTTTAAACTTTATAGTTTCTCTGTAACATGACAAGCCGTGTTTTTTTTTTTTGTCTTATTAAGTTCAGAAGTTAGAACAAAAGGAGTTTGGTGTATGAATGACTATATATAATTGCTGTAATGTAAATAATAACACTTATTTTACAATGTGCAGAACATTAAATGTAACTATACATTGATAAAAATCATGATGATTATTTTATTAAAAAGAAAATTGTTAAAGTTTGCAGAATGCTGTGTTTTAAGGGGAATAAAACACTTTGAGACATACTGTTATTGGAAACAGTTGATTATTTTCTTGTCAGGTTTAATTCTTTACATGTTAAGCTGAGATTTCAACTCAGATTGACTCTGTTGTCGTATTGGTGCACTTTGAAAAATGTATTTTCCGGATTAAGGTGTTTAACCTACAAGACTGTCTTCATACGAGGCCATCATGTACTTACTTCTGATTTGAAGACATTGATTAGTTTCAGTAGCTGTTAATAGATAACTAAGTAAAATCAAAATTGTATGCATCATCAACTTAAAAAGAAGCCCTGTGGGGGGCATTTATTTATTTTGCTCATATGCTTATATTTTATTTGTCCCCTTTTAGTAAAGTATCACTGCAAACCATTCCAACATTCTTCTGACTAATCACCTTTATCCTATGATGAAACATTTCTATCCTGGTGGGCGTGGTCTCAGCCAGGATGACTCCACCCCCATCCACAAGTTCACTGAATGGTTTGATGAGGATGAAAATGATGTTAATCATGATCAATGATGCTACAGTCTTCATAGTCACCAGATCTCAACCATACTGAAAGAATTTGGACCCAACAATCTCCAACACCATCATCAAAACACCAACTGATGGAATATCTTTAGGAAGAACAATGTTTATTGCTCTAGTACAATTCCGCAGACTTATAGTAGCCCAACACCTTACTAACACACTTTGATTTGATTTTTTTTCAGACTATACCATGTGAAGCCAGGTGTATAGCTAACATTCAGTGCTAATGTAGGTTAAGTGGTCATAGTAATCAGAAATCCACCATATGTATCTAAAAATCTTGTTGAAAGGCAGCTCCAAAACACTCTCTACTTGTTTCTGTTGTTTGAGTTGACCTCTGAGACACTCCGCAGCTCATTAAAACGCAACAGAGAAACTTCATCCATGAAGTGTGGAAAGGGGAAACAAAAACAGGTGATTAATCAGGTTGATTTGAAACAGGAGCCGTGAGCTTGAGGTTTTTACCTTTTTAAAGCTGAGGGCTCTTAGTGCCCTGAAGTGTTCAGGTTCACCTTAAAAAATGTGAACGCATCCCCTCAATAAGCATCCAAGACTTAAGGGAAAAGAGGCATGTGGAGGCATGCTGGGAAGGGAGTGCCATGGTGTAGAGCACACTGTAAAGCGAAGATGACAGCACAGCTCACGAGAAAGAGCCCGTGGTCACTGGCATTAATGCTGCAAGGAGGATTAGTGGTGAATTTCAGAGGATATCAGGTGAACATTGGTCTTGTAAACTCTACTGCTCCCCTCCCATGGATTTCACGCTTGATTTCTCTAAATCTATGCCGGAACAAGTGGCGGCAGCCAGACGCTCGATATGGTCGACTTTGCCTGCATAATGGTGTTTTTAAGATATACAGCAGATTCTTTAGGACTCTAACTCTGATGTCATACGCTTGTTTTGACAAGTCATGCTGGTCTCGGAGAACACAGAGGTTGGGCTTGGTTTTTTTTTTTTTGGCATGTCTACAAACTCTGCCTCAGGTTATTTGGGTTGCTTGGGGACTTGGTGGAAATTTTGCAGTGGAGAAACTGTGCAGTGTGTGTTTTGTTCATAGGTTGTGACAGCTGGGTTCTGCCAGACTTCACTCCCATTTCATGTTAAAATATTTGCTACTGAAAATTTAATGGGTCTATGAACTTTTTTCACTTAATCAGTCACATATTTTTTATTTAAAAAAAAGGTGGGCACCAAAAAAATGTCACCAAAGATGAAAGACGATGACCTGTTTCCATTAACACTACTTGCACTTGAACGGTATACTAAAAATGACCATGCCTATAGTCAAGATCAACATTGTCAAGTTCAAGACTAGGATTAGCCAAAATAGAGTCAAGACTGAGGCTGTATTTCAATTCAATTCAATTTTATTTGTATAGCGCTTTTAACAACAGACATTGTCTCAAAGCAGCTTCACAAAAGTATATAAATTCTAAATATAAATAAGTATTTGACTTACCTCAGAAGTGGGAAGTCAGAACACAGAATTTACTTTGGGTTCCATTTGTACTGGGAAGTCAGGATTTCCGAATTCCCAGTCAGAAATGTCAACTGGAATGCCCCCTTAAGTTGGATTTCCGACTCAGAAAGTTGGGAGATCCTCAACAACCCTGAGTTAAAAATCCAAAATGGCAGCACCATGAGTAATAGTGAACAAAAGCTGTAGTTTTATACAGTTTATTAGCACTTCGGTCTATTTTTGTTTCATTTAATCATTCGTACACTGTCCAAGTTATATCTGTAGTCATATTGATATGGTGTCATGATTTTCTAAATCCTATGTAATAGGTTGTTTTCAAGTGATATTGCTAACTAATAGCTAATTGCAAGCCCTAGATAGTGAGCGAACCTGGCTTCCCCCACCCTGTGAAATTTAAAGAAAAGTAATAAAAGGAAGGTTTTCCTGGAGGTGTCCATATTGGTTTTTTGACATGCATAAATGCAATTGGGCATGATGTAATTCCCAGCTCCGAAATCCTAGCCAGCTAACTGTGATTAATAATATGTATTTACCTCCTTAAACAGTGAACTGTATAGTCAGTACTATTAACAATTGTATATGTCTGCATGCTGATTGATTTAAAGCAAATACTTTTACGCACAGTATCCATCCATCCATCATCTACACCGCTTTATCCATCTGGGTCGCGGGGAAGCTGGAGCCAATCCCAGCATCTTCGG
>JAQQZX010000007.1:21275999-21292726 GCA_030068355.1 Notoglanidium maculatum
ATCTGCATGTCTTTGGACTGTGGGAGGAAACCCACACATGCACGGGGAGAACATGCAAACTCCGCACAGAAAGGCATCCTGTGTGACCCGGGGAGCGAACCCAGGACCTTCTTGCTGTGAGGCAACAGTGCTAACCACCACACCACAGTACGCACAGTATAACTCATTTAAAAGTAAAGAAGAGCTACTTAGTTTACTGTTCAGGCTGTGAGCATCCGATATGGATTTGATGTCATGAGATGAACTCGAGGTTGAGCAAACTTTCCCAAGTTTACAAGTGGGAATTCTGAATTGAGAAATCAAGTCATACGGCAGCATTCTGGATCAGTTGCAGAGGATGAACAGTGTGGAGGGGCAGACCTGCCAGGAGCGAGTTGCAGTATCCGAGCCAGGAGCGAGTTGCAGTAGAGTGGACAAACCCTTATTATGTTGTAAAGAAGAAATTGGCATGCGTGTGTGAGGAAAAGGACAGTTAATTGTCCATGGTTAACCCAAGATTGTATTCAGTGACAGAAGGTGAGATCTGAGAGTTGTCTAGGGAGATCACAAGATCCTGAAGTGGGGATGACTCACGCGGGATTTATGCCCTGAATGGCACAACAGAAAATGTTTACCCTGTTGTTGGGATTGTGAGTTCAAATCCCGGTGACGCCATAGCCACCCATGGCCAGGAGCAATATTGGCTTGTACTCTCAGGAAGGGTTAGCTTACACTATCTTCCCAGTCACTCACTGTGAGTCTAGCCAATCATGAGTGTCTGTGAGCTTGTGCACTCTGAAAGGGATGTTCGAAAAGAAAGCAGTTCAAAAAGAACTGGCTGGCTTCACGTGACTTGGAGGAAGCAACTGATAGCCTTACCCTGCCTGGTTTTTAGTATTGCGTGACAGGGGAGAGACTTAATTGCCAGGTGGGATTTGGATATGAACTAATTAGGGAGAAAACTGGGGGGGAAAAAGCTGATGAGATGGTTCTTTGGTTGTCCCAAAGCTCTGTGTAGAACCCTTTAGAATGTTTCCCTATTAAAATACACACAAATGAACATGAGCATCTTTGAAATCATTGATTTGTATCCTGGAATATCTAGCTGAAAATATAATGTAATTATTTTAAACTTATTATTGTAACTAAGGTAATTTCTCATCATATTCCTGCACTGGCTATGTTTTATCACTATTGAAGTTTACTGCCAACTCTCAACTGGATTTTAAGATGTATGACATTTTTGAGCGCAGTTTTTAAACTCGCAATGTTAGCAAATGCAACACTAAATCTTGGATCTGCCCTGTGACTCGGATCCATTCCAAAATGTAATGAGTTTTCCTGGGCCCATGCTTCTACCAAGTTTCATGGAAATCAGTTTGCTGAAAATCTAATGTATTCATTTAAATGAATGAATGAATGAATGAATAAATATCTTTCAAATGTATTGTTTGTACTCAGAAGGCCTAAATGAGCATGTAAAAATATAAGAGCAAAACAAAAATGCAAGCTCCATATTTATGTGTAGAAAATACTATAATGAGGCTAAAAGAGCATGTCAGTAACAAGACAGTTATTAGATAAAAGCCTTTTTTCCACTTTTTTAAAGTTATTTGTTTTGTATCAAACATTAGAGTGGGCAAGGGCAGCACCATGGAGCTTCAGGCTTTTCTTTACCACAGTACACTCACTCGTAATTCACAGAGAACCTGTCAGCAACACACAAAGCAGCAGGAGATCAAAACAAAACCTGAGGCCAAACCACCATCTCGTGCTCAGAGAAAGCAGTTGTGTCTGAGTGGTGATCAGACCTGGCAGCTCTGCTGAGAAACCTCTAGAACCTCTTCACTTATTCTACCCGGTTTTCTTCCACACCATCATATGACCTAATCCAGTAAAAATTCAGACTATTAAAACTTCAGTATTTTGGCAATTCAATCATCAGAGGATATTTAAAATTGTTAATACCGCATGGTTTATCTCCTCCTTTTCCTTTAATGTGCCTCACTCACAGAAGGACATGTTCCTGCATCATTCTGCAGCCCAGAGACCCTGGGGAACAAACCACATCTCTATGGCTAACACATGAGGTCAAGAGAAAAGGCCTAGTTGCTCTGACCTATACTGCACTAATCAGATTACTCAGCGCATAAACATTGCTGTAAGGGCTAAGCGTCTCTGCTGCATGTTTCATAACATTGCCTGTCCATTAGATCAGAGTGCCCTATATACATCAGCAAAGTAAACAGTGCTCTGTGCATCACTGCTGAGCAGAGGAAAGTCGAGGAAGGTTTGGACCAGTTCTGGGTAAAGTTAAGCAATGCATAGGAAGAACAAGGTAGACTAAAATGTGTATAGAGTAGTGCATGGCTACTAATTTTTTTTCTCTAAAAAGTCATCTTTTTTGCGTTTAAAGCAAAAAATTTTTTTTTATGCTGCTATATTTGTGCAGGAAAGAATGCACCAAACCACATTTCTGTTAACATTTACACACAGGCTACAATACGTTTCTAGCTTTAATGCTTTTTAGGACGTACTGTTAATGATGAATTTTTTAAACAATTATACTATTTAAAGTTTTTAAAATGCACTCTTGTAGACGAGCTAGTGGCTAAGCTAAAAGCGCTGATTAAGAGCATGCCAGGGAAACGTCTTTTAAATCAGTGTTAAAATCCTAGCTTAATCATGAACAGAGCAACGTTTGAGAAGTTTCCTCACTGTGTTAAACTCAGGCCTCGGAGGAATTCGAGAAAGAGTCTGGATCATATAAAGGAGATATGAAAGCATTAATTCATTAAAGTTGACTTACTTTATCTAGTCTGAAATATTTCACTGTTAAATTACATTTGGCTGCTTTTGTTACCATTTGCTTTGCTAGCTGACATCCCCATAGTGGCAACTAGTGAATGTATTAATTGACTAGTCAATGCAACCCCCAGTATAGAGATAATTATGTTGAGAGTGGAATAGTGCCACCAATAATTGCAAGAAAAAACCATAGAATGAATGGTATGAAGAAGCCAGAAGTGATGCTGAGGCTGATTTCTTTCTAGACTTCGGATTCTTGCAGCCTAACAGTGACAATCGTATCAGGTGATTACGTAAAGTGTAAGACACGCCCCCTAAACCTGATCCCTGGAATTTTTCAGACACATTTGTAACACGTCATCAGCAGTCATTGGTGTAATGAATGTAAAAATGGATTATTCACTCAATCACAATGTTTTCTTCCATAATGCCTTTGAAAGTGAAAAGAAGTGAAAAGTTGATAGATTAAACACACATTGTACAAGCAAAGCACAAAGTACACAAAAGACAGAAAACAGAATCATAAGTTAAGTGTTTTTTTTCTTTCCTCAAATTAATAGTTTACAGCTTTTTTGTTAGCATGTTTGGTATTCAGAGGAAACACAACATGAAGCCAGGAGACCATTACGAACTTTTAAAAAATTTGAAATCATTATGCTGATCTTTCGTTAAGTGTGTGTGGAATTGATGAGACTTCATGATATAATGCATTGCTCAAACCTAATAGTTTTAATATCAATTGTATCTCTAACAAAACAGTCATGATTTGGGCTTACCTACACTTCGAAATTGCTTACACCACAGAAGTCATCCTTGAGGTTCTAGATGTCCAACCTGGAGATGTGAGAATCCTCTAATTGCATGTTTGCCCCTAAGCACCACCATGAATGACTACAGGGGTGTATTTTTGGGGTCTGAACAGGATACATGCTGTCTTCCCCCTCAGTAGGAGTGGCCTCTTGTAGAATTATATAAAAGATCTGTCAGTCAGCCGACACTTCAGGGGTCACCCTGAAAACAAGCGTGTCAGAGGAGGGATTGAATTTAATCATAATCAAGAGTGGTTAAGTGTTCTGAGAGGCAGGTCTGTGTAGCTTAGGATGCATGCATTCATCTCCTTAAATATAGAGGCTGGAATGAGTTCTCCATTGTTCTCGCATTGTTCTTCTACCTCCCAAAGGTAGATATACCTGGCTAGTTTAAATTACCCATCAATGTGAATATGTGTGTACCATGCCTTGTGATGGACTGGTATCCTTTCCAGGGTGTATTTCCACCTTGTTCCTAGTGTTCCCGGGATATGCTTTGGATCAGCCTTGACAGTAAATGGAAAAAACTGTAGGTGAATAAATGAATTAAGAATATAACTGCTGATTTTTCCCCCATTAAACCATAATGTCAACAATAATAACTGGAACTGTTGAATTGATTACAGTTGAGTGCAAAAGTTTACACCCCCCCTTGGTATTTAAATGGAAAAAAGGGAACTCGGGAAGGGAAATATAGCTCTATTTTCAATTTAGGTACAAAAAAATTATAGAAAATGTTATAGATATGCAAATAAAGCATCATTCAACAAGACAGCAATCAAAAATATACATTAAAATCAAAAATAAAATATAGACCCAGGAGGTCCATATTTGAAGGAGAGGATATGCTCAGAGGATATTTTTTCACATTTAGAAAGATACAAATGTTTTTATTTTTTTAATTCATATCTTACCATTTGACTATTTTTTAATTTGTAATAAAAAGAGAATCTATAAAACCTAACACATCAAATGCCTTGTAACTATAAATTCTCTGTATTCTTCATTTTGTTCTTTGAGAGAAAGATCGCCATTATATGTCTGCCACTTTCTCAGGTTTTTGCAAATTACTTCAGGACTATCTTAAAATCTCTGAGTACACGAACGACACAGACAGCTGCTAAAAGCTCAGTCTTCATCCTCTTCTCCGTTAACAGATGATATGGACAGCGTCCGCCGATGTGGCCGACTGCTCTGACACTGATTGGATGTGATTTCCCTTTGAGCCGCCATGTCTTTAATGTGGACACGAATTGAATAAATAAGATTCAGCTGCCAGAGTGAGGTGGTCAGCTATGTGCAGACCACCAAGCTGAGGTCAAGCATTAGTATGTACATCAGATCACGCCTCACTGAGCTGTACCCTGGGTACTAACTAGGCAGCCTGTATTTTACATTCCTCTTGTGACATTGCTTATTTCAGTAGGGAAGAGAAATTTTCCTGTCAAATGTAAATGCAACAATGAAATTATCATCAAATCAAAACACGGATCTGTTTTGGATTCAAATCTCTGTATCACAGTGCTGCTGAATTCTCAAATCTGATTGGTCAGAAGGTGTTGATTAATTATCTATATCAGCAGCCCTGATGGTAGTTCTTTCTTATTTTCCTTCCATTACATCTTCATTATGCTCTATATTCCTTCCGTCTATCTTTCTTCTTTCTTCATTTCTCTTCTGTTGTATCTTCTGTCCTTCCCTTATTAAGGTTTATTTATATTTACTTCCTTCGTACTTACCACAAGTGTAAAGTAATGTCATTATGTGTATCTGTATCTTTTTAGTGCTCAAAATATTCATATCTGTTTTCATATAATGTCCATGTATTGCAGACAAAAGATGCAAACATCTGCATTTTTCTATCCACAAACAATTTGAGAGAGTGTAAAAAGATCTACATTAATGTAAAAAGTTATTCTGAAGATTTGGGGCAAGGTTTGTTATAAAAAAAGTGTGCACAACGGAGACATCAAAAGCACTACGCGAGTGGCCGAGTCCATCGGGCGCACTCGCGTGTGCCATGAGGAGCAGGTCCTGACACATGCATTTCCTTCTTTCTTTTTCCCATTTCTTCTTTTTGCTCCCTACCCTGTATGTGTATATTACAAATCACAAATTTATATGAATGTGCTCTTTCTAATTTTTAATCATTTGTTATCGTAATTTACAATTACATTTATGCCATTCGGCAGATGTCCAGAGCCACTTTGAAGTCTTTATCAATAAATATATCCTCATACTGGTTCACTAATTTAGCAGTATAAAAACCCTACTGGTGAGAATAGTATAATAGGAAATAACGCATTTGGATTTGACAAAAGTACTAATTTAAGTACATCGTGACGATGTAGGTCTAAATCGTTGTTAAAAAGATGATTGTTGTTTAGTGACCCAGCTGTTCGGACATCAAGAGGAAATTCATTCCACCAACTAGAACAGAGAAGGGCCCTGTTGCATGCCATCCCTGTACCCTGGGAGAATGTGGGACACCAGCGGGAGTCTGTATGGAGCAGATGTGGATCCCCTCCATGACAGCTAATAAGACCGTCTCTCCTGATAGGAAGCAAACCATTGTCATGAATTTCAAAACTCCTAAGGGGCTAAGAAAAGAGAGAACCCTTTAACCCCTGCGCACTTTTTTAGGCCCATAAATTGTGTTTTTTCTAGGTAGAAATGTTGTTTTTTGCTTTTAGGTAAGCCTTTTCCCCTTAAGTGCGTATTTATTTTGTGGGAGTCGCAAATTTTTTTTCGTGAATTTGGGAAATGCTAATTGATGCGCAGTGGTAGCTCAGTGGCTAAGACATTGGACTAGTGATCGGATGGTCGTGAGTTAAAATCCCAGCACTGCCAAGTTATCGCTGATGGGTGCTTGAGCAAGGCCCTTAACCCTCAACTGCTCAGTTGTATAAATGAGATATATGTAAGTCGCTCAGGATAAGGGCGTCTGCCAAATGACATAAATGTAAATGCGCAACTGGACCCACCAGTGCCACCTCTAGTAGTTAAAGGGTTTAGAAAGAGTAGCAGCTCATTCACAGTGATGCTCCACATAGTCTAAACTCAATTAGTGGATTAAAAAATGTATTGTTTATCAATAAAATGTATATCTATGTTGCACTAGTTATGGCTTTCTGTAAGGAGATTTAACGTGTAAAGTAAGTAAACTATAACTTTGGATATTTTGCCATGGGAAAATCTTTAGGAAAGATGAGTTTGTGCTTTGATATTACTCAGTTAGACTATGTGACAATCTGCATTTTAGCCTGTTAGCTCCAAGAAAGCATAAAACAAGAGGCTGGTGACAGAAGGACAGTCTGGAGCTATTACAGGTCACATTAGTGCCGGTTTCAGCCTCCTTGAATTCAGTTCCCTCTCAGCCCTCACAGGCTACAACAGATAACATGGCCCTGTCACATGTTCTCTTGATCACTCTCGCCTGTTTTGTGTTTCCTCTTCATTAGAGTCCCTATGTAATTTTCTTTGTCTTGTTGCTAATGTTTTTTTTGATAATGATTTGCTAATGATTCCTTTTGCCTCGAAATCGGAAGTCGGAGCTGGGAATGACATTACACCGAGTTGACTGCATTCCAGTACAACAAGTTGGAAAACCAATACCAGTAATTAGCAATACAAGTTCTAGGCAGGTTGTTAGCTACGCCAATAGATAACAATGCATTACGTGGTATTTTGCACATACAAACAATATAACAGCATGTCCACAGATAGAAGATGGACATTACTGTTTTGTACGACTAATTGATTGAGACACATATAAGACACAAGTACTAATAAAAAGTATTATTACAGCTTTCACTTAATCTTGATGCATGGAGCAGCCATCTTGGATTTTGAAGTCGGGGTTGGTGAGGTTCCTCTAACTTCCCGAGTCAGAAATCTGACTTCAGGGACGTTCCAGTTGAAATTTCCAATTCCAGTGGAAATCTGAATTCCCAGTACAAATGAAATGCACACTAAATTCTGTTGCATGTAACCTCTTGTGTGTTTGATGCCACAGTTCCCTGTCCCTTATTTCACTTGATTTATGACAACATTAACTCCTCCTAGTTAAATTATTATTAACCTCTATCCATGAATGCCGCTAGTGTGCCCTCCTGGACAGCATTTCCCACAACAAATTAACAATTTACTTCCAAGTCCATGACCTAATTAATCTATTTATTAATCTTGCTGTTGTACAAAGTGAACATAGATGCTTAAAAATGTTAATTCATCAACAATGGATAATCTAAAATGGATTAATCTCTCATTATGCTGAAGCTATGCAGGGTCAGTGTTATCCCTTGTCCTTAGATCAAGCATAAATGTACGCACACTGGTGCTTTGTTTTTGCACCGATTCCAAGTCTGTTTTAATCTCCCAGAGGTTTAAACCACACACACACACACACACACACACACATGGATTAAAACAGAGACAAACAGACATGGATATTATTATTATAGATGAGATATTAGTATGAGAATCCATTTTGAAGTGGTATGAATTAAGCAAATCACATATTTACATACAGTATTTAGTTTTGGAGAGGTTTTCTCAGTGATGTGTAAGGAGAGAACATTCTTATTGTTAACATTAACCTGTTCAATGTCTCTGTCAAGCCCAGTTTCCAATAATTTTTCTTTATTTTCAATGATATCTTGATATATTGACTGGCGAGATCACTTAGGACTCTTTTAACTGAAAGTGAATTTTAATTAAAAATTTTTAATAAATGATTAGAATATCCTCATATGATTAGTTATCCACATAGTGTGTATTTGCTTATTATTGGTTAAAAACCCAACCCTGTTACTCTTTCTCAGCAAGGAAACGTAGGAAATAAGATTGTTTCCTGAGATGGTTAACACATTTTTTTGAAAGTTTTTTAAATGTGTTTTTCTTATATTAAATGTTGACAAATGATTTAAAAAACTTAAAATGGCACCAATCATCATAGATTATTATTATTACTATTAAATTAAATGATTCAATTTTATTCTAAGGGTGTGATTGAATCTGGTTTATAAATAATCCAGATTTTCAGTTAGTAGTGGTTGGTAGTTTACCATATATCTGATGACAGTCTTAAATACCAAACGTTGAAGCAAAAACCTTCGGACCAGCTTCTTTACACATGAAAATGAAGCATTCAGTGGAATCAAGCAGTGGTGTTTGCTTTAAGACTAAGACTACATTTCATTTAAGTGCAATAATGAAATGTTTACCAAAGTATCTATATTATTCATCAGTCTTGGTGAAATTAAATACTTTAGCGTATCAAGTATCTCACTGCTGTATCGTACGGTTTGTTCATTAAACTCAAACTGTTTTATGGTGAACAATACAGTCTCCTTTGAACACATCCACACAGAGCTAACAGACACCATTTGAAGCCATTGCATCTATTAGTGTCTGTTAGGTGTTTGTGTACTCGCTGTTTTAATAGAAAGGAAGCCATTGGGCAAAAAGCTGATGGAGTGTTGGTACACAGAAAAAAAAATATCTCGACATTTATTGGACAATGCATTCTTTGTCCCACATGGATGCACGGTTCTACTTATGATGATTGGTAGAGCTCTCAAAGGGGCGAGCGGGACCTTTTAACCAATTGCTGATCAGTAAATCGTGACTGAACATCTCAAACTTAAACATATCAGTGCTGGTATAATTTGTAAATATTGCAAATAAATTGTAAGTATAAAGTTCTGTTTGCATTCATTTCTGATATTTGTTGTTTATGAGTCTATCTAGATCCTGTCACTTGCTTCTTCAGCTAGCAGGTTAGCTGCTTTTTGGCTGGAAATGGCAGACAATGCTAATGTTGATCTGATTTTAGAAAAGACTCACACTTATGAGGAAAGGAAAATTAAACAGGAGGGCAAAATAACAACCAAGATTTTAATTCAAAAGACAAAAGTCAGGGAGCAAAAAAAGGTCCTTTTTGACAGTAAAATTGTCTGTGTTTATTGTTAGTCTTAGATACTTAGTCTTAGGAGCTTTAGTCCATAATAAAAAATTGTGCTTGTCCTATTTTAATAACCACCAGCCACCACTGGAATCAAGTAACTGTAATATCTGCATTTGTCCTGGATATTTGTGCCTGTTTCACCTGTGTGTGTGTGTGTGTGTGTGTGTGTGTGTGTGTGAGAGAGAGAGATCAGGACCAGACAGTCACTCCCTCGACTCAGACAGCCCCGCTTTTCACGCTAGCCAATTCCTAACCGTGTTTGACAGCTCGTCCTCCAACACAACCTCCCTGCAGCATCAACGACTCTCGAGCTTTAACAATTTATCATTGCTGAGCCTTTGTTGGCAATACAGTGCCAAGCCGAGGGACTCTGAGTACACGGGGCTGGCATGATCAAACTGGCATGCCTCGTGACCTTGTTGGGGAAACAGTGGTGACTTTATGTAAATACCAGAAGCCTTCCAGGCTCAGATTATGGGTTAACAAAGAAAGAAAAAAACTTACCTCTCTTTTCTTCCAGTGTCTCCCAAAGAGCAAAAGCTTGTTTTCTCACTCACCAGTTTCCAGTGACGTCATATTCAGCATCATATTAATGTGAAATCCAGCCCAGAAGTAGTAGAGACGTTAATGCAAACCTTGGACTCAAAGTACCAGAATGTGTTGAGTTACAGCAGGGATGTGTCTCGGCTAGGTAGCAATCTATGAGTCAAGGAGAATCATGGTTTTAGGTTGAAAGTTGAAGTTTTGGAAGCTGATCTGTTTGAACAGAGTGTACAGGTGAAGAGGGAAAAGAAACAGACAGACTGAAGGAGTCAAGTGTCTGTGCAACATAAATAAACCTTAAAGATCACATGTTAATTAAGAGTATAATATTTAAGTCGTTCAGCGTGGATTTTTCATTTAATGATGAGCCATTTTTCACTTTTATGCCGACTGCATTACTTTCCCTTATACTCCCTCTTTTTGAAACAGTTAATTTCCCCAACAACAAAGGTGATGGTGATGGTAGTAAAACAAAATTGTATTGAGTATTGAAATAATGAATCAGGTTTTATTAGTTTTAATATTTTTTTCTTTCATGGTTTTTATTGTCACTCTTGCAGGCACACACACTTCATGTGCTCTAGAAGAATGATTATAATGTGTGTGATGATGCTATGTGTGTATCAGCTGCAGCAGCATTCACATTACTGCAGGGTTAAAGACATCCACCAATTACAATCTCTAGCCAACTGTGGTGCTGTATTGAGAATGAACACTGATATAGTTATACCTGAACCACACACATACACACACACACACACACGCACACACACATACACACACTACTATGTCAGTGTCACTGCTGTATTAAGAATAAACCACCTAGATCCCTAAATCACCTAAGTGTGTGTGTCTGTGTATGGTGTTTGTGTGTGTGTGCGTGTGTGTGAGAAAGAGAGAGAGAGAATCTGTTAATCTGAGCGCATCCCTTTTCTCAATATTAATCTGTATTTGTCTGTGGGAATGTAAGTTTTTCTGCTTGGTTGTATGTGCATGACCTAAATAGCTGATGACAAATATTTAATCAGCAACATGTCGCTGTGTGGCTCAACAACAGTTTTACCCCTGAAGCGTAAGAGAGACAGAGAGACAGAGAGATTGTGAGAGGGAAACTGAAATAAACAGTGCTAATGTTGATCAATTCATTGCAAATAGGTGGATTAAACCCTTGTGTATAAAATACTATCCCTCTCTCTCTTTCAGTCTCTCTCTCTCTCTCTCTCTCTCTGTGTGTGTGTGTGTGTCAGTTGAAGGTAGCACTGTTGAATTCTCAAATGAGATTGGTAAGAAGGTGTTTAATTTCAGGTGAATTATATAATAAAATAAATGAATAAATAAAATAATGATCTTAGCATCACATCACATCACTTGCCTTTTATTCTTTACATATTTCTGCATACTCATACCATCAGTGATAATTATTAATGTTTACTAACTCATGAAATTTGGAACTATTCTGTGCGTTTATGACAAACAGTGACAGTTTATGAATTTATGAGGATTACATTGTGCACACAGTTCACAGAGCTTTGTCGACCACTAGTGGTCAAAATTGGTACTACAACAAACAGCAGCGTTACGCGTTGCTGTGGCAGAGCATTAATACTAACTAGGAATCCATCTCTGCAAGAAAATGTGAGGGAGATGCCTTGCAGTGCAGAAAAAAGTGTGAGTGCGGCTCATGATGGATGGATGAGTATGTTAGGTGAGTTGGTATGAGTGATGAAATGAACTTTGAAGGCTCTCTGATGAAATGTGACAGATTAGGACAACTCTGAATCCAAAACTCCATTCATTTCAGTGGGGCCAAAAATGCACTGCTGCCAGTGGGATGAAAAAGGATGGATAAAAAGCAAGAAAAAGATGAGCGCGGGTCATAGCTGATTTCGTGTAGGTGTTGGGTGAGTTGTCCTGAGGTGTCATATTTGACCAAGCAGGAAGACTTTGATTCTGAAACTCCATTCATTTCAATGGAGGGAAAAAAATGACAGAAAAAATGAGAGAACAAGTGTCTTTCCAAAAGCTGTAACAATAACAACAGCGCTAACCAATCACACTAACTACTCCTGCAAGAGAACTACAGATTTTCACAATGCTACAATTTATGCTTTTTTAGTGTTTTTACCAAAATATCAGCCATTTTAAAACTCCCCGAAATGCTAGAATGAACATATATTGATACTTCAATTTCACTATTAGCATTTGGCAAATAGTGTGTTAGTTGACAGTGTAAGTCTATGGACCTGCTGTGGTTGTTATTAAAGGGCGTGGCCACAAATGTATTCCTAGAGGCAGTGAGTTAATATTTAGAGACCACAAACAAAATGGCCACAAATTGTGTAACGGCTCATGCAACGTTAAATACGTATACAGATACAGACGGAGCCTTCTGTCCATACTCTGCATTCATTTCATCAGTATTTGTACACATTTTCTGAAAGCTTATTGATTTGGACAGAACGCAGTATTAAAACTGGACATCGTGGGACATTGTAGCCAATAGTTCAAGCAAGACAAGATTTTTTAAATGGTGGAACATTATAACGAGAGGTTATGTGATGTAGTAAGAAATTTTAAACATTCACTGTATTTGACGATACTTCACCTGGGTGCAGGGACAAACAGTTGTAACAGAACAGCTGGGAAGAGATTAGATGGGAATTAAATGTGAGTTGGACCATAGCGAAGGAAAAGTGAGCTGCCCTCTAGTGGACATATTGCTTAATGTCCATAATTCCATATAAAGGATGAATGGATGGCTGTTTGAAATGGACGTATTTATTTTGTATGTAAAGGGAGAATAAATGAGCCTTAACTTGAGCCCACGGCTTAATATCTATAAGTTCATATCCCTCCTTGAAAGTTTGTCGCACTACTGTATTTGACACATTTCATGTCACATTTAAGTTAATTTTGTTTTTCAACATCGAGAGACACTGCATTATCACCACTATAATAAAATGTCACAGTGTTGTTTTCAATGATCTTGTCAAAATCTGATGGACATTGATGTTGACAGGCTGCGCTGGGTGCTAATAGTAACAGATAAATGACAGTTGCAGTTTGCTAATCAAAACATATCACTTTGCTCCAAAACATAGACAGAAAGTCAAAACGCATTACAGGAAGATCTCTTGGATACAGCTGCCAAAGAGTGGTACAATCCGCCCGAGGTCAAACACTGCACTGTGATCCTCAGTTAAAGGTGAGTGGCTCGGATCATGTTTACGCTTCATGCAAAAAGCCCTATTGAGATGTTCCCAAACATGGCATGGAAACAAAGGCTTAGAGGATCAGTGATATGACAATCTGTCAATCGTCCCTACTCCTCCCACCCGTCCCTCCCATCCTCGCAGGTCATGAGGTACGCAACATTCAGCCATGGTCTGTGTTTTACATGAAAGTAGGTCAACACATCTCTGATGTGTACACGGACCATCCGGCACACTGGAAAAGCCAATAAATCATTCATTATTGAACCTTTATTAATGTTTCATTGTGATTTTGCTTAGCTGTTCACGCTGAGGCTGACATATGTATGTCAACATACAATTAAGCCTATTTTTTAAAGATGTGTCTATGAAAAAGAATCATTCCAGAACAATGCAAAATACACTAAATCTAAATAAATGTAAATGTAAATACAAACAAGGCAAAATTAGTTATAATACAGAGTGAACTTTCTCTGGCCTAATGTGTCCAAAGAATGTAACTTTTGTCCTTGGTTCTACATTTAGTGGAAACTGAACACTGCTCATCACCCTCACTGTGAAGCATGGTGGTGAAGCATTATGTTGTGAGGATGATTTTCAGCCGGAGCGACTGGGAAACTGGTCATGGTTGAGGGCAAAATGGATGTAGCCAAATACAATGAAAATATGTTCCAGCCTGCAAGAGACTTCAGTGGAATCATTCAAAACCAAGAACCTGAAGGACGGCCACCCAATCTGCCAGATGGTAGTTTAGCCAAGAAGAATAGGCAAAAATATCAGAATCCAAATGTGCAAGGTTATCAACAGAAGAGATATTACAGAAGACTTGCAGCTATAATTGTAGCCAAAGGTGTTGTACCAAATATCACCCCAGGGGGGTGAACCAATAAATGGAACTAATGAATGTTTGCTTTTTAATTAATTAATCTTTGTGTCACAATAAAAACATGTTGTATCTTTAAATGTTAGACATCTTGTGTAAATCAAATGGTAACAAACAAGTCCATTTCATATAGAAAAGTTCACGCAAATTGCCATTGATTGGGAAAATTTCACACAACAAGTAGAAATCATTGTAAGGTGAAGGAGCTTCCCATTTGTTCCCAGGAACATTATTAAGCAACACTTGAGTGGAAAAAGCTACAGAGCCATAGAAAATATCTTGGTTCCAACATCCCTGGTTGGACAATATGCAGGTGAAAAGTAATTAAACCACAGATAGTCTTCCCTGGAAGCAAGATTTTACAGTTTTTTTCCACACTTTAAAAAAGTAGCAGGATGGCATTAAAGCAGCAGGAACAACAGTTACGCAGCGAACAATCAGCAATGAACTGTACCACAATCATCCGATGCTACACCCCATGCAAACTTCCTCTGCTAAAAAACAAACACAAAAAGGTATATCTGAAATTTGCATATAGACAAAACAGAAGATAAAACAAAAAGGATAACTTGTTTGGAGAAAGAAGGATTGTGCTTATGATCCCAATAACACCACACCCACATGAAGTACAGAGGTAGGAGTATGATATGGGGCTGCTTTTCTGCAAATGCTGCTGGGAGTTGCATGTCAGTACGCATATAATGATTCACCCAATTCATGATTCAATTTCATTCATGATACTGGGTTCACAATTACATTTTTCAATGATATTTTTGAAAAAAACAAACAAACAAAAAAAACCCTAAAGAAAATTTAAATACATTTTTATTATTAAAAATGCAACATTTATTTTCCTATTTATCAACTTAGATATTCCTTTTGTTCAATAAAAAAAATATAATTTTGTTTAATTTCTTTATAACCAACAATAATTATTTTCATTTGTAAAGGTTGGAATAAAATACAATAGCCTATTAACTAAAAAAATGTTTTTATTAAAAATGCAAAAAGTTAATAATAAACTACTCTTTTCTTTTGCTTTTGGCAGACTGTAAAAAGATTTTTTTGCTGAATCTGTATGTAAATGAGCACAAAAGCTCTTTCCCATTTTAGAGTTGTGTTTTGTGTGCGTTTTTAAAGCATTAAAGCTGTGTTACTTCCGAATAAGGTGACATCACATCACAAAATGCTATTGCACATTACTGTGCCCTGTGCTGTCTAAATAATGTAATTGCAGCTAGGAAAACTAAGAGATGAATCGCGGTTCATTGGGTCAATTTGTGTCGATATATCGTTACATACTTATATGTCAGTGAAGGAAACAGAAATGGAGCAATGTACCAGGACATATTAAGGGAGAATTGACCTCAACAGCCAAGAAACTGAATCTGGGGGAAGATGAATGTTTCAACAAGACAACAATCCCAAACATACAGCTAAAATAACTCAAGGTTTCTGACAAAAGAAGTGAAGGTGCTTGCATGGTCTAGCAAACCCCCTGGTCAGAGGGACCCTCGTAACCTTGGGGGATTAAAAATGATTTACTAAGGAGTAGTGTGCCAAAGTTGAACCACAATGCTGCAAAAAACTAACAACTTTGTACTGTAGATGTCTCAAAGCTGTAACTGCCATCAAGGACTTCGCTAATGTACTGATGTTGGTCATTTGTAGTGAATGAATATTTTTCACTCTCAATTTAATTTTTTAAACATATCTTTGTTTATGCCAATGAATACATACTGTTCATAGTTACAAGTATAAAGTCAAAAGACATTACAGGTGTAAATTTGAAGTGTATATATGTGCTGGAAGTATTTCACATAACAAAGAACAATGATGTTTGAATATTTATATTTCCCCTTACTGTATAAGAGTATGAAAACATGCACATCACCGTTACTAGTTTATAACTATCTAAAGGCGTTTGGTGTATTCTAAGTTAATCTTTGCTGGGTGTTATGGGGTATCATATTTACAGTGATCATGTTCACCTGTATACACCTAATCCTGGTATATCTAACACCCCATCACTGATTATTTTTCCTATAACGGTATGCCTTAGTACCTTGTGTTTTAATGTCTGGTAACAGATTCCTGTTTTACTTGCATGTAGTCTTCTTGTGCAGAGTATCCAGTTAATTATGCATGATGTCATTGATGCACGTTGCATTTTGGGAACTATTTATATGTTGCTAACCATCTGTTGGATTAATTTGCTTTATAAATAAACTTGATATACAGCAATAAAGTCCAAATAAACCTGCCATCACCAGCGTTAACCCCCGTTTGTGTTTGTCTGTGTTTGTTTATGTGTGTCTAACTGTAGCAGGTGATCAGCTCTGGTTTTATAATGCTGAATTATTTTAACCCTTCTTACATATAATGTCTCTCACACACACGCGCACGCGCACGCGCACACGCACACGCACACGCACACGCACACGCACACACACACACACACACACAGAAGCTACTGACAAGTTACAGCATGTACACACTGAGCCACACACAGGTCAGCTGAAGTT
>JAQQZX010000007.1:21292826-21310507 GCA_030068355.1 Notoglanidium maculatum
CACACACACACACACACAGAAGCTACTGACAAGTTACAGCATGTACACACTGAGCCACACACAGGTCAGCTGAAGTTCAGTGGGTGTAGGCCGGGCACTCGGCGGGTCAACTAAAGTTCACAGTGTGCAGAAAGTGTGTAAAGTAGATCAGGAGTGTGTGCATGCAAGAAGATCCTGCTATAGTGCAGGGACTCATTATATGGAAGTGTTATCTGTGATAAAAAAGACTCAACTCTGAGTTTATATTGAACAATTGTACATTTCTATGTCTCAGCTTTGAGATAATATCTCGCAGTCGCTTCTATTTATCTCAAAATCTTGTACTATTGTGACTTAGTGCTTGCACTTATTAGGCTGTAATTGTGTAATTGAAATTGTTGCGAGATCTAAAGTCTCAGTAGTGTAAAAAAGATTCGCAATTATGAAATGTCAGTTGATTTGAGTGATGTTAACTAGTAACTGTGAGAAAAAAGTCAAAGTTATGTGAATATATCTTGCAATTATACGATAAAAGTCACAAATTGAGTGATAACTTGCAAACATGAGATAAAAAGTAGCAATGCAATGTTATTAACTCAGAATTACAAGATATTACATAATCAATTTTTTTGAACTTGCAACCGGGAGAGAAGAAATTTGCAAAATTGGGTTGTATTAAGTTGTGATTATGAGATAAAGTCACAATTAGTGATATTAACTTGCAATTATGAGGTAAAAAGGTCATAAGTTAGTAATATTTATACTCAATTACAAGGAAAAAGTCACAATTGAGTGATATTAACTAGCAGTTGAGAGGGAAAAAGTCACACTTGCATGAAAATAACTCAAGTATGAGACAAAAAAACGTTCAATTGCAAGATTTCACAATTTAAAAAAAATCACAATTGCTAGATAAACCTGTAATATTTTAATATATGTAGGTTAAATCAGCCCCCGTACATACAGGTGTTCATTTGTTGACATCACTTATGATCTATTCAAGCTGATGTTTATCGGTTTGTTAATGTTAACTAGGTTAACATTAAATCATTAATTTTAATTGTTGTGACATGGGAAAGGCTTGAGTCTGGAAGTCTTTGTGTTTTCCAGTTTCTCAATAATATAATAAGCTTGACTTATTAAATTATTAGCAACTATAGCATACGTGATAACAATAACCTGTTTTGAAGACATTCCACAACGTTAAATGTAACAATAAATGGATAAAAATAGTACCTTAAGTGTAAGGATAATTAAGATTTTCATTCCCAATGTCAGTGGAGTTGCGTTGATGGAAATGATCTAACGTTAGCTCTGTGTACTGTTTATAGCTGTTACTATGCAAGCGGAACATATAGGCAGAATATAAGAGGAACTAACTTTGTTTTGTCAATCTTACACAACTTTAAATGTAACTATAAACACGATTTGATTAAAAAGTAAGATGTGTTCTTTAATAAATATAAATAAAATGATTGTTCATAATTATCAATAATCAAATTTTTGTGGTATAAGAGGAATAAAACATTATTGTTGGGAAATGATCAGCTTCTGGATGGTAACAGGAATCATCTCAATAACTCCTAATTGCAAAACAATACATAATTAGATATTGAGAACTTTAACACTGAGTGAGTTCTACATGAGGAAGCAAAGACGCTGAGTGATGGAACAGTACAGTTAATCCTAAATTGAGTTCTCAGGGCCACCCAGGTGAGGTACTTCTCTGGATTGGCCAACGAGAAGCTTTAGGTAATCTGAATGGATAAGCTTAGATTTGCATAGAGGGGGAAGTGCTTCTATTTCCAAACATCGTGTCTACATGTTTATCCAACTCGAGTGATAATCCATAGACAGAGAAGCAGGTCACAGCGTATCCTCAGCTCTAGGACACAGGGTTTACTCCCATGATTTGCTTAATGTGTAAATCCAAACACATGCAGGAAAGACTTAGAAGGTCTAATCACCCATGAAAAATATAAGGAAAAAAGAGGATGTTGGACAAATTGTGGCCTTAGTATTCTAAAGTTCTATTTTTGTTACCACCCCAAAGTTGCTTATTTTCCAATAACGGCCAAAAAATATATTTTTTGTGTGTGTGTGTGTTATCAATATGTGTTGAAAAAAAACCTAATAGATCACACACACATACTTGTATATCTATCTTTGTGAGACACTCATTGAAATAATTCATTCCCCAGCCCCTTACTTTAACCTTAACCATCACAAACAACTGCATAAGTCCAACCCTTACCCTAACCCTAACCTAAACCTAATTCTAACCTGAACACTAAAACCAAATCCTAACTCTCAATCAGCTATTTGAAGAAGTGAGGACCAGCTAAAATGTCCTCACGTTCCAAAAAATATCCTCAATCTGTTGGTTAAATGCATTTTTCGGTCCTTAATATTTAGCAAGTTCACAAACACGCACACACACACACACACACATACAGTTACTCCTTTCTCTTTCTCTCTATCTCTTTTTCTCTCTCTCTTTCCTGAGTCACATGTAATTTAGAAGATCCAGAAAAGGCCAGTTAAGCACCAATGACTCTAAGAAGGGGGTTACTGAGGTGAGGTTTGTGCCAAATGGAGACACAGTTGCAGTTCACACACACACACACACACTTCCGCATGCATACACACCCAGTCACGTGTGGCTGCAGCAGGATGCAAGTGGAGGCGTTAGAGAGGCTCGAGGCGAGGCGCTTGACCTCCTTTTGCATGGCTGCACCCAGCTGTACAACTACAGACGCTAGGACATAGAGGAACCGAGGACAACAGTCCCTAGACATGCTACACACATACTCACACACACACAGATCTCTGTGTTTGTTTCTAAATAGAGCGTGTTTATCGAGAGGGCTCTAAGTAAACAGCATAAATAAACAGCAAGTGAAACGTGTGGAGGGAGGGAGGGATACAGGGAGGGATACAGGGAGGGAAGGGAGAGCAACAGATGAACGGATGAGTGCACTTATGGAGCCTCTGTCTCTCTGGATCTAGTGTGTGTTCATCCTCAGCAATCTCATGTGCAGGGAAGCTTTTTTCAGTAAACACACGATAGAGAAGAAGTTCTGAACCTGGAGTTTATTATATATTTTTACAGTTTAATCACAATTAAAGCCACAGTATTACATTCAGTAAGTGTGTAATAAACCTTTTTTGGCCAAATTTTTCTGTTTTTTTTTTGGCCCTGTCTCCCAGAATTCAGTTGCATCCAATGTGTTGTCCAAGATCACCACAAAAATAACAATGAGGGAATAGCAGGTGATCTGGAGACACAGAGAGTGAACAATAATAAGATGGAGAACCCAAGGAACAAAGACAGAAAAAGACAGAAACAAAATGGATATTAGAGAAAGAGAGAGAAACAGTGAACTACAACAGACAGACACAGAGAACATAAAAGACAAAGAGGAAAGCAATTAATGCCAGAAAGATAGAAAGAGAGATAGAATCACAAAGAGAGAGAGAGACAGACACAGAGAAAGAGATACTGCAAAAAATATAGAGACAGACAGAGACGCTGAGAAAAACAAGTAGAGAGACCGACAGATAGAGACACACACAGAGAGAGAGCGAGACAGAGAAAGAGATACTGTGAAAAACAGACACACACAAAGAAACAAAGAAAGAGATCGAAAAATATAGAAAGGAACAGGCAAACAGAGGCACAGAGAGAGAGAAAAACAGAGAGAGAGAGACAGACAAAGACCCAGAGAGAGACACACACAGCAAAAAAACAGAGACACAGGTAGACAGAGAAACAGAGAATAACTGAGAGACAGTCAGAAAGAAATGGACCCCCTCAAACACGCTATAAAGAAAAATATGATCTCAAAAACACACTCCCTTACTGCCTCTCAAAACCGTGAGAGGAGGGAATCTGTAATCACTGCAGCACAGGACAGAGAGAGACACTAAACACACACACCATTCGCTGCACACCCAATTACAGAAAACAAAGCGTAGAAGCATAGAAGCACCTGAGTTACATTTACAGCATTTGGCAGACGCCCTTATCCAGAGCGACTTACATAAGTGCTTTGAAGTCTCCATCATTAAATATATTCTGATACTGGCTCATTAGGACGTGAGCTAAGAATACCATCACAGATTCTTAGATTCTCAGATTATCAGACGAACATTTAAATAACTGCTACATTGTGAGAAAGAAGAACAAAATGGAAGCTATCCAATATAAATAGCAATGTAAATAATATCCGGTCCCCTCCAAAAGTATTGGAATGGCACTGGAGACATTTGGGTTTGAGATCAAAAGACGAATATGAGACAATACATCAGAATGTCAGCTTCCATTTCTTGATATTTACATCTAGATGTGTTAAACAAATTAGAACATGGCACTTTTGGTGCCAGAGCACCCAAATTTAGGTGAGCAAAAGTATTGGAACAGATAGTCTTGAAGCAAATAACACTTAAGATTTGGTTGCATAATCGCTTGCTTGCAATAGCTGCATCAAGCTGGTGACTCACTGACATCACTAAACTGTTGCATTCTTATTTTTGTGGTGCTTTTCCAGGCCTGTATTGCAGTTTCTATCTTGTTTTTTGTTTTTGGAGGATTTCTCCCTTCAGTCTCCTCTTCTTGAGATGAAATGCATGCTCAGTGCTTTCATTTTTTCTCCCATGTCTTGCTTCGTGATGAAGTTCCTCCCATTTAGATTGGATGCATTTCTCTGTAAATTTGCAGAGAGACTGTCTCTGTAGACTTCTGAACTTCTTCAGTTGTCAGATGTCATCATCAATAAAGATTAGTGAGCCAATTCCTGAAGCAGCTCCAAAGGCAAAACTCGCGGCTCAAACCAAGAGCAGACATTCAGAGCTATTAAATGTTTAAGCAAACTTTCTAACAGGGCACACCTAGGCAACAAGAAACACCTGTCAGTCGCATGTTCCAATATTTTTCATCACTTGAAAATGGGTCAGTTGAATCAAACGGTGCATGTTCTAAGATGTTTAACGCATCTAGATGTAAATATCAGGAATGGAATCTGAAATTCTGATCTGTCATCTCATGTTTATCTTTTGATCTCAAACCTAAGTGTCTTCAGTGTATAGCAAAAAAAAATTGACCTTGTTATTTTTTCCCTTAACCCACATGCTGGGACAGTTGTTAACTGCACTTCATGAAAATAATGCTGTTTTCAATTTGAATTTCAGAGACAGAGTGAGAGAGAGTGAGAGAGACAGAGAGGGAAATCAGAGAGAGAGAGAATCAGAGAGAAAAAACAAAGCACTGCTTTACCAAAAACAAAAAAACACAGAAAAACAGACAGAGAGAGAGAGAGAGAGAGAGAGAGAGAGAGAGAGAGAAGTGGACATTTGCTCTTTAAGGACACACTGTTTATTCCCACTAACATGCCGCCCGGGAGACCTTTCAATTTCACCTCAGGGACTGTGTGTGTGTGTGTGTGTGTGTGTGTGCATTAATGTGCAGGCAAACCACAACATGTGCTTCATGCCTCCTTGTTGGTCAACACACACAGAGCAGACACACATGTTGGTTTTACTATCCTTGTGAGGACCACTGACATAATGATTAATGCAGCTAATTAATGCTGCACCTGCACCTGCACCTAACCCTAACCTTAACCTCAGTAATGAGAAGGAATCTTTTTGGCTCTTTTTCTTATATTTGTCTAGAAAAACTCTGCAAGGACCATCTGATTGTCAGGACAATCCAAAATTGTCATTACAAAATAGTAAGAGCTGACTTTTAGTCCTCATAAGGGTATAACCCCCCCACACACACAAACACACATTAAGTCTCCAAGGCTGAGACTGAGAGAACGTCATAAACACACCTCAGTTTATATCAGTGACACTGATATAAAGATATGTGGACATTTTACAAGACATGTACTTTGTCCACCTCAATGTCACGGTATGATTCCACTGTTTGAAAACATTAGATGCCTCAAATCCAATGACCAAATAGCCTTGGATGGACACACACACACACACACACACACACACACACACACACACACACACACACACACACACACACACAGAGTTATACAGTCACCGAGCCAGAGGCATAGCTGTGAAGGTCAGTTCTGAAGGATTGTCTGGAGTCCTGAGATGTGCCACAGAACTAACGCAGTCTGTCGCTCTTTCTCTCTCACACACACACACACCTTTTTTTTTTTGTTTTGATTTCAACAGCAAAGGAACACACATAAGACAGCAGACACCTTACATTTGCATACATTTACGGTAAACTCCAGAACTATTGGCACCCTTCAAAACAATAAGGGAACTTGTTATATAAAGAACACAATAAATCAAATTGATACACAGACAACAGAAGAACCTAATTCCACTTCATAGAACATAAGTTATTATTAGTATTATTGTTGTTGTTGTTGTTGTTGTAATCTAATTTTCTCTATAAATATGGCAATTTTTTGGCAGAAATGTATTCAGTTAAACAGGTAATTCAGTTATTTTTGCTCTCACTTTCAAGAAACTCTACTTTCACCTTTAACCTTTGTACATATAAAATCAATAAAATGGTTTAAAAGACTTGAACAGTAGGGATTTTCATAGGACCTATGAGTGTGATGAGGAGCATATTAAAGAAAGGCAATGACCAGCCATAATCACAACAACAAAATGTCTGGGAAAAGATGCCAGAACTTCAATGTAACTCCTGACTTCATCAAGCTTCATGAATCGAAAGTTTGGGTCATGGTGTGATCATGGTGAAATGGAAATATAACTTTTTATCTATCTTTCTATCTTTTTATCTATGAACACTATTGGCATATTTTAGGCACTGAATAGAAGTAAAAGCTCACAAACTCACCATAAAACGGTGGTGGATCCTTTGGAGACGTGTTGCATCTGGTGGTTCAGGTGCTGCTATAAATTCTGCTTATTACAAAGACAAATCCTGCCCGCCTCTACCAGGAGGTTAGAACTTGACTATAGATGGATTATTTAACAAAATGATGGTCCAAATCAACACAGAAATGATTCCAGTACATTTTTACAAAATCACTATTATGACCATCTCAGTATCTGGGTTTACAGATGAAAACATGTGGTCAGAATTATCGAGGATGTCCACCTGCACAACCTAAGATATGCAGAAGCTTGAAATGTGTTGAATAGATAAGTGGCCCAAGATCATCTGCAAATGTCTTGTTAGACATTACAGGAAGAAACTCTCTCAAGTGGTGCAGCAGAATAGCGTTCGCCCTATTGTCAGGAAATTGCATGTTTGAAGCCCTTTGATTCCACAGCTATCCATTTCTGGAGGGATGGATGTTATACTCTCCCTCTCTGTCACAGCAAAACTAGACAATTGTGTGCAGCTATGAGTTCGTGTATGCAGAAGAGGGCAGAGCGTGCTTTTCTCCGAGTGTGTTTTGCTGCCCTCTGAGGCTACAGTTAAAAAAAAAAGCAGCTGTCTGGCTTCACGTGTCTCAGAAGAAGCATGTGTTAGCCTTTACCCTCTGCTGTTGTGGAAATTGGCAGGTGACAAATTAGGGGAGGAAGAAATTATTGGTGTGGGTGCCAATAATATAACAAACCTATCATCATCATATGTTTAAGCTCACATTATCCCTTATATTATGCACTTTTTAATAGATGTATTTCCTTAAGATACTGAAGGATCTGGATGATTGAAAAACATTTTCATTCAAGATTAGCATAAGAAGAAGGCATCTAGCTATATATGACAATACCGATTTCACAAGACATTGTTAATTTTGTCCTCTGGAATTTATTTCCTAATTTTTAAATAAAATGAAGTAATGAGTATGATCATCAGTGTGGTTGATGAATACATGAATGACTTCACTGGTTTGTCTCTCCAGCAGATGGCTCACTCATTTCCTTAACTGAAAGCTGATTATCCAGGCAGCTGACACTGGGAAGTCCTCACTGTAGTGCTGCATGGATTAATTCCCTAAGAGGAGATTAAACACATCCTTTAGCATGCTGCATAAACAGTACAGCTACAGTTGACTGACTGAAAAAAAGCCATGATCAAACACTTGACTTGCTGTGTAGCCAGAATCGGGCAGACAACTGGCTGGATCTTCTGATCTTCTAAAAATCTGTTTCATAAGCTCTTGTTAATAGTGAAGTGTTGTTCGGGGAATGAGTCGACTCTCTGAATCTCTCACTCTTTTAGGTGAACATTGAGAGCTGACTTGCATATATGGGCTTTTTGGTGCTGTTAGTTTGTTCATACATGATTGTATGCTCATAGTATGCAGTGTCATTACTCTTGTAGTATAATTTAATCAGAATGTCATGTCATGTTGTTAATTAGAAGATAGAACATCTGTCATGTATACCACTTATTTTTTAAGAGTTGTGCGGAAGCTGGGTACACCCTGGGCAGGTCACCAATCTATCACAAAGCTAACACACTGACAAACAACCATTCATACTCACACCTATGGGCAATTGAGAGTAGCTAGTTGGAACCAAAATTAGTCTAAGCTTTAGACCGTGGAAGGAAACCTTTGGAGAACATGCAAACTCGAGCCGACAATGCTAACCACCGCACCACAGTGTCGCCTTCTTTAATGAAACAATTTCAGACATAAGTACAAAAGGACAACACTCAATAGTGAAAACTATCTGTCTTTAAACTGTATGGAAAAAATGGAAATGAAATGTTTGGGAAACGAAAGAAAGCCAAAGGATCTGATTCACTCAAAAGAACTGAAATTCCAATGACAGGTTGTCAACTTTAAATGTGCTTTGACAACACTGACCTCTACTGGCCATTACTCACTCACACAACAAAATATTTTATTAGAATCATATTTTTACTTTAGTTTATTAACATTATTTCTAAACACTATGCAAACACAGATTGAAACTTGTTACTCTGTAAAATTCAGATAGCATTCTTGTTTGGTTTTTTGTTTATTTTTTATAAAAGTTAGTCAATTATAGAAAAGTTCCTCAAGATTATAGAGTATCCTCAATAATCTCTTAATACATTTTAAGCCAGTTAAGACCACATTATGATTATACATTTTAAAACAATATACTTTAAGTCTTATTTTTTTAAATGCACTCTTCAAAATAATATTAAGTGTTTAGCAGTCTTCCTTGTGTGCAGCGTTCTCAGGATAGATGTTTTGTAGCCTAGACTTAGTCTTCTTTTTTTCCCCCTACTCATTGCATAAAACATCCACAGCTGGAAACTTTTCTTCTTTTCTCATATTAAAGTTTCTCAACATACAACATACATGATATGGATATGTCAGTGAAGTCTGTCCTGCTGTATAAGCAGTGAAGATGTTAAGACTGGAGCAATTAATACTAGATGGAAATATAAAAAAGGGTCTTCGTGTAGAGCGGTTGAGTAATCTCTGCTTTACAGAGGAGGCAGAATCTCTGCTGCATGCAAATTAACTGCTGAAATGGAAAAGTTTCCTTTCAGCAGAAATTCAACAGTGCAATCCTGCTGCAGTGAATAATGCCAAAAAAGGCAGAATTTACTGGTAAAGTACAAAAATTTTAACATACACATTTGAACTGCAATCTTAAAATTTATTGTTAATTTAAGGCTATTTTAAAAATATAAGATGTTAATCACCTCCAGACCTCTCCAATTGTTATATAAACCATTATTCTGATTTTTACTGTTGCTTATCCCAATCCAAAGTAACTCTCTGACAGATTCAACATATCTCAGGACTTTTGTTGAAATTTTTTACACAAAAAATCTAATCAAGTAAAAAAATATCAAACATTAACAAAAACAAAGCAAAACAAAAATATTTAAATAATAAGTGTATTTGTGTAAAAAAAAAAAAAGATACGACTTTTATTGTCACTGCACAGGAAATGCAATTTAGTATGATATAAATAACTTTTCTATAATTTTGTACAATAAAGATTTAAAACAAAGTTCTGTAATATTTTTGACTTAAAATAATAGTGATATATACTTTTTATTGATGCCAGCCAACTTCACTTACTTTTACACTTGCTGAACATCTAAAATGATACATTTTGTATATTTTATGATAATTAGCATTAAATTATGAGGAGGAATCAAACACTGATTTGTAATTGACAGTATATGTCAATATATGTTTAGCGAAGAACTGGGCGAACATTAAGTAATGCTAACTAAAAGTTGTATAAACTAGCTTGCATGCTATTAGCTACCTGTCAGGATATTAGTGAATGAGATAGATACAGAATGACAGTGATGTCAGATATTTAGAACAATACATATTATGTGTTGTTTTTTGTAAAAAAAAAAACAACAACAACATGTATTTGACATAGGTGCAATGTATTTCCACATATCACATCATATATGACATGAAAAATAAAACCTCATGGCCTACATGCAAAAAATTTGCATGAACATTATTGAATTGTGAGTTGAGAAAAATCAAAAAGCCAACCTCTGGAGACACCATATATCCTACTTGGTACTGTTCTCAAACTAGTCTGTGATGCTTCCCACCAGGATGTTCTCCATGGTTTAGGTGCAAACGTTTGTGCCTTCAATGGCAGTTTAGGGTCCCTGCGGTATCTAATGTGGTAAAGATGCTGACGGGTCTTTACCAGGGTGTTAGCGTGACAGGACCATGGCAGGTCCTACTTTATGTGAACACCAAGGTACTGGAAACTGTCCACTCTCTCCACTGGGGCTCTGTTGATCATAACAGGATGGTAGCTCCTCTCCTGCTTTATGCTAAAGTCTACAATCAACTCCTTTGTCTTGCTGATGTTCAGGAGGAGGTTGTTTTCAAGGCATTTAATCTCCTCTAGGTAGGCCTTCTCATTGTTATCAGAGATCAGGCCCATGACAACATTGTCATCAGCAAACTTGACAATGGTGGTAGCGTTAGAAGTGGGCGCACAGTCATAAGTATACAGTGAGTACAGCAGGGGGCTCAGGACACAACCCTGACAGGCTCCAGTGCTGAAGGTGAGTGAGGGTGAGCTTTGTCTACCCACATGCACTGTTTTGATCTTCCCATCAGGATGTCGGTGATAACCTGACACAGGGACAGGCTAAGTTCCAGACCCTCCAACTTAGTGTTAAATGCTGAGCTGTAGTCAACAAACAACATTGTAAAATGATTTCCCTTCCTGGTGTCCAGATGGGGCAGAGCTGTGTGTAGGAAGTATGTAATGGCATTATTGGTAGAGCAACTTGGATGGTATGTGAATTGTAATGGGTCCAGAGTTTCAGGTAATGAACAGGTGATGAAGTCTCTGACCAGCGTTTCAAAGCACTTCATCACAAGTCCACTGTAGTTGCTTGCGTCGGTGAACAGGGGTCAGCATGGCCACTCTGACTGGTCTGCAGCTACGCAGCCCCATACACAGTAAGCTGCAATGCATTATGTGTTCTGACACCTTTCTAGCATAGCTGGCATTAACTTTTTCAGGATTTATGCTATAGTGGGTCTTCTGTGGGATCATACCAGATGGGCTAGCCATCACTCCCCATGCACACCAGTGAGCCCTGGGTGCCCACGACCCTGTCTCCAGTTCTCCGGTTTTCCTTCCTTGGACCACTTTTGGTAGAACTAACCACTGCATACTGACCTGTGGATTTGGAGATGTTCTAACCCAGTCGGCTAATCATCACAAATTGGCCTTTATCAAAGTCAATCAGATCATTACTCTTGCCCATTATTCCTGCTTCCAACACATCAACTCTGAGACCTGACTGTTCACATGCTGCCTAATATATCCCACCCCTTGACAGATGCCATTGTAACGAGGTAATTAATATTATTCACTTCACCTGTCAGTGGTTTAAATGTTATTGCTGATCAGTGCATATCTTTTCTATCATTTTGGACAGCAAAGATTTTAAAATCAACTTTGTTTAATATTTTAGACCTAAAATTCTACAACATGCTTTAAACCCTCATTTTACTTTACTTGATGCCTGCTAATTTCAGATTTGTTGTATATCAGAAGCACTAAGCTTTCCAAGTACAACTTAAAAGAATGTGAGAGATTACATGTCTTGCATGCACATTACTTTTTCTTTGTGTAGTATCTCTCATGTTACCTGAGGGCAGAGGAGGAGCTGGCATGGGACAGATAGAGATAAGATAAAGTTCCATAACGTCTGGCACGGAGTCAACCTTGGTCACCTTTGCAATCCTAACCAGCTCCCTTTTATCTTCTACACCACTGTTTAAACACATACACCAAAAGACACACCCACAGCTTGATGAAATTTCTGTTATGATCATATGACACAGCAATGAGCCAAAAACCACACTGTAGTAAAGAAGTTTACACGCGATTTCCTGAAATAGGGAGTTGTGTAAGAATGCATGTGCAGATTTGAGGAAGAATGTTGTCATGCAGGAGTCAGTGAGAAGGAAGAATGAGCTCGATAAACCTATAGCAATAAGTTATATAGCAATAAGTTGAATACTTATTTAAATAATGTAAAATTTAAGACATAAACTAGTTTATCAGTGTGATGCATTTATCTCATGCACCTCTCATTACTATCTTATTAAAATATTCCAGGAAATACTATATTTCTTAATACTATAATACTACTTTTTTCAAGGAAATACTCCATTTGTTATACAAACCTAATCTCTAGTCACTGGAGGTGTAGTGTATCTTCATTTTTAAATATTTATTGTTCTTTTATCTAACAATTTATTGTCCTTTTCTCAAAACAGGAAAGTGTGGTGAAGGTCTTGTGTGCAGTAATCACATATACACTATGGATATTCTGGCTCGAGATTGGGATGAGATTATATATGGACCCCAAATAATGGATACTGCATCACTTAATGTACTGAAATCCATGTAATCATGATTCTGTGAATTTGTGAATAAGTGACTCGACTGCCAAACAACCTGAAACACCCAAACAACAGCTTCTCACGCGAGCCCTTCCTACACATGTGCACACACACGCACACACTCAGACAAATACTTCCTCTCACACCACTCTTCAGCCAGCAGTAGAAAAGCCTCTGTGCCTGAAGCAGCAGGGACAAGATGTCTACTCCAAATTTTGCAGCACAAATAAAGTCCAGAATGGAGGTGGGCATAAATATGAAGGATGAGGAGAAGCTTTACAAGCGAAATGGGATCCTCTACTCCACAATCATGAGCCCACCAGAGAACCTAGATGCCCTAAAGGACTTGGAAGCCAGGGAGGAGGACGTCATGCTGGCATCATATCCTAAATGTGGTGAGTAAGACCTGATTTTGGATAAAATATATCTCATTTTACATTTACGGCATTTGGCAGATGCTGTTATCCAGAGCGACTTACATAAGCGCTTTGAAGTCTCTATCAGTAAAATATTCTGATTCTGGTTCACTAGGACCCGGGCTAAGAATACTAAAATATACTATGGCTAAGAATACCCTGTTAGCAGGTAATACAGAAGAATGCATGCAATTTTTTTCTCAGCTGTTGCATGTTTTTTTTTTTTTTTTTTGCTTTCTTTTCAGTTTTTTTTTTCAGCTCTAGAAAAGTAGTGAGAGTCTCTCAGTCAATGCTGGAATGTGAGGAAAAGAGGAAAGGCTGGGAACAGGTTACGCATTACATAACATGTCCAGCTCCATAGTTTGCCATTCCCAAGTCCAGTGTGAAGCAGTGTTACCAATACTAAACCTTGCATTTCAGTGAGGTGAAAAGTTTCCAATATGTTGCATAGTGTGGCATGCGTGTGTGGGTGTGTGTGTGGGTGCTTTGCATTAATACTGCTTAATAATTGTTTACTTTTCAGGTATAAAAAAAAGTTAACACAACTACAAACAGAGTAATCCCTGAGCTCTGATTTTGTTCCAGGCTGTAACTGGATGGTGGGAGTGTTGAGGAAAATTATGACTACGTGCGGATACACTCTCCCTGAAAGGCCCCCGCTGATCGAGTTCCACTCTCCAGACATTCAGAAGGTCTGTGTTTTTCCAAAAGCCTCAAAGCATAATGAGGTTAAGGTGACAAACCATTTCTTATACACTGAAAGCTTTGGAGTTTGTCCTAATTAGTATTCTGCTCTGGGCAAGCAACTGTTCGGCTGCTTTCAAACATGGCTTTTTTTTTAATGGAGAAAGAAAGGAGTTTAACTTCAGCGAAGTAAAGATGTTGCATGAAGTAGAGCAAAACAAAAATGGGGTATTTGGCACTTTTACAAGTAGTTTGTCAAATAAATAAAATATTTTTTGAGTACGTGTGTACATTTTTCCAGAAACTCTGCAATGTGGGTGAAAATGTGTAATTTTGCTCTTTTCCATTGTACTGGTTTGGAAAATACCGGTATCATCGCCAATTTCTGTTTGAAATGTACCTGTAGCTAAAAGCCCTAGATTTTAGATCAACTAAAACTGCACCGGGCAAATGAAATCTTTTGATAGTCCACTCCTCACTCTCAGCATAGAGTGTTTCCGGTGGTGCCAAAAACACTCTACACAAAAAACACAAAGCTGCACGAGCCAAATCTTCAAACAATACATAATCTCAGTTGATCTTTAAATGTTTCTTTTACACAGTTTACACTTTACATTCCATCTTTGTCATCATCTGCATCTTGGGAGCATCTAAATCAGTAATTACTCTCTCAGTGATGCTGAGATGATGGACAGAAGCTCTAAATATTACATAAATATCATGCTATTACACTTTTCTACCACTAGGGGTTCTTGCAAACGCATGACAGAAGAGCATCAGGAGAGCGCGGAATTATACGCACATCGTCATGCATAAGCAAAACTTGATAAATCCAATTCAATGCATAGAAACATGCATACGCATGGTCTAGGCACAAAACTATGCATACACACGGTTGATTATTGAGGACCCTGATATATTGACCTGGCCTTATTCATGAGAAAGGCTTGGACTTTGATTTGGACCTGATTGATCTTGCTTTTTTGCTGCTGATTCGGACAGCGTTTGTCCCTTACGCTGCCTTGTGCAGCTTGACTCCATTTTGCAAGCTTAGCTGGGACCCAAAAAAATGTGAATTCTGCAAAGCGGTATTAAAAGTGCCCTGCAGCTTAATGGTTGCTTCCCACAGGAGCATATATAAACCGTGTTCTGGTGCCAAGAGTGAAAACAGCCTTGTAGTATTTTTCTGTACTCCAAAGGAAAAGCTAAAGCTGTGCCAGATTGATTGATTTATTTATTTTTTCAATGTTTGTCTTTGCAGGTTGTAGCCCAGACACCGTCACGACGTTTTATGGCAACACATTTGCACCCTGATAATATCCCTGTTTCGTTTAAGACCAATAAAACAAAGGTCAGTGTGAGAGCACTTTGGACCATGACTCCAGTTTTACTGTGACATTATGTTCCACCTAATCTTCAATCCTTAATTCTCAGCTTATTATTCACCTAAAAGCATACTTTTTTCTTAAATACCAAAAATTATTTGGTAATTACACTGAAACTTATATGCATATGAGGTGAGGAATCAGCCAAGCACTAAGACTTAATAAAAAAAAAAATCATAGATTTGAGAATATGGTTAGTTACAGATAATTTAAGCAATTCAATTCCAGGGACTCAGAAAATATTATGTCTTGAATTTTGTATATTTTCTTCACCTTCTGCTTCAAAATATTGTTTATTTTCAGATGCTAGTGGTGTTTCGAAACCCCAAAGACACTGTCGTCTCTTATTACCATTTCACAATCAAAAACCCAGTGCTGCCCAAGGCTGAGTCCTGGGACAAATTCTTCTCCTCCTTTATGTCTGGTGAAGGTGAGGTGAACACTTGAGCGCTCCTGAGTTCAATCATAATGTTTACTTTTTCAAAGATTACCGAGTATAGACGTCTCACACCATTTTGATCTTCACACAGTGGGCTGGGGTTCATATTTTGACCACGCCCTGGCCTGGGACAAACATATGGATGACCCAAATGTGTTGATTGTGACCTATGAGGAACTAAAGGAGGTAAAAAAAAAAGTATATTTGTTGATTCAAGCTGGCCATGCGTGTTTTAGCAAATCAGGTGAAAAATTATTTGTGTTTGTGTTATAAAAATTCAATTTTGTTCATTATTATACTTAAATGAATTTCAGAGTACAAAAGTTCATATTTCTTACCTATTCAACATCTATCCTGTGCCTGAAGTGTAAATTAATAATAATGAACTGCTGTCATTTGACCACCTGTAGCAGCAAATAATGCAGAAATGCTTTTCTACAACAACATTGTTTTTTTTTAACCTTTATTAGAACCTGCTTGAGGGTGTAAAGAAAATCGTAGACTTCTTCAGCTTCTCTCTGACGGAGGAACAGGTCAAGGTGATTGCTGAAGAGAGCACGTTCAAAGCCATGCTGTTGAGCTCTCATAATTCTCATGGACAGTTTGGCAATGTCTTTTTCCGGAAAGGTAATTAAGCTGATCATTAATGGTGGATCTGGGGATGGGTTCGTTTACAGAGTCTGGGATCTTCCGGCCATTTAGTGACACCCACAAAACCTCCTAACAGAGTGAAAACAATGGTGAAAGAGTCCCCCCTAAGCATGGTGCTCGCTAAACCTGAAGTTCTGAAGTTCATGGACACTCTGTGACGTAGATGAAATAGGTGGCTACAAGTCCGTTCAGAATGCCGCAGAATTGTCTCGCAGACTTTCTTTAAATGGGCCGCAAAGCAAACAGACATGTTAACCTTTTTTTGTGCCAACTCACCACAAGTAGGGTATAAGATACCTCATGAAATCTTTCAAATGTGAAGGAAAGAAATCGATGGACGAAGTAGAATAATTAACAATTATGATTCCATGTTTGGTAAGAAATTAAATTAAAAGCCATTTGTGTTTTGTGACTTTTGTGTTGATGCTAAATGCTGAGCCAACATTAGTTTAGAAGACGTTTACTAGCCTTGAACTTTAATGTTACTTGGTGGTCCATACTTGCTTTTTTTATTTGTATGCAAACAGGGACATATCATAAACAAAGGGGAAACTTGCCATCGCACTGATTCATTTCTCCTCCATTGAACTTGGGAACAGTTTGAATGGAACCAAAATTACACAGTTGTTTCTCTAGTATCCTCTACAGTGTAGCACTTCTAAATTCCTGCCAAACTGCATCATAGCTGATTACCATAACGTTACCCGGACTTCAACTTTATTCTGATGACTCCGCCGCTCAAGACGCGCCACAAGTAGTCATGCCACTGCTTGCTGCCAAGAGATGCGGGCTCACATAGAATAAAATAAATGAATGACTTCCAATTGTTTTGATGGTCTTGTAGCTTTTGGTCTGAACGTACCATAACACTTTCTCACATGCTAGGGTGCCAATATTTACAATCCTGAATGGTTAATCCTGTTTCCTATCATAACAGATGGTAGGCAATAAAACATGATTAAACAGGCAACAGAAAAGCATTGGGAGATGACCAGGAATCAAGAGAGCAAAATTCTTGGTGGGAAGGATGACATATGAATGGAAAATGTGATTTAAACAAACTAAAAGAAACATTCATTGATGTTTGGGGTGGTTCAGTATGGAGGAACTGTAATGAGGCGGCACGGTGGTGCGGTGGTTAGCACTGTCTCCTCACAGCAAAAAGGTCCTGGGTTCGATCCCCGGGTCACCCAGGGTGCCTTTCTGTGTGGAGTTTGCAAGTTCTCCCCGTCCATGCGTGGGTTTCCTCCGGGTGCTCCGGTTTCCTCCCACAGTCCAAAGACATGCAGATTAGGTCAACTGGCTACTC
>JAQQZX010000007.1:21342177-21353981 GCA_030068355.1 Notoglanidium maculatum
TTTTCCCCCCGACAGTTTCAGCAACGAGCATCGACCAGCAAAACAAGGCCGACGTCTCAGGAGCGCTTTTTTTTTACGTCTTGTTAATTCTCTGCCCAGTGATTTTTTTTTTTGTTGAAACCATTAAACGCTTAATGTTTTGCAATTTTGGGTTTGCCTCATTTTTTTTTTGCCCAGGAGTGTATATACTTGATATAAACTGTATCCTTGAAATTGAAGATATTTTAAGATCTAAGGCCTAGGATGTCACCGGATTGTTTTTGCAAATCAATGGCATTGAAAATGCCGACTCATTACTTGGCACAGGGGATTCTGGGAAGGGAGAGCTGGCCTCTTTATTATAAACCTGTGATTTGCAGCTGTACTTCTGTCAGAGTTGCGATTACAGAAAATCAAAATCAACAACGTCCGACCAATTAGAAATCACTTTTATATCATGTAATTGAATAGAAATTGTATACAGCATGGAATTTTCTTTGGTTAATGGTTAATAAATTAAAGAAAACAGTTACGTTACAAACGTTTGCATTCTGCTGTATGCATCATACACCAAATACGTCTTTATTTAGAAGTATCTGAAAGATTTAAAGCAAGTATGAGCTTTTCGCACATACGAATGTTTGACAAATCATTGTACTTACTCAAATCGGACAGCAGCAAATGCTAGGAACTGTGTGTCGAACAGCCAGCGGAAAAACACATCCAAACTGGGGACAGTAAAGCCAAAATTAATCGTCTTGGAATCTAACACATTGATGAAAACCACATGATGGTTGACAAAAATTCTAGAATAATGCAACAGTATTATATTACCGTAACATTTTAAAATCAATATAAAATCAAATGATCATAAGCTGAAGCAAGTTAAGATTTGATTTAGTCAGAGACTCAAAGAAGTCATCTGGTAAACTTTTCACAGTTCGCAGGTCTATTAGCTCGGTCTGATTTAACAAGAACGCAAGGAAATAATTCTGTCACTGATCAAGTGGGATTCAATCAATGACAGCATTATTGAAATCGTATCGGATGAACATGCACCACTCACTTTAAACTGACTGTTTAGTTACAAACCCCACCACTGAAGCACAAACATGATTTCCATAATCAGCCGATGATTAACTCGAGCAGTACAACATTACTATTTGCATATTCAAGTGGAATCGCAGATCCCAGTGATTAGCTTTTAATCTTGAGTGTCTGCTTTCTGAGGACGAGAGAAAGACAGAAAAACACAGCTTTACCTGCTGAGGCCCAGAGATGGCAGCAAAAGGACCATGAAGATGAGAAACGTGTAGCATTTGTGCATGGTGGTCCGGTTTTCTCCCGACCTAAAACACGCAAGCATACAACGGACATTTTTTTTTTAGTATCTTCTGCACTAAATTTCTCACTTCAAGTGTGTGGAAATGTCTAGTCAAGTAAAAGCGCATTTAAATATTAAATCGGGTTAAAGATGATGCACAGCTTCAAAACTTTCACTCAAGTTAAAATAGAAAAGTATAAATAAAGTTTCCATATAAAAGTAAGCTAAAAAGTAACTGCACTTTGTAACAACTTGACTAATTTTACTTTGTCATCTCACGGTAGTTGCAACTTTGTTACTGTAAACTACTTTATGTTTAAAAAAAAAAAAAACAATTCAAAATAAAAGTGAATTATATTTCAACTCAAACCAAGTGCATTTTGTTACTTCAAAGTAACTATACATTTTCACTTCAAATAATTTGTACTTTGTTACTTCAAAGTAATTGTACATGCTAGTTTATTACTTCAAAGAAACGGAACTTTATTACTTCAGAGTAATTGTACTTTGTTGTGTAGTAAAAAAAATAAAAAAATAAAAATAAAGTTTTTACTTCAAAGTAAATGATACTTTATCGCAAACAATGTTTTTCTTTCAAAGTAACCTTACATTACTTCAAATAAGTTGTTCTTTGTTACTTCAAAGTAATTGTACTTTGTTCATTCAAAGTAAATGTACATAATAGTTTATTACTTCAAAGTAACAGAACTTTATTACTTCAGAGTAATTGTACTTTGTTTATTTTGGAGATTTTTTTTTTTTTTTTACACAACAGTTTTTACTTCAAAGTAAATGATACTTTATCTCAAACAATGTTTTTATTTCAAAGTAACCTTACATTACTTCAAATAAGTTGTTCTTTGTTACTTTAAAGTAATTGTACTTTGAAGTAATAAAGAGCCATTACTTCGAAGTAACAGATTGTTGTTTTATTTGGATTATCAAAGAAATTTTATCTTTGTTACATCAAAGGCAATGTGCTTTGTTACTTTCAATTAATTGCATCTTACTATTTGAGATTAATTGTTATTTGTTACTTGATCTCAAATACATTTTCTTTTGCTCAAAAGTAATTGTTTATGTAAAAAAAAGCACTATTTTTAAGTAATTGTACTTTGTTTCTTCAAAGGAATTGCACTTTGTTACTTCGAAATCATTCACTCTTACTTTATTAATTTTTTGTTTAAAGTAGTACCATGTTATTACTACATAGTCAGTGTACTTCATTAAAAATTGAAATGGAAAAGTAATTATTGTAATATGTTACCTCAAAGTAAATGTGCATTGTTGATTAAAAGTAAATCATACTAGTTTTGTATTTCATAGTAATGGCACTTACAATGTACTTTCTTACTTATGTTTTGTGATCTATATCTATATCTATACATATATAAAAAGTACATCTTGTATAACAAAGTAATTGTGCTTCATTACCTCAAGGTAATTTTACTTTACTTTAAAGTTATTGCATTTTATTACTTATGCTATCACTTCAAATTAATTGTTCTTTGCTACTTCACAGCTATTACACTTTGCTAACTCAAATTAAATTTATTTTGTGATTTCAAAGCAATTCTTTTTACTTCAGAGTAGTTGCATGTTTTTTTTTTCTACACAGTCAATGTACCTTCTTGCTTCCAAATTAATTTTACTTTGAAGTACAAATTACAATTACTTTGAAGTAACACAATGTAATTTGTTACTTCAAAGTAAATGTACATTTGTTACTTCAAAGAAATTGCAATTAGTTACATTTAAAAATTACTGAAGTATCAAAGTAAATGGACATTGTTAAAGTAACTTTTTACTTCAAAGTAAAGGCATTTCCTTATATTTCTTAGCGTACAATTACACTGAAGTTATAAAATACTATTTTCACCACAGAACAAGACAATGTTAAGCATGAAATAATATATTATTTAAAAAATACACACACACTTTTTTTTTTAATAAACAAAGACTATAAATCTGCGAGCTATTAAATATACACAGCGTGAGAGTCGCTCACCATGGCTAGCTAGCAGTGGCTTTTGAGATTTCAGCGCCAATGGGATTTCAAAATAAAAGTTCCTGCGACTCCCTAGCTATACCTTTAAACGTCAAAGACACTAAAATGTAGATGGTCACTATCAAAGGTGGTCTAAATTTTTTCCATAGCTGCATATAAATTCATTTTTCATTTCGCTTGTCTACATTTGCAGATAAAAAAAAAATCTCAACACAATAATGTAGTCAAGATGCTTTAATTAAAGTTTTAAATTGTCCAAAGTTTCTAAACATTTGACCTCTTTTTTTAACCATTTTAAAACTGAAACGGAATCGATAAAATTTAAACGATATCTCATGATAAGATTACAATATAAAAAAATGTAATAACATTAAGCCTATTTGTAAACATTTTCAATTTCAAGTGAGGATTTTTTTGTCCAATTAAGGAGAAAGTTTTGCTCATTTCAAACACAATACTTTACACAATAATTTCAACAACACACTTACTATATTTTCGAAAAAAGAAGCAAAATTATATTAAAGTTAGTCTAAAAATGTACATGTCAATAAATAGGCTTAATATTAAGTTAAGTTATTAAGGAGATTAAGCAATGAGAAGTTTTTTGCCCTAGAAAGCCAACTTAAACAAATAAATAAATAACATCCATTGCCACAATAAATTAAAATCTCCAGCGCAAACGTATTTGAAAAAGATGTTCATTTAATTATTACAATTATGAGATAAGTAGTTCAAAGTCAATACTGTGTTAGTAATTAACAATCATATTGTGCAAGCAATTATCTTATTAAAAATTCAGGTTTAATGGCAATTATAGATTATTTAGTGGGCAGAACCCAATAACAGCAGTCACTGGTATAACAAAACCAACATGATCTTGATGAAGATTTGCCAGTTTTCGCATCATACAGAGTTTGAGTTCCTGTCAGAAAACCCAGACATCTGTTTCAGGTTGCTCGGTTTTGGAGAAAATATGACCTAAAACTTGCAGTAATTCAAACTCTACATGATGTGAGATTGGCAAATCATCATCAGAGCCGAGTACGGATGTAGCTCACCGGCCTCTAAACTCCATCCTCTGCGGCATGACTCCAACTAAAAACCTACAAACAGCCTCTCCATGCCAGAGCCGTTCACAATCAAGATGATTTTTGAGAACCGTGACCTGTACGTGCCATGACAACGGGCTTAGCGCCTTGTGGTGACTAGAATATCAGTGACATGGTGACTAGAATATCAGAATTAATATCTTATCAGACTATAGAGTTTTTGGAACGGATAGTTAATCAACACCTCTGCCATCACTAGTAAAAAGTGGAAGTCTGCATACCGAGTCCAGTGGGCCTCGAAAAATGCAGAGTAGTAGACGATGGTGGGCAGGAGAGCAGAGAAAGCCCACAGCAGGAGAGTGGGGAAGAACTGGGTGATGATGGGATTCTGAAAAAGAAAAAAAAAAAAGACAAGTTTGGTGGTTAACAGATAAACCCCTTCTCAAGATGAGTCACTGTTTTAATTCCAAGGCATCCACCTCCACCTCTCCTGTTCTACTGATTTCCTGCCAACCGCGGTTTTATGTAAGGTGAGCTACAAATACAACAAACATATTATAATATATATATATAAAAGAAAACTATATTTAGCAAGCTTTCCCCCCACTCATGTCATCCTTTCAGCCTCAGCTCTTCAATACTGCCTACACTCACTATACAGGAAAGCTGAGCAAAGCAGAGTCATGCTTTTAAGCAATTACCATTCTGTTTCATCAAAGCACAAATTAAAGAACAATAATTTGGGCTACCTGCTGGGCATACACTAATGTTTCCTCAAAATCTAAAGAATTTCTAAATGGAAAATTATAGTTAAGAACAATTCAGATATCTATGACAAGTTGAGTGCACAATTCACATCACAGCTGGTGTTCGGTCAAACTTGGGCACTTTAAGTACTTTCTAATGATCCAGAATTGGGACTACATGTTGGGCACCATGTCTCCGGGCACTAAAACCGGAGTGACAGAAGTCACACAAAAAAAAAAAAAAAGACATCTTAGCAAGTGGATATTATATCCTGAATATAGTTTATTCCCGATTATAAGATGACTAAACAAATATATGTTTTTAGGGGGATCCCCCCCGACGCATCTTTTCGTACTGCTGCTCATACATCAGGGGGCGGTGTAACATGCCTGAGGAAAGCGCTATCCCATAGTAGTAGTAGTAGTAAACCAATTAGAATGTGTATTACATATGAGAGGAAGGGTACTACTGCGAAAATTGGCAATTTAAAATAAATAAATAAATAAATAAATTTAAAAAAGGGGGAGGAGACTAAATTGAGGGAATGGGGGTAAAGTCAATGCTGAGGAGGAGACCCAGTGGAAAAAGGGAGGGAACCAAATTTAAGCTCGGGTCAAGGCTGAGCAAGATCGCCCCTAATCCAAAGAGAACAGGAGCGTTCTTGGGCCATGAGCCCCAAGATCGGGCTCATTGTAAAAAAATTAAATAAATAAAAAAAATAAATAAATAAAAGTGTTTAGGATTATAGCTCGCAGTAACAGCTTGAAGGTTGCAACTATACCAAAGTATAATCTATGTTAAGAACCCAGCCTAGGATGGTGATGTTTTAATAGCTACCGTAAGCATCATCCTATGATTACGAATAACTAGGAACTGGTAGCGATAAGTTTCCTTTTACTTTAATAAAGTTTTTAGAGACTGTGATACGTTTCCTTTGATTGTATATTGTGTCATGTTTCAGTCACTAGAGATGTTGCATGAAGATAGGAATGTTTAACTTAACTTCCCCAGAGGGTAAGGGTGAGGGTGTCTAGAATTAGATCGGTAAATAAAGGATAGTAGGGGAAGTAGTAGGACGGGGTTAAGGAGGAAACGAACCTTCAAAATTTTAGATGTACCCTTCCACTCATATGTAATACACATTCTAATTGGTTTACTACTACAGCATACAAAGGGGACTTGATCTGTCCCTTGTTGCTGACCATCTTGATTGATGACCAGGGTGTACTCACCGTTAGCATACGAGTAGCTGGAGTTTTGCTTTTTTACCTTAAACCCCATTTCCGGGCATATCCATTGGCTTCCCCGCACGGTGTCTTCTCCCTCTTTATTTGTTGACGTTACTCTATGGGCGCAGCGACTTTGTTTATCCATGATCCACTTTATGCGTTCATATCTTCTAACCGTTTTTACATGTTTGATGCCCAAACTACTTAGCTTTCCTCCTTAACCTATCTCAATACGTGTCTGTGATGTATGTGGTGCTTCTGTTTCTATGTTAATACAGGGAGAGCCTTCAGAAAGAAGACAAGGACTGCAGGTGAAGTGCTAGTAACCTCTCCCTGGGGTCCCCACAAGCGTCTCTACGTGGCGTAAAGTCACAAGATGCAGAAGATGACCAACAGGCAAAGTAGTATCGCCTTTGGAAGCCGATAAGGGGGGAATGTGGAAGAATTCTCAGTATTAAACTTTGTGTGAACTCTTGTTTGTTTCATTGCTCATGTATTACTGCGGTTATATGTGGGCTGGCTGTTTGGCAAAGGCCGAAAGCATAGATCAGAGGTGTGAAGTCTTGCGGTACAAACCAGACGTGCACGGTGCAGGGTTAGACCTTTGCCCTCCTAAAAAGCACCAGTTGACACCTCAGCCCAATGTATGCGTGTCAGTGTGTGTGTGCAGATATCAGCGTAATGGCTATCTGTTTACTCATGCATTTGCAGAGCTGGTGAAATTGCAGACTTATAGTATGTGGTAACCACGCTTGATAACACGACCTTTAAAGTTGATGCCTAAAATAGCCAGCGATGATAAGGCTTGGTTTGGGAGTGGTGCGGAAAGCACCGGAACAGCTGACGGGTCATTGCCCTGAATTTATTAGGAGCATGGCATGTCACAGGAGCTCCGCTGCGTCTGTAAAATCGTGAAATTAGACACCATAACCATAATTCGGCCATGGAAGAGGTGTGAAAAGGAGAGGTACCTAGCCCCCTCCGTAGCGACACTTGAGACGCGTCACGCCCCAGGGGCTGAGTTAAATGTATATGTAACTCTTTTCGTACTGCTGCTCATACATCAGGGGGCAGCGTAACACGCCTGAGGAAAGCGCTATCCCCCCACTTCCACATACTTGAGCTCATATTGGTTAGCGTTACTTGTGATTGGTATGGAACAGAGTGTTTTTGAGCCCTCAGCCAACTCGAACGCAATCTCCAGAGAACACAAACACTTTTCTGTTGTGCTACTCAGGAGCCAAATACATGATTATTATAAACTAGTCATTTTCTAACTTCAAAAAAAAAAAAGAAAAAAGTGTGAAACATGTAAAAGCATCTAAAAGCAGGCTGACTAATCTTATGTGATTTATAATAACGTCATAGTAAAAATGTAATTTTTATAATAAATTTGCATATTCAGGATACTCTGAATTGCTAAGATGATTTTTGATACACACACACACACACACACACACACACGTTAGGTAGAGGCTTACATTGAGATACTCCACTGGTTTGGTAACGTTAAACTTGTCCATGGTGGAAATGATGATGGCCGGGGTTGTGAGGAAGAAGAGCAGCAGGAAGAGGATGCAGTTAATGATTAAGCACCGGATCCACCACGAAACACCTCCCAGAGACAAATGCTCCCTACAGAAAGCGAGAGAATGCTCAGAAAACACAGCACAGGGTAGAGGACTGCTTCTCCACCAGATGGTTCCAGTGATAGCTGTTAATGTCATGGTGCTTAAAAAACCTACCCATATGTGCAAACTCACGGCACACAAATATGCAAGTAAAACACAGTACGTTAGTGATGAAAAGTAAATTTCATTTCACAAAAAATATAGTCTATTTCATGTACAATCTTGTATGACAATAACATCAGTCTTAGTGCTCCTCACACCACCTCTGAAACACTGGAGAGTGTTTCTGAAGTGTGTCTCAAGAGTGTGTGAAGTGGCTCACCAGCGCACATTCTGGGGGTCAGGAGCATAGGTCACACTCCAGTTATAGATGTGAAGGCTCTCACTGAACTGAGATGAACGTGGCTCCTGATGACACATACAGCCCTGACACTGACATGCGTTAAAGTCTTTCAGGATTCTACAACGAGAGAGAGCGAGAAATTTCACAGTGGTGATCCACATATCGGTCTTGGATGTCAAAAAACAATCAAAATCAACCGGTGGGCATCTGAAAATACAACCCGGACTCATGCAAGTGCCACTCACATTGCAGTCATGGCCTCATTTTGGAAGGTGACGAAAGCCATGCCCAGAGGTTTGGTGTTGACTTTCTCCTTCTCTTTCCTGTAGTCCTCCTTCAGTTTCGCTTCCAGCTTCGTGTAGTAGCTCACAGCTTCCTCCTGTAAGAGAGGCATCAAGCCGTCACAAGACACCCTTTACAAAACTGCAGAGCACACTATACTCTTAATACGCTATTGGTGCATATGTCATGGGTCTGTAGTCTGTTACAAGGCTATTAGTTATTAAGCGTACGTGTTTGCAGAGTGTACGTTATGTCTGTTGCATAGCAATTAGTGTATCTGATGTCTTACATTGTGGTTAGTGTGTATGCAGCGCGTTGAAATGGCATTGGTGCGTATGCAGCGCGTTGGTGCGTATGCAACGCGTTGCAATGGCGTTAGTGCGTATGCAGTGCGTTGGTGTGTATGCAGCGCGTTGAAATGGCATTGGTGCGTATGCAGCGCGTTGGTGCGTATGCAGCGCGTTGGTGCGTATGCAGCGCGTTGCAATGGCGTTAGTGAGTATGCAGCGCGTTAGTGCGTATGCAGCGCGTTGCAATGGCGTTAGTGTGTATGCAGTGCGTTAGTGCGTATGCAGTGCGTTAGTGCGTATGCAGCGCGTTAAAATGGCATTAGTGCGCATGCAGCGCGTTGCAATGGCGTTAGTGCGTACGCAGTGCATTGCAATGGCGTTAGTGCGTATGCAGTGCGTTAGTGCATATGCAGTGCGTTAAAATGGCGTTAGTGCGTATGCAGTGCGGTAGTGCGTTAGTGCGTATGCAGTGCATTGCAATGGCGTTAGTGCGTATCCAGTGCGTTGCAATGGCGTTGGTGCGTACGCAGTGCGTTAGTGCGTATTAAGTGCGTTGGTGCGTATGCAGTGCGTTGGTGCGTATGCAGCGCGCTAAAATGGCGTTAGTGCGTATGCAGTGCGTTAGTGCGTATGAAGTGCGTTAGTGCGTATGCAGTGCATTGCAATGGCGTTAGTGAGTATGCAGTGCGTTAGTGCGTATCCAGTGCGTTGCAATGGCGTTGGTGCGTACGCAGTGCGTTAGTGCGTATGAAGTGCGTATGCAGTGCGTTGCAATGACGTTGGTGCGTACGCAGTGCGTTAGTGCGTATGAAGTGCGTATGCAGTGTGTTAAGGTTATTAGTGTATATGCATTGTATTAATGTTATTAGTGCGTTATTAGTGTGTATGTTTATGCAGTGTGTTGGTGCGTATGCAGTGTGGTACAATGCTATTGGTGTTTATGTAGTGTTATCAGTGCTGTGTGTTACAATGCCATTAGTGTGTATACAGCGTGTTAGGGGTATTATATGTATACAAAGTGTTACAATAAACCAATATTTTTTTCTTCTTTGATTTGAATTTTTTTATGAAGAATTCCAGAGTGTGTGTGTGTGTGTGTGTGTGTGTGTGTGTGTGTGCGCACAAGTCTTCACCTCTTCACAGCCTTTAATGGGACAACAACACAAGTGGCCACAGGGTTTTGGGTTGATCATGGTGGGCATGTGCTCCTTTGCCTGCAGATCGGTGAAGAACTTCTTACTACGCTCAGCCTTCTTCCTGCGCGCACACACACACACACAAACACACGTAAAGGCGTCAGAGAGCTGCATTGCTGTTCTCATGGATCAGTCACTCAGTCAGAATGAAAGCATCAGCAGGCCCAGCTCATTTAGATCACCCATCCATGCACACACACACACACACACACACACACACACACACACACACCTCTCCTGGCACACAACTAATCAATAAGCCCTTGGCAAGACATTGCTTCTCCAGGCTTAGCACTTGGCCCGAGTGTTCATCAGTGCCTTCTGTCTCGTAAACCAGATAAACACAAGACATTCCTGTTTTTTTTCCTCCAAAGAACAAATATTATAACCCAGGAGCAAGTTAAAAAAAAAAAAAAAAGAAAAAAAAAAAAGGATGCATTAAATCTAATCCCAGAAAATATTAAAAATACAATAAGTTGTTTTTCCCCATGCAATCAGTTATTCTCAGGTTTGTTTCGTTTTATATCTTCCTGTATCTACTTTTCAGCAGTCTTGCACACATTTGTTACAACTTATTTTTATTCTCTAGCTTTTTATTCGGAAACAGAAATTACACAGAATAAATAACAGATATAGAATCTAAATAATCATTATAAATGATTAAATTAAATCCACAATCAACTATGGATTTAATTTAATGCCAAAACTTTCAAATAAATGAAAAAAAACCATGCCAGTAAAATATCTTTTTTTTTTTTTTTTGCATATGCAAGTAAAGAGACTCAAAACATGTATTTTTCAAAAAGACTTCTTCAGATATGCACACTCATTCTGCTTTCTTTTTTTTTTTAACGGATATTCCAGTGCAGTTTTTTTTTTAATTTTGTTTCTGACTTTCTGGCGAATTTTTCAGCAAGGGACATTCTTGTCTTAGAAGGCATTCCCCTTAAATCTCTATTGGGCAGCTGATTTGTAATTACATGTATACAAAAATGTGCAATTACAGCAGCATGACGACCAATTTTCATTTTAATTTAATTTGACACATCTTCATAATGAAGAGATAACGGGATCACAATTAAGCAGCAAGTGAATAAGAAGGCAGCTTCAGCCTCATCAACTTATCTTTTTATTTATCTTTTCAAACTGCTGCTAAACCGGATGGAATGAAGACGCTTGTATGATCAAGCAATGCGAGAATGCATCTACAAAATTCATTAGCTACTCATTATATTTTTATGGGTATTTTCGTCAGCTTTTCTTTCCAGGCTCTGTTCTTCCTGCCACATCAGCGTGACTTTCAGAGCTCCTCCCACTCTAAAATCCGTTGGCCAATAGAGATACAAGGTGAACGACTTCTAAGACCCACCCCCAAAATAGAAAAAAAAAAAAAACACCAGAAAGCAACATGTTTACATACATAAAGCATCCATTTAAAAAAAAAAAAATTTTCATTTTCCCAGTGCTCAGTAACATTTGCATTTTTTCCTTCACATTTTGATAATATTTTGCTTGTGGATTTTTTTTTTTTTTTTTTTTTTTTTTACATTTGCAACAAAATTAACTCCATAATAAATAATCCAGGTTTGATGATTAGACCACCCCAAAAAAAAAAAGATTCGATATGTAGTTTTAATTCATCCATCCAATATCTATACCGGTTTATCCGTCTGGGTCGCGGGGAAGCTGGAGCCAATCCCAGCATCTTGGGGCGAGAGGCGGGGTA
>JAQQZX010000007.1:21434252-21444731 GCA_030068355.1 Notoglanidium maculatum
CTGGCGACCTGCCCAGGGTGTACCCCGCCTCTCGCCCCAAGATGCTGGGATTGGCTCCAGCTTCCCCGCGACTCAGACGGATAAAGCGGTATAGATAATGGATGGATGGATGGATTTAAGTTATTATATAACATTAACATATATATAATTGCTATAAGATTAGCTGTTATATATAGACTACTTTCTAAGTCACTGAGGTTTGGATGATGTTATATTTGTTAATTCCAGCACTGAAACCAAGTTTTAAAATTCACTCTGAGGATCAGGGCTCTAAGAAATATGATGTGTAGAAATAATCTTTACATATTAATCTATAACAACACTATTCCAAGGTCACCCAGAAGAGGATGGGTCCCATTTTGAGTCTGGGTCATCTAAATAAATAAATAAATAAATAAATAATTATGCCTGTTTTCAACTGATCCAGTCCATTTTCATATATTTGATATATTCGGGTTTCGAAGGGATCACTAACAGTGAATTTGCTGAGGTTTCGCTGCACAGAATGCTAGCATGTAGCGGTCACGTGCTTTCAAAACAAAAACAACGCATTGGATTCTGGGAAGGGCGAGCTGACAACTTTCATACCACTAACATAAAATTCCTGCGAAACAATGTTTCACTTCGAACATTTCTAGTTTCCAAACTAACAGAAAAACAGAACATAAAATGTTGCAGCAACATTGTAGGAATGTTTTCAGAACATTCAGCCAGGCTTTTTCATTTACTTCTACTTACGTTAACATTTTAGCAGTACATATGCATTTAGCAAACCGGTTTAGCTCAAGGGAATCATCGAAATTTAAGTCAAGTCAGGTCAAGCGGGTTTTTATTGTTATTCCTCCTTATAACTTGCATACATTGGACAAAATGTCATTTCTCCAGGACCATGGTGCAACACAACAGTACACAAGACTACATGCACAACAGCGTGAGACGAGTGCACGACTATCGATACACAGAATTAAAAATAATCTCCATCTTATTTTCTGTTTATGTTCTGGTAAAATACCATGACACAAAGTTGCAACACATCAGGCCTAATCTGTCTTCCCTTTGTGTTTTCTCAAGCCAGTGATACACACCATCCAACTCCGCCAATCAAATCCATAAATTACATATCAGCATTCATGGGAGAGGCAAGAACTGAGGAGCAAATAAAGGCAACAATTATACACACTTAAGAATCCATTTCAATCCCAGCTCCAGGTTCAGCTCAGGCTTTTGTTAGCAGAACCGTCTCCTTGCGTCAGCTCTCTTCCTGACTTCATTAACACTTCAAACAGCTTTAGCGTCTGTCACACACTACGTGAACAGCTCTAACACTTAATGGCCCTGGGTTCTCCTGCTTTTTCGGTCCCCTGTGTTCACTGATGAAACATGAATTTTAAGATTATTGAACTGTATAAAGGATTAATTGTGATATCTGAATGTGAGGTCACACTTACAGGCTGTAATAATGAGCCGTATTGTATAATTCTTATTTAGTTATTCAGAGGCAGACACTTATACATCTCAGGGTTGATTTATACTTTTCTTCAAGTTATGTGGGTGTCACGCGCAGACTTTTACATAAATGTCAATCAACACTGGGAAGTAATAAAGTATAATTTTTTTTTTAAAGCAATTGTGCTTTTAATTTCACCCAGGACTTAATAATGGTATAAATGTGCTAGTGGAGATCTTTGTCTTGCAAAAAACAGTGTAAAATAACATCCATTTCATCTTATTTGCTGGTAAAGAATGACTTGAAATGTTTGTTTTTTAAAAAAAAAAAAATCATTTGTAGAACCAAGAACACCACCACCATAATGAATGGTTCTAAGAAAAAGTACACACATGAGGCTGATTTCTTTCTAGCCCTGACTGTAGATTCATGCAGCCTGTTAGAGACAAGTGATGACACAGTAGGGATCTTCATCACTCCATCACTGAGGCCGATGCGATATGCATCTCGATGCATTGCCGATGATCTCATACATAAGAGATAGATATGAAGGAACTACTAATGCGATATGATACAATTCACCCCATTGTAATTCAGGGACAATTTAGTTCATGACAACGTGATTCGACATGATATGATGCAATGCAAATATATAGGATGCTAAGCAATTCAATACGCTCCTCCTCCATGATAATCCTCCATGACTCGAGGAGGTCCGGTGTGAGAAGGGAATTTTATTCTGAAATCCTGTTGGCGCTATGGCGAGAGGGACACAGAGACTTTTATTCTTAAATCCTCTTGGCGCTATAGAGAGAGAGGCACAGAGACTTTTATTCTGAAATCCTCTTGGCGCTATGGCGAGAGAGGCACAGAGACTTTTATTCTGAAATCCCGTTCACGCTTTGCGAGAGAGGCACAGAGACTTTTATTCTGAAATCTCGTTGGCGCTATGGCGAGAGAGGCATAGAGACTTTTATTCTGAAATCCTCTTGGCGCTATGGTGAGAGAGGCATAGAGACTTTTATTCTGAAATCTCGTTGGTGCTATGGCGAGAGAGGCACAGAGACTTTTATTCTGAAATCCCGTTGGCGCTATGGCGAGAGAGACACAGAGACTTTTATACTGAAATCGAGATGGCGAGAGAGACTTTTATTATGAAATCCCATTGGCGCTATGGCGAGAGAGGCATGGAGACTTTTATTCTGAAATCGAGATGGCAAAAGAGGCACAGAGACTTTTATTCTGAAATCCCGTTGGCGTTATGGTGAGAGCGGCACAGAGACTTTTATTCTGAAATCACGTTGGAGCCACAGTGAGCGAGCCACCAGTCTCCCATTCTTGAGCTGTACTCTTGCATGACTCACCCAGACACGCCTCTAGCGCACAAAAGAAGAGGAATCAAACTAAATATGAAATTATTGGTTAAAGATCATTGGTCACATTTCAAAATAATATAGGCATAGGGCCTCTACTTGTAGTAATACTAATAATTATATATTAATAAATAAGTAATAATTATTTCATAAATTGGATTTTGCAGATGCAAAGATGTTGGAAACGATGCATCCCGATTTCATCCCAAATTGCATCTGGAGAACGTTTGTTTAATCGGGGTGATCGCATCATGAACTTTTATAGTCAAAGCAGTGATCTTACCGTCTCTGTTACTCGGAGTGACACGCCTCTTTAGGCTACTATCTTTACGCCCACATTGCTATGTCAGAAGTGACAAAGAAAATACACATGAAATACAAAAATGAGAGTAATTCTTTCTTTATTGCCAAATGACTTAAACTATAAGTAAGTAAAAAAGCACTGAGAAAATATATTTAAGTGAAAGCGCAGATAACGCGACAAAATCGTACTCAAATACGACCGGCCATCAGGCTACGTCGTTACGTTTAACTGTTCTCTAGTACGAAAAAGGAAAAAGCAAATGTTTATAACTGATGAAATGAAATGAATAACATGTTTTCATGTTTAAAGCAACTTCAAGTACTTATCTAAAAACTGTTATAAGCAAATACACCATTTTGCCCAAGTATTAGCTTGCTGCTAATACGCATGACTAATGCTATGTAGCTTGGTGATAAAGTAAATATCATGTAAATAACCAAAATGAAGCATTAGCTAGAGTTTCCTAATCCATTTGTTACAGCTACTGAAATCGATGCTAGTCTGAGCTGGCATTAGCAAGAAAACATAGGTAACTTAATGGCCTAGTTATATACAGTCAGTTAATGGAGGCAGTTTAGCGAAATTTACCTCAACATGCTAATTCAAATTCGATGACTGATTTTATATGAGTCTTTACTTACTCCAGCATATTGAAACATTTTAATGAGGCGCTCGAGTTGCTCATTAAAATGTCTCAGTACTGCAGTAAGGTGGATTATATATCTAACACACACAGATAGCTATAACGCTAACTGCATTGTGTAGCATAACAAGGTCGCCTCAGATGATGAATTAGCATGATTCTTGTTTTTTTTTATGTTAATCAACTTGATTGGATGCTAAACTGCATAAAAAGTATAACTAGAAATGTAATATAAACGTGTATAGCGTGCCGTCGTTAGCTACACGACAGACAAGAGTGATAACGAGTACTTTTAATGTCTAAATGACAATGTAAGAGATAAAAAGAAAGTAAAGTAATGTAATTAAGTAAGAGTATATAAGCATTTCATTTCAACAATATGCAAGTCAGTATAAATACACTATAGTAATACTAAAGTATAGTAACGAAGAACAATTGCTTAAGTATTTCCAGCCCTGGTAAATATACTAAGCAGATATTGCCCCAAAAAATACAGGAAATGTGTTTATTTGTGGAACAAAGTTTTTGTGTGGTTTGAATAAAAGAGTCGGCTAACAGTAAGTGCAGCTTTTCTGTTTGCTGAAAGCGACGTAGCATGCTAGGTAGCGGATTTTTCTTTTCATAGTTCTCCCATTCAATAGCAACTCCCAACACGTTTGAGTTTTTGTACAATATTTTATCCCGAACCTTAAACAGCAAATTGAATATTTTTGAAACACAAAGCCTCACCTACTTTCCTTTTTTCTTGTCGTTGTTTTTACTGGTCATGCCATGAAACGTCTCAAAGCTCAAGTGCTTACTCATGATTTATTCCAGCAAGACTGCTTTTTATTTTGGAGTGGTAGAGCGTCAGTCATACCGAGCTTACATTAGCTCCGAAAGGCCTTCACGCCAAAATAAATGCTTTTTATTCATTTAATGGATGCCAAAACACACATGTTACATTGTGCAAGGGGGTGTCAGTCAACCAAAACAACATTCAGCTTATTGTGTAGTGAAAGTGTACACATTAAAAGTGACAGAGAAAGAGAAAACACTGTTATCGGATGCACTTTTGGTCACAAAAAGCAGACGATCCGGTGATAAAAACCCAGCATCAATATTTTTGTATTTTTGTACTCTTTATTGCGAACCTCTACACAATAAGCCTCTGTCAACAGGCATTCTTAACAGAATAAAAAGATTTGTTTTTTTTTTAAAGTGCATTTTTTTATTCGGTGACTCTAGTTTCTGGAGTAGCTCATGTTTGTTTTACTTTTTAATTCTGTTTGGTCAGGAGCTGTTGATTAATTTTTTATCATCTCTGTCAGTACCACTAACCGGAACACCGAGCGCACCCCAGACCTCCTCGTCCTCCTTGTAGCTGAATGAACGTAAATCCCAACAGCCACGCTCCAAAATCTAGTGTACATTTTTTCCAAAAGAGTGGCGCTTATTATAAAAATAAAAGGGGAATACGTCAGGAAAGGAATTTTTAACAAGCACGCAGGGGCGTCATGGTCAGGGGCGTACAAACTTTTGTACAAACGCGGTGGCGTGCCCTCTGGAGGTTCGTTGGTGAACTTTCATTGGTGGATGTGACATGATTAGCTATCAAGCTATTTCTACTCTACATTAAACAATGTTGTAACATTTTCTTTTTATCGACTCCCTTCTCAGAGACGTTCTTTTAAGCTTCCTTGACTGTCACGTTCAAATGACTTCTAATAACTGTTCTATCGCAGGCTAACGTTCGGGACAGAGCCGTAGAGCTGCAGAGGTCCGTCACAAGAGACTATTATGCAGATCTAATTTGCGATTACACTCATCTGCGGGTCTGCATGGTGCCATCGTGCTGCAAAATGAATTCAGGATTAAGATCCATTCATGCACGTCATTATTAGCCATTTTCTCACTCCCTTGAAGTGCAAATGAAGTGCACTATGCTCTAGGGAGCTTTATGAATAGGGTGAGAGTTATTGCCGCTTCCTCTGACTACGCAGTCTCGTCTCTCTTTCTTAGAACAAACCTCCGTTTCTGTCAAAGACTGAAATCATTCTTATGATGTTTGGCCTGATTCTCATTAACAAAAAATGCTCATTAATAAAGAATTTGTAAAATTACTGTTCAATATGTTTTGTTATTAATATTTAAAATGTATTTATTAGATTATATATATATTTATGCTTGAATATTATACATGTTTTATATTGTTTGGATTTTCAAATTTACTATATGTGTTTGATATGTACACTAGAATATTATATATGTAAATATTATTTGTATTAGATTTGCATCACATATTTTGTATATTTGATTTTTAATTTTTTACATACATTATAGTAAATATATTTTTTACACGCATATTAGAGATATTTAGTATTATTCTATTATATTATACATTTTATCTAAAGATGTTTTGTATTCCAGTATAACTGGAAATGTTCCCTGGTAAGCGTAATGTGTTGAGAGATCATTACTCATGAAAAACGTTTAGATCATTTGGCAGCCACGACTCACTTCCTGCGTCCTCATAAACTCCACAAAGTCAGAGAGGTACCTACTGTAACTACCGGCTTAATGAAGCTAATGGAACACACGTCTATCTTCCTTACTGTTCTTCTGTTCATTAGCTGTGTTAGTGCTGAGTTAGACCTGAAGGCGAGAGGACGTAAAAAGCTGTGTGTTTATGAAACAGGCGCACTCGATTTGAAAAATCACAGACGTCACGTCAGAGAATAAACCACTGAAAACAAAGCAGCATTATTATAGTTTAATCTGGCAGGCGTGTGCTGATCAGAGTGCACTTGTGCGGTATTATTCCTGTGTTTGTGCCACTAATGTCAAAAAATTCTGCTAATTATTCAGGTATAATGAGTGCTGCTTTTATAAGTAGAAAAAAAAAAGCTGAAGTAAATGTGAGCAAATATGGACTAAACACCATGACTTCAAATGAAACCATATTATAACACATCCATAAGCACTGCATAAACAAATATTCTAAAGCACTGATGAAGAATTTATTCAAGGGATGGCGTAAGATGATATTTTATGTAACATTTTTTCCTGTACAAAATACAGAGAGCAACAATAATCGATTTTCATTCTGCATTTACATTTACGTTTAGGGCATTTGGCCGACGCCTTTATCCAGAGCGACTTACGTAAGAGATTTATTCTGAATCCTGACTGAGATACTGTGTTGTTGTCATTTAATTTTTTTACTGATAGCTTTTTTTTTTTTGCTAACCGCACACTGATGATGCTTTGAGAATGTTGTAGAAGATATACACAGTGCTTCATGGTTACACTTGAGTCTGTAGGAGTTTAAATGCTTCCCTTGGCTGGCATATGGACTATAAATAAGAAGCTGTATTGGAATTGGGTTCCATAAACATTTAAAAACAAATCAACTGAGCATGCTCAAACAGGAAGTAAATGCTCACAGTAGGTAAGATGGTGGGCGCCAATACTTTATGACCTTATCTACTTCTTATAACGGCCTGGAACCGAATGCTGAGTAAATTTGCATTAAAATGAATTATGGATTTGTTATTTATTATGTATGATTATTTATGAAGCCCATATTCCAGATTTTGAGACCTGAATTTACATTTATTCGGCACTGTGTGCACCCTCGACAGCTTTGTCAAAGCATCAGGGATGTGCTGTTAGTACAGATGTAACGTTGTATCTTGACACGATGCAAAAACAGCGTGTGGAAATCAGCGTTCTATTATGTATGGAATGCAGTTGCTCTATTTGAATCTGCTCAACACACAGAGGTTAAATATATAGAAAGCTTGCTGGTCACATGATCATGTTCTTTCATGAACAGCTAGCAATATTAATTCAATTTTTTCAATTCAATTAAATTTTTCATATTTGTATAGCGCTTTTAACAACAGGCATTGTCACAAACCTGCTTCACAAAAGTATATAAATTCTGAATATAAACTTATGAATCTATACATTTATCTATATATATATCCCTAAATATTACTAATATTACTGGGAATCGTCTGACCTTGACCGATAGCCCTGGTTCACAATGACCAATAGGCGTTATAGGTTATAATTTTGCACAACCACATCATAATCATTAAACAGAGCTCTCCGGTAGCCGTAATGGCATCAGCTGCCTAGAAACCATTTTAGCCCCTTTGTAGCTCTATTTCCAGCACTATTATCATTTTCTCCAGATCAGAGTCTTTGTAAATCTCTGTTCCTAGCAAATTTTGATTTGTTTCATTTAATACAGACAAAAATGCGAGTTGTTTTGCATCATTTAGGATTCAGAAGCACACGAGTCTTTTCAATGATCAATTTTCTCGGTTAAAATTAAAAACTATTCTGAGAATAATCGAATCGTGAGGTCTGTATCTTGAATCGAATCGATCTGAATCGTGACCTGGAGTTTATTGGATATCGGATTGCCTTACAACCTATTTTTACAATGTGTTTGAATAAGTTATATAGACACTATTCACATAATTTGCCAACTCAGAGCTCCAGAGTCCACGGTTCGATCCTGAGCTGCCTGTATGGGGCTTCCTCTGGGTTCTCTAGTTTCCTCCCGCCTCTCAAAGACATATAGTAAGTTGTCAGGCGACTCTAAATTGCCCCTAGGTGTGAATGAGAACAAAATAATGTGTCGTTAGAATGAGATCGTTGAAAGCGTCAGATTATCATAATCGTAATTATATCCATAATCCCATGATGAGGAACAAGATTTGATTATATGTAAGATATTTTCACTTGATTTAATTATTTTTGCAGTAAAGCTAGTGAAAAAAGGGGACAGTGAGCTAAACTAAGGAACAAGGAGCAACATAAAGAGACTAGATTTAACAAGATATCTGAAGTGGACAAATGTGGAAGTAACTAGACCTTGACATAATCAGACCAATAGGAATAGATGCAATTAATAATACACTGGCGTCGAGGATAAATAAAGACTAAACAGGGACAGGGAATGGAAAATGGAATGGACAAGGTGGATGGAAAGGGGTTGCTTTTAAAAAGTGCCAAAACACCGAGTGATGTCAAGCCCTTTTTTTTTTTTTACTTCCCAACCAACCAGGTCAGAAATTGAAGTGCACAGCTCTGTTGAAAAGTGAGTTAGAAAGAGATTCTTGATATTGCTATAGCTAGGCTAAATATTTAGAATTCAATCTAATCTTATTGTTGTTAATATATAATCTAGCTAATTAGCTGGTACAGATGGGATAATTACATCAAACAGCATAGTTACAGAACAGTTACAAGGAAGGACAACAACTTCCGATCACCAGAATTAAAGCACAAAAGGCGTTCTGGCCAGCAATGTAAAAAAAAAAGTCCAAAAGCAGCCTTCCAGGCATGATTACATGTGCTGATAGCAAGCAGGTGTCAGTAATGGATATGTATTACCATGTAGTTTTTGTGATAATGATGTTATTTTAATACGGAAGCTGTGACACACACAGTGTGACAGAGCTGGATGTGTCCAGAGACTAAAAATCTACTGCTTGCTTTGCAGGTAAACAATGATTTATTCTTATAGAATTATAGCTGTGTTCAAACGGGCAAACCTCACAGCATGCATGAGAAGAAGAAATCACATTTATTTGTCACATGTAAATTACAGCACGGTCAAATCCTTTTTCTTCACATATCCCAGCGCCGGGTCAGCCATGATACGTCACCCCTGGGGCAGAGAGAGTTAAGGGTCTTGCTCAAGGGCCCAACAATGGTTGCAGCTTGAACCCCCGACCTTCTGATCAGTAACCCAGACCTTTAACCGTCTCGACATGCAGTGTGATTTTCAGAAACTTTTTTTACTTGAGCCAGAGATGATGTGACTGGTAGATAGCCATTAAGTCCAGCTGATGAAATGTTGACCTTGGGGAAAGTTTCTGCAACTGTCTGAATGCAGTAAAGATATTTTCTGCTTTAGGGTAAGTGAGATTAATGTGCAGTCCCAGATGGTTAAAGCTCACATTAACCCTGTGCAGCACAATGAGAGAGAGAGAGAGAGAGAGAGAGAGAGAGAGAGAGAGAGAGAGAGAGAGAGAGAGACAGACACATGGCAGATCGTAATAAAAACAAACAAGCTTATAAGAGGGATCAATGACAGCTAAATTACACCAGAGCACAAATGTGATTAATATTCTAGTCCACAGCAGTGCTGCATGACATGAAATGGATTGATTGGGCTCGAACCCTATAGCATGAGTAATAAATTATAATTTAATAACAACATGAATGTTCTGCTTATGACGGGGCACCTCTGAGATTTATTCCATGGTATGTCCTTAAGAAAACATGGAGGGAAAATGAAAATGGTGATGGATTGCAGTTCCTACTCGCTCTCAGTGACAGATGCAGAGAGTGATAATGCTCACTGTTATGCCTTTGTGTGCTGTGCGAAAGCTGACACTTCATTATGTATAAACCTGAGTTTGAGTACGGAGCCCATCTTTACTTTAGGGTTCTTTGTGTGCGTAGTTTCATTTGTGCAGATCTGACACACAACAAGTCAAAAACATGCCTTAAAGGTGCCCTATGTAGGATTTAGGAAGATCTATTAGCAGAAATGGAATATAACATTCACAAGTACACTACCGGTCAAAAGTTTGGGGTCACCTACTCTTTTTCATAGGTTTTTCTTTATTTTTTTTTTGCTTTCTACGTTGTAAAAAATTACTGAATACATCAAAACTATGAAGCAACACGTATGGCATATACTGAA
>JAQQZX010000007.1:21444831-21465473 GCA_030068355.1 Notoglanidium maculatum
GAATATCAGTCAAATTTGCCTTTCAACATATTTTTACTTCCTAAGTTTTAATATTTTGCCATGAAACGTCTTATCATTAAAAATCATATTTATCAGTTATTCTGCATTCTGATGAAATTTGCACTAATGGTATTTTTGTTTATAAGCCAGTCCTAATCCCGTAACATATATTTAAATCAACATTTATTAGTCTTATGTCTTTATTTCCAGAAAAAGCCAATAAAAGGTTTATAAAACGTGATTAATTTTCGCTAACGGTATTGACAGTAGAGCTGCTGCAAAGCGCATTTTAACATTAATGCGCTTGTACTAATATTTATGGTTTTTATAGAGACAGCTCATTCACAGGACTTGTGCACTGTAAAGATTGACTGTAATTTGTTGGCAGTAGAGTTCTAAGTAAAGCACTTTACATTGACATTTACATTTACATTTGCTGTAAAAGTTATGTATTAAAGTATGTGTAAATTTACCTGTAAAGTACTGTCACTTTATCTTATCAAATAATCACATGAGCAATACAAAGTCATATGATTAACAATGTCTTTTAAACATATATACATGCAACCATCCATCCATCCATTATCTATAGCGCTTTATCCATCTGGGTCGCGGGGAAACTGGAGCCAATCCCAGCATCTTCGGGCAAGAGGCGGGGTACACCCTGGGCAGGTCGCCAGTCCACCACAGTACATGCAACAATTATATATAAAAGTCAAAAACCTATACTTTTCACCAATAATAAAAATCCACAGAAGAAAACTTTATATCCGATATCTGAGGGATCAGTACCAACTGCCTGTAGCAAAACTGAAGACGAAAGAAATGTATGTATTTAAAAAATAATTATGCTATGTGTTCCACTGGCCATTAGAACCTGCTAACGATAACAGCTTAGGTAATAGATGTATGCTAATTTGTTAGAACGTTATTGGTGTTACTTGCTGCAGGATCGACGATACTGCTATTAGATTGCTAGTTAAATGTCTGTAAACATTGTGAACTTTATATTATCAGCTGTCTTAAATAATGTGAGAGTGAAATGGAGAAAGGGTTAACGACGTTGAATGTTGTGCTAGGAGAAAATGTGATTTACGTCTATCTGTACATTGGCAAACAGGCACGCTTTGCAGGATGCGGGTATGTATGTTTGTGTGTCGCTGCTAGAATGAACTAGAAGGAGTAAAATGAGTGTTGTATAGCTGCAACAACACAATCGCTAATTTAATGTGGATCCGGAGGCACATCTCACCTGCTGAATTGTACATGCAGGCTTCCAGTCGCCATAATAGCATGAAGCTGTACCCGTGTTGACACACTCCATGGGGGGATGGGGATGGGGGGAGGGGGGAGCAGAGGCTCATTATCGTTTAAAGGAACAGGCACTTAAACCGGCCGTTCAGAACAGGGCTGTTTAAACAGGAGGAGAAGGGTACTGTGGGGTTTTTATCCTTGTGGTGTTTTGATCAAAGCATGTCACAGACACTTCATTAAGACCTCAGGGAACTGTGTCAACTTGTGGAAAAGGGGTATAATATGTCCCCTTTAAAGAGAGAAAAAAAGATGGTGATGAAACAACTGTTTTATAGCTGCTTTAATGTAAACAGTAACAGGAACTAACTTGTAACTGTAGGTATAAATGATAGAAATGAAGCTAAATTAGTAGTTAGTTTTGCATTATCACGTCTGCAGTGTTATTACATACTGTGTAATAACTGTATATGGGTCGAGATGAGATGCACTCGGGTCACTGATGAAGGATGACGAAACAAACATTTAGTGGAATTTGGCTCTGTTTAATATCCCTAATCTTTCCCCAAGCACACTGTCCCTTTATTAAAAACCGTAATGAAGTGAACTTTTCCTGCTGAGTTGAGCACTAATCTGGAAAATGGAGCATCCTGACACCTTAGTTTTCTTCATCGCGCTCAAGTTTAATAATGCCACATCTAATTTCCTGACGATTTGCTTTGGAAGATGCAAAAAAAAAAAAAAAAAAAACCCCCAAGCAAACAAAAAAAAAAAAACCCCACCCAGGAGGCTCATTAGGTTAGGAAAGCTTCCTGAAAATACAACCACCTGCTGAGGATCTGCGTCTGATATATGTGCGACTATATATATGATCTATATGACATGGTTATATTCATGTCGTCTTTCTGTTACTGATCACCTGTGTGCAGGCTTCACAAAGGAAAAGCAGACATGGCTCGAAATAGCATCAAGAGGAGAAAGAGTAGGGAAAAAAGGGAATATATGAGAAGCTTCCGTAATGATGATGATGATATCAAAATTCAATATAATGAACTGGTGTAAACACATACATTAACACATATTACATTGTACATACAGGACTCCTCTTTTCTGTGTTATCATAATACAACATATCATCAATGATAACATGGCCAAGGGCTGGGTAATTCCTGCACTACTCCTTGGTATAGTCATTTTCCATGAAATACCATGAGGAGTTAATTTTATAATTGTTTTTAAACTTAATTGTTTAACTTTAACTACTAAAGGTGGCACCATTGGATCCAGTAGCGCATAAATTAGCATTTCTCACATTCACGCTAAAAAATTTGCAACTCCCACAAAAGAAATACGCACTTAAGGGGAAAAACCTTAACTAAAAGCAAAAAACAGCATTTCTACTCAGACAAAACATGGGACTAAAAAAGTGTGCAACAGGGGTTAAAGGGTTAATGAGGTTTTAGACATTTATTTAGTCACTATCTTCACTAAAATTTATTTAGTATGATTTTTATTTGTTTGTTTGAGCTTCCAAAACATTAAACCCCAAATTAATTAATTATTTAATTATTGTAAGATGTGGTAAGGTATTTTTTGGAAGAAAAGGTACGCATTTTGTAAGACACGACGTCTTAGTGTTTTGGGATGGTCATATAAAAAGAGACTTCTGAAGTAGGTGCAGGAACAGAGAATAGAAAGCTCTAGAACAGAATAGAAAGCCTTTATTATTGTATATTACATAAAAATTAGCATCGCTGCTCCTATCTGGTGCGTCAGAGTACAAAAATAATAATAAAACCCACTTGACAAAAATAGCATATGATATGAAATAGAGTGCAATCTTATTAGTGTCATTCCACTCAGTTGGATGAAGTTATTGCTAGTCAATATATTTACCAGTTGAATATTGTGCATAAACAACAGCAATACAGTAACAGTCTGAAGGTATTGCACTAGAATAATGAAATTATTGCACAGGGATAATGAAGGTATTGCACATGAATAAATAATTGTAAATAGTAGCTTGGAAGAAAGTTATTTCCAGTCAGGTGTAGGCAGTGCTCTACTGCTAAATGCACTCCTAAAGGTGCTTTTCTGAGATTAGTGTGAGTTCAGAGTGCTAATGGCCCTGGGAAAGAAACTGTCTTAGAGTGTGGTGGTTCCTTCTTTGAGGAACCTAAAATGTCTGTTGGTGGGCAACAGTTCAAACAAGTGGTGTCTTGGATGTGAAGAGTCTTTAACAATGTTTGTGGCCTTGCTAACGGGAGCAGGAAAGAGACAGAGAGACGACAGAGAGAGATTGAGATTGAAGGTCCTCGTTAAGACCCCGGCAAGCTGGTCAGCAGATATTTTGAGCACCTTCCTGGGGTACTCCTTCAGGGCCCGTGGCCTTCCTCGGGTTTACTGACCTAAGCACACATCTCACTTAATGCTCTTGTAGTGTGAGTGGCTGGGAGTTGGAAGTTAGTGGAGTATGTGTCCATGTTGGGCCTCTATACCTCAAACCTGGCAAAGAAATGGTTCAGATCCCCTGCCAGTAAGGTGACAACGCTGACCGTCATGAGATTACTGCACTTATGGTTTGTAATGTGTTGAATTGCCTGCCACACCCTCTGGGGTTTTCATCGTCTCCGAGATGTTCCTAAATTTACTCTTATATCATCTTATATCAGGATGCTATCATTGTCAGCACAACTCTTAACGAAAAATAGTACAGTTTCTCTGTATTCCTAAGTCCTGTTGTTCAAAGACATCCCATGCTATTTGCTCAAAGCAGTCTTGTAACTGAAAGAGAGCTCTCACAGCCAAGTTTTGATAATCTTGGCTTTATTTGCCTGCTGAAAGGTGTAACTGTTGGGATGGGGAGCAATGAAAGGTCTGATCTGACTGACCTAGGTGGGGGAGAGGTGCAGCCCTACAAGCATGCTTTATGTTGGAATAAACATGGTTCAGGGTATTTTTTCCTCTAGTGGGGCACTTCACATACTGGACGAAAGTATGCTTGATTAAAATCACCAGCTATGATGTGAACTCCATCGAGGTGAACTCGCTGCTGTTCATTTATAACAGAAAATATGTGGGCAAGAGCTGAGCTATCATTCATCTGGTCGGATGTATATAGCAGTAACACTTACTATAGTTAGTTCTCATGGTAAATAGAAGGGTCTGAAACTTGCTGACAGGACTTCTAGATCAGGGAACAGTGACTGTCTATGATTCTGCCGTTAGTACACCGGTAATTGTACACATAAATGCAAAGTTCTCCTCCTCTTCTCTTACCCAAATGTTTGTTCCTGTCTTTCCGATGGACTGTGCAGCTTGCTAGCTGAACTGCAGCATTGGAGTTTCATGGGTGAAGTCAGATTTCTGTTATAATTATTACAGGACAGTTTCTAATGAAACAGTTTGCAGCTATACATGGCTCCAGCTCGACTCTTTTGTGAGTGATGGATCTAGCGTTGGTGAGAAAGATGATCGGTGGCGGAGGTTTATGTGGATCTCTTCTTAGCCTAGCAAGTAGGCCCACCTGGCATGGACGAAGATACATGTTATATGGAGCGGAAGGGAGTCATAGAGCTGTTGTATCCTCTCCTGCGGCATGTCGGCCCGTAGCTGTTGTAACCGGCCCTCAAGATCCTGCAGATTGGCACTGGGTCTGAGTTGACGTCCGAGCTGATCCCCCACATGTTTGATTGAGGAAAAATCGGGGGGAACCTGGCTGTCTACGGGAGGACCTTAACATGACGCAGGCAGTCCATAGACACGTGCGCCGTGTGTGGATGGTTGTTGTCTTGTTAAAAGACTGTACCAGGGTGCTGTCTCAGGAGGGGTAAGACATGCAGACTCAGGATGTTACTGACGTAGCACTGTGCCGTCAGGGTCCCCAGAATCACTACCAGAGATGGCCTGAAGTCATACCTTATGGCTCCCCACACTATGATGCCAGGAGTAATGCCAGTGTGTCTCTCCACAACATTGGCAGGATTGGTCTTCTCTCCTCGGTGCTTCTACATGCACACACAACGGTCATCCATGGTAATGCAGAACCGAGATTCATTGCTGAATATGGTACTACACCCCTCATCATCAGTCGATGCCTCCTGGTCATGGCACCACTCCAAATCCAGCCATCTCTGCACTGGTGTTAATGGCAGCTTACACATGGGACGGTGAACCGATAGTCCGGCTGATGCCAGTCGTCGAGACATGGTGCGGGATGACATGAGGCGCTGTAGAGAGTCCAATACCTCTGTCCGGATGGCAGGCACAGATGCCATGGGGTTCTGTAATGCTTGGTGCAAGATACAATGATCTTGGTGTGGCCTGCATTGGGTGACCAGAACCTTTATGACATGTGAAAGTGCCCTTATGTGCCCATTGGTAGCAACATCAGGCCCCTGTGACATCTGTATGCCCCACATGCCAGGAAAATGCACTGTACCACCACCTGGCCTCAGGCAAACCCATAATGTGACCCCTATCAAACTCCATCAAGTGTTGGTAATGCTGTTTAATGCATCTATGAGGCATCCTCTGTGTCTGGTGACTAGATGTGCCAGCTCCTTGCAAATCATTTACATACCCAATGCTGGTCTGCACGTGTACCATATACAAATCGGACCATTCCTTCTGGGTGCTTAACTTTTTTTGTCAATGAGTGTATATTCCACTTCTGCTAATAGATCCCCCTAAATCCTACATAGTGGACCTTTGCTTTTTTTTCAGCTTTCAGATGACTCATTGTCATTTATAATCGCAAACTGGACAAAGTTAACAATATTATGAGCTTATGGTATCATATCGTATTAGATTCAGTGGTGTCAGCAAATTTCGAATCATTGCCCTATGAATTGAAATCGTATCATAGCAGATTCTGTGGTATCATAAATATCGAATTGTCTTCTTAAGAATCATACGAAAGGGAAACCTGACTTTTTCACACCTACTATTTAACCCACGTCCTCTAGTGATGTAATGTGTTGTTCATGAACGAGTCAACTCTTTTAGGTGAACTTGAAGCATTGACTTGTATATTTTCATATATGTAATTTTCTTTTGTAGATGTGGGCAATGTTGTTACCCTTTTAGTCTAATTTAATCAATATGTTTCCATGGAAACCTGTTTTCAACACCTGTGCTGCGTGATAGCCTGATGGTGAGGTGTGTGTTTGACTCTGAGCTGTGCGTATGAGGCAGCATGACAGGGAGGATACGCTGCAATGAATCGTCTGGATTTGTATTATAATGTCGGACACGTTACGACACAACCCTTATGAGGAACAAAAAAGAGTTTGATGCTGAAGTGGCCTTTCCTCTTAGCTTTAGATGGGAAGCTCCATTAACACCGCCACCCTGCTCGGGCTCCCCGTGGCTCTGAGTAATCACTGTATTTATAATAAATCTCACAGGCCATAGTGAATTAACTTAAATGTTACATTTGTTATGAATATTATGGTGAAAAATCTGTTAAAATCACTTGCTCAGGCCAAAAAGTGGATACTCTCGAGGATGTTGGATGTATATTCGAGGAGCTTTATCAGTTCTTCATCACTTGCATTGACTCCTAGACGGTTTTTCTTCCTTTGTGTTTTATTACTGGTGTGTCAGTGCTCTGTGTGTGTATGAGTGTGTGCATGTGTGTGTGTCTTCTCTTTCATTGCTGCTCTCCCTCGGGACACCTGAATAATAGATATAAATAGGGGCAGAAGAGAGACACAGGGACTTTATCCAGCTTATTGCCGGTGTTTTTTTCTTCTCACACTGATTCCTGAGGGAAAAAGAAGGGGAAAAAAACCTGAAAGCATAAATCATAAAAGCGTCGCTATGTCAAGGAAATTAAAGCGTTTTAGACACCAAGCTAACGTGTGATGGCTGCAGAGCCTGCCACTCCTCATCCTCCTCTCCTCTTCATGTAGATTTCATCACAATTGCTCTAAAGCCAAGAAAACTGTGAGGCATGAACAAGTGCTTAACAATTGATTCACACGTGATTATTTGAGTAATATGAGATCATGTGGAAAACGCGGAAAGTGCACCCGGACACGTGACATGATATAATCAATGTGGTCACGTATGGAAAGCAGTCACATCTGAAAATGAAAACATGCAGAGTAGCATGAAAATAACTGAATCGACACTTAAAAATGAAATGATTAATGTAAAAAATACATAAAAATAACTGAATCACATGAAAAATATCACGTGAACAAAAATGAATCATGTTAAAAATGATCACGTGTAAAGATTCACATAAAAATAAATGAATTGTGTAAAGAATCACACGAAAATGAATGAATCACATACAAAGAATCACATGAAAGGATTCATGAATCATGTGTAAGGAATCACGTGTTAAAAAAAGAATCGTGCAAAAAAATCACATGAAAATAAATGAATCATTGGCACAGAATCATGTCAAAACAAATGAATCACATCAACAACAAAAAAATCACATGTGGAAAAAAATCAGTCACGTGTGGAGAATCATATGAAAATATACGAATCATGTAAAAATCTTGAAAACACGTGAAAAGCATTTTGGGAAAAATCACGAAAATGAAAATGAATCATGTGAAAAATCACATGTAAAAAAGGAATCATATGAAAAAAATCACAAAGAAAAAAAAAAGATCAAGTGTAAAGAATCATGAAAACAAATGAATTGTTAAAAAAAAAAACCATTTGAAAAATAACGTAAACATTCACGTGAAAATGAGTCACGTGAAAAATCATGGTAGAAAAAAGAATCGTATGAAAAAATGATATGTGAAAATAAATAAATCAATCAACTGTTGCATGTTTTCATATGAAAACAATGAATGTTGTGGGAAAAAAAACATTGGTTAAAAATCACATATGAAAATAAATTTATCATGTGAAACAATCACACGTAATAAACGTGCATGTATGAAAAAATGTGTGAAACATGACGTGAAGTGTCTACAAACCACATGTGTAAATTACAGATGTGCATCACAGATGTGATTATGCACGTGTTCACAGATTTTTAGAATTCTAGAAAAACGCAATGCAGTTTAGCATGATGCAATAGTAGGAGACACACACACACACACACACACACACACACACACACACACACACACACGCACGCACGCACGCACGCACACACGCACACACGCACACACACACACACACACACTCTATCTCTCTCACAAGGGCGAGCTAAGATAAATGACTGAATGAAGCACTGATCCCGTAAGGCTTCTTTAAAACAGATGATTCCCACACGGCCGTTGACCTCGTGTCTGTTCTCTGCCTCCTTCATCTTCACACCAACATCATGAAAAATTCAAGGACGCCATTTTTAACTGACAATCATGTTTGTAAATGAGACGCTTCTTTTTTGTAGGGCAGAAGATAAATAAGCATCAGAAGGCATCTGTGAGTTAAAGCGGGGAGGCGAAGAAGAGCAAATGAAGCGTGATATTTGCTATGCAAAATAATGCAGCCTCGTAAAAAATATAGATCATTACGCAAATCCCAACAAGCTGCTGAAACTGTATCAGACTGTGGAACATGTGACGCTTCATTACTTCTGAAATGGTAGTAGGGGTTTTTTTAACTTCTGAAACAGTAGTTGCTTAAAAAAATTCTCAAAGAGTAGAGGCTTTTATTTACTTTCTAAACAGTAGTAGCTTTTTTTAACTTCTGAAACAGTAGTACTTAAAAAAAAAATTCTATTCGAGTTTCTATTTACTTTCTAAATGTTTTTTTTTTAAATTTCTGAAACAGAAGTAATTTTTTTTTGCCAGAAACAGCATTAACTTTTTTTCCTTTTCTTTTCTGATTTTTTACTCTGAAACAGTAGTAGGGTTTTTTCTTAACTTCTGAAACAGCAGTAAATATTTTCCCTTTTTTTTTTTTTTTTTACAAAACAGTAGTTTTTTTGTGTGTGTTTTTTAACTTCAGAAACAGCTTTTATTTCCCCCAAAACGGTAGGGATTTTTTTCTTTACCTCTGAAACAGTAGAAGCTTTTATTTTTTTTTTTTTAATTCTGAACCTGTAATAGCTTTTCTTTTTACTTCCAAAACAATAGTAGGTTTTTACCAAAAATGAAAAATACAAAATCTGAAACAGCAGTGGCTTCAAATTACATCCTAAATGGTAGTTGTTTTTTTTAACCTTCTGAAACAGTATTAGTTTAATAATGTCAGTAACAACAGTAGCATTTTTTTATTACTTCCAAAATGCAAGTTTTTTCTTTACTTAAACTTGTTTTTTTAACCTTCAGAAACAGTATTAGTATTTTAGTGTCAGAAACAGCTGTTTCCTTTTTTAAATTCAAGTAGCTTCAGTAAGTTTTCTATTTTTTTACTTACAAAACAGTAGTAGTTTTTTTAAACTTCTAAAACTGTAGTTTTTGTTAACCTTCTGAAACGGCAATTTTTTTAAACTTCTGAAATTGTAGTGGTTTTTTTTAAACTTCTGAAATGGTAATATATTTTTAAACTTCTGAAACGGTAGTTTTTTTTTAAACTTCTGAAACGGTAACTTTTTTAAACTTCTGAAATTGTAGTTTGTTTTTTAACTTCTAAAACTGTAATTTTTTTTAACTTCTGAAACAGTAGTTTTTTTAAACTTCTGAAATTGTAGTTGTTTTTTTTTAACTTCCGAAACAGTAGTTTTTTAAAACTTCTGAAATTTTAGTTTTTTTTAAACTTCTGAAACAGTAGTTTTTTTAAAACTTCTGAAATTGTAGTTGTTTTTTTTTAACTTCTGAAACGGTAGTTTGTTTTTTAACTTCTAAAATGGTAGGTTATTTTTTTTACTTCTGAAACTGTAGTTTTTTTTTTAATCTTCTGAAACGGTAGTTTTTTTTTTAAACTTCTGAAACGGTAACTTTTTTAAACTTCTGAAATTGTAGTTTGTTTGTTTTTTAACTTCTAAAACTGTAATTTTTTTATCTTCTGAAACAGTAGTTTTTTAAAACTTCTGAAATTGTAGTTGTTTTTTTTAACTTCCGAAACAGTAGTTTTTTAAAACTTCTGAAATTTTAGTTGTTTTTTTTAAACTTCTGAAACAGTAGTTTTTTAAAACTTCTGAAATTGTAGTTGTTTTTTTTTAAACTTCTGAAACGGTAGTTTGTTTTTTAACTTCTAAAATGGTCTGTTATTTTTTTTTACTTCTGAAATGGTAATTTTTTTTTTAAACTTCTGAAACTGTAATTTTTTTTAACTTCTGAAATTGTAGTTGTTTTTTTTAAACTTCTGAAATGGTAGTTTGTTTTTTTACTTCTAAAACGGCAGTTTTTTTTTTTTAACTTCTGAAACGGTAATTTTTTTAAACTTCTGAAATTGTAGTTGTTCTTTTTCAAACTTCTGAAACGGTAGTTTTTTTTAAATTCTGGAACAGTAGGTTTTTGTAAACCTCTGAAACAATAGTGGCTTGTTTTTACCTTCTAAAATGGTAATAGCTTATACATATTTAATGTATATATTAAAAACTACTTACAGAAAGCACTAATCGGCATGAGAGCTTTGATTTCCAGGTCTGCTTTGTGATTCGCTAACTGTCCCAGCTCTGTGCACTTCACTCCCTACAGGGTCTGATGATCTCTGCTACATCCTTCCAAGCTTAATTTTTCTTTGTAACGTCTCTGTACACACTTAACAAGAGTTATCAATTAGGTAGGTAAATCTGAGCAAAATTTGAAGAAAAATAATTATCAAAAATGTTGATTATTTTGTAGCACACACATACCTAGCCAATGCATCCACACTGAGGAAAAAAGGGTTCTTTATGGGTTCTTTACGAGATAAGTAAGGATTCTTAATTTCCAGATATCATCCTATCAGTGGTATATGATGTGTGTATCTCAATATACAAACTATGAACATTTTAACACACCAGTGATTAGCAATTAACCTTGCCGGATAACAGGACACTCGGAGAAAGCAGCACGGATCACGCTGGCACGTCCGATAGTGCTGACGTGTTACTCAACTGTCAATTACTGTTTTATAATTACGGCAAGAGCTTAACATCACGCCATCTGACCAAACAAACAAACAAACGTGCCGTGTTTTTCCTCACCATCTGTTCTCTTTAATGCCGTATATTATAAATACTGAGATTTACATGAAGATATAAAATAGTCGATTTGTATCCAGACATGTTCCAACGTATTGGCATGTCCCCAAAATGTACAGCTCGATTCCAAAATAATCTCCACCTACGAACCTGAGACACCAGAGGGAAAGAAATACAGCAAGAAACGTTGCCAAAGCCTGCTACACGGTAGCAAATACGGACTGGATGCGTTAAAAAAAATCGCTGCATCGAGTCCGAGTAAAAACCTTCAAGTCAACACAAATCCAAATTGACAAAATAGAACGGTGTGGAACCTCCACTGCAAAATGTCCGATCTGTAATAAAGGCAGGTTTATCCAATATTTCTCATTATTTTTTTCATAACAAATATAATATACAGTAGCAGCCTATTTCTAGACATGCTTAAGAAATAGGAATCAAGATGTTTTGTCTTCCTGAAGAAGCTACGCACTTTTTATAGCACGTCGGCTAACTGGCTAGCTAGCTCACGTCGATTCGTACGTTCCCGTGAAAAGTGCTTCCGTTAAAATTGCCGTCCCTTCTTTCTTTTCATCTTCATCTGACCAGCAAAAGTTATATTTCTGAGAAGTATTGTTTGCCATGCGTGCTGATGATGTCACTAATGCTACCATAGTAACTGTTTCGCTGTTTTGTTTTTCCGTGGATGAGTGGAGTGATACACAGCAGTGAAAGGCCCCAGTCCTGTTATCGCAAAATATCAGCACTCTTGGAACGCCGCTCGACCAATCCAATCAGTTAAGCGGCACTAACTGTGGATCTGATACGACAGGATGCGATTTGATTTAGTATCCTCTGATCGACACGTGACCAGCTTTGTTCAGAATCTGCGGAAGTGTGAAAGGTGACGTACAGAAGGAATATTTTAAGTGTCAAAGTTCGGAGAAAATCACCTTGCTAGCTTATTAAATTATTTCCACATCCGTTGGAGAATCTGATCACATCTTTTTCAAATAATAATCAATTCATGATTGTTCAACTGTTTCCTTTGAAATTCTAGTAAATAATTATTCTTTGTTTCTGTTCTTCAGCCGGGAACGCCATCTTTAGTGAGCATGCGCTATGTGTAATGCGCTACACTGGTCACTGGGGAGGTTGGAGCGTGACGGACGGTACGACTCACTTGTCCGTTTCACACACCTAATCGCCGTTTTATTTGAGTTATTTGGAATTTAAATAATAATCGCTGCATCGTATTATTATCTCAAAATTCGAAATGATTTCATGTTATAATGATATTCTGGATTAATTTGCTCATTGGGTCGTTTTAGGATTCACTCTGCATTCTGACGTTGTTTTTCTCCTTTTCTAGATGATTGGCGTGTGTGTATGAGGTCATGCGGTCATTGGTCACAGTGTCGAGGAGTAGCGGCTCTGTTCTCCAAAATTGACGATGTTAGGACCGAAATCGCAGGTGCTTTTTAGCGCATCCTGAAAAGAATAATTGGCAAACAGCTTGAATAATAATAATAATAATTACTGGTATAAAGCTTGAAATGACTGAAAACATCTAGAAATAGGCTTAGATATATTATATTTGGTATATGATAATCTTCTAATAAGAACATATTAGATAACTTTACCAATATTCCATTGGCCAAGCTGCCGGACGTGGCTGATCCGTATGCACATGTACAGTAGCTAGAGATAAAAATGTTTAACATTTATCATATGATGTCAAGTTCAAATCGAGACATCCAGGTGCATCGTGGTCTCCTCGTCCTTCTCCAGGCTTCTCGGTGCTGTCCAGTGTCCTCGACTCTCTCCACGGCGCGTTACAAGGTGCTACCGGGCAGTACGCTGGTGATAGTCCATATCTGTCCGGTGCACTTCTGGACGCTGAGCTCGTAGCCAAACTCGCTTTCGTTGCTCTCCACAAGCTCGAGGCATCGCTTTGACTTCTTGTTCTGGATGGAGCCTCTCTGTACGGGGAAAGAGAGACAGAACAAAAAAAAAGTCTTATTTCACTCTCCGTTCTTTGGCACCAGTTCATTTCAGATTCATTTGGAAATCTCAGTGTGTGTCCGTGCATCAGGATCACAAGCGCGACGGTGAGCGTCACTTCTAACTCCCTTCACGCCAAGGCCGAGGCGGCGATCACAAAACAGAGAGCGTGCCGAGAAAAGTTTTGATCCGAGACAGCGTGGCGAACAAACCGTGTTCGTTTACCCGCTGCCTTTTTTTTCAGACAAGCAGACATTGAACTGAATCCTAACAACCTAGCACTGATCTCAGACTAGCGGACCGGTGTGTGCGCCGTCGCTTTTCATTCCATATCAGCTTCTAGTTTATTATTCATTAAAGAATGTTCTCCATTCTCGATTCTGATTGGTCAGGAGGTGCCGATTAACTTTTTATAACAGGACAGTAGTTCAGGCTGTAAGGCAAATCACAGGTTTTTATCACAAATCTGATTGGTCAAGCGGCGGGTCAAGAGCTTCAGCTCATGTTCACATCAAGCATCAGAACGAAGAAGTCTGAGCTCTGTGACTTTAACTGTGGCACGGTTGTTGGTACGAGATGGACCGGTTTGAGTTTTTCAGAAACTTTCACTTTCACAGTTTCTAGAGTTTGAAAAACAAAAACAAAAAATCTTGTTTTGGAGGATCTGCAGGCTGAAACACCTAGTTGATGAGAGAGATCAGAGGAGGATGATCAGAGCTGACAGGAAGTCTATAGTAAGTCAAATAGTCAGTCTGTGGTGAGCAGAAAAGCATCTCAGAACGCACAACACATCAAACCGGGAGGTGGAACAGCAGAAGGTTTCACTCCTGTCACCCAAAAACAGGAATCTGAGGCTATCATGAGCACACACTCAGCACGACCGGACAGCTGAAGACTGAAAAAAGACCAGGTGATTTTTTCCCCCCTAATCTTAAACTAAACATGTCCAGTTTGGGTGATTCTGTGCCCATGATAGCCTCAGATTCTTGTTCTTGGCTGATAAAAAATACCCCAAAACAGCGCATGAAATATTCCTGGCTACCGAGGACTAATCCAACATGACATTTACAAATATTTACATCTTATTACTCTCACAAAATGCCTATAATATAAGGATGATCCATCCAAATTAGTTTTCATCAGATTTAAAAACAAAGTTTCTGGAACAATACTGGTATTGTTTTAATTTGTTCATTGTACGTAACTTACTTCCTCTCCATACAATGCATTCAGACGCCATTAATATAGTATAAAAACACACCGTGAGTAGTTTGGTCTAGCGGCTCATTAATGACTGCCTTCTTGTTGGATTCATTTAGCTGTTCAAGTTCAACGCGAGGCTAATTAATTGTATTTTTTTTTACAGTCGAGGAGTACAGGGCGTCCTGCTGCTCGCGTCGTAATCAGAGCAAATCAGTTTAGCCTTCAGGTTACTGAACAATGTAATTGCCTTGTTTCAGTGTTAGCTGATAGAGCTGCTTATCATCTCTTCTTTCTCTTGATTTGTTTCTAATCATCGAATATGGATCTGAACGTCAAGCAGACTGAATCAGTCCGGGCTACGGAAGTGAAAAGAAAAAAATCGCACGTCGTGGAGATTTCGGGTTAAAACATAAACAAAGGGGTTTAAAAAAGGGATTGAAAAAAAAAAAAGACAACGACGATAGAAAAAAAAGGGAATTTAAACACGGACTTGAAAAGAAAACAACACTTCCTGTGGCGACGTTTCTAGAAGGTTCGATATGATAATGTGTGTTTGTTTATTTCTTGTTGAGCTCATTAATTATTAAAGAGGTGAAGTTTGGCCTTTTGGTGTCGTCCTATTTTAGTAAAAAAAAAAACAGAAAGTGTCAAAAATCTCCGTTTGATGCAAACACACACACACACACGCACACACACACACACACACACACACACACACACACACACGCATACACACGTTTACTTGGCTGGGAAACATTCCTCATTTCAGTGTAATTTCACTCTGATTTGCGGTGGACGCTTCACACCAGACACAATCACCTAAAGGGCGACGTTTCCTGCGGTGCACATGCTGGGTGAGAAGAAGCGTGTTAGAATTACAGCGTTCAGACAAATTGCACCGGTGACGTACGATTGCTTTCTTTAGCGCTCCACTGAACACTGACTCTGAGTCTCTGTGCGATTCGGAGCAGGTTAAACACTCGGCCATGATGTCTGTATCCATATCCTGGACTTCACGTATGGTAGAAAACTTCCTTCCAGTCATACCCAACAATGCAAATATCCAACCAGCCAATCATGCTGTAGCGCAATGCAGAAGACAAGGCAGATACAGGTCAAGAGCTTCAGGCAATGTTCACATCGAACAGCAGAATGCGGGAAAAAAAACTCAGTGACTTTGCAAAGCGCTGCTCTGCTGGGATTTTCACACAGAAAGAGGTCACTCTGTTCGAGAGCGGGTCAGACTGGCTGGCTGACGGAAAGGTTAGAGTAACTCGAATAAGCACTCTGGAGAAACGTACCGAGGCGAAAAGCATGGCAGAGCGCCGAGAAATGATCGAAAGTTCGACCGAATGAGCAGGTCTTAGAAAAAGTGGACGGTGAGTGTGTAGTTATTTATTTATTTATTTATTTGCATTCTAATATACGTATCATTGTTTTAAAAAGGATTAGATCAAATTATAAGCCCATTCAGTTGACCTTTCATCCAGTGAACATGATGGAAGAAGAAAGGAAGAAACAGTGAATAATTCAATATTAAGGGTGAATATTTAAAAAAAACATAAAAATATTAAAAAAAAATATATATATATATATAAAAATTGATAGTGAATGATAAAAAAATTATTCCAGACAAAAATGTTTAAGCAAAAAAAAAATATACATAATGAATACATGAATGAATAAGTAAATAAATAAATAAATATAAAATACAATTTAAAAAGCAAACAAACCCAACAAAATATAAGAATACATTTTCCTTTATATTATTTGCATTGCATATTATTTGCATAATAGCATCTATTTTGTTTTGGGATTTTTTGCATTTTTAATATTTGGCTTTAATATGTAATAGTTCCTATTTGTTTAATGCTCTCTGTTTTGTGTGTGTGTGTGTGTGTCAGACATTGATTAGCTATAAAAAAAAAAGCCAGTCAGCTGTCATGATAACGTTCTTAGATTACAGTTTATCACAGCGTCAGCAGGAGACCGTGATTATGCAAAACTAATTAATGAAAAGTCAAAAAAAGAAGAAAGGGCCATTATTTTTTCATATTTCCTCTAAAAAAAAAACCCACATCAACAGAAAGCAAATCCCTCATCTGGCTCGTGTTAGACGGTGCAATCAGCCGTGTTAAGGGGTGTTAGGAGTCATTATCTTCTGTTAGTTTTATTTCTCCAAGCTCGTTTCTTTTATTCTCTGGAAGTTTCACTGTTCTTTAAAAAAAAAAAAAAAAAAAATCTGCTTTAATTACATCTCCGCTTGGCATCTTCACTCGCCCAGTAATGCGATGTGCACTTTATTATGGTGTGATGTTGCTTGGCCCAAGTGCCTAACAGGGACAGGGGGAGTCATTACCGCGCTCGTACAGATCACAGCTGACTGGAGCTAAGGAACGCGAGAGGGTTTTTGTGGTACGAGGCGTTCCTCTGCAGGCTCTAACGAGGGTTCTAGATTAGCTCGGAGAGGTTCCATGCACTCCTCTCGTGATGCTCATTTTCAGTTGCCTGCTACTTCATTTTCGTGTAATGTCTCTTACGAGGGTTGTTACCTGAGTGAAAAGCCAGTGGAGCTTCATGCGCTTGGCCGCGGCGTAGCTGCACTCGATCAGCCTCGGCCGCCCGTTCACGTCCACCAGGCACTTGTTGTCGTCGTCGTCGATGGTGGGGCTGAGCATGCCCACGTGGAGCTGCTGCGTGCTGCTGTAGTACACGTTCTGCAACGGAAAAACACGTCCCTTGAGCTGAGCTACTGGCAGAGCAAACGATAATTTATATATATAAATATATATGGCATTTTTCATATATTTCAAAAGCATCTCGTATGACTATTTTTGTACGGTACAGTGCAATAAAAACAAAATAAATAATCAAAACCTTTTCCATATCAAATATCAAATGCATTACAGAATTTATTTCTTTAGGAAACATAGAAAAGGAATAAAATGAAAAGCAGTCAAATAACATTAAAACTATAAATCGCTCTGAGCCGATAAATATGCATTTATATAATATAAACATATATTTTTCAAATATTTCTTATTATGAGATTATTTCAAACCAAAGACAACTTCTCTCCTTTTGAGCTTAAAATTGCAGCAGTACCTTAAATATTTTCAAGCATGGAATTAGAGATAATTTCTAGAAATATACTTTTCTATATTATGATTTATATTAAAATCTACCACTGTGGTAAATAACACACACTTGCCTTCATTACAGATGTGAAATCATTGTTAATATATCACTCTAGCGTATACGTTAAAATCGGACAATTAAGAAAACATTTTAGCCTTCACTAAAGTCAAAACATACAATTTAATTCGGTTCTTTAAACTATAATATTATCATGATATTTTTGTACTTTTAAGCACGATCGTGGTGTAGAACGTCTCACATACGGTACATTCAGCAGCATACATCACATCGCACTAGCCCATTACAAAAATCAGGAATTCTTATTCCCAAGATTATTAATAAAAAGGAAAATATTACTATCATTAAATGATAAGATTTAAAAAAAAAATGGTGAGCTGTGTTTGTACAGCTGAAGCTGCCTGAAAAAGCATTGAGCCACAGTAAATAAAAAAAGGGTCGGGTCTGAGAGGGTATAACGGAGATTGCATTGTCAAAATCCAAAAATTACACCAGTGAATAGGGGAAAAAAAATCACTTTTATATTCTCTGCTCCACATTATCTGATAAACGCATGCAGAGACGCATGGAAAAAAAGCACTGCAAAGCGTTAACAGTTACATAAAGCTTGAGCAGAGCCGAAGCCGGGAATAACGGCCATCGCTCAGCTCGACAACAGGAACACAGCGGTGCGAGGTGCTCTCTGTGAAACGATGCGGAGATTCAGAAACGGTTCCAGTTCTATATTTCTGCAGCAGGGACGCCGATAATCAGCGGAAACTGAGACAACTGGAATTAAAGTGTTATGTTTATTACACAGCAAATACGGGCTATTTTTATTTATTTCATTTTGCTTGACGGGAACAGTTCCCAAAGTTTTGGCAAATGATTCCAAAGGACAGATTTGCAATATAGGACTGCTGTGTCATTTGAACAGTGATATACATATATGTAATGGAAGGGACTTGCGTTATGGACCTATTCAAGGCGGGAATGTTGCGCCTCGCATTCTGTATAAAAGGCGTATTGTTTCGTTTCTGCTCTGAGACAGAAAGCCTGGTAGCCACGGAGCAGGATCAGGGTCTGTGTAAAAGGGGCATGGTGGGACAGCGGTGTGACGTTTTTGACGTTAACGTTCTTCTTTCCGAGTCCAGCGCAAATTCCAACCTCAGTGCGCCTTTCTGCCTCGAATCGCTTCCCGCTTCTCTTCAAATTCAAAACACGACGCTCAGCAACTTTGAAGAGTGGAATAAATGTGCACGGCAAGCAAAAGCACCTTGACACTGAGTTATTGTTTTGAAAGCAACGCCGGTGTTCCGTATTTCCAACGTGTAGTATGTTATATGTCACCCTATGTTACGCTGATGCTCTGTTATGTTACATGTCACGTCTCGAGTCCAGTGTAAACAACCAAAGCTGGCATATTGAGGGATCTTCTTTATGGCAATATTGCAGGATCACTGTATAAAAAAGCCTACTGACAAACCAGACGGGTCTGGTTTATACTTCCTGCAGGATTTCGCATGTGCATCCAGACCCAGCGGTGATGTTGGTGACGTTACTATTCACACACTTACTTGCTTTCGTATCTTAGGCACATCCAGAAGATTTAAAAGCCACATTCACTAGACGTCACATCAGAGCCAAAACATCCCTGTCTGTCAGGTTTCCAAGTCGAACTGTAAAATGTTTAGGGATGTTAATCACACTAAGGAGCTCTGTCTTGTTTTCTGCCGTCATCGTGAGTGCTGTCATGAACTTGACTTTACAATCGAAAGGAAATCCAGAAGGTTTTTAATATCCAAACACTAACTGTACTAGAAAAACGTGTTAGTGTAAGTGATCAGTAACAGTCAGGAATGCGTACGTATGCACTCTGAGACGGAATGTTCAATAGAGGTAGAAGGACGGCTTCGTTTTTATTGTTACCACTGCAGCATGTCAGGATAGTGAACAAGATTAAAATACCATGAATAATTTAAATGTGGCTTGTCTGAATGCGACTCCCAGTAACATTAGCACACAAAAGCCATCCTCGATATTCCTTATAGTAACTTGTAAAATCAGTGAATGAAACAAAAGAGTGAGACTGTGAGTTTCTCTCGCGACGTTTCGTTTGGGAGTGCCGGAGTTACACAATTTATTATATAAAACTTGATATTTCATCTTCTGTGCTGTCTCATTAACATTCCTTCCATAAACGTGGAATAAACATCTCCTTACAGAAAAATCCACCATATTGACAGTTATACACGTTTTATAATCTGTTTATGCCGCGAAGTCTCTGTAATAAACAATAATTTGTTACAACAGAAACAAGATCGTCTTTGAACGAGCGCATTAACATGAACCCGTGATGTGTTGTTATAGAAAATTAATCAACACCTTCTGACCAATCAGAGTTGAGAATTCAACCATGCGCTGTGGGTTAAGGCTCATTATTGGGCTATTTCGGCCTAAACTTGTCTTGTCCTTTTGCCTTTTCGTAATCTTATATGTTTTACGCTAAGGAGAAATATTAGATTAGATTCGATGAATTCATTTATATTCAAGATAGATTTTCCCTAGCTATTCTATTTTTTTGAAGTCACGTAATGAAAAAAGTTATTATAATTATTTCACCTACTTCTCAAAAGGATTCAGATATATATTTCTGTAAACATGAAATAAATAACGTGAATCTGAAATCTGAAACGAGTCGTTCAGATCCACACAGGAGTCCCCACACACACACACACACACACACACACACACACATCACTATGAGGAGCTTCTGAAGTGCTTTTCAGATGGAAATGTGCAGAAGCTAATTAGAAGAACCATGTCAACGCCGTTCAAAACACACAGATCTGGAGCAGTTCAGCCTTTAACATGTGTAACCATGACAACGTCCATCAAAAAGAGCAAATATTACACCACAACCTGCTCGATTCAGCTCTCTGTCTTTCTCTCTCACACACACACACACACACACACACACACACACACACACACACACACACACACACACACACACACA
>JAQQZX010000007.1:21493421-21513369 GCA_030068355.1 Notoglanidium maculatum
ATATATGGATTATGCTGTCAAGTTTAATTCGCTTGAATTTAATGAACATTTGGAGAAAATTTTCATATTAATGACATGAACGAATGAAATCCGTAAATTAAGAAGAATAAGCCTAGCCATTTAATCAGAACTAATGTAGCGGCGCTCTATAAAAGGAGGGAGAGTTAAGCAGCCCTGACACTTGTACGACAGCGGCTGGCGAGCAGAAACCCGGATTGTTGGGTGCCAAAGAGGATAATACTCGTGTGATTGGATGCATGCGTGGCAGGAGTTTTAAAAATGTGAAAAAAAATTTGGCACAACAAAATGTTCATGCCAGTGGCGCAAACTATTCACAACAATTGCGCGTTACTGCTTATCAATGCGTGCCTTTTTTGACAACCTGTAGAGCGTAATGGCGTGTATTGGCACGTGTACGTCACGCATACATTGCAGTTTCCACACGGCACGCAGTGGCACGCAGTGGCCCGCCTCCTTGGTTTCCTTTGTCTCTTGCTTCTCTCCTACTTCTCTGCTCCTCCTCTAATTTCTGCTGATGATTAACAGTAATGCCCACAGCCTCCACATATAAACACTTTTGCATCTGTTCTGACTCTTGTGAATTCAACATCTGTTCTATCACTGAACACTGACTGCGTGAAGCTGGCTGCACTGATGCATGCGTCACTTATAGCGTGTCGATGAGTGATCATTCGTGCCACAGGCGTGCCCAGGCATGACATCGTCGCAACTTGCGCGTGAACAGTGCGTGCCCTTGGCGTGACTATGGCGTATTAATGATTGCCACAGCGCACCACTGTGTGTCTTAGACGTGTTGGTGGCAGATGTGCATCTAGTATAACTTATATGCGACAGATGGCACGACACGGCACAAACTATGCTTAACTCTGTCGTGATGACAAGTCTCGTTTCGTGTTCCCTTTTTGGCACGTGTTGGCACGCCATAATGCAGACCTGTTCATGACCAAACGTCACGCGAGTGTCAGAGCCGCCTTAATGTGTGTCTCTGGTAGCGACGGACTTGCTGCAGTGGCTGAGCTATTTTACTGGAAAAACCCTCTTTCACATTTTAGTCTCCATTTTCTTGCTTTTCCCTATGAAAAAAGCATTAACACACAACTTTACTAAAAGATTACTAAAAGTCCAGTTAAAAGATTTATACAAATACAATTGATTTGAACTTTCCAGACAGGTTGTTTAAATCATTTCCCCGCTCTGACAGACAGCTCTGGTTGTTATGGTGACATTGTTGACTTCCTGTCTGGCTCTCGAGTGAGTGCTCAGACGGTGCTGTCAGAGGATGGAGACTCTCCGTGATGCTCCGTGCCCCCGTGAACGGCCCTGGCCTCCCCACAATCATCCAATTAGCGAGGAGCCAGCCTGGTCGCCCTGAACTCCCGCCACAGGGGTCATGCTGCTCCAAGCATGCTAATGAACAAACAATGAACTGGGCGCAAATCTGACGGCAGGTAGATAACGACGGCGTCTGAAAAGTCCTGACAGTCTCCGCGGAGACGTTGATAAGAGGCGATTAGATTAGATTAGCTATCACGGCTGTAATGACAGAACTATATCTATCGCCGCTGCCATCTGACACAATGCTCCGGCACACACGCTGCACTGCGCTGTTAGCAAAATGTCAGCGCTGCCGTGACCTGACTACCTGAGGAGGAAGCGAAACAAACAAATATAGACCTGAAATCCAGCAGGAACGAGCACATGAGAAGATGACATAAAGATCCAGCTGTAGACTCTTTACTTTTGGAACAAAAGAAATAGAAACGTCTGATTCTTGCTTGGCAGTGTTGAGGGACGAGCAGGTTGAGGAACTCTACAGACGTGTGTGAAGGGAATCTCAGCTGGAGAACCGAAATTAGGGCTTATAGTGATTATGTATGATAAATTATGTCACTTTGTATGGGATTTGAAAATCTTTTTAAAATAATTATAAACTGACTGGAAGAAGCTCACGTGATGTTAATGGCATCGGCACTCCTCGGTACATATCTTCATACTGAATATTTCTGTTATTTTTTCTCACGTAACTCTCTCGGGCGAAAACAGCAGCGTATTGCGTATAATTCTGGATGATGCATTTACTCTAACTCCACCTCTTTTTAATAAGCACGCCACGTTTTTCCAGTTTCTCCCTGCTCTAAAGGTCATGTGTCTTGCTTTACGTCTGAACTTTCGTTACGATTATGAAAATGAATGGAGCTAAACTGATATAAGCGTGGCCCGTTGGTGCAGCATGGCGCTCTCTCGCCTCTCTCTAACCTCCTGTCCGAGTCTGTGTGGAGTTTCTCATGTCCTCCCCATGCCTGTGGGTTTCCTCCAGGTTCTCCGGTTTCCTCCTACCTCCCAGAAATGGACCGATTACGCCAAATTACCACTTGGTGTGAGTGAATGAATGAATAATATTTAATCTCAAATACGATCAGTGCAAATAATATTAATAAATATGAATACCAAAAAATATGCCCATAATTGGGGAAACCCTGAACTGCAAGAAATATATACTCAAGGACTACAACCCCGTGTCTCATTATTTTGACTTGATAGCTCCTTATTGCATGATATCATGCTATTATTGTGACTTAAAGGTCCACTATGTAGGATTCAACCACCTGAACGCCCCCCCCTTTCCTAGCGTGTATTAGAGCGTACGGTGGCCGTCAGGAGCCAGTAGCGTACTTCAAACACTGATTCCTCTTCTTTCTTCTTCGTTGTCTGCATTTCTTCTTCTTTGTTGTCCTTCCGGTGCTTCCTTCCGGATTCATGCCGCCACTTCCACTTGTAATAATGCGAAACGCAGAAGGCGCTCTCTAGAGATTTGTCCATTCTGGGCTACTGTAGCAGCGCAACAGTGGACCCTCTCCCTGTGTAGATATAAAGGTCTCGTTCTACGCTTACGAAAACACAACAATTCATCTACAGATAATTATACACTAATGAGGACATATGAATGCTATATTCCATTTCTACTAATAGATCCTCCTAAATCCTACACAGTGGACCTTTAATATCGCATTATTTTTGACATTTCAGCTTATTTGAACAGCACACAATCTATTGTTCTTACTGAATATTACTGAATGAATTAACTTCATTACAGAATTTGTTATATATGTATTATGCAATTAGCATATATTTCTCATTCCTATGCTGTTTCGCAGATCATAAAGAAGCCCGGCGTTGCTTGAGAGGCGTTCGGTTCACACACACGAGTGTTATGGAATGCTGTCTGAGTGTTAGGAGTCATAACCTTAAATACCAAGATATTTATCAGAAATAATGGCATATCATCTTGAAATAATGAGATATTATGACACAGCGCTTCACTTTTTTTCACAATGGGCACTTCAGGGCCTTCTGATACACGCAAAGGAAAAATGCAGATACAAGAAAAAAGACTTTTTTTTTGTTTTATACTGTGTTTTCCTGTGTCGGGTCGAGCAGCCTGAACATAATAAAAGGGTAATTTTATTGAAACTATGTTGATTCATGGTAATAATCTTGAATATGTTTAGTGCGTTGTGTGCTTGATGGTGTGTACGGTCATATTAAAAGTTCCACCTTTCCTGCAGACTCACCGTTGCTGCTGTTATCGTCCACCAGTACGATGTCTTTCAGGAGGCGGCCGGGGGTTTTGGTCATGGCCGAGTGGATGGAGCGCAGGATGACGGACAGCGCCTCGTTCACGAAGATGAACACGATGCTGACCTGCGGCAGGTTCGACGGGTACGTCATGTTCTTACACCTGCACAAAGACAGCGGAGCGTTCTTAGGACACGTCTGACGCCGGGTTCTGACGCCGCTGAATAAAAGCGGCGCACGAGTTTTGTTCAAAGCACCAGCGAGAGCTGTGAACACACGTCGCCCGTGACATTCACTCGCATTTTACTCTGTTCGCGGAGGAGCAAAAGCAGATGTGAGCAACTCTCTAACACCTCGGTGAAAAAAGAGACACGCAGTAATTAAGTTGCAGAATGGATCTTTTCTGTTCAAAACCAACACCTCACGTTTACGGATTGCCAAAACAGCGGCGGGGGGGGCGGCGGCTATGGAGCCGCGCGGCGGGACGCCTTGGAAAACGTGTGAGAATGAGAACTTTCTCACCTTTTTTTCATACGTTCTCATGCGAGGGCTGTATTCAGAGTTGAGTTAAGTGCAGGTAATGAAGAGTTCCTTCTGAAATACACACACCTGCATGCAGAACTACAGATTTAAGCACTATTCCGAAGTTACGCAGGAGCCACGCGAGGGGGCGGAGTTAAATAAAATATAACCCAGGTGTGCGTGCGATACTGATATTTAACTTAAGCATAGTTTTCGTGTCCAGTGTATAACAGTTATGTACCAACAATATGTTAAAACTCATGTACTCTTAATGTCAGAATTAGAATGAGATAAAGTCAGAACCTCTGGAAATACTGACAACTCTGACTACAGGTCTTTGAAACATGTTTACAATTTATTCACTGTAATCAATTTTTTATTGTACACTGTACGGCTGAAAGTTACAGACATCACGCTCGTATGTGCTTGTTGAGCATCTCATTCCAGACTTACTCGGCCGTTGCTGTTATAATAACCTCCACCTCTGAAAAGGCGTCCCATTTTGGCTGGGGGGATTTGCTCATTCAGCCAATACAGCATTATTTATATCAGCAATGACTAATTAGTGGAGGTCAGGGCTCTGTACGGTTCAGTACGCAGGGGTAGTGTCATGCTGGAACAGGTTTGCGAGTCTTTACGGGGGAAACTCTAAAGCTACAATACGCAAAGACAATTGTGCTCTTCCAGCAGTCTGAGGAAGAACCACATACGGGTGTGAAGGTCTGGTGTCCGCAAACTTTTGGCCATATAGTGTATCCAGGATTCTGACACGCTTGTACATGTCGTGTGTGTTTCATTTTTTCAGGACAAACTGTGTTTTAGGACGTCTCACCCGTCAGGCCTGTAGTCGGGGATGGCTCGGTCCATGGGCAGGCGGTCACTGAGGTAGCCGTTGTAACCGTAGTACTGGAACATCTTGAGGGCGATCCGGCGACTCTCAGAGTTCAGATCCTGACCCCAGTGGCTGAAGAGCGACGAGTCGGAGAACGATCGGTCCTCCTGAGTACTGTCGGATTTCAGCGGGGTTTCTGTCAGGGTCAGAAAGAGTCATACACAAACACACATTAACATCTTCTGAGACGAAAGATCGTTTTGATATTCAGTTCATTCAGTTAATGAAGCTTATGTCAAACCAAATGAGAGCTAAAGTAGTGCAAGGTGACATTTACTATTTTTGTTGCAGCATCCGTTTTATCTGTTCTTCACGTCCTGATTTGTTCGATTCTGACCAATTTGAAATAAGCGTGTGTGTACGTTGCATCATTTTCTGTGCATTTTGGAATCGACTCCAAAAGCTCCGGGGTTGACTCTTAGTTTTCACCGAATCGACTCATTCCCGTATCGACTACGACGTAAACCGTAAGCATGACATGACACACAACATTTATTTATTCATTCATGTGTATCATCCTTTATGAATCCATGTCCATTATGAAATAAAAAGATGTCAAATGAAAAGGTGAATCATTTTCAGTGTATGGAATCGACTCAAAGCCTTGTTTGGTTTTCAGTGAATCAGTGAATCAGTGAATCGACTCTGGTGGGATTGACTTGCATGTGAATCGAGATCAGGATGGAGACTTCATGACCTGACACACAGCATTTATTAAAGATATATATTGCGTACAGTATACTAAGAAAAATAAATAGTAATGCACTGTTTATGAACTAGTTAAAAGGTTAACTAGTCTTACAAGCTAACTGACTCAAAATCGCCGGCCATCACTGCGTGACAATTTGTGTACGAGCCGTTCGACTCATATTTTGAAATAAACAAACAAGACAGACAATGAAAAAAGCTAACACTGATTGTTTCACATGAAACAAGCATTCAAATCCGGAATTCTCAGCTTTTTCTCATTTTCCATTCTTAGGGAAATACGAAAAATAAACGTCCTTTCATCCACACATGCAAAAGGTTACCAGCAGGGGGCGATGGAGGGCTCTGAACAGGCCGGGATATAAGGAAATAACAAAAAGACATCAGAAAGATGGCATCATTGGAGTCGGTTTTTTAGATTAACGCCCCGTTTCACAGATTCTACATCATTTTAATCTATGTGGAATTGTGTATCAGAGGAAGTGTAGCAGCCAGAGAAAACTCTGATCACTGAGCACTTGTCAGCATGTGAAATGTACGGTTTGATTTCCTGGCATTTCCAATATGTGCTGTAATTAAATCAATGCCATTGTTGTGTTGGTAGAAATGTCATGTAGTTAATTAGCTATGCTCGTCTAAAGCGCGGCTGAAGAAATCTAATGCTGAAGGCAAATATCCGTCCTGAGAGAGCGAGAGCGAGCGAGAGCGAGAGAGAGAGAGAGAGAGGCATTGTGGGGGGTCAGTGTGCTGTAACAAACATTCAGCATACAGTAAAATGGAGAAAAACACAAAGCCGGGATGAGCTGTAATTAAATCAGTGTCACTGTGGGCTCATGTAGTGGTGCACATTTATTACGCTTGTTACACACCATAAGGGAAGTGTGTGTGTGTGTGTGTGTGTGTGTGTGTGTGTGTGTGTGTGTGTGTGTGTGTGTGTGAGAGAGAGAGAGAGAGAGAGAGAGAGAGAGAGAGAGAGAGAGAGAGAGAGAGAGAGTGCGAGTTTTCCGCATGCAGGTGAGACGGGAGGAGCTCGGGCTGAAACAAAGATGCTTCTGTTCCAGTGCCTCTGAGCGAACTCATACACACACTCATACACACACTTGTACACTCGTACGTTCATATGCTGGCACGACTTCTGCTTCAAGCCATCAAGTGAGCCTTTATACTGCTTACACAACATGTTATCGCAATATCCAGACCCTCTCACGGGTGCAAAAGTAATTCCCCCCGGAAGTGCAATTACAGCAAAAAAGTGACATCTGAGGTTTGCTCAATTCTATGCAAATCACGTAAGACGTATGATTGCGCGGACAAATCCGACGGCGTGTATGATGCATCGTTTCTTCACTTCCCAGTTCATGGCTTTAATTCATGCCTGCGTTTACTCTTTGAGGCATAAAAAACAGAACTTATAATGATGGTTTCTGTCTTATACGACCTCTCATTAAATGTTTATAGAGACATTACAAAGAAAATAAGCTTGGAAGGAAGTAGCAGGGATTATTGGTGCATCTGGGGACTTTACGTAGATATCACTCACTTTTCTGTTCCGCCAATGAAGCTAGTACGAAGCCGAGCACTTAGCATGCAAATCACTTCAATACATTTTAAGCAAAAGTAGTGTGTATGGTTTGCATAGCGGGCTGTAGGTTATACAATCCGGCTATTATCGAATGTCACGAATGTCACTGATGAAAAAAGTGCTGTAATTAAATCAACATTATGTCCTTATGTGCTAGTTAGGGCGCTGTAAATGCTGTTAAACTCATTTAATACACTCCAGAAAAAAAGATCTGCCCTGCCTGCAAAAATAGCAGAGCAAATTAAAGATGTAAATATCAGGGAGTGGTGCTGAGCAAACTGAAGCCGTGAACACACAGACGGTCTCTGTGGAGTCACTGCTCTTACAGGAAATGGAAAGAAAATCAAGACAAGAACCATCATTGTCTCTTGTTTTATGGATGTGTACTAAGTGTATAAAAAAAAGTATAATGTGCCCTACTTTAATGAATAAAAATTCAGCAAGATTCAGTCTGTAATTCATTGAGATTTAGTCTGTGATTCAGTCTGAGATTCAGTCTGTGATTCAGTGAGATTCAGTCTGTGATTCAGTGAGATTTGGTCTGTAATTCAGTCTGTACTTCAGTGAGATTCAGTCTGATTCAGTGAGATTCAGTCTGAAATTCACTGCAATTCATTGAGATTCAGTGGGTAATTCCATGATATTCTGTCTGTAATTCAATTAAATTCTGTCTGTGATTCTGTCTGTAATTCAGTGAGATTCAGTCTGTGATTAAGTGTGTAATTCAATGAGATTTGGTCTGTAGTTCAGTCTGTTATTCAATGAGATTCAGTCTGTTATTCAATGAGATTCAGTCTGTTATTCAGTGAGATTCAGTCTGTGATTCATTGAGATTTAGTTTGTGATTCAGTCTGTAATTCATTGAGATTCAGTCTGTAATTCAGTCTATGACTCAGTGACATTCAGTCTGTAATTCAGTCTGTGATTCAGTGAGATTCAGTCTGTTATTCAGTGAGATTCAGTCTGTGATTCAGTCTGTGATTCATTGAGATTCAGTTTGTGATTCAGTCTGTAATTCATTGAGATTCAGTCTGTAATTCAGTCTGTGACTCAGTGACATTCAGTCTGTAATTCAGTCTGTGATTCAATGAGATTCAGTCTGTGATTCAGTGAGATTCAGTCTGTGATTCAGTCTGTGATTCATTGAGATTTAGTTTGTGATTCAGTCTGTAATTCATTGAGATTCAGTCTGTAATTCAGTCTGTGACTCAGTGACATTCAGTCTGCAATTCAGTCTGTGATTCAATGAGATTCAGTCTGTTATTCAGTGAGATTCAGTCTGTGATTCAGTCTGTGATTCATTGAGATTTAGTTTGTGATTCAGTCTGTAATTCATTGAGATTCAGTCTGTAATTCAGTCTGTGACTCAGTGACATTCAGTCTGCAATTCAGTCTGTGATTCAATGAGATTCAGTCTGTTATTCAGTGAGATTCAGTCTGTGATTCAGTCTGTGATTCATTGAGATTTAGTTTGTGATTCAGTCTGTAATTCATTGAGATTCAGTCTGTAATTCAGTCTGTGACTCAGTGACATTCAGTCTGTGATTCAGTGAGATTCAGTCTGTGATTCAGTGAGATTCAGTCTGTGATTTACTGAGATTCAGTCTGTAATTCAGTCTGTAATTCATTTAGATTCAGTCTGTAATTCAGTCTGTGATTCAGTGAGATTCAGTCTGTGACTCAGTGACATTCAGTCTGTGATTCAGTCTGCGATTAAGTGAGATTTAGTCTGTGAGACTGCAACCTGCAGTCATGCTTCCAACTCAGGAACTTTAGTCCCCCACTAGACTCTTTTCAGGAACATTAGCCATGGTTCCACCAGAACAGATTACAGTTCCTGCTCATCTAAATGTCTAGGTTCTCCAAGCTAAAGTTCAGCATGTCTAAAAAAAATCTCTAACAATCTCACATAAAATGACTGAAGTTTGTTTTCTATCTGAGGTGATGCAGCATAAGTGCTAAAGCAAACCGTTCCTTCCTTTTGCTCCTGAAGGAATGCGTTCTGCGCTTACTCCTAGCGGCTCACTGCGGAAAGGCCTGAAGCGTGAAATTGCGTTTTATCTGCATGCAGATGGTTTAAAAATCGAATGCTAACGCTAACACCATATTCACACAACAACATAAAAGCAATAAACAGATTCACTCTACCTCATCCGAATTTGCTGCTGGGGCAGTTTACGCCGCATGCGGAGATATTTTGCAGTATCAGTCGCCTAGATGTGTCACTGATTAGGTTTTGCAGTGTGGTGGAAATGCAAAACAGGACAGAAAATCAAACAAAGAATTATGTTGGACATATTTTATACCACGGTGCTGAACATTTATGGAAGGTGTCTCCGGTGTCGACGCTTTTTAATGCTGTATCTATACCTTTTCTGACTTATAAGACTTTAAGATAAATACAACACTACAGGATGTGCTGTTATAGGAAAATAATCAGCTTCAAGATGGTAACAGTCACTCTGCTTCATCATCACTTCGTCGCTGATTATTTTCCTATTACTTTCTTACTAAAAGGTCATGATGCAATGTAATGAATGGTGGCAAAACCACTGACAATCAAATTCACACTGCCAAGCCTTACTCTCAGTGTGTGTGTGTGTGTGTGTGTGTGTGTGTGTGTGTGTGTGTGTGTGTGCACATCCATTAAATCTGAAAAGGTCACACCTGCAGCAGAGTTTCATCCTGCCGCGGCGACACACGGGTTTAAGAACAGCTATAAACCTTATAAAGCCCATTAACAGAGAGATCAGCGAGCTCACACCCTCCACTCCCGTGATACCACATAAAACTGTTCACATTTCTCAACAAACATCGCCATGGCAACAGAACACTCCCCTGTCAGGATGAGGGAGGTGGTGCGACAGCCAGAGACTACGCCGGGAAACCAGATCGCTGAGGCAGAGAAAAATAAATAAATACAACTCATTTAATTCATAATGAAAAAGCATTTCTTAAAGATACACTATTAACTGTAACTGCCAAGGTTCAGATTTTCTTTCTCTCGATCTCACACACACGCAAACTAGCACTACAAAGTATTATGACACTTTTCTGAGATCTTGATGTTGTGATGGCTTTTATTTATTTATTTATTTTAAAGTAAATTGGATTACAAACTGACTGGAGGCAGCTGATTTAATGTGAACATGCAAATCTTTAAAACTGGAAAATGTTGTTATTTTAACTGATTTAAAAATTCTTATGTATTTTTTGCCGAAAAAAACCACGGCAAATGGACCGACAGTGGAGTCTAGGCTTCATTGGGCCTTTGTACAAAGGAGGAACTAAAAAAAACACGTCTAAGCGAAATACAAAAATCGTAGAGGACTAACACTAGATAATAACACTAGAGGACAAGACGCACATTTACATTCAAACAAACTAGTGATGTTGCTATAGCAACCGGAGACTGGCTTCTGTCATGTCAACGTTCGTACTGTTGGTCCAAAAGCAAACAGAAAAACAGCCATTGAAGGTATGTAGTTCTGGAGGGAGCTCCCTAGTGGGTAGTTCCTCTCAAGAGTTCCTAGAACTGTTTGGCCTGAAAGCACCTATAGTCATATTTCTACAAGAAAGTTTCTAACTCCAGTCATGTTTTGACTCCAGTAAACTTTTCAGCATGCTTCCATGACTAAACTTTTTTTTTTTTTTTTTTGGGAACTTTAGGGAGAACTGCGATATTACATTTTTGTCATAGTGCCCACTGGGTAATTCTACCTTAATTATGCATTTTATCACAGTTGTTAGAGTAAGACTTTATAACTACACCACATGCGCCTTTCTATGAAAGGATACATAATAAACAGACAATAGGTGTACTCTTGACGGTGCCCTTTTCTTTCTGAGAATATAAGTGCATAGGATGCTGGTGTTCAAATATTTTAGAAATGCACTCAGTGTTAATTATCCTTGTCTCTAATTTATCACACACACTTATCATCATGCTCCCTCCAGCACTGCTTAAAACAAAGTAATGCCTGGAACAATGCTAAGAGCTGAATGGGACGTGATTATGTTAGTGTGTCAAGCTTTACAGAACACAATAGTCCATAATACTGATATTTTCAACAGTGCTAAATAATGTCGTTCAATTTAAAATGTCACTTTTGCCCTTTGTAATGTTTCCCGTTTGCAAACAGTGAAGCCCATTAAGAGATTTTTTTTTCTTTTCTGTCCCCGTCTGGGAACGGCCGCTTGTAAACTGCTCAATATTTAGTCCATATCCGTATAATCCTCTGTGGAGGCTGGTGACAAGCTGAGAAAATTCCAAACTCTGTGTGTGTGTGTGTGTGTGTGTGTGCTTCTCTTACTGTTAGCACTGTGCTGATATTTATTCAGAGAGTGCTAGCAGCTCTACAGTGAGGTGTGTGTGTGCGCCTGTGTGTGTTCAGGAAGGTGTAGGCTGGCCATGTGGGAGTTTCCGAATCGGTGCCAGTTTTCGACGGGCAGCAGGACCAAGTGGATAAGAACGATCCAAATGTCCCCGTGTGGTGCTAAATCACCTCCCACATGATCATATTAATAGCATGAGCAAAGCAAAAAGTATAAAAACAAAATCATAACAGAACAACGAGTGGAAAGTCGTTTGTCTCTCACTTGTTTCTCATTTTCTTTCCTTAGTTTGACCTGTGCAACAGCTAGTAGTCCGACGGCCAGTGCTCCTGATTTTATACAAACATAACCGGAATTGCGTGAACAGATCACGTTCTTTATTTAGACTAATCCGGTATTTGAGGTCATAAATCATAGCATCTGTCAAATCATAAGCAGGCAACATCAATCAAGGGATATCATTCATCATCATTCATCTGCAGTAAGCACCTTATCCTCTTTGGGCTGGTGGTGAATCTAGAGAATGTCCTGGGAACACTGGGCGCAAGGTGGGAAAATTCATCCCATATGGAATGCCAGTCCATCGCAGGATATCATTCACACACTCATTCACATACTCTTTCACACCTAGGGGGATTTAGCATAGCCCGTCTGTCTACCTTCATATTTTTGATCCAGAGAAAATGGCGGACACCAACACAGTCACACTCGGAACTCTGAACTCCACCATACTCCACACAGACAATAATCTAAGCTCAGGAGCTCAGGATCCCCAGGACTGGACAGGTGGATGTTATGACCCTTGATACTTGGCGATGTTCCTACGATCCAATATAGATGCATGAGCCAAAAGATTATGACCACTCTAGCGAATGATGAAGCGAATAATGTTGTAAAATTGCGCATGTCAAGGTTTGGGATATATTAGATAGTGAGCAAACAGCTCTTGTAGTTGACGTGTTGGATGCATGAGAAATGGGCAGGCATGAAGACCTGAACTTTGACAAAGGCCAAATCGTTATGGCCAGACATCTGGCTTACAGCATCTCTGAAAAGGCAAGGCTTTGTGGTGCTCCTGGTCAGCAGTCATGAGCCAAGAGGAGGAAGAATCTACAAAAGTTGGCAACAGGGTGTTGGGCACCCAAGGGCAACAAAGGCTATCTCATCTGGTTCAAATGGCTTGTAGAACAAGTCACAGAAAATGTTAATGACAGTTATGGCAGGAATGTGTCACAAGCAACCTGCTGCGTGCTCAGGTGCGTCGCCGCAGACGGGACCACTTGGACCTTGGAGCAACGGAAGAAGTGATGGTACCAGGATGCACTGTGAAAAGAAGGCAAGCTGGTGGACAGTGTATGATGCTCTGGGATGTGTTCAGCTGGGAAAACCTGAGTCTAGGCATTCACGAGGAAGACATTTTGACAAGTACCACCTACCTAAAGGGACCAGGTACAACCCTTCATGGCAATGGTATTCCCTGATAGCAGTGGCTTCTTTCCGCAGGATCAGGCGCAATTCCAGACTGTTTGGGAATGGTTTGATGAACATGCCAAAACTTCATTGAAATGAATCGAGCCACAATAAGAGCCAGGCGCCAAGGAGACTTGTTATGGCGTATTTTAAAATTGTAATGCTAAAGGTTAGAAACATTGCACAGCTTCTGGCTTTATTTTTGTGGAAAAGTACTAAATAAAGATGGGTGATGGAATCTTGAACATGAGAACGTAGAATCAAAACCAAAAAATTCAAAGGGGTTCACAAGTCACCTGGGTCTATGGGTCTTTCTGACAAGTCGGAGGCTGAAACCTCCACCATATCTGGGTTTTTCTCAGAGCCTGAGTTCTGCTGTGTTGTATCTGGCAATGAAACACTGGTCACGAACAAATAATCTTTTGAGAAACTTTGGCTGTGAGACCGGGCAGTGAAGTCTCACAAGCAGCTCAAATTCTTATGCAGCGAAGACAAACAACGTCCTCATCGCCAGAGTTCCACAGAGTCACTGCAAGCCAGGACAGGAAGTTAGCTGACTTTAGTTAGGACTGGGACAAGAGTTATTATGGTTAGTGTTCATGTCATGAGTCGCTTTTTACCATCTCAATATAGAAAAGTGCTCTGGCCAGAGCTTTTAGTGTGGAAAATCAAACTGGTGACTATAAAAAATGATGATGCAGATTCAGAGTGGTGTACACACTCACGCTCACACACACATCTAACTGACATCGTTCTGCATTAGCGCACGTCTGAGAGAGAAATGGTGGAAGAGGAGGAGACACCGGATGGCTGGAGTTTAGACACACAAATTTCCAGAGTAGGGAGACGCAGGTTTTCAGTTTGGCAGAAAAGAATAGCGGCTGTGTATTTTCAGTTTTTGTGGTCCTATTGCGTAGCTGGTATTAAGTGAAGGCAGAAATTGATAAATCGGTAGCTTGTACGAGCAGATTTTCTGTTCAGGCCATGTATTATTTTATTCATAGTTGTCCAGTGGACAACTGGGTTTACCAACCAGTAAAAGACAAAAAGTTTTCATGTAGCCATGTTAAAACTTCACAGTGTGTGTGTGTTACACTTCAATGCACGATTCGGCTTGGTAGAGAAAATTGTTTTAATTTTGATTAATTAGCATGCATGCGATCTTTTCCGGCACAAAAATGGCGCAACTGCCAAACAACGATGCCTAGTGGAGGCCATGCACTAGAATCAGTGACCGTAAAGAGTGGACTAGTCAGAAGAAGCAACAAAGAGGCCAAGGGTAATGTTCAACATGATGCTCCCACCACCATGCTTCACTGTGGGAAAAGTACTCTCAGGGTTATGAGCAGTGTTTGGGTTTTGGAGAAGGTGAAGACACTCTTCTGCTACCACAACATGCAATCACCTCATGGATAAACCTACTGAGAGAATATAAAACTGCCATAATGCAATAATCAATTCATATTTTTAATCAAGTGATATAAGATAGAACACCACATCTTCTTGTCAAAACTTTGGCCAATGACGTTGACTTTTTGTATGATGTTCTACCTTCGACACTGTGGTAAAATAATGACGAATAATTTTCATAACTTGTTCAATTCTCTTACTCTGAATTAATGCACTTAACTAGCTAGCCTTGTCATACGCTGTTACATTACATTCGCTACAACTGTTTAACGTAGCTTATAAGGATTTATACAACCAAAACATGGGACTGGAGCTTTAACTTATCCAATGTACTACATAAAAACATTTATGATTTAAATGTACTGAACTTGTGTCATTTGGGGAATGTCTTCAGTTCTGATGATGACAGAAGTCATTGATTGAGCAGCTAAAACATCCATACTACAACACAATTACTGCCCGTGTTACTACCAGTAGACCACATTAAAGGTCAAAAACAGCAAAATCTTGAGTTGCCCAAACATCAAGCACCTGCTCAAAAATAGTTTCACTTGATCAGAAAACTGCTTCAAAATAGTTCAAAAGGGAAAATATGAGGTCTTCATTACGAATGTAGTAATTCACCATAATTCATGGCTCCATTGGACTTTCTGTACTGGGTTCACGATTCAGTTTTGCCATGATATTTTTGAGAAAACAAAGAAAATTAAAAGAAAATTTTATTACCAGAAAATACATTTACATGTGAGCCGTCGTATCAAGTCAGGTATTAAGTTGCACAGGCAACTTTAAAGTGTGGTAGGTGAAATTGTTCATAATTTCAATTTTTGCAAAAAGTCGCTTGATAAATGCCTTATCTTCCTGATCCTTCAACAGAATTGAGAGGTTTTAACCCTAAACATTGTTTTAAAGCACTTTAATGAACACTATCCAAGCTGGTTAATCCAGTTTAGCGACACCATTTTTTCACTATAAAATCTATAAAATGGCAAGGTTATTTTTAGAGGTAGCGGAGAAATCCTGGGGCTTCCCTTTTTCTTATTGCATCACGGAATCCTCATTTAAATGTTCTAAAAATAAGATTCAGATGCAATTTTCCGGTGCCCTTCTTGTAAACGCGCACCGTTGCTATGGTGACATACGGACACGATACAGTAATAAACTTGGTATCAAACTGGAGCTTACTGAATCAGGAATCTGAAAATATGCCTAATTCAAACCACCCAGAATGCAACTTAATACCTGATTGGTTGTGATGGGTCACCTATTCCAATTTAATTTCAACTTAAATCGACTTTGTTTTGCGTTCGGAAATCTATAAAAAGATCATTCTGATTTCTTGTTGAATCTGTTTTTAAATGAGCACAAAAGCTCTTTCCCTTTTTAGATCTGGTTTTCTGCGTGTTTTCGCGGCATACAGCTGGGAAAAACTAAGGAATTAATCACAATTCATTTTTTATTTTCATCAAATCGAATGGTCATACATTTGTTCCGTGATTTATCAATGCTCAATATATCGTTACATGCCTAGCCTTCATGTCTCTGAAACACAGATAGGTCAAAATAGACTATTTTTGTTCACACACAAAGGCACATCATCCACATCAGTCTGCTTTCATGAAGGGCTTTTTTTTTTTTGCTTTCTCCAACTCTCTTGTGTTTGAGAGCTCTGTTTGAGCGTTGAACACTTTTCTTTAGTCTCCTACACAATACGATTTCTCCTGTGGCAACAGAGAAGACGAACAAATGAAAACACTTCAGACGGACTGTGCAGGAAGGTTATGCTCACAATAGGCTCGAGTGTCAGCGGCTCACAGGCAGAAATCACTGACGCTAACTTATTCTCTTTCTCACATGGATTTATTCACCACTGAAGCTCCAAAAGAAAAATCGCTCAATCCTCAGCTGCATGATGCATTCGTGTTTTTGTGAACATTTGAAGAAAACCTATTCATCGATTGTCTTTACAAATAACATTCACTGTTTTTAACAAGACGGTGCATGCAGAAACGACTCACGTCTCATTCATTCATTTCATATATTTAGGTGTTTGGTAATTGGAAATCTTCGTAATCTAGATAAAATTGAAGGCTTGTTCAGGAGCATTTGAGTCACTTTAAAATCCTCACACGGCTTTCCTACGGCGGGTCTCATTTATGAAACTGGACGAACGGATTTATTCGTAAATAAGTTTTTTTTCTTTGAGTTAATATAGAGCTCCTTTTATTATTATTATTATTATTATTATTACATATTTTTACTGGCAAGGAACTGAGTCGATATAACTTCCACTTCAGTCTTTCAGCCTTTACCCTGATGACTCATTTAATGCTCTCAGCTGTCTGTCCATTTGACCTTTTATGGAGTTTTGTGGGTGTTCCTATATGCAAATGAGCTGAGTCAGAAATGATCTGACTTTACCTTCGATCCACATAATTATGAAGAAAATCGGGGTTCCTGTAACTTGTTTCCATACAAGAAATGTTCGATTGGTTTTAACAAAAGACATTTTAACAAAACTTTACTAAATGATGATAAATAATTGCTCCTCCACTTTTTTTTCTTCAGACTTGCCGTGAGGAGGGTCGGCGGTCACGTGGTGATGTCTGCACTCACTGGTCAACCGCATTTATGTTAAATATATTATTCATTATCCCTACAATCTATATACAAAAGCAACAATATATATTTTTTATTTATTCATGAAATATTGCCAATATATAAGGAATAAAACTTAAAAAATGAACAACGGCTTGCAGCGAAGTTACTGAAGTTGGGTTTTTTTTTTTTTTTTTTTTTTTAAATAACAGCACATCCTGAAGTTTGCCATCAACAATTTGCCAACAATTACAACTTCTTAGTTATGGTTACTTTTAATATTGTGGACCGTTTACGAAACAAGTTAGTTCCTGTTCTCACTTACATTACAGCAGCTATAATCAGATTCCCTCATGATGTTAAAGATACCAAAAAATGAAGGGAAACCATAAACTCTTCTGCCCTGGACAGTCAAAAAACCTAAAAGCCCTGACACTGGAGACTCCTTCCATCAACGTTAAACCAACATCTCCTTACAGAAAACTTCACCATATTAATGATCATACACCTACATTTCATCCGCTATACAAGTTTGTTATTTAACTTGTTACTATGCAACCAATAACCTACATCCGTGCGGTAAATCATATCACACACTCCAACGTACAGGATGCTAATATATACGGTAATATTTTTTTCACGAGTTGTTAGTCATGTACGGCTCCCGAGTCTTCAGGCCTGCTCCGTCTACGCACACTGTAATCAATAAAATTTTTTCATCTGATGAGCGTGAAGAGGTGGATGTGCTCTTAATCGTGCCTGTAGGTTTAATTTATTACATCCTGCGACCCTGCTCTCATCCATCATGTTTAATGTGTGCCGAGGCCAGCAAAACTGACCCAATAAGCATCAACGCATGGCAGCGAGCCTGAACACCCCGACGTGGACACAACACTGTTAATTTAATGAGCTGGGAGAGAAAAAAAAAGCCGTGACGGAATGAGCCGAAAACTTTCAGTTTTGATTACTCTGCAAAGACGCAAGAATATTTCATTATCCTTATCCGTTTATAAAAAGCCGTCCGTCTCAATTTGCGCAAAAGTGTTCAGAGAGAAAAAATCTGACAATAACTTGAGTTTCGGCTGAACCGCAGCCTAAAGCTACCGCGGAGGTAATTATCTCCGTCCGCTTCTGCTCTTCCTCTGCGGCTTTTAGATTTATATTATGTTTCTCGTTTGGAAACGGAGCTCTTGCTCACCTCGCTCAAATTAGATCGAAACATCCAAAGCCGTTTAGGGGGCGAGCGCTGTTAAAACCTTCATTCCTACCTATTATCGATGGGGGGGGGACAAAAAAACATATGAATAAAAAAGATTTCTGGTTCTATGCTGTAGCTGCTGAATCTTCAGCTGCGATAGGGTGGGGTATAATCGTGTTATTATTAGAGCGAGGATGTGTGTTTGGAGTCTTGCTGCAGTAGAAGCGTGTACCTGTAGCCTGTCCAATTATATCCACCAGTGAAGGTAGGTATTAAATTATAGCGAGGGATTAAATCAGACGCACAGCTCTGACTGGAGATTTGTGAAAATGCTACTTGAGCAGAGAGAAAATTGTAATTGACGCATGAAAGCATAAGTCTAATCATCTGGCAGAAACAAAAGACATTTTCACAATAGATGATGTGTAACACTTTACATAATCAGGATTGCTAACAAAATGGTAGCAAAACAGCAACGCTTGGCTGAAACTAAGCAGTGTTTTAAAACGTAAACAAAACGGCAGCAGAATAGTGATGCCATTTCAAAATGTTACAATGGCAGCAAAATAGCAGAACTTGTTTTTAAATGTAAAAAAAAAAGGACGCTTTTTTAAAAGGTTGACAAAAATGGCAGTAAAACGGTTTTGATTTCGTAAAATGCAAACAAAACAGCAGCAAAACAAGTGATGCTAAGATCATAAAAGAAGATCAGACAGGTTTCAAAAAAGGGGCGAAATTCCTGTAATAATATAAATCGTCTTCTCAGTATCGTCAAGACAGTCTAGGGCTAGGGCTCTCTCTGGATGCAGAGAAAGCCTCTGACTGAGTCGAATGGTCTTATTTGTTTTATTGTTTGGACTAATTCGGTTTAGGGGATAACTTTATTAGATGGGATAAGCTTGTGTATAGTAATCCCCAGGCTGCTGTTTTGGCTAACGGGCTTAGCTCAGGCAGCTTCCCAGCACATAGAGCAACAAGGCAACGCTGTGCTTTATATCCCCTTTTATTCACCATTTTACAGCTCTACTGGCAGAGGCCATATGGACAACATCCTAAGATAAGTCTACGTGCTTATTTGATTTTTGCTCCAGTCCAGAAACCTCCATATCTGTATAATCCAACATTATTGCTTTATTTAGTAAAATCTCTGGATCCAAAATTAATCTGATGAAATTGGAGGCTATGCCACTAGGGAGCATAAATACAGTACTTTCTACATTACCCTTTTACATTTACACTTATGTCATTTATCCAGATCGACTTACACATGTCTATATACATACAGACATATATCTACCACTGAGCTACCACTTTTTCCCCTAGAAGTGCAGCAAGTTTTGTTTACTTAGATACATAACGCCTACATTTAAGCGAATATATAAAGGTCCCGTGTTTCAGGATATGGAGCGACGGAGTTCTTTGCCGATCTCCTGGTCGGGACGTAAAGCTCTGATTAAGATGGATATATTGTCTAGATGCCGGCGGCACGGTGGTGCGGTGGTTAGCACTGTCGCTTCACAGCAAGAAGGTCCTGGGTTCGATCCCCGGGTCACCCAGGATGTCTTTCTGTGCGGAGTTTGCATGTTCTCCCCGTGCATGCGTGGGTTTCCTCCGGGTGCTCCGGTTTCCTCCCACA
>JAQQZX010000007.1:21553621-21569229 GCA_030068355.1 Notoglanidium maculatum
TTAAGATAATGCCCACAATATCATCAAGCTCAATGGGGGCGACTTTGAAGAATCTAAAATATGAAACATATTTTGTTGGGGTTTTTTTTTTTTTGTTACACTTTTTAGTTTACTACATAATTCAGTCTATGTGTTGCATAGTTTGAGGTATTCAGTATTTTTTTACAATGTAGAAAACAAAAAAAAGAAAAACCTATGAAAGAGAAGGTGTGTCCAAACCTTTGACTAGTAGTGTACGTTAGCTACATTTTAGCTAGTTTATGGTTTGAGTTTCTTGAAATTAGTATTATAACCCATAGGATTATAATAACCCATAGAGGTTTCTGAGAATTAGGATTGATGTATTTGGTATTAGGGCTGGGGTTGGGGTCTGCAGGAATTAGGAATGGAGTTGCAGGGATTATGGATAGTCTTCTGGCAATAGAATTAGAAAACATCATTTGGGATTTGTATTGTTATCTGAGGGATTAGGGTTGGAGCCTGTAGGGATTAGGGTTTGGGCTTTCTTGGATTAGGTTGGAGTGTTTTGTTATTAGGTTTGGAGTCTTTGGGATTAGGAACGTGATCCTGTATATTAGAGTTGGGGCCTGTGGTGATTACAAATGGAGCCTGCAGGAATTACTGTTCGAGTCTGCAGGGATTAGGGTTGGAGTCTATGGGGGTTAGCGTTGGACACTAAGGGGTAATGGCTTGGAGTCTGTGGAGATTAGGGTCGGAGACTGATGGGATTTGGGGTGGAGTTTGCAGTGATTAGTTTTGGACGTTGCAGGGATTAGGGTTGGAGTCTGCAGGGATTAGGGGTGGAGTCTGCAGTGATTAGGGGTGGAGTCTGCAGTGATTAGGGGTGGAGTCTGCAGTGATTAGTTTTGGACGTTGCAGGGATTAGGGGTGGAGTCTGCAGGGATTAGGGGTGGAGTCTGCAGGGATTAGTTTTTTTACGTTGCAGGGATTAGGGTTGGAGTCTTTGAGTATTAGGGATGGAGTCTGCAGGGATTAGGGTTGGAGGTTGCGGGGATTACTTAACTGTCACAAAGCTCTTATTTATGTGATGTGAGTATGGCATAATGACAATACAATTCAGCACAACCTTTAAATATCCATTACCTGATAACTAGCATCATGTTAATGATGGTGAAGTATTTTGGTGAGTACACATATTTTACCTTGGATGCACACCGACCTCTATTACCCCTAAAAGCCAGTAAAGAGATGTGGTAACCGAATCACTCGAATGTAATATGAATCTCCCCTTTTTAAAGATGCAATGCCAAACATCTTGCTTAGTAGCCCGAAGGAAAATCAAATTAAAGGTAAAGGTTATCGAATCATGACATAATTGCCTTTTCGTAGCTTAATTCACTGAGTTGAAACACGATGCCGTGATGGTCTCAGATAACCCAATCATGTCTGGGCTGTAACAGCACCTTCGAATAGCTTTAGAGTAAATGAGAACAAAATCGATGTAGAACAGGCACCAGAGTTCTGACTCTTGATGGTTTAATAATTCAGACTTGCATTTACTGCAATCGGAGAGTCTGAATGATTAAACAAGTGTGCCTGACCTTCTCAGGGCCTCCAGATGTGTGCTAGTTTTCCTTTTAAATGCAAAAAAATGTTTCAACTACTTTGTTTAATTACATATTAACATTCAATTACGGCTTTAGCAAGGTGCAGGAAACAAACAACTTCAGGATGTAAAGGTAATTCCTCTTCACATCAGGCTGCATCACACCACTCTCTTGATGATTATTTTCCTATAACAGCATGTCCTCCGGGTTCTTCCATATTATCTGCATTCTCATATCTGGAGGTAAAAAGCATAAGTGCTATGACTTGCATATGAGCAAACACAATTCTTCAAAGCTATTTAGTTCTCCAGGTTTACTCCCTTCGGTAAAGAGAGGAAAGGTTTGCCGATGCTGTGCAAATTGAGGTCACCAAACAATACGGATCAGTACTGAGTAAAAGTCAGAGCTGCCCAGGGAGAGAGCGAGTGAGAGGCGAGTGCTAATGAAGACACTGATGGGGTCACGAAAGTCAGACTTCAACAAGGCACATGAGGGCAGAGAGGTGCACGAGCGCTATAGTCAGGTATTACATCAATATTCAATCAGCTGTCAGTCGGGCCAAGAAGGCGTACAACGGCAAATGCAGGCAAATTCATGCAATTCTTGTAGTACAATCGCATGAATGAATAAAGTGTCAGTTTGACAAGTGCTGAGTAAGAAAAAATATACGCAGAATAACCAGGCTGCACAATGTCTGAGACATTCACTTTAAAACATGTACAGCTTTATGCCTTTACTGTCAGTCGATCAGTCAGAGTAACACAGTTCAGGTGTATTTTTAGATCTAGAAAAAAAAATGCTCAGAGATTAAAAAATGTCAGTGACGGAAGGTGAAGTCATCATTGTCTGATGCTCTATGTACCGTCTGATCTGAGACATCACAGTCCATTAGGTAATATGATACTAATGCCTTCTCTCTGCACTATCCTCTCCATCCACTTACTTATAATAGTCTTCTTTTTATAGAATCAATTTCTTTCCTATACAGTATGATTAATCACTCTAAGGGTCATTCTTTGTTCCGTGAAGAAGCCATCTTATGTTAGCTGTAAAGTGTACCTTTAGACTAAATTTAAATGCTTTGTTAATACATTTAGTTGTTTGGATGTCTATTAAAACAAAACTGTATTCATATAAAACATTATTTTAGCATTCTAGCTGCGTTTATTCAGTATGTACAGTACATATGCATTTTTCCAAGTCCCCATATATTACTTGTGACTTAATTTACTCAAACTCTGCTATTATAATAAATTAGCCTGTCAAATCTTGTTAAACTAATTCTAATTTTAATAGATATTTCAGTCCTATGTTTAATGGATGTTTCAGTCATATTAGATTTTTTTTGTGATCTATCTTTAATATCACATTTCACCCTGTAAATATATTCTACCTTTTCTTTAAGAAATTAAGTAAGATTATACTGTTAGAAACAGGTTTTTCAAAAAAAAAAAAATCCATCACAACGCTGTTGTATTCGCAAATCTGATTAGTCAGAAGGTGTTTAAATTAATGCTTTCATTCTACCACATCCTTCTCTAGTAACTGCAAATTCACAGGGCCTTGTAGAGCGAACGCTGTGCATAATATCACCTAAAAATGAACGAACTAAAAATGTGCTGTTAGTTAATTGATTTGGTGAAGAAGGTTTTTGGATAGAAAGGGCTCCTTCTAAGCGTACAATTCGTAGTTACAGGTAAGTATACACTGATGAAAACATATCTATGAATACAATATTCCATTTGTGCTAATAGATCCCCCTAAATCCTACATAGTGGACCTGAATGAATGTTAGGTTCTGTTATCAGTTATAGATATATTTATAACTGCTATAAACAGTAATGCCTTCACCGGCCTCATTTTTTCTCTAATAAAATAAAAATGACTTTGCTAGGTCAAAAAAAGAGCTTTATCTTTGACTGGTACAACGCACTGACACTGGAGACTCCTTCCACAAATGCTATATAAATGTCTCTTCACTGCAAACACCAGCATATTAACAATTATACACAATTTGAAGGATTAGCTCTTAGTAAAAAAAAAAAAAAGCAGTAACACCTTCTAACCAGTCATATTCAAGAATTCAACAGTGTTATGGTATAAAGGCCGTAAATATTTTCGACTGCAACTAAAAAATCGAAATGGAAAAAATATTTTTAACGAATAAGTCATAAGTGAGTGAGCTTTTAATTTGTTTAAATCATCACCTGTAAAAAAAAATCACCTGTATGCCTGTAAGTGAAACGATTAGCATCTGGTAAATCAAGTGCTTACAGCTTCACACACGATGAGGAAATTGTCCGGTTCTTGTCGATTCAGTCCAGTTGTTCAGTGCAAACGTGTGAATGCCCCTTTGTGCAGTTTAAACGGTGCAGGACCTGATGTGAAAGAAATTCTCTTTTCTTCCATTGCTGAGATCTGCTTTACACTTCAAAAGCAGAAGAGACAAGAGTCAGAGACAGGGAGGCTCCCAGACTTGAATCTGATTTAATTAAATCTGAAGAAAAGGGGAAATCAATCGCAATGAAAGCCTTGTTATGCTGTAACTGCAGGTCTGTGGACTGGCGAGCACCTCGCTGCTTGGACTTTTGTGCTTCATCAATGTTAAGGATTTAGGCCACACTTTGATGCTCCTATGCTGAATGTTTTCTCTCTCTCTCTCTCTCTCTCTCTCTCCTTCTCTCTCTCTATACATACTGAATATCAAATGCTGCAGCATACAAAGCTCTGGCTCCAAGTGTTGCCTGCTAGTCCTTTCTCTCACAGCACAAGTTGCTTATAAAGCTGTTCTTTCCCCTTTTAAAATCAATTTAAATGACTTTTTCACTAAGCCATTTCAGTTTGTTTCTCAGACATGATTTTTCACAAAAGGGAAATGCATCGTCATGTACAAGGATGTACTAATACTGATACTGGTATCAGATATCCATCCAATACCGTGCTCATTTACTCATACTTATACAAAATGCTCTGGCTTAGCCAATATCCAGCTAGTATACAGTATGTTGCTGTGCTCAAGAACAGACATGACATGACAGCAATCTGGATATATTTCATGGTTCCTACAGCCCAAAGACATGCAGATTTGGTCAACTGGCTATTCTAAATTGCGATAGATCGGCGATCTGCCCAGGGTGTAACCCCGCCTCTCACCCGAAGTCAGCTGGGATTGGCTCCAGCTTCCCCAAGATCCTTAACAGACAAGCGGTAGAGATATTGGATTGATGGATGGATGGATGATGGCAATCAAAATAGAGAATGCTCTATGAAGAGTGTGCTCTATGAAGATATCAAGAGGGGGAAAGACAGCATATTCCTACAATATAAGTAACCTAATAAAGCCTTTTAGACACAAAACTCAGCATGAGGAGTTCATCACTAGGAGAAAATGCAGGCTAGGCAAGAAAAAGTGCCTACAAATGACGCTAGGTAAGAACTTGACGATCAGCCACTATTGGTCATTGAAAACGATGGATTCCAGCACAATGAAGATAAAACCCTTCTTTACTTACAGCTATGAAAACATTGAAAACATTGTGACCAATGTAGCTAGATAATGCACTAGTTAAAATTATCAAACAAATCTACTAGTCTGACTGCTTGAACACACAGGTGTACACTTTTCATTTCATTTAAACCGATGAAACATTAACCAGGTTGATAAAAAGTTCCATGATGTCACTACGTAATACTAAGTAGGTTACTCACCGAGTACCAAAAACCATGTACTTGTAATCTGTCTAAAATAAATACAAAGTTTTAATATTAATAGAATATTGCACTGAGTCCGAGGATTTGTTTTCTATACTCACTTGCTAGATCTCTAAAAAAAAGTCCCATTTAAATAATATACAAACTGTAGTGTATAATTTTAAGACATGTCTGGAGAGCCGTTGTGTCACTTGCAGTTAATTGCTGACTGATGTAAGAAGCGCTGCCTTTGATGGTGATACGGAGAAAGCCATTAACTCACTGACTCTCTGCGTTAGAGCAAAGGCAAGTCTGGAGTTTTGCCAGTATATCATTGCAGAATAATGAAACAGGATCCTATCCAAAAGTCTTTTATGTTGCTAGTTTGTGAATCCGAGCAGTACTTAGGGACTTTCGTACTGTGTCTGCATATAAGCATGTAAATGTGAAGGTCTCCAGGCTTTCTAATTTCAGCAGTTTAGTAGCAGTGATTGGATTAAAATAAAACTCACTTCAGGGGCGTCATTACTTTTACTTGTGATCTGTTAAAACATAAACCATCCAGTTATATACAATATACTGTATATACATCTAACATGCAGGTCACTCATTTATATCAGATAAATTATCAACACACACCTGTATTATCAATAGTCCCTTAAGCATTATTCAGCGTGATGGAGCTTAAGAGGTTTTTTTATTAAATATATTTATAGCAGTTAAAAAAAACTCGTTCTTGTGATTTAGCAAAGATTCCTGTGGGGCCATTTTTACACCAGGAAGTGATTTGTTTCCTGTTATTCACTCTAAATGAATTCAAAACCTTGACGCAAAAATGTATGAATTTTATTTGACGTAGAATATATTCCTGATCTCTATATCCAATCTCTTAATATTTAATAATTATATAAAATATAACAAAAAGAAGAAGAAGAAGAGAATTGTCATCATCATCCTCATCATCATCATCCTCATCATACCAATACAATAATTAAACTGTATTAAATATTAAGTAACTAAAAATAATGCTAAAGACCTAAAATAGTCTCGGAACTGTCTTAGCTGAAAGTTAGATACTACTAATACTACTGCTACTACGGTTACTACTACTACTCCTGTACTACTATTACAATGGACTACTACTACTATTACTATTACTATTATTACTACAACTACTGCCTCTACAACTACTATCAAGAAGAAGAAGAAGAAGAAGAAGATGAATTTATAAGTGATAAATCTATTATTTACCTACTTGCTTATCTATCTATCTATCTCAAACTCAAGGCCATTTTCCAAAATCCACGACAAAACCTTGTTGTTGTACATTTTCTCCTTTTCCTCCTCATTAAAATGTCCTGGAAAAAATTGTCTCATGTTCATAAGAGAGCAAATGAATTCCTTTTTTTTTTTTAAACTTTTAGTTTTCAAAATAATACCATACGCTGCAAAGAAATTCAAGAATGGGGTTTAAATTGAAATAAAGAAATCAGTTTAAATTGTAATGGTTTGTTTTTTTTTACTGATTTTCATTTTCTTTGTTTCGTTTGTTTCTTTATTGGTTTTGTTGTATTAGTTTTTAGTTTATATGTTTGTTTTGTTGTTGCATTTTGTTCAATTTGTTTTAATTGCTTTTGTTTGTTTTTAAATCCTTTTGTTTTGCTTGATTTGTATTAATTTAGTTTTGCGTGTTTCTGTTGTTTGTCGCTTGTTTGGGTTTTAAAGGTTTAAGGATTTTGTTTGGGTTTATAGGTTTAAAACAAAAACACACAGCTGCCATCCACAAGCTTATGAAGACTTTATCAGCCAAGAACAATAACAGCGTGCTCACTTTAAGACGCAACAAATCTTTTTTCTGGAGCCTGTGGTGATCAGATGCAGATGACAAGAAATAGCTTCATTATTTATAGTTCCTATTTATAGAGAAAACAACAAAAGCCTTACATAAAATCGCTTGTTTTTGGTATTAAATTAAAAAGTTGATATTTTGTGCATACTAAACTTGGTAAATCCATCGTTCAGCAAATGCATGTTTCTGATTTAGTTTCCATGCTTTTCAGGACTGCATCATCAGAAATGGTGTATGCCAGTGGCTCTGCAAACAGCCAGGCTCATTTGTACAGCCCTCGAGCCAGATGCAGGCTCACTGTTTTCCATTTTCCATTGGCATTTGCAGGTGCAGTAAACCGGCCTGGATGCCTCATTTAAAACCACACGCCTGTGCTGCCCTGAGCACAAACAGTCTGGAGTGCGTGGAGTGAGGGCCACCTGAGGGGAGAATTAAATGCAGAATCCTGCTGAAGATGATTGTCAGGGGCTGTAAAGACCACGAGAAATCCGTCAAATTTGACAGTTTGGTACTATCGATGTATATGTGACACTCTGTTTTTCTAAATGTCACCTTTTGTTTTATTTGCATGCTGTCAAAATTACTACCTCTAAGACACGAGTCGGTGAGATGGTGCCTGACAAATGAGTTGCCTTATGCTGAATGCACGATGTACAATTTTAGCCATGATTTCCCTCTGACAGACAAAACAAGCTTTATATTCATGCAAATGTTGGTGTAACAGACAAAAAAATAAAAGAGTTTGGATTGGTGCACAGTGTGACACATTGTCTAATTTAGTGCCATTTTGACCAAACAGCAAGGTTTGAGATTTAAATCTCACAGAGTGTGAGTGTTGCGATGATGCTTATACTAAGGATGGTATAGGATGACGGCAACATCATGGTACAGCTACAAATACAATAGCAGCACTGATCACACATTATGATCAGGAGCACATATATTAATGTGAAAACACAATATTGGACAGACAAATATCCTTATTTCCTGACTTGAATGTTTATGCAACCCCAACATAACCCCACTATTCCCCTGATGCCATTCAATTCAATTCAATTTTATGTGTATAGTGCTTTTAACAACAGACACCTTCACAGAAGTATATAAATTCTGAATATAAGCTTGTGAATCTATACATTTATTTATATATATCCCTAATGAGCAAGCCTGAGGCAACGGCAGCAAGGAAAAACTCCCTGAGACGACAAGAGGAAGAAACCTTCAGAGGAACTAGACTAAAAAGGGAACCCATCCTCAATTAGGTGGCACTGGATAGTGCAATTACAATTATCATACTTTGTTATAGGGTCAAGATTTGAGTGCAAGACTGTTCATGGTAATTTAAGTCCTATGCCATTGTAGCAGAACCGCTCATGTCAACAGAAGTCCAACACCATCTTCACAGTTCTAGGTGTATGTTGAGGCAGTTCCTATGGTGCCATCCTCAACAGGAGCAAGTGATGACTCCAACCAGATGTAGGACACCAGGATCATGCCATTATTTGGTATTTCAAATGGTTCTTAGGGACAGTGAAAATAAAACACAACAAAAACATCACGATTTCTGGTGACGCACAGTGTACGTAGTAAATAACTGTATTTTTGGAACTATGCATCCAGTTCTCTTTGCAGAACAGATAATCCTCATTGCATACATCCAATATTTCATGCAAATTTTTCTTATTTATTGTTATTTCCATACAGAATTAATATACAACCACTACAGCTAGTTGTACTTTACACAGTCATATAATAGGCAGGTGTTAGTTTTCATAAGATTTTGTCAAAACAGATCTCACGTGCTAAAAATCGTGTAGTGTGAGCAGTACAGCGATTCTGAGAGTTATGTTGTGTCCGCTTGGCATTAGTTTTATGCTACAGTTTCCCTGATGTTTGCTCGTCAATAAAAGAACCAGACAAATGTTGCTGTCTGTATATTCTTGATGAAATATTTAGAGCTGCAATACCCACTGAAAATATTGTATATTACTAGATATCAGAGGTAGTCAACCCTATAATTTGTACTTACATATATTAGATTTGACAGCTTCCCAGTTAGCCAAGTCATACGCAAATGTCTCATTTGCTTCCATTTTTAACAATATTCAAAGGTGCAGCATCTACTCTGCTATAATTTGAGCTTTTTAGAGCTGAAATTGGGGTCAGGCGGTTGCAGTACGTGTCATTTTCATGGATATTGGCTGTTTCTGTTTCTTGCTGGCTGCTGAAGACTCAGTGCTGCACAAAGCAACCCGTCAGGAGCGGATTTAAATCCTGGGAGCGATGCAACCGTGGCGGTGAGATTTTACATGAGTAAATAGTTCATTTAAATGAAAACAGAAACCCAAAAGGAGTCAACGCACAAATGGTCTCTGCGGTTTAGAGAAATACAATAAATTAATAAAAATGAAGAAGGTGAGAAGCATATTTCTGAACCCACGCTGAGAGGACACACTGAAGGTACCAGAAGAAAAAGAGAAAGAGGAAATTAGAGCAGATCTTGTGATTCACTTCCTGGTTACTCTTGTTCAGCAATGAGCTGGATGGAGACTGTGAAATGTATTTAAAATACATTTAAGTAATAGGCTGAGGTAGAAAGGTAGCTATGTTTATAATGGGGCACACACACGTTCACACACTCATACACACCTAGGGGTAACACATTAGCCTCTTTATTTGTCCTTAAGTGGCATCAGATGAGGTTAATTTCCTACACAGGCTCATGCTTGTGAATTCAAGGCATGACTGAAAAAACTAAAGTCTAATAAAAATTAAGATTCTTGAAGAAGGGTTAAGGTCAGAGCTAGCATACAGTTCGTATGAAATTTTTTCATGAGATCAGGATGAGGTAAATCTATTCTCAAGGTCTAAAACCAGAAGAAGAAGAAAAACTACCACCAAGTGACAAGTAAATAGCAAAGAGCTTAGAAACTGGAAAGGAAAACTACAAGCATGGGTTACTAAGGAGACAAGCGTCAAAGTAATATGGCTGACAGCATGACATGCAAGACAAACAGGAAGTGTATTTTACACTGGAAATACAACAAAACAAAATGCAGGTGATACAAACTCGACATAATGAGACTAATCCTGAGGGACGGGTGCTAACAGGTGCTGAGCACATCTGAGATCACAGATCTGACAGAGAGCCAACAGGATGGGTGTGTGTGTGTGTGTGTGTGTGTGTGTGTGTGTGTGTGTGTGTGTGTGTGTGTGTGTATTGATATGATAAGCATGTGATTAAAAAGGTGAATAGAATAATGTTGCGATATGAAATTGTTTTATTTGAGAGATGCACTGAAATGCTACATAACATGAGGTAAGGAACAGAGGTTCAGTGTTCCCAAAAAACTTGTATATAAATATGGTTCTGGTTGAATAAGAGTGAGAGGTCATACCCCATATAGGCAATGCACCATAACATTTAATTAGGCTTATGATTTACACCACCATTTTACAGAATTGTACACACAACACCAGGCAACAAGGCGTTTCTGGAAAACAGCACCATATTCTCATGAAAAATTAATTTTCAACTTTTTTGCACCAAGATGAGTCAGCAGACTCGGCAGCAGAGCGACGTTCCAGCATCATATTCCAAACGTTAAGGCTTGTCTCCACTCTAAATAGTCATAACGATGAAAAACATCGATTAAAATTCAAACATCTCCGGTACGGCACATGCTTCAGATTGACCAACGTTGACCAAACCATCTGTTGAGCAAAATGATTATCAGGTGGGGGGTTTTTTGTGTGTCTAACTTGTCTAATTATAGGGCTAAAATAATGGTTTATACAAAAATAAATAAAGAATAAAACACTTGGGATGAGCTGGTATAGGAAAATAATCAACAACAGCAGTGTGATATGGCTGAATGTTAAGCAGAGTAACTGTTCCCACCATGAAGTGGAGTGTTTTCCTATAACGGCACATCCTAAAGAAGTTTATTCCTCTTATACTGCAACAATTTGCATACAATTCCTATTCAATTTCTTATATTTAGAAAAGAACATCTTGTATCTTTCTAGTTACAGTTAATTCTGTGGAACGTCTATGAAACAAGTTACCACTTACGTTATAGTAGCTATAAACAGTTATTCGCTCACCTTTTTTCTTCTTTTTCTTCTCTCTCTTTATGTCTAAGACATAAAATTGCACCAAGAAACCTTGAAACTCGTGAGTCATGTGGCAAACTTACTGACTGTTACAAAGTGCTGACACTAGAGACTCCTTCCATAACTGCTAAATAAACGTCTCCTCAAAACAATTGCTTCTTTTCAATGTGTCACTTGCTAGTCTAGACACGTTGATGTATTAGAGCGTTAACAGAAACCAATGATTTGTAGGTGCACTACTTTCAGAGCTGTTGTTATCGGAAATTAATCAACACCTTCTAACCTTCCAATCAGAATCAAGAATTCACCAGCATCGTGGAATAAATGTTCAATATACAATGAACAGAAGCATAATGTATAAAGATTAAGATTTTTATATTCTGCAGCATCTATACTATACATCTATAGAGCAGCTATAAAGACTTACCCTGCTAACCCTGCCCCTTTTTTTTTTTTTAATGAATTTGTGTTCTCATCATAAACTAAATTCAAACTCTTTGCATTTTCTTGCCCCAGGCGTCTGAATAGCCGCCCGAAGTGCTGACACTTTCATATTCCAATGGTCAGATAAAAAGGAAAAAGAATATAACCAAACACCACTGAGCATTTCAGATGCAGAAAAGCAGTCGCAAGGGCACTCATGTGGATGAACAAAGCAATACTGTCCTCAAGGCACACATAGTGAAGCATTGGATTAGACTGGCTTGCTAACGCAGCAATGTTCCACTTCTTATGTTTGCAAATGGAGCGTAATGCTGGCTATTTGGTGTGCATGCAGCCAAACTATTTGCTGGACCCGCTATCACACCTAATTACGAGCTAATAGAATCCCTGAATGGAGATTTAGAGAGCGAGAGAAAAAAAAAGTTGAAGAATCACAGGAATTTCCACAGTCAAGAGGGTGTTTCTTTAAAAGCCATTAAGTCCAGAAAGAAAGTTAAAAATCACTGAGAGTGAAACAATCAAATCCATTCATCACTGAGAAATTTATATATATATGAAATATTACACATACCGTATACAGTATGGGTGACAAATTAAAGGAAAAAATCAAATTAAATATGGGTTAGAACAGTTCCAGTACATCAAAGGTTCTCTGTAGGAGAACTGAACTGTACGAGATGTGCTGTTCATGAGCAAGTTAAGTCTTTGACCCCGTTTATACTTGGTATTAAAAAAGCGTCTTGGGTGATCTGATCACAACTGGACAGCGCTAAATACAAATGTAAGCAACCTCCAAGACGCATTCAAGGCCCTGTTTACACTTGGTTTTAAAATGCGTCTTGAGCATCCAGGTCACAAATGGACTGCCGAGACACATCGTCGTTTACACCTGTGTCTATCATGCGTCTCCAAGGTGTCCAGCTGACCACTTTTGTTCAAATTTCATTACTGCCTACATCACTGCCGCTAGAAGGCCAAAGGTCCCCGTGCAAAATTATATTAAAATGTTAAACCTGCAACATACCTTCATTATTTTCTTGCCCTCCAACCACACACATCGCTGCTCCTTTACATTTTTTTCTAGCGTGTCACGCGGTTACCAAAACAATCACCGCGTCTAGCATTGATGATGTATTTTCTTGATTCGTCTGTGTTGGGGACGCATCGGGATGCATCAGCGTTTACACTACGAAAGGTATGTGGTTAAATGTGTCCCAGACCACCTCGGCAAGTGGTTCGAGCGAATGTGTCTTGGAGGTCGTTTACAATTGTATTTAGCACTATCCAGTTGTGATCATATCGGCCAAGACACATTTTAATACCAAGTATAAACAGGGTACATGACGCATTCAAGATGCATTTACTCAAACCACTTGCCGAGGTGGTCTGGGACGTATTTGACTACATACCTTTATAGTGTAATTACACTAATGCGTCCCGATACGTCCCCGATGTAGACATAACAGAAAAATGCTGGACGCGGTGGTTGTTTTGGTAACAGCGCAACACGACACAGCTAAAAAAGGACAGTAGCACTGATGTATGTGGCAAGACAAATGAAGGTATGTTGCAGGTTTAAGGTTTTAATATAACTGTGAACCAGGACCTTTGACCTTCTAGCAGAAGTGACGTAGGCAGTAACGAAATTTGAGCCAAAGTGGTCAGCTGGACAGTTTGGAGACGCATGATAGACACATGTGGCTCGGGTGTCCTTTTGTGACCTGAATGCCCAAGACGCATTTTAAAAACCGAGTGTAAACAGGGCCTTCGAGTCACCTCTTTTAGCTGAGCATTGGGTATCAATTTACATATCTAAAGAGCCATCAGTTGCATAAACGGGCCAGTTCACTCATCCAAGCGTTCTCGGCACCAAGTAGTGTTGCCATTTTTGTTATTCCAAAAATCCACAAGAACCTGGTGACATCCTAGGCCGTACATCTTAAATTGTAATGTAAAATTAAATGAAGATATTTTGTAAAAGTATTTATATTTTGATGTCCGGCAACTGATCCATACAGTTTTCATATTGGTTATTCCGTATATAATGGACTCGAAATGGCCTCGGCCATCTCGTGGGTGGACACAAAGGAAAGAAAAGATAAGGCATATGCATTGATTCAAGTCTAGTGGGGCAGGATGGGGTTCCAGCCCACAGGCCCAGGATTTACTAATCTATCCCTGACTAGAAATCAAATCGTCAGATCTTATTGGTGAGCTGAACCAATTGCACTGGCTGGAATTCCCCTGGAAGCATGGAGCTCCGTTCTTCCAAATGATATTCAATCCCTTGATGTTTTGATGATGGTGATGGAGAGCAAATGGGAGCAAACGATTCTGCTGAGTGTGAAGGGCATAACATTACTGATCATGATTTTCATCCCCATCAATCCATTCAATGAGCCATCATTCCCTGTGAATGTGGGCGGAGACATGTGAGAAGGGCAAATGTGTGATAAAGAGGATTTAATTCAAGCGTAATGAAGATTTAATTCAGCTGCAGTTTAGTTAGCTATTGTGACAGGTATGTGTTTAATTTTCTGCAGCCTTCCAACCCTATCGAGTAACAATGAATCCCACTGTTGCACGTTGTATAATAGCTTTCAGGCTCTGATCGCGGCCCATCCATTTAGCTAAATGGAACTCGTGTTATGTGGGCTTGTGAACTGTCACTGCGCTCCCTGAGAGCTGAAGCTTGGCCAATTGCATTAGTCTAACTTACTGACAGCCTGTCAGCAGGGTAATTTGTAAAGGGCCATGCTTCCACTCTAAGGGTTGTAAAATGATAATGTAAAAGCAAGGTGAAGGTTTAAATGACAATCGGACATCACCTGTTTGCCCTTCCATTATAATTAGGGCGAAAAATTTTACTTGTCCAAATAATTAATACAAAACCTTAGATATTTTTCCCGCACATAAACCCATATCGCGTATCAACAAGCGCTGTGTGACATTTCACTTCGTAAGTGTTAATTTAATCTTGTCACATAATAAAGGCATGGGGTAAAATTAGAAATGTTCTAAGGTTATAAAAAGTGCTTCAGTTCAAGCAGGTCTTTATAGGATTGTAATATTCAGTGCACATGTGTTAGGGATTTGCTACAGAGATGTAACTGAATTATTATTCTGGTTTGCACAGAAGGATAAAGTCCTTAATACTTCTGGGGAATACAAGGATTTTGCTGGTTCTTACAGAAACATGATGGTTATTGTCTTTACTCCCTCGACGCTTAATCAGAAATCAGCCTGAACTTTCAGGAGAATATTAGATGAAAGATAAACTATAGATCTCTTTTGGACAGGATTTAATTCACACAATGACCTGGAGTTCTTCCATTTTTTGAAGGTGCTCTTCTGTGAACTTCCCTGTCACAGTTTTTTGAAGAGAGGAAAATTACAGCCCAAATTACTTACTGGTTTTTTAGATGATCATTTTAGACCTGTCCGGATAGACACGCTGGTCATTTTGCAGGCAGGTGCATCGGGAAAAAGGTTTTTTATTATTTATTTTTTTTACCGCTTCTACTGAGCGCATCTAGTCACTTAGCACGCACCTTGTATCCGCATACAAGGTGAATCGCAAAGATGAATGTGCAGAGAGATTAAGTATGATGTGCATTTATAAACTCAGCATGTGGTTTACTGGGATGACTCCAAGAACCATCGTCAGAATCCATAATGTGGGTCAATACACAAAGTCAAACAAGGAAAATCCATAATCTAAGACAAGCAGGCAAACCGGGAATTGCAACAACACCACCAACAATAAAAGTCGGCTCAGACTTAAGGACAAGACGCAAGACTTTGCAACAAGACAATGAATCAGCAGGGCATACATATATATACAGTACTGTGCAAAAAAGTTTCAGGCAGGTGTGAAAAAATGCTGTAAACAAAGAATGCTTTCAAAAATGGAAGTGTCAATCATTTACTTTCATCAATCA
>JAQQZX010000007.1:21588762-21613905 GCA_030068355.1 Notoglanidium maculatum
CCCGAAGATGCTGGGATTGGCTCCAGCTTCCCCGCGACCCAGACGGATAAAGTGGTATAGATAATGGATGGATGGATAAATAAACATTGAAAAACAGTATTTTGTATTTTAAATACATCTTACAAATACATTTGTTAGAATGATGTCCCGATCATCCCTCATTTACCTTCATTTGCCATAATAGCTACATTTTTGTTTTTTGTTGTTGCCTTTTTTAAATCAATTTTTCAGTAATTCATTTGAATAATTTAAAGCATGAAACCTGACAGATGTAAGAGGAGAGCCTGAATTAATTAGGAGATGGCTCGTACAGTATCTATACATGGTACTTCAGGTAGAGCAACAAAATATGTAAAAGAAGAAATTCATTAATTATGCATGGTACAAAATCAAACAAAGATTTTATTTAACCAGTGGTGAATTTGTTAGGAATCTGAATTTGCTCCTACTCTCAAGTGACACGGAATTTTTTTTCCAAATGGAGTGCTGCCATTTAGTAGACCTACAATCCAATGAATATTTGATCAGAAAGCATGGGAGGTAAGGAGGGTGAGGTGTGCAAGGTGTGTGAGTGCCAAGGCTGTTTCAAATTGAATGAGCCACACATGCATTATCAGGAGTTATTAGCCTCAGTCCAGCCTGATTTAGTTAGCCGGCGCGGTAATTACAACTGGAGTCAGGCTGCTCTCCTCGTCGTTATGGTACGCCTCTGCTCTCGCTCATATTATCAGCCGGTGAAGACAGAAAGCAGCCACACGCACTAGCTTAATAAAGCGGCTGACTGTCTTTCTGCTTCTTATCGGTCTTTCCTTCTATAATGCAAATAAAAGCCTTTGGCCATTTCTGTCCATGTATAAAATGAAGGTGTGGTCTCATGTTATTTCTCCTGGTGCGTCGAACGTGAGCAGTTATCATAAGTAAATATACTACATGTTTAAGTCAGTAACATCATTTGTGCACACATTTATTTCTTTATTTCAAGCTGTACTGTTAATTATGTTCATATTAAATCTCCCAAAGTGCTGGATAAGAGCCAGAGCCATGGAGAGGACAATGATGAACAGGAAACATGCTTTAAATTGAAGAAGGCCAAGAACATTTATCACGTTATGGAAGATGAACTTAAAAGTGCTGAGCTTTCAGAGCGTTCAGCGGGTTAGAGTAAAATGTTGTCACACATCCACAAGGCCACCTTTGGGGGGTAATAAAGAAAGGGGTCCAAGCACCTACTGCAAAAATGGTGCCTGTTCATATACTAGAAAAGAAAACTTGCTAGAACTAGAAAGAAACCAAAAATACCAACCAATAATGTTTATTTTGGCACTTTCAAATAATAAATATTGTGCTATTAAAGAACAACAGTATATCCCTGCATTAATTCAATTTAAGATGACAACTAATAATTATACCACAGTCCTGTCAAATTATTAATTCTGATTGGTCATCCATCCATTCATTATCTATACCGCTTATCCATCAGGCTCGCAGGGAAACTGGAGCCAATCCCAGCTGACTTCGGACAAGAGGTGAGGTACACCCAGAGCAGGACGCCAATCTGTCACAGGGCTCTGACTGATCAGCAGGTGTTTATTTTATATAATGATAGTAGCTACAGTTGTAATTCAAATCAATCAAATCAATATTTATATTAATGTGCTTGTTCCATAGTCATTTTAGAGTTACTACAGTAACTCTATAGTTACTATAGTAATTCTATAGTAACAACTATCGAAATGGTGGACAGATTAAATACACTGTGAAATCATTGATAAAGTGAAGTTTCCAGTAAAGAGATGCTTAAGTTACGATTTTCAGAAGGAGTCTCCAGTGTCATTGCTTTGTAACAGTCAGAGTTAAACCTGTAATCCTAGGTTTTCTAACACTGACAAAGTAGCTTGCATTTTGCAGATTTATGGTAACATGAAAATCTGCATTTTTGTTTGTCTTATTAACTTCAGCTTCAAAAGAGAAGCTGGTGATGGAAAGATTGTTTATAGCTGCTATAATGTAATTGATAGCACACTAACTTCACTAAAACAAACTAACTTGTTTTGCTGACATTCCACAAACTACGTGTGATCCTTTAATTGTAATCGTTAGTAAATTGCTGTTGTACAAGAGGAATAAAACACTTCAGTACATGCTTTAATAGAAAAATAATCAACTTCAGGGTGGTAATATGAACTCTGTTTAGCAGGCAATTGTCCATAGTGAAGTTAATGGTGTGAAGAAGCAGTTTCATGGCCAGTTATAGTCTGTTTTCTCATTATTTCATGACAAATTAAGGAGATAAAACATCTGGAGCTGATTCCAAGTGTTGTATTTGTATTTGCACTCAATATGCAGTCCAAAGAGGTGTTGATTCAAATGAAGGAGGCCATCGTTGAGCTGAAAAACAAGCTCTATTAGAAAGATGACAGAAAATTTGAGAGTGACAAATCAACAATTTGGTACATTGTTAAAAAGAAGGAGTGCACTGGCAGCAAGCTGAGCAGCAATAAAAGTCCTGGAGGACCACAGAAGAAAACTAAAGTGGATGATTGCAGAATTATTGGTGAATTAAAACCATTCACAACATTTATCCAAGTCAAGAACACTCTCAAGGAGGTAGAAGTATCATTGTCAAAGTATACAATCAAGAGATGCCTTCATGAATGTAAATACAGAGGTTTTACCCCAAGATGCAAACCACTGGTAACTCTCAAGAACAAAAACCTCTGATTAATCTTTACTAGAAAACAAGTAAAAAAGCATGTACAGTTTTGGAAGAAGATTCTTGGACAGATGAAACCAAGATTAACTTGTACCAGAATGATGGGAAGAGTGTGAAAAGGAAGGGCTCATGATCCAAAGCATAACACATCATCTGTCAAACTTGGTGGACATGAGCATGAATGGCTGCCAATGGAACTGGGTCACTGGTGTTTATTGATGATGTGACTGCTGATAGAAGTAGCAGGAAGAAGTCTGACGTGTATAGAGCTATTTGGCTCTGTTTTAATGATCTAAGTGTATAGTCGCAGGTGTATTTAGGGCATATTCAAATCTTCTTTTGCTAGTTTAACGGTGGAAATAATGGTTGCAGTGCCAAGTGCATGGTTTAAAAGACTTAATCTCTTAATTAATCATGGGTGTGTTTTGGGCATAACATTGCAATAAACCAATCACAGTGTCATCTCCCATTCCCTTTAAGAGCCTATTCTCTTTAATGCTGGATTTGCCAGGTAGAAGGAAAGAATGCTTCTCTGCAGTGGAAATGGAAGCATGCAAACAGCCAATCTAGCTATACCATAACCATTAAGACATATGTATATATTTTTTAAATACCATGATGCACACAAGAATAATCTTTCACACTGAAATCTGTTTATTTTTAATCTTTTGCATATTTGTGCACTGCTACACAAGTGCATTTGCTATTTACATAATGTGGGCACTGGACGGGAAAATGACAACTGCTTTGGTCTCAAACTAGCAAAGACACTTGTCTTGTGCTTGGTGCCACTTTGCATTGGGTGGAAGATAAAGCCTATACTTTCTGCTCAGATTCAGTCAAATGCTGCAAAACTGAAAGAATAGTGCTTCACAGTCAAGATGGATAATGACCCAAAACATATTATGAAAGCAACCCAAGAGCTTCTTGAAGGTAAAGAAATGAAATCTTCTTAAATATCCAAATCAGTCAACCTAACTGGGCATGCTTTTCACTTATTGAAGACAAAACTGAAGGTAGAAAGAAACAGCAACTGAAGGTAGCTGCAGTATAGACTTGGCAAAACATCTCAAGGAAGGAAACTCAGTATTTGGTGATTTCCATGTGTTCATTGACTGCAAAGTATTTGCGTCCAAGTATTAAAATTATCCTTACATTTATAATTACGTTAGTTTGTCAAATTACTTTTGAGCTTGTGAAAATGGAGGAACTATGTAAAAGAATAACAGTTAAGGGAATATTTTTGTTTAACCCCTTGAATTAAAGCTGAACAAAAATTGTGTCACTGTCCAAATGCTTATGGATGGTATAATAGTAAGGTCCATTTGTAAAGAGATCTGGTCTTTCATTTAAAAAGGAAAGGAAACTTAGAAAATTATTGTGTTTTGGAAACTGGAAAAATAACATTTTGGTGCAATGTGACCCATTAAAGCTTACTTTTTTACTCATAAAACTAAAATTAACTAAACTTGCTGCAATTTTCCACTATCTACAGTATATCTAGACCATGTATAACCAAATAACTGAAACATGATTAAAACTATTATGTATTTTTGAGTAGACAAAAATTTAAACTAAATTCAAACTAGTTGTTAAAATGGACACTTATAAATCCATGATTAACAAAGCATATATTTGTTTGTTTTGTGCATTGAAAGGAACTTTACAGGCAGCTGAAAGAGAAACCAAAGCCAGGCCGTTCTATCACCCCAGATGGCTGCACACTGGCACACAGAGCAGAGCAACGGCTTAGAAAAAAGGAGGCATTGGCGTGAAAAGGCCTGACCATCTGCACTCCATTTAGAGCTTGCGTAATACACAGGAAGGAAAACGGGCCTACCTTACGGAGGAGGTGAGGCCAGTCCTGAGGGTTAATTGTGCCTGTGCCTGAGCTGCTGGATGAAAGCAGGAGGAGACGGAAGACATGATGCAGGACATGAAACAAGCAGAATTTAAGGAAGGAAGTCAGCTGTAACTGTGAGGCTGTGGCACTGATCCCAAAGCAGCAGCTCCACTTCAGCTCAGAGACCAGCTGCAGCCTCCATATTGGGACCCACGAGGGACCACCTGCTTCATCGCGCAAAGAATCAGACCACAGAGTGCAAAGACCGACGTAGAACCACTTGCTCATCCATGCTTTTCACTACATTTTTTCACTACAGGAAAGATTTTTGACAGCTAAAAGTGCTGGTGTGCTGGTTATGGGGAAAATATGTGGCACGGTGTGGAGGGACGATGTATACATTCACATATTCAACTATGAACAAGTACTTATGAGGAGCTGAACAATAATTTAAATAAAAATAGTGCGTTTATGCAGAACGTGAGGGTTAAATTTGGGGGGAAAAATCAATATGAGATCTTGGGGATATACATGAAGCCAGGGGAAGTTCTGTAAATCTTTAATCTTGTTTCTTTGTACTTACTTAGTAATAAATTTTAAATCTAAACCAAAAAATATATAAAACAAACTATAGTTGAAAATTTGTTATAGTGATTATAAAATAACATCCTATATAATTAATAAAATTAAGGACTAATTTTAGGTTATTTAGTCTAAGCAACACAAACAAGCGATGATATTTATACAATGTATATAAAATATAATCAACAGTTTATTTATTAACACATCAGTAAACCTTATAATTGTAGACTATTCAATGAGGGTAAACATTTGAAGGGTGATACAGTATATTATTCATTTACTCTTAGTACATAAAAGATTAAGGACTTATTTGTTTAAAAGGAGACATGTCACAAAGCACATATGTATAATTATTATAAAAATGTTGAATCTTCAAATTTTAGCAATAACTAGCAAGTATAAATTAATTAAATCACTATTAACAAATTATTCACTGGTAATTTCATTGAAAGCAACTTGACTAGGAAAGGTGCCGTATTTACACAGAGCTTTCGTAATATCAATAGTGTTGAATAAATTCTATTAGTTATACTGTATATTAATTATATTAGTAGATCATAATCATAATTGGTTAAATTAAAGTGTTTTGAACCCAGACTGTATTCCTCTTTTGGGCAAATGCATATTGAACATGCCAGGATGTTTTCAAAAGTAACATTTTAATAACATTTTAATAAAGCTAATAATCAAGCTGCATATATTTTTATTTTGTATGTACATAATCCATAATAGGATTATACTCCGTGTGTGTATGTGTCTGTGTGTGTGTGTGCATGCAGGTATACATGTATGTATACATATGTATACACACATACATATACACACAAATATATGAATATAGTCATCTATATGGCACTCAGTTTTCATTTTGCGGTGGCTGATGTGGCTGTAGTTGGCCTTCAGCAGATAAAACAGTCAGAAAGGTAAAGGAAGGACAGTGCCCATTACTCTGAGCATACACACACACACACACACACACACACAAACACACACACACACACACACACACACAATGCTGTCAGCAACTGATAAATAGCTACCTAGCAGATGGGCTTTGGACTGGGCCTTGCTCTTCTGTACATACACATCCTTCATTCCGGTGCCAATCTGATGTTGGGATCAGAGTTTGATGAGGGACATACAGCTATAAAGCCAAAGCACGATTTTGGGGATGGTCTTGAACCTGAATAGCGGTAATGTAAAGTCCATGAGTGTGCGTTCACTTCCATTTATATCTTCATTTACATTTATTACATTAGCAGGCTCTTTTTACAATGTGACTTGCAGTACATGTGATTTTTAATTTAGCTATAGTGGTGAAAATCACAACCCACCATAATCAAAGTTAGTATTCTTATTACTAAGTTCATTTTGCCAGTTTGAATGGTCACTGGAATGGAACATTTAAATTATGTCTTAAAAACATTAAGCTAATGTGTTCTGTTGGTCAATAAAAAGCTCTTTGGCGCTAATAAATAGCTAAAATACACATTTAAATAATGTTCATGAAATAAATCTGTCCTGAGGAGATCTGTTGAAGGGATAGCTTAAACATACTTTATAATGTTGACTGTTGACTGCTGGCTATCCACACAATGTGTTACTGCAAATATAATTCTGATTGTGCTCATTTGGAGGATTTTTGGCATCACAGGCTGTAAAACAGGTGTTCATGCATATTTTGTACATAGTTCACAGCCTGTAGAACTATTTATTGGGTCAATAAAGCCAAGATTGGCTGTGGCTTGGGAGATGTCACCAGAATTTCATTGTACGAAAGTATAATGACAATAAAACTCTCTCTTTCTTCCTGCTTATAGACATTGCCCAAATAGACAGACCATCTTGTAGCCACTTCTTCTATATTAGTAATGAAAACTTTTTATATGTAGAAATAATATATATATATTCCTGGCCATCAAACATGTATTTAAGAAGTAGATTAGTTCCACTTGCTAATGGAGGAAACTAAATCTCCCATTCTCTTAACAATGCATGTCTTTAATGAATGTAAATTTTGAAAATACTTGAAGTGGATTAGCATATAGCTAGGCAGCGGGTGAACTCGTGAACTATAGTGGTAGTAGTAGCCTTCTTATGATTAATACCAGGTCAGATAGCAAACTAGCTGCTCTATACGTAGCCCATGTAGGGTACATTAGCTAGCATTAGCTAGGTAATACACTTCTATTGGTCACTTTAAATTAAAATATGCAGCCCTGGGTTTTATATATGATTAAGTGGAAGTCCTTTGTCTTCGTGAAACTGCATCCAGCAATACGGCAACCTTTAGGCATATTTAATCTTCAGTTCATTGAACTATCATAGAAATGGAGACATGGTGTGGGGGGGTCTGGGGTGCAGTCAGGGTTTCAGGTCAATTCCAAAACTGATTAGTGCGGTTTAGGTCTGGACACAAGTTCTTCCACTCCAACCTGGACAAGCAATGTCTTTATAAACTTCACTTTGTGAACAGGGGCATTGTCATGCTGGAGCATGGATTTGGGTCCCTTAGTTCCAATAAAGAGAAATTATAATGCTATTATTGCTTCCAGCCTTCATGGAGCAACCACATATTGCAGTGTTGGTCAGCTGTCCACATATTTTTGGACATATAGTGTATGTATTAAAAATAAATGTCTTGATTCATGGTGACACTTTCATTTTAGGAAGGTAAATAAATAAAATATATTCAAGTAATACATAGTTTTTACATAGTAGGAATGAAAAATTAATGATTAGTTAAGGACCAGTTATTTAATCATTGTGAACAGTGTATTAGATGTATCAATGTTTGTGTGTCTTCTTCTGACTTTAAAAAGGGAAAAAATAAAAATGTGAGACAAAAAATAAATGTTTTCCCAAATTATACCAACAAGTTGTATCATGATAAACACAACGGAGTAGTGAGTGCATAAATAAAAATGTCAGAGCTGCTGTTGTAGAAAATTAACCAGTCTTCAAACCAGTCAGAATTTAAGAATTCAACATTGCTGTGGTTTAAAGCTATATTTAAAAAAAAACTAAGATTATATATTTATCATGATGTCTTCAATAAATATTAGACTATCTGGGTCCAGATAAAGAAGCATAGTCACGAGCCGACACTGCAGTCACTGTCCTCATTGTGCACCAAATCACATCTCTCTCTCTCTCTCTCTCTCTCTCTCTCTCTCTCTCTCTCTCTCTCTCTCTCTTCCTTTATCTCATTATAAAGAAGCAAGAAAACAGTGGGGGAGCCGAACAAGTGACAGACACTCAGAAAAAAGGCATCAACAGTTTTAATGATGCTCCTCACACTGCTGAACGAGGCCCGGTGTGTTTGAGTGTATATTAAACGATTTTCTCACTATTCTGTCTTTTCAGCTGAATAGCCTGTTACAGAGGTTGGTCCCAAAAAAAAAACCAACCTTACATTCTGAGTAATCTCAGTAAATTAAACATGTGGGCCACTATTTATAATTGTAGGGTAGAAAATGTAAACTCCGAGTTCTCATGAATTATTTGAGCTGCTTGGAGGATAACAGCATGTCCTTTAGCAGTGAGCTGTATATATATTATGTATTGCTTTCTGAATTCTTTTCTTTACATGAATCCTGTTAAATTGTAACCATGGCAACCCATTACATTTGGCTAAACAAATAACAAATGTGAGTTTTTTTTACTCTGTCTGTGTTATAGCAGGTGTAGATGTTAGGTAAAGCATGATATTCAGCAAACAGGGTTTACAGGACAGCAGCATGTACAGATCCATCACAAAAACATCTCCATATAAACATCTCCAATTGAAACCTGTGTGAGCGAATGTTAGTCTTGCCAACTCCTGAGCTTTTGTAAGCTTTTGTTTCTATTGATCACCATTCATGTTTTGATCCATTGATGGTTTTGATATTTTGACTACTCTTTAGATTTTCCCCATTGTGTTCGTGTTTCATGTTTGGTATAATGTTTTGACGATTGTGATACTAGCAACCTTGATTTTCCTGCCTGATAAACCTTCAGCAGTGGGATCCTCAAACCTCTGGCAAATCCTGAGTGTTACAAGTCATCAATATTATACAAGGAGTCTCCAGTGTCAAATGGAGAACTGTTAGACATCAATTTTTCCAGGAGTGAACAATTGTTTATAGCTACTATAACACAAGTAATAGGGGGAACAAACTGCTTTTTGCAGATGTTACACAACCTTTAAAGGGGACATATTATGAAAATCCACTTTTTCAGTGCTTGTGCACATACATTTGGATATCCCAGGCACCTCCCAACCCACAAACTTTGAAATAAGACTAACCGATTAGTTTCTTTTGGGCTGCCTATTTCAGAAATCATGTGCTTCAACAAGCTGGACAGACTTGGCGCCCCTTTCTATGTCACATTAGAATTACACCGGCCCACATCTGAGTATCTCCACGCATGGCTTGGGATGCAGGGAAAAGTCATGAATATTAATGAGAAAAGTGCTACCTGATTGGCTGGTGGAAGGGGCGGTGGGATGAGCAGCGGCTCATTATCGTTTAAAGGAACAGGCTCTCAAACCGGCCGTTCTGAAAAGGGCTGTTTAAACAGGGGGAGAAGGGTACTGTGGTGCTTTAACCTTGAGGTATTTTGACCAACGCATGTCACAGTCATTTCATTAAGACTTCAGGGAACTGTGCCAACTTGAGGAAAAGAGGTATAATATGTTTCCTTTAATGTAACTCTAAATGGAATAGTATGGGGTTAGTAAACATGGCTATCTAAAAATTATGTTATAGGTCAGGGATTCAGTTACATGAAAGGATGACTTGGATGACAACTGAAAACCGGACCATGTTTTGAAGACTGTATAGGAATCGGAAGAGTGGGTTGTGTTAAGGGCTATCAAGTTTACGACCAATCTGGTGTCGATGAGTGCTGAAAGGGAAAAGGGGAAGTGTCTGGATGGTGGACTACATCAGGAATGAGAAATGGTTTTGTGGTAATGACATAGAGAGTTATCACCACATTAGCTCAGTGTGATATGATAGGAAACCTCACTAAAATAAAAATACGGACCATTTATTGGTACTTCTGATGTTCACAGAGGCTCAATTTGGAATTTCTTGTGTTCAGGAATGGGATATCTCTTGTTCCCTAGTGACTTGTTGGGACATGTTAAAAGATGGATCATAAAGCTAATGAAAAGTCCAACAACAGGTCTCTACTAACCAGTTCCTTATTAAAAATCGCTTTGTAAAATAATCTTTAAAATATCAAAAATACTGTCCATCCTTGACTTTTTTTCCATTGACTTTTTTCATCACCACTTCTTACAGATGGAAAGATCTGAATTATTTCAATATCACTTATTGCATTTTTTTTTTTTCCTCAAATATTTTCTCTGGCTTTAGATCGTTGAACGAGCGACAGAGTTCAACTGCTATTCAATCAGCATGCACAATGTCAAAGTACAGTTCAATTATGTAAAAGAACTTTTGTGAAAATCAAGGTTGCAGCTTTTGGATTGGCCATCAGCACGTCATCTTCATGAATCGAAATTAATTTGCCCATGCACATCACAGTTATATAATGTGTATATACTTTGGTATCAGGTCAACAAAAATGTCCACACACTTCTCGCATAAAAAGGGCTTTTAAAATCCATGGCCTTGTAGAGGAGAACTTTTTTTTTTTAATCAGTGATCAAGAGTCAAGTCTTCGGATATTTCTTGTGATTTCACCATCATTATACAACAGGTGAAGCGATGTGCAAAGATGTGGATTCTCGGGAAGTTAACTCCAAGTCGGAAATGGATTTAAATTTTCTCAGTGTTGAGTCTCCTTATATACATTGACTATATACTTATTTGTATATACATTAGATACAAAGAGCACCTTATGTACTTTGAATATCACCATTCTTTTACAAGCACACATTATATATCAACGTGTCATACTTTTACGAGTCACAGGACTAGTTATGGGAGCAGGCGGTATTTACTTTCAAGACATGTGGATGGGAGAATATGGACAGATATGAAGCTTATGGAACAAAGAAAAGTCACATTGACTGTGTGTTAGCATACGGGATATAACCTAGTGCTCGTTACTTGTGTAAATCTGTTTATATTCTTGGAAATAACTGCAAGAGAGTGCGGGATTGGTGAGAACTCTTTGGAGAGTTTTAAAAAAACAGTCTCACAGGCATCTCTTTTCCACAGCGTAGTCTTACACAAGGTGTGGTGTAGAATTTGTTTCTCTTAGCTTCAGACAAAGTCTAATGATATTTCCTTACTATGGAGAAGATTCCAAGCCAGAATTGGGAAATACAATAGACAAGCCCTATTGCTTTTTATTTCTAACATGCAGAAAACATGCCATACTGAAAAGAAAACTTTCACTTCATTGCGTCACATGAGCTCTTTACTAAAAAGCAATCAACAGTAGATTTAAAGGCTGGTTTGAAAATATTTTCATTAGTGCCAGAAAATGTTTCACAATGAAAAGCAAAGCCTTCAACTCTTGATCTCTTCAGTAAAAACAATACCATTTGTCTTTTGAATAGTTTTTCACCAGTGTGACACCTCGCATAGTGAATGCATCCTTCGACTAGTCTGCACAGCATCTTGTATATAATATACTGCGACTCCTAGAGTATTAAATTGTAAAACTATTGGATGGATTTGAATCAAGGGCAGCGGTGGCTTAGCGAGCGAGGACGTGCAGGAGTGACAATGTGATATCCCGAATCCCATGACTGATAAACTCTCATTGTTGGCTTCCAGAGCAAGTCCCTTAATCCTCCACTGCTCAGCTTCAATTTGATAGAAGCATGTTTCCAAGGAAATAAATGCAAATCTGAATACATAATACATTCAATAGCTTTTTGGATTTGTGTTATTCAAATGTGTTTATGTGCTAGCATGAACGTCCACATAATCAGGAGCTGTTCGACCTTGAACGCAGCCGCCGAGGGACTCGGGTCTCTTCACAAGAGCCACATGTCTGTAATCCACTTTGTGTAGACACAAATCTGCAGGAGAATTACACCTGCAGCTTCCGTAAGCTGTCATAAGCAAACGCAAGACCGACGCGAGGCTGTTGATTGGGTGCTCATTTACAACTGCAAATTGAAGTTAGTCATGAAGCCCTTGGGAACCTCTCACACAAACCATCATGAAGCCCAATCTAAACCCAGCATTCCCATGAGCACCTGCCTGCTTTCTTTTACTAACATCACAAACGCTAAATATGTCTTTGCATCCTTTAAACATACTCATTAAAGATTCAGTTTTCTGTGTTCCTGCTTCAACACGGAGGTCATGCACGAACAGCTTATCAATCAATCCTGGCTGAGGCTGTTTCAAGGGCAAAATGGGTTTTGTTTCATTTGCCATCCTCAAAGGAGCACTTTGCATAGCAATGATCCCCAAACTCAATGAGAGTGTTTATTGAAGGCATTACTGGGAACCCATTGAGGTTTTGTGCACACAGTGGTGTGGCGCTGCCGCATTGTTTTACATTCACTGACTGATTGATCTGTCATCCTCATAAAACTGCAACCATACCGCTGGCATCTCTGAGGTATTTTAATGCTATTTGTGCAGCTTCTTTTCAAATCAAAGCACTTTGTGCTCTTTTTTAATGCTGCCTCAGCATTAGTTGATGGCAGTGTGTCAAATAAAATATGTCAAATATTAATTCAAGGTGGATTAGTGGATGAAAGCGACTGTCAGAAAGAGAAATATTAGCTCGTATAGGAATTAGGAGTTGCATAGACTAGTCGACTGATAAATTCATTTGCACAGTGGAAAAAAATAGCAAGACTGAAGTAACAAAGCTAAATGTACTTAGTTAGTAAATGTAAAGTGACTTCTATGGCAACCCACGCAGTGTGAAGAGTGCATTTTGAGCCACAGGTTGCACATCACTATTCAATCCCACTTAGTTTAGAGTGGTACATTTCAGCTGACCTTGGCCAATCCAGACTCGTGTTTTAATATTATTGAGGTCTACAGAGCTTTATACCATAATATAAGTGGTGCACTAAATTTGTGGACATCTGACCATAACACTCATATGTGCTTGTTAAACATTCCAGTTCATACTTTGTCAACCCTTTGCTGTGATAAGGTCCATTCTTCTGAAGGGAAGGATTTACACTATATGTCGGAGCGTGGCTGTGGGGATTTGCTTTCATTCAGCTAGAATGAGAGCGTTAGTGAGATCAGGCATTGATGTTGGGTGAGGAGGTCTGGGGTGCAGTCGGTGTTCCAGTTCATCCCAAACGTGTTCAGTGTGGTCGAGGTCAGGGCTCTGTGCAGGACACTTCAGTTCATCCACACCAACCTTGGCAAACCATGGAGCTGGCTTTGTGCACAGCGGCATTGTCATGCTGGAACAGGTTTGGGTCTCTTAGTTCCAATGAAGGGAAATTGTAATGCTACAGCATACAAAGACATTCTAGACAGTTGTGTGCTTCAAACTTCATAGCAACTGTTTGGAGAAGGACCACATATTGGTGTCACAGTCAGGTGTCCACAAACATTTGGCCATATAGTATATAAATGGTCACTTAGGACTGCCAGGGGCCCCTGATTTTTAAAAGGCAACAGCTAGGCAAAAAAGTGCACTTTACTATCATTTGGAAAAGATGACTGGAATCAGAGTTATGTATCTGATGGTTGCAGGGTGCCCCCTTGTGGTGGGAACAGAATAGGTAACTAACATAACTAACGTCAGAAAGCGGTGATTATGAAGCATTCATCTTCTGGGGTGGAAAAATGCAAAAAGAAAAAAGCAGAAAAGGAGAATTAGACATTTAACAATGGTAGGAAATAAACGCCAATTAATTGAATTTGTATGCTTTCTGCTGTTTGCTTGCTGATGTAATAATAGTGGTTTTAGTAGCTAGAGTTAGCTAGTTTCTAGTATCTAGTTGTTTATTTTCCTTGTTGTTTAATAAACAGTTTTTTCCCTCATCCAAGTATTTATTCTGTTCATTCTTGCATGTACTGTGTAATAATATGAAAGGTGTGGGTGAGGGGCCCCTGAGTTTGCTGCTGCTTAGGGCCTAAATGCTTGGAAACAGCCCTGGAGGTCAGAATTGAACATAGCAGAAAAGCCTCCCAGATTTTGCTGGAGACGTCACATCCTTCATCTAAGGAGGGTTGGTCACTGAGCTATAAGGATGGATCTGTTGATGTACCTGAGCTTTCACGCTGCACACTCTCAGTTCCAGAATCAATCCAGCTGAGCCATGTCTGACAGGAGACCTTCCATACTAGTGCATTTTACAAATTGGGAAATAGCATACATATATTTATTTATTTGCAGATTTATTACACTCATTTATTTATTTTCATTGAAAACTGTTGGGCCTAAAGAAGCACAGAAGATGGAACTGTTATTTGCAGCCTGGGTATGGCTGTGAATTGAAATGCAATCTGATGCATTCTTTGCTGCAGTAATAAAATAGGCTAAAAAATTGTAAAATTTCATGGTCCTGTACCAAATAATATAAATACAATCTCACTGTTTAACGTGATACTGTCATGGAAGGAGACACAATTCTGAATTCAGACAGCATCGACAGTTTATATCATTCTGTATGAGAAATCTGCATGAGGAAAATCATCAACAAGGTCAGACAGGTTCACCACATTTCAATCAGCTTTACACAACGTGGCCACAAGATCACATACCAGTATCTTTTATGCGCGCAGCCACCCCTCACCCCAACCCTCTTCCTGTGAGCAATCTTTCTCACCCTAGCGTAACCTGTTGTGACAATCGGAGCCTCTCAGAAAATTAAGTGAAATATTAAACTTGGTCTTCAAGAGTCGGGGGGTGAAGCTGGGGAATTCAGGGACCATGCTGTCATCCATATTCATGTCCCATTATGCACTGAGATGTGCAGAGCCAGAACAGATATCCACTTTTCACAACTCACACTGATCTGATCTGATGGGAAGGAATTATAAGAGAAAGTGCACTTGCTTTGCTTTCCACAATGCCATATGATGTACAAAAAAAATGCTTTGGACAAGCATGCAAATGATTCAAAGTTACCACCATCATGCACAGCCCTCAAACATTTTTTTCATGTTATTACATTCTGTCTAGTGCCATTTGCTGGTGTTATTGAGTGTAATATAGACTATAGAGTGTGCACTTGTGCTCCTAATTAAACCTAATGCTCTAAATTCCCCTTCCGTTGCTATTGTAAGGCCCTGGGGGACTGTGTTTGCTCTGGATAATGCAACAGCCTGGACGAAACCGACTAATGAAAATGAAATGCACTCCATGGTGATATCAGAGTCGATAAAACATTACAAAAAAACATTTCAGTAAAAAGGCAAAGTCTTGTGTGGGTTTGAAACGTGGATTGGGGCCATTTGTAAAAACGGCCTTTATTATATCACAAAATAGTACACCACAGAAACAGCCTGAGTTTCTATGTTGATAGTAGTGAACAAACCTTATTATACAAGAACCTTGTTGACCTCCCGATTCTGATTTGTCAGAAGGTGCTGATTAGTTTTCTTTAACAGCAGCTACAATTCAAATCACAGAGTTATATTAACGTACTGTGACGTTAATATTTATTATATAGCTCACATACGCTATAGTATAGTGTATAAAAAACATTACTTAATGAAAAAACTCTACGCTTGTTGATAATGTAAAAGTAAAGGCACATTTACTTAAAGTTTACATTTGGGTGCTTTGGAACTGTTAGTCTGTTTTCACCCAGAGAAAAATCTTCAGGACAGAGGATTTTTCTGTAACATAACATAACAAACTACATTGTTTTGTCTTATTAACTTCAATAGAGAGGGGGGGAAAGCGAGAGGCTGATAAGGGAATAACTGCTTATACAGCTGCTGTATAATGTAAGTGATAACAGGAACTATATTGTTTTGTGTGCTCTCCACAACAATAAACGTAACTATAAATGGATAAAAAAAGAAAAGTATGACATATCATTATTTGATAAATATAAATTATAGTTGTAGGCAAATTGCTGTAGTATGAAAAGAATAAACATCTTTGCGATGTTCAGTTACAGGAAAATGAATCACACTACACGGTTGTTGAATTTTCCTATAATAGAATACTCTCATATGTGTTATTCTTTACTTTAATGCACCCTTATTAATACATTACTATCATTAGTTAAAAACTTATTACTGTTTAGTAATTCATACAACTATATTCAGTAATGTTTATTAATGAACCCTTAATTAAGGCCAAAACTCTGTCCTGGATACTGCTCATATATAAAAATGTAGTAAGTAGTATAAAGCATGTGAAAAATAAAACATTTTTGGTACACTGCACTTACCTGGATGATATATTACTCTGGTAAAAATTTTCAGTACACAGCCAGAGCTCACTTCACTGGCTGCTGCATCACATGGCGCCACACAATGATATCCAGCTTCCCAAAATTTTCAAAAAACATGTTGGCTTTGACTGGAATTCCGAATGTAAATGTAAAATAAATAATAAATAAATTGCATATTTTGCTGTATTTTCATACATTTTCTTGTTTCTTAACAGAACAAATAGCCATTTGCTATTTGCAATGCTAGCTAACTAGCTCGCTAATTGCAAATGAATGGCATGCTTGCTAGCTAAGCTAGATGACATTTATACATGATACATTAGCGAGGTTGCTAGCTAGCATTCGCTATTCGCAATAGCCAGGTCTTCTGATTTACTGCCACCCGCCCCCTGTGTGGCACAGATGTGATGACATGAATGAACTTTTTTATAATTATTTATCCATCCATTATCTATGCCACTTTATCCATCTGGGTCGCGGGGAATCTGGAGCCAATCCCAGCATCTTCGGGCGAGAGGCGGGGTATACCCTGGGCAGGTCACCAGTCCACCACAGGGCCAACACAGACAAACAGCCACACACGCTCGCATTCACACCTATGGGCAATTGCATGTCTTTGGACTGTGGGAGGAAACCAGAGCACCCGGAGGAAACCCACGCACGCACACACGGGGAGAACATGCAAACTCCACACAGAGAGGCACCCTGGGTGACCCGAGGATCGAACCCAGGACCTTCTTGCTGTGAGGCGACAGTGCTAACCACCGCACACCACGCCTATTATTTATTTATTTATTTATTTATTTATTTTTACCGACATACTAGTTTAGTACACTATGAGGAAGTTGTCATACCTGCATACTATACTGTATGCTAGGGTGGGGAGTAGTGTGGAGTACACAGTGTGTACTGGGACAGAGTTTCAAACACAGCCTAAAGTTGACTGTTCAAATCTTTACCCTCAAGAGTTGAATAAACATAATAAGCATAAACTAACAGGCTAAATAAAGCTTGTCCTAAGAAATTGACATGTTTAACAGAAGCATTAGTATCAGACTGGGAGAGATAGCAGAAAAGTAAACGCTCCTCTCAAGGATATGATCACTCCAGCAGTCAGAGCAATGAGCCCGAATATTACACCTCTCTGGATCTGTCACGCTGCCGTGTTATTCCAGAGGCAGAACAGCGCCGGTGATCTATCACTGCGCTCATTTCACCAGCCCTTCTTTAACACACTGTATTGCACACACATTTGGGTGGAAATGTTGTACAACAACAGCGGCCGTGAGATGATGGACGACAGAGTAAATACAGCTGAGATTCCCTGAAGTGATCGATCATTAGATACATGCCTTAAATAATGCTTACACGTGTACAATTTTGTCTGCTGTACAGCTACAAATAAAGATGCATCACCTTTACGATGCAAATGTAATCCCTTATAATAACATGTCACTGAGTTTACATTAGCATAGTGTATTTTATCACACAATGGAAGTTATGAAACAGTGTGAGGGCTGCCAATTCTGGAGGAAAGCTTGGACATCTTCAATAAAGTAAACCCTCTCAAGAGACAGAGGATATAGGAGACATGATGTCTGAGTCACTTTTATCTCAATTGCCTGTATAATCAATTAAACTGGTCCATTAAGTAGATCTTATGGATTGGTATCCGTGAAGCTGGAAACCGTCAAACAAGCAGGCCAAACACCAAAAGCAAAAAAGAAAAATAGTGACAGATTGAAAAATGCATTCGGTACAAAATGCTGGGTTTAATTAATTATACTCAGATATCAGCACCATCTGTTGAATTTCATTCGTACTCCATATGGTCTGCCAATAATTTGTAAATCAAATTAATAGACAGTGGAGAGTCACAAAACCAAATGGATTTTCTTTCATATGCTTTTAACCGCATCGGCGCAGCGAGTAGTGTCGCCTCACTGCTCCAGGGTCCCCGGTTTGATCCTGAGCCTGGGTTAATGACTGTGTGGAGTTTCTCGTGGTCTCTCTGTGTCTGCATGGGTTTCCTCCAGCTCTCATGTTTTAAACATATGCCAGTAGCTGGATTGGTGACATTTCTTTGTGAGTGTGAGTGTGTTTGGTTCTTTGACATATACTAGTGTGCATATTTAAATGGTATCCTTAATCTGAATTTGGGGTTTGTGTTCAAGTTTGGATTTAGGCTTGGGTTTGGTTGTTCAGTTTCGGTTGGGGCTGGGTTTAGTTTTAAGGATTGGGTTTTGGATTTGAGTTCCAGGTTTGGGTTTGCCATTATGGTTTGGGGTTTAGTGTGTAGTTTTGGGTTTGTGGTTTGTGTTTGAGATTATGGTTTGGGGATTGGGGTTTGATTCTGGGGTTTAGGTTTGAGAGTTGGGTTGGAAATGGGTTTGAGTTAGGGGTTTAAGTTTGAGGGTTTGGATTTGAGTCTGGAATTAAGGCTTGGGGGTTGGGTTGTAGTTTATGTTTGGGCATTGGGTTGGGGTTTAGGTTTGACTTTGTGGTTTTGGTTTGGGTTTGAAGTTATGATTTATGTTTTTGGTTTGGGGTTACGTTCTGTGGTTTGGGTCTGGGTTATGGCTTGGAGATTGGGGTTTGAGTTTGGGGTTTAGGTTTGAGAGTTGGGTTTGGGTATGGCTTAGATTTTGGGGTTCAGTTTTGTGGGTTGGTGTTTGGGTTTGAGTTAGTAGTTTTGGTTTGGTTTTTTGTATTGGACATTGAATTTGGTTTTTAAGTTTTTCTTTGAGGGTTTGTTTTTTGGATTTGGGGTTTTAATTTGGGTTTGGGTTAAGATTGCTGTTTTGAATTGTGTTTTGGAGATTGTATTTGGGGTTTGATTTGGACTTTGGTTTGGCTGGAGTAGGTGAAAGCCAGACAAATGAGTAGAAACTGTGATATTCTTGACATTTCATGCTGTACACATTGTTAAATTCCACAATTATGATATACAAATGAAGATCATTGACCCTGTATTCTGCCATGTTGAGATGTGCTCTTGGTCACGGCGGGTGAAACACTTGATATGGAATGTGGTTAATTAACTGGCTCTTGAGACTCAGACAGTGGGCAAGGTTAACATCTTCACTTTCGTTATTCTGCACACAAACCACCAGCACATCAAGAACCTTTGCCATTTGCACAATGATGCATGCTGCCAATTTGCTGTTAAGTATGTTTCTTACAGATTAACGGCTGAAACATTCAGACTATAACAACCCACTAAACCCCCAGACTTACATTCCCCTCTCTCATAACAGCACACTTTATCTAAGGTTTCTACTGTTCTCCTTCACCATGTTCTCCTTCATTGTCCTCACTGCTCTCCCTTCACAGCTTCCCTCCTCACATTCTCCTTCACTGTGTTCTCCTCCACCATGTTCTCTTTTACTGTGTTCTCACTCACTTCTTTTTCCTCACCACATTTTCTATAATCTTGTTCTGCCTTCACTTTCTTCCTTTCCATGTCCCACATTCTTCCTCTCCTCTCACCAACTGTGTTCTCTCTCTCACTGTGTTCTCACTCACTATGTTCACCCTCACCACCTTCTTTCTCACCATGATCTCCCTCACTGTCCTCACTGTTCTCCCTCACAGTGTTCTCCCTCCCTTCCTTTTTCATGTTCTTCCATACTGTTTTCCTTTAGCATCCCTCACTCTATTCACAGTATCTCTCACCATGTTCTCCTTCACTATGTTCTCCTTCATCACGTTCTAACTTGCCATGTTATTCCTAACCGTGTTCTTCATGACTCTGATCTCCCTCACCATGTTCTCGCTCACTGTATCCTCCTTCACCACATTTTCCATCACCTTTCTCTCACTTCACATTTTCTCTCACTGGTTCACACCACCCTGTTCTCCCACACTATGTAATATCTTCATGCTCTTACTGCATTCTCCCATTAAAAATGCTTTATAGATAGTTTTAAGGGATCTTGACGGTTTTGACTTCAGACACTACAGATGGAACACTGACCTGAACACACTACAAGGGTTAAATTATACAAGCGCACATCAGAACTGGACAGATGGACTGTTGGGAACAAACAGAAGGACAGTGAAAGACTTCGGAAAGTAGATAAAGCTGGCAGAACAAATGAGAGAGACATACAAGGCATCATCTAAGCCTTGAGCCAGAGAACTTCTTTAAAAGATCAATGACGCTTTAAAGAAGTTCTCAAGCTCTTAGAGAAGAAGAGAAATAAGTCTTAATTTTAGAGGCATGGATTTGTGATCAACTCTCAGTTGTCCTGTTACCATTTGTAAACATCAGATTTTTTTTCAGCCCCTTAAAATGATGAGGGCATGATGTTAGCTATCAAAAAGGAATACATTTTCATGTTAATAACCTAAATGCTACCAATGTCACTCATAATACTAGTATGAACTGATGACTAGTCATGGTGTTAGAGATGATGGCTAAAGTTGAATATTTTTCAATAGATCAACAACGAAGCTATTCATTTTGAGCAAAACATTATGTCGCAAGGTCTCATCAATGACAAAATAAAAATGATATGAAGCAAATTATTACATGCAACAGTTAAAGGTCCACTATGTAGAATTCAACCAAGAATGCCCCTCCCTTACACCCCCTTTCCAAGTGTGTATTAGAGCATACGGTGTGCGGTCAGGTGGCCATAGTGTGCTTCCAAGTACTTACATTCACACTCACTTGTTTTTGTTCATGCTAAATAATAAATGTACTCCTCAATCTTTGACAATTTGTCTTCTCACACTTGTTAGCCAGCATCAGCAAACACTGATTCCTCTTCCTTCTCTTCCTTTCTTCTGTTTTGCTGTCCTTGTTGAAACGTGAAATGCGGAAGGTGTTATCTAGAGGTTTGTCCGTTCTGGGCTACTCCAGTGGTGCAACATGGCGGCTCCGTAGACGTGGACCCGCGCCCTATGCAGATATAAAGGGCTCTTTTTAAGCTTATGGAAACATGATAATTCTTTGTTACAGGTAATTATACACTAATGAATGCATACTGATGAATTCCTTAAGTATATTATGGAATATGTACTCCATTTCTGCTAATACATACCCTCAAAATACTACATAGTGGGCCTTTATAGATAAATAAATAGATCATAATTTCTAATTTTAGTGATTCAGAAGTGTTTCAAAGCTATAAAGATTTACTGGTATTACTTCAAATATTTTAAATCTTTCATCCAAAAAAAATATTAAACCGATCAAATATAGGGTGTGTAATCATCTGATACAACTGGCACTGATTCTACAGTTTGGGCTAGAAAGAAATCAGTCCCAGTCTTGCTTCTTTTTTCTTCTTCATTCCATAATGTGTATTTTTCTTATAACCATTGGTGGTGCTGTTGCGCTTGGTTCTACAAAAAAAATTCACAATCTTCCTTTTGTTAACAGCAAATAATCTGATATGGATGCTGCAAATAAAAGCGTCACTTGATTTCTTTTTTCAGTGTAAGACAGAGAGGCTAACATTGGCTTAATACAACAAATTGGCCTATCTAAAACAGCTTCCCTAATATTTCCATAATACTGTCAATAATATAGATAATATAATATTTGGCTAATGGTTTGTTTTATTATGTTTTGTGTTTTATATTTTCCTTGAGGAAGGTGTCAGAGATTTCTCGACAGAACACTAATGCTGAAAGGATTCAGTGCAGTGGCTCTGCTTCTTGACTCTGATTCTACATAATTGTTACACTACAGTTTTATTATTTGTCTGCTCCCAGCACATGCAGTCCAAATAGAAAAAATATCCTTGGATAATGAGCTGAAGAAGTAGAAAAAAGGTGTGCTGGGAAATTTTGAAAGTGTGCAGATAATGTGTAATGGGTTGGCATTGCACTGTAATTGTCAATTTTCAATGTGGTGTGTCCTGAGACATCCAGTTTAGATTCACTAACACAAGGCTTTGCATTCTACATTTCTCAAACAACCTCTGGCTGAACTTTTATCCCCTTTCTGTTTGTCACAATTCATGCAGAAGGTCTGTATTCCTTCCACTCCGAGCTCATCTCGCTCTTCACGCCCAGCGGATTTAAACAAAGCCTGAAGATGGAGAAGCACTAACCCTTTCTGTCAGCTCACTGACAAACATTTCACTCTTGTCTCGGAGCGGTTTGTCTCGCTGCCTACGGCTTCGTTAGGCTTCCAATGGTCATTGAATGGAAGTGGGTCATGAACTCATTTATCAAACTGAATACTCGTTTGCAGGAACATTGACACAAAAATATGTCCTTCATTTATACATTCATGTCCTACAAAAGCTCCTGAGTTTGTGAAAATTTGGGTATAAGGGGACTCACTAATGAGAACTTTGTTTCATAGTAATGACTTTAAAGAACGAAGACAAATGTGGGTAGCTATTCAATTAGGCAAAAGTAATGGCACTCTATTGAAGGAGGAAGAGTTAGTGTGTGTCTATGGTAGCCAACTTACTGCAGATGCTGAGCTGCATTACTGGAAGATTTAGCTCTTGCCACACTCAGCAGGCATTCTTTCACTGTTTTGGTGTTTTCATACAGTATATGAGTTTTGTCTTTTATGGAGTTTTGTAGGCATGACTAAATATAAATCAGCTGTGCTGCAATTTATTGCTGATTGGCATTCATCAATATCCACATACACACATGAGTATGAAGAAAATCAGCCAAACCTTTTGTTAATCTAGCAGGAATCTTCATAGAAAAAGATTTACATACAACTTTAATTCAAAAGATTGATAAATGAGGCTAACTGCATGCAACAGTGAACAGTATCGGAAACTTAAACACTTGCTCATTTTATCTATTCTTATTTGTAATGCAGTTCTCTCTTTTTCTGAATCACTGCATGCTAGAAATATTGAAAATATCATTCACAGGCAGCATCTTTGGTTCGCAATGCTTGAAGCAGAATAAATGTTTTTTTTCCCTGCTTTGTTTGCTAAAAGTAAAAAAGACAAAATAAGAAAAGGAAGACAATAGAGCAGATTTTGATTTGGGCAGAGTTATTTTCAGCAAGCTTCGTATCATAATAAATCTGGCACAAACAACAAAGATACATTTTTTATAAATATCCGGAAAGATCACTTCATAAATTCAGCCTCTGCGTAAGCTAAAAGAAATTCTCTCTGACAGCCTTCATTCATAACAAACCACAGGAAAGCTCAGTGTAAACCAGCTCAACTTCACACACTCCAACCTTCACAGGGTTTTACACTTCATCTGACAATCCATGGAAGTTTTCTTATAGGATCCAATGAGATATACCACAGCGCAGTTCAATTCTTTATTCTGATTGGTCAGAAGATATTGATTCATTTTCTGTAACAGTAGCTCTGACAATATCGCAGCTATAAGCGTTTCTATAGCAACAACTTAGGCTGTCCAGTCTAATAGAGAAAAGGCAAACAGTAGTGCATGTGGTGAAAATATTTGCCATGGTGTGATCCCAGGAGCATTATTAGTGACTGACCTTTTTCACTGAGGTGCTCGAGAAGGTGCTATTGGAGATCTTTTCAGATTCCATCGTGCCTGTTCCAGCATCTAAACATTTCTGCTCCATGTTTCTCAGAATGAATACGAGGAAAGAATTTTATTATAAATAATTAACTATGTACAACAATACAACACATCTATCTATCTATCTATCTATCTATCTATCTATCTATCTATCTATCTATCTAGTGCACAATTACTTGTATCTGTATTGGGATTTATCCTGCCATCATGTCCTTTCAGAAATATCGTAATTACAAAGAGAGTACACTTGAATACCAATGCCAATGTTGTAAATACAACAGTAACTTTTCTATGACACCTGACGATTCCATGTCAATAACAAAAATTCATGGCACCCCTAATATAAATGTGGCATCTCGATGGTCGATGGTAATATTTCTGCATGTTAGTTTCTTTTTTTCTTCTTTATTTCCTTTTAGCTTCTTTTCCTTGATGATCAAACAAACTCACCATGTTGTAATTATTACCTCCAAACTGGTACACACAGGCTTCTGAATTAAAAGGGCTGGCTCACCCTTACCGGCATCCAATTCATTGTTTTTGTTTTTTAAAAGCTCGTGACTGCTACCTGCTAGCTCCCTGGTCAGCAAAACCTCCTCAAGTTCACTGTTAGTGATCCCTTCAAAACTTTCTCTTCATTCACATATCATATGTGGAAACTTTGAACAAAGTATGCCCGATATTTTGTTTCCTTCGTGGCCACCCGAGAGACAGCCGAGACTAGTTCAGGTCAATTACATACAGAGTAACAATACGGAAAAGGAATGGATCGGTTGAAAGAATTTAAAATTTATATAGTTTGACAAAAATATCTTCAGTTTCCCGTTACAATTTAAGATCTATGGCCTAGGATGTCACCAAATCCTTGTGGATTGTGATGGTGGATTGATGGCATTGAAAATGGCGACTCACGAATTGGCACAGAGGAAGAGTGAGTTGGCCCTTTTAAAACAGGAGTGGGTGTGGCATAAACCAGAAGAGTTTATTTTATTACATATGATTTACTAAGCCCCTGAAACACTGGAAAAAAATAATAGTCCCCCTCATATTCGTATCTGTGTTTGAATTTGTTTAGAAACATCTGTTTATTCCTAATAATGTATTCATATTCAGTTACATTCCTTCTATCTATCTATCTATCTATCTATCTATCTATCTATCTATCTATCTGTCTGTCTGTCTGGCTGTCTACATTATATA
>JAQQZX010000007.1:21638332-21655191 GCA_030068355.1 Notoglanidium maculatum
TTTCTCCCCCCCCCCCCCCCCCCTTCCTTTTTTTTTTTTTTTTAAAATTGACCTACGTTTTTCCCCTCCATTACTCGTCAATCTTTGATACTTGAAAGTGTTTTGTTTCCACCTCCTTTACAGCATGTTCAGGGATTTACCAAACATGGCCTGTTTTCAGATTTCAGATTCAACACCCATCACTTGAATCAGCATGTTAACATACATTTTTAGACTTGGAAACAAAACTTTTAATTCATGAAATAAAGGTGAAATGAAATCGAAACCGATGTTGACTTTGAGAACCACTCAGCTTATTAAAAAATTTAAGTCCGTTTTCCATAATATCTATTATAGATATTTATTGAACTGTTATCATGGAAGAAAGAAAACGACTGATGCTTTATCTTTAGGTAGAACAATAAAAATGGATGCACATGTGGTATGTCTACAATGAATTACTTGCTATTTAAAGTGTTACTGTAAGAGCTCTGAATGTTATGTACCACTCGCCTAACTGTTCAATAAAGTTGCACACCAGGATCATGCCACGGTGTCTGGATTTCTGCATGAATATTCTGTTTATTTACTCTGTCGAATTCTCCAAATTTGATTGGTCAGAAGGTGTTGAATAATGTTCTGACAGGAGTGTACTTGCAAATTACAGATTTTTAATTCTCATTCTAAAATGTTAGTTTCCGTAGTAACAGCCTACACCGGAAATACTCACCATAAATTGTTTTATTTTTATGTAACTGATGGGGTGCAGTTTTTGGTAAGTTTACCATTTTTGGAATGAGCTTATTCTTGGCCCTTGGTAACAGGTAAAGCTGTAATAATATCTTCAGACAGTTTTCAGGCTTTAGGAGTTCATGCCTTTATGGTTTCTGTAACAGGACAAGTTCTGTGTTCTTTCAACGGTTATGAACTTTGTTTTTAGCTGCTATAATGTCCCACACCATTAAATGTACAATAATTAAACAGAAGTGAATTTTCTATATTTGGCTACATGTTGAAGTATAAGGAGAATAAAACACTTCAGGTTCTGCTGTTGGAAATTATCAGTTTACTTCAAGTTCAATTTTAATCTCCATTTAGTAACAGAATATGGATTCCTGATTCAAAAAGTTTTCATTTTAGTACAAGTGTACACCTTGGTGTAAGGAATTCTTTTTTTCAGTTGAGTATTTAGGATCCATCTTGGTTTACTCTGAAATATCCACTGCATGAAAAACACAAAAGTTCAGCAATCTTCACTCAAAACATTTCATAATGCCTTTCCCCTCCCAAAGGAAAAAAAAGTTCTGGCAAAAAAGTCACCAAAGCATCATTTAGAGAACCAAAAGATAAAAGGTGTCCAAATAAGTGACACGACCGGGACCTAATCTAGCACAGAGACCGACAGGAGGGGGGGAAAAAAAAAGAATTCATGACATGTTGATAGTGTGTTAAACTCAGTCACTGTCATCAGAGCCTCGGTTTGAGGCCTCGTTGTTGGATCCCTCGGGCTCGGATTCATTATCCGAGCGCCGAGGTGATCCTTCATTTTCAGAGCCTCGTTCTGAAGCTGGCGCTGGCGACCCGGGCCGGGATTCATCTTCGGACCCGTCCGAGCGGCTCCTCTTGCTCTCGTTGTCCGATTGCTCAGAGTCAGACTCCTGCTGCAGCCTCCTTTTCCTCGGCCGTTCACCGCCGGATTCGTCCTCTTCCGAGTTGGCCGAACGCCGCCGCTCTTCATCGGATTCGCTGTCGGAGACAATGCGTTTCTGGTGGCCTCCGTCCTCAGATCCTGAGCCGCTCTCCCGATTCCTGAGATGGAGAAAACAACCGGGATGTAAGCAAACCGAGTCGATGATTAATCACCTGATCACAAATACACGAAGGCTCTCACCGGTCCTCTGCGATCTTCAGCCCGTCCTCGTCTGAAGAGGAATCTGAGGAGGAAATGATGGCCTTCGATTTGATCTTTCCTTTAAGAGATGGCGGCAGACGCTCAGGTCTCGTCTAGTGGGAGAAAAAAGTCAGTATAGACGCATCAAGCAGAACATTCAGGAACCACCACAGTGGTGTGGAAAAAGGCGTCTGTACCTTCTCAAACCTCTTACGCTCTCGAGGTCTGCGCTGTTTTTTGGGTCTTGAGCCGTCCTCGTCGCTTCCATCCTCTCCTTTAGTTGGTCTGAAGAAACGAACAGAAGCTCAGGTCAGATCCGCGGAACTCTTCGCATTAAGCAATCAAACTCTGCATCTTCTTAAAAGCATTTAAAAATGTCTCTTTAATTTGGCATTTAACTGAAAATTAACATTTGCTCCTTTTCGTCACCTTATGCTTATTTTTGTATTTTCACTTCATCTATGTACGTCTAATTATAGAAGAGTGCAATTATATTAGTTATTCGCTAAAACAAAAACACACGCCGTCACGTTCTCCTCACCTCCTCCTTTTCTTCCGTGCCCTCTTCTCCCCTTCTCCATCTTCTTCCTCTTGTTCACTCCCGCTGCGAGGTGCCTTCTTCTTCTTCTTCTTGATGGGCAGCTCTTCATCGGAGTCGTCGTTGACAAAGTCGTCGTATTCGCCTCCTTTCTTACGCTGATAAATAAGAAGAGGAATTAGTAACTTGGATATGGACAACCTTTTTAGCTCCGCCCTCAACCAGAGTACAACTTCATCCCCACCCCTTTTCCCAATAAACAGGAGCTCCCATGCCATGTCGTTTAAGAAAGAGGGTGGAGTTAGGCTGTTGTCAGAGCAATTTTAATTATTGATCATAATTCGAATTAACCTTGCATTCTGCGGTTTCCTGATAACATGACAAGCTGCATTTTTTTTGTCCAATCATTTCAAATACCAGAAGCTATTAAAGGGAACAACTGCTTCCAGGTGCTCCAACAAGTGATAAAAACAACTACCTTGTTTTGCAGGCACTCCAAAACATTAAATATAACTCTAAATGGACAAAAAAATCTATTTCATCATGTCATTAATTAATAAATAATAAAAACGTAGCAGTGGCAAATTGCTGATTATTTTCCAACATCACTCAGGTTTTATTCCTTACATGATGAGGCAGCCGAGGTTCCTGAGCACTACATGCTGCTTCTATAAAAATCAAGCCTCCGCAGGACATCGTTTAAAAAAATTATTCAAGTCCACGTAATTTAAAGAAATTGAAAAAGGTTAAGACTGACCCGTCCGCTGCCTCCTGCTTTCTTCTTCTCTTTCGCCGATTCCTTCATCTCATCAGTGAAGGTGAGGAGGTTCCTGGTCTTCTCCACGTACTGCGCTCGCTGCTCCAGGAGCTTCTTCTGCTCCTCAGCCTCCCTGACCCTTTTCTCCTCCTGTTCACGGAGCAGCTGCTGCCTCAGCAACTCTCGCTCCTGGTCCTGCTTGGCTCGCAGCTCCTTCTCCTCCTCGTCCTGTTTACGGGCACGGGCCACGTGGTACTGCGCCTGACTCAGCAGATCGGAGCACTGCCTACAACGACAGCACACATTCTACATCAGTTTAGCCCGGGGCCGGATCGCAGAGCTCCTGACAAACAGCGGTGAATCATCATGCAATCATGATTAACCGTCTGAACCCCACCTTGCTTCACTTGCAGCCAGTGCCAAGTCAAATCTCATCTTGTCTCCGGCTTTACTGAGGTAGCTGAAGTACCTGCAAACGGACAAGGGATATGAGGATATTTATTAAAGGAGGAGTGTCATATTTAATGCACTCTTTTATCTGTGAATAACACAACTTTCATCGTGAACTGGCCCCACCCCCTTGCCTTATAAGGAAATGGGGCAGGTCAGGGTAGAGCAGCTATGTTCTAGCTGGGAGGTAGAGCTAATTTTCAGGCCAGAGAGGTATAAAGAGAAGCCTGAAATTACAAATCTATCCAAATGTATTGCATTTCTAACCTTTGATTTCTAACCTTGCGATAAATATTACTAACTGCACCTTTAATCCCCAACACCCACTTCCCTCACTAGTCCTAGCTACTATCAGTTAACTGATTAGCCTAGCTTGCACTCTAGATTAGATTTATTATGATCAGTTAGCAAATAAAATATAATTGGTGTTTGTCTTTGCTGTAGTTTTGCAGGCAGAAAAGCAAAAAAAAAAAAAAAAAAAAAAACTTGTGATCCCTCAATTCAGCCACATTATTTTTAGTTATATCAAAATTTTCGTAAGTTTTAATTCAGCATCCCCTTATAAAATCTCCTAATATTTGAGGACTCCATTTTCTCTGCTCCTCTGTCTTTTGCTCTCTGTTTTGTAAAGGATTGCTACGCAACACGTACCTGTGAGCGAGCTCCAGCTCCTTCACCGCACTCAGCACAGCCTTCAGGTTGCTCTTCTCGTCCTTCAGTACCAGCGTGGCGAGCCGCTGCAGCACCAAAGCCACATTGAACATCAACACCGTGTCGCTGGGAGCCACATGACGGGCCTAAACAAAAATACAAATGTTTATAAACGTCATCTTCAGATTTATTTTTACTCCACTGTTTTCTCAAAGAATGCTAAAACATGCTTTAGCCTCATTATAAAACACAAATAATAATCTTTTCCGTTTCAATTTGATAAAAATGATATAACAGCACTAAACATTATCATCAACAATAATCAGCATTGATATTTACGTTGTGATTATATACTGTTGTAGACTGACTTTAAAAGCTTTTAATTCATTTGAGCAGACTGATGCCAAAATTGTCATTATTGCTGAAGTCGTTTAGGGAGCAGCTGATGCTCTAACTGAAATACTACCGCGTTAGTGTTGGACGTTATTGTGTCATCAAATGTAAGAGCCAAACAGGTTCCAGGATGCAAATGTAATATGCAATAGTAATATGCAAAATATGTAAGAGGATAATATATAACAAAACAAGAATTACTGCATTTAAATACACAAATGCCGTTCTATTAACTGTATCACGTTGTATTGTTAGCGGACTGACCCTCAGCAGCATCTGCTTGCACTCCTGCAGCTTTCCGCACTTGAACAGCGCTCGGGCCAGGTACAGCAGCACCTCGGTGTTCTGATACTTGTAGAATTTCTTCAGGCAGTTCTCATACTAGGACACAAAAACAAGTGAGAACGACAAACCTAAGCGGTTTCATATTCTCATGACCGTCACTGAAGTCGAGTTTGCTGTGCTTTTGTCTCTCACCATCTGCACAGCGCTGATGTACTGCTTCTGCTCCACGTAAATGTGCGCCAGGTTCAGCCAGACGTCACTGATATCCGCCGTGGCTTCCCGGACCTGCGCAAACACGTCACGTGCTTCACGGAAATAGCCCTTGTGGGCCAAAACAGCTCCTGGGTAAATAAAAAACACACAACACAGTAGTGCATCAAGTTTTAAAAAAAAAAAAAAAAAAAAAAAAAGAGAGCAGCAAGGATGTGTAACGTTCATGTCCTCGGCACTCGGGCTACTGACTTTTGTCCAATCAGGAGTACTGACTAAAATTAGACTCATAATGAAATCTATAAAGAAGTAAGGATCTTTGGAGAATAAAAACCATTCTGCTCACATGCTGAGCTAAACATTAACTGCCTAGAACACTGAATAGACATGTAAACAGAGCATACTAACTAACTAATTTAGAAGACGTTCAGAATAAATATGTGCACGTTAATATGCAGGATTACATACCGATACCATTGGCAGCATACAGATTCTTGGAATCATTCCTCAACACTTGTTTATAAATGGCCAAAGCTCGGTCCTGGTGCCTCTTTTCCTATTTAAAAAAAAACAAAAAAAAAAACAAGAAAAGATGAGCTGAGAAGACGGAACGACCCGCTACGCATTCTCGCAGCATTAAGCTGTAAACCCAGAACCAACCCAGAATCTCACACCTTTTCTCGATCCCGCGTGGGCTGGTGTAGTGTCTGCAGCCACACGTTACCCAGCGCCAACATGGAGTACGTGTCATTCTGAGTAGATGGCTGCTTCAGGATGCGCTCAAATTTCTTCTGGCCAGGACCCCACTCCTGCTTGGCCAAGTGGAGATTTCCGATCAGTGACCAAGCGTCTGGGTGATCCTGCGATGACATACAGACATGATATTAACCTGGAGGTCACGCAGGCCACGACGTTCATTACTCATCGTAACTTGTCAATGTGAGCTGACAATCCAGACCAACAGGAGGCGGAGCTACTGTTCGTGACACAAAGTAGGTGGTGAGAGTGATGTGACAAAGTTGAGCAGAATCTCACGAACCATACTTTGAGAAAAGCTAGACAGTCTGGAATGTTTCATTAATCAACGTGACCAGGACAAGATCACCTGATTGACATGTCAGACTACCAATCAGAGACAACCTGACAATCTGATTTTTTTTTTTTTTGTGCATGATGTTGCCAATTAAACTAATTAGTATAAAAATTCTATATCTGAATAAAGGATGTACTATTTTTATTCATGTGTATCAGTGAATTTCTGAAATAAATATCAGGGGTACCTGGTTGATCTGAAGTGCTTCTTTAAACCAGTCCGAGGCTTCGTAGAAGTTGCCTTTGTCACGGGCCATTGCGCCGAGACGCAAATAACCTATTAACGGTCATAAATAAGAAATACAACAATTAGGTTGAGCTTATTAGTATAAGAACCGCAGAGTATCTAATATGCATGAAAAAAAGGGTGATTCCGAGGGATTTCTTACAGTCGACATAGTTTGGATGTTCTCTCAGGATGTTCTTGTAGAGCTTCTCAGCCTCGTGGAACTCGCACATGGCCTCGTAGAGCCTCGCCAGGTTGTAGGACGTGGTAACAGAAATGGCGTTGTAGTAATGCTCATCGTGCTCACCCTCTGCTTTGGCTCTCTCCAGAGAGGCCAGGAAGTATTTCTTTTATTTCATAAAAGAACCACAAAGAGGAGTTATGGATGAAATATACATCTCTTATGTTAATAAACACCCGAAATAATCCTATCCAGTCCCAAGAACATCTCATCCGATCTTGCCCAACGTGATCTTATCCAATCATCTCCAATTCTATCCCATCTCAATCAAATACCGTCCCATCCCACTCACATCTAAATCCCTTCCCAGTGCACCCCTAGATCCATCCCATCCCTCCATCCTTAGTAAGCACTTTATCTTGGTCAACATCTCAGTAGACCTGGAGCCAATCCCAGGAGCCCCGAGTGTAGGAATATACCCAGGATGGAAAGCCACTCCATCACAGTGCACAATATGTACACATTCACACCTAGGGGCAATTCTGAGTCACCGATTCTCCTAATTAGTGTGTTTTGTGAGGTAGGAGGAAACCAGTGAACCCAGAGGTAACACACACAGACATGTACACTCACATGTATAAATTCTGTGTGAACTTCCTGAGCAATTATTCTTCTATATAACCAATTTCACCTGATAGATCTTCCATTCAGTTTACACTATTCAAATTTGACATTACACATTCTGCATTCAATCGCCCATTTCTACCTTTGCTTCTCCAAGGTTCCCCAGTCTGAAGTGCAGAGCCCCCAGATTGTTCAGGATCTCAGGGGGGACGTCAGCTTGTACCTTCTCCTGGAGGATACGTGTGGCTGTGCCGTACGCAGACAGAGCACCCTGTGGAAGGAGAAAGTGATTAGAGTTGTTTGTTTGTTTTGTAAAGTCATTACACAGTCCTATAGAAGCAGATCCACTTACCTGGATGTCTGTCTGCTCTAGAATCTGAGCAAGTTCAATCCAGGCTTCTACATCATCGGGATACTGCTCGGTGACCTTCTTCAGATGGCCCTAAAACGCCAAGACGCAAAAGATAAACATCTCGCTGCTTGTTTATTGTAAACTAACTAACAATCCTCATCACTTGTAGAAACTGAGGATTACTTTAGCGATGTCTCGTTTCTCCTGGTCGTCTGACGTTGCGTAAAGCGAACCGAGAATTTTCATGGTTTCGTAGTTGTTCGGGTACGCCTTCAAGACCTTCTCGAAGCACTGCGCCGCGTTTTCTTTGTCCCGCCGATACACGTACATCTGTCCCAGGCCGAAGAACGGCAGCACGAAGGTGGACGAGGCAAACTGAGTGGCTTGGTAGTAATACTGGAAAGCCTGGTCGTAGTCCTCCTACATGGAAAAATAAAGCCATTTAACGCTTCAACACATTTAACCCAATTTAATCTCACAGACTTCAGACGCCAAGAACCCAGGTTCTAACCTGAACGTGGAAGGAACGAGCCAACTGATAGCAGCTCTCAGCCTGCATGGCCTCTACCTCTGTGTTGTGGAATGCATGAAGGGCCAAATGCTGGACTTTACTGTAATCCTAATAAAAAAAAAAATTTAAAAAAAAAAGACATTTGAAATGTCCATGCACCAACAATAATGTTACTTGCGCATTATTCTCTCAACGATCTTGCTACCTTTTTGAAAAAGAAGTGGTTGGCCAGGTGGTTGAGCACCATGGGGTTGCTCGGGTCGATGGTGTAGGCTCTGGAGAGCAGCTGCACGCCGTTCTTGATGGAGTCAGCCTCTTTGTTGTTGAGCTCGAGGACGGCGAGACCGACCAGGGCTCCCACACACTTTGGGTTGAGCTCCAGGGCACGGCTGAAGGCTAGACGAGCTTTCTCCAGCTTGTTCAGCTTCACAAAGCAGTGACCCATCCCAAGCCTGACTTCCGCTACAAGAAATATGACTTCAAGACATCAGTAGCAAGCATTGTTTATGAATCCTACAATACAGGAAGTGGATATTCGACAAGCAATGTCACTCCCGCAGCGCTTCATTTTAGACAAGGCGGTCTACAAAGCACAGAATCAAACATAACAACAACATTATAAAACATTAAAACAATTCGCTAATGAAAAAACACCACCGTATCTACCACCATACTTTATGTTTGGCTAAACATACAATTCCCGATTGGGAATTTTTTTAAAAAATTTTTTTTTATTTGACCAAATATTGCGAGGGTGATCACTCCATAAGAGCAGCTTTGGTAAGATTTTCTCTCAAGCTTGTCTCATCTGGACACAACTATCATGCCAATGATTTAAATTCACATTATACAGAGAATGTATGCACACTTCAGGAACACTTCGACACATAAATGTCTGGAAGCTAACGGCCAACACTTTGAGCACCTCTTGTAATTGTAGAGGCCAAAGGTAACTGTATTAATCTTGTGATGTCTAATAAATTTAGTATTAAAATATTTATACAGATTATTCTTTTCCTGAAGCGTGTCTACATTTTTTGGCTGACTCTGTATATATTATATTCCCATATTGTTGATGGGAATTCAACAGTCGCTGTTAGACTTGTATTATAAGTCAGCATGATGTAGGCAGGTTTTCTGTACGTTTCTCAGTACAAAGAAAGTGCTGAATTTCCTGTCCATCATAATCACATCTATTTAATCCTATTGGGTGAAAAGAATTCTCACCTGGACACCCGGGGTTTGTGCGCAGAGCTTTTTTATAGTAAGCCAAAGCTCCTCTGTAGTCCTTTTTGTTGAAGGAAATACAAGCCTTGCCTGTGAGGGTGACAAGATAATAGTTACAAATGGGGGGGGGGGGGGGACATCCACCGACCGACCCTCCCAGCCAGACTGCATGAATAACTCTGCTCTCTAGACTGAACACTTTTCTGATAAATAACATCAACCTGAATGTTGTCTGTCTGTAGAACGTTCAGGAATACAAACAAAAATATTATTGTACACAAATAAATAATGAACCTTTAAGTAGTGAATATTTAAGTTGTTGTATTTATTTTTTTCCAGTTTAAAAAAAAAAAAAAAAAGAAAAAAGAAAAAAACAGTTTTGAACCCTGCTCCAGAACCAAGTGAGTGATGTTACGTGTAGGAGTTACCCACCCAGCAGCGCAGGGATGTTGTTAGTGGACTGGTTCAGGACGAAGTGAAACTGGGCGTCTGCCTGATCCATCTTGTCTCCTTCCAGCAGGCAAAAACAGGCTCGTCCCAGCAAGTGGTTCTGTTACATAAAAACAAATAAAACCGTCTGTATCCTCTGCAGGCCAAACTACTGCCCGTGTGTAATTCTGCATTCACTCACCTGATCATACATGATGATCTTATCCGCCATCGTGTACAGGAGCGTCGACTGATTGATCAGGTCCTTTTTTGCATCCTTGTTCTTCTCTTTGCGAGCCTGCTGGACATAATAAGCAGCCAGAGTGTCCAGACATGTCATCTGGTCCTTCTCGTGGTCTCTGTAGTCGAGGTTTCCGTCGATACGCGCCGCCTCCAGCAGCTTCACGAAGTCCTCCGTCTTCCCCTGTTTGTAGTACTCCAGCTACGCAGAGAGTCAGAAGGAGTTGAAATGAAACAGCTTCATGATTTCGTGAGATTGCAATTCTTGTCTGAGCTTACTCGTATGCAAAAGAAATGAAATGAATAACGTACAGCAAGTGCGATCCATATGTGCAGCTGAGTGTGTTCCTGTTTCAGGATACTGATCACTTCGTCTCCTTCAGGAAGCTGATCAAAGTCCAGCTCAATCACCTAAAAGACAAAAACAGTGATGCAAGGTGAGTCGACCGTCACGCAGTGGACAGCAGAGCACGATTTATAGGAAAGCACTGATACTAAAGTGAATTTATTTCCATTAACGAATTAAATCCATTCAAGTCAAGTGACTAGACAAGCAGGCGAAACTACAAGAACGCAAAATTAAATACAATAACTTTAATAGTTTAGCATGATTACCACCACTGTAAGATTTTTCTTTAATTCCAAGGTCCTTTTTTGATACAGGCTGATAAACGTAATATATAATTCTGACGAGATTTTGCTTATAAAAAAAACAATAATATAGCAGAGAGACTCTTTATGAAATGTAAGTGATAAATAAACAACACACCACCACAACCGGTGCATTTTAAGATCACTTAATAGTTAATATAACATTAATCTGTAATCTGAAGATACTCATAAACATGCATCACAACGTTAATATTCTGCTTAATTAATATTATTATTATATCAAGTCCGTCCTAACAGACACCTTTATAACTTTTTTTTTGACAATGACAATCATTTTTAACCCAATGTTATTTTAATTTACTCAAATATCAGGTACATTAACCAACCACCAGTCCTGTATTATTATTCTTGTTATGCATCTTATTATTATTATTACAGTTAGTTTAGACATTGATGATAATCACATAGAAGACTGGAGTCATTCTAAGCCCTTTATATTTAGCTAAACACTAAATAAAGGATGCAAATGAATATAAATATTAATTAAAGTGACTTTGACTAATATTACAAATGATACCATTAAAGACTTTGACATACTGAATAACTTTAAATAATCAAACGTTACTTCAACCTGCTATTAAAGTGTAATAACCTACCAGATTAATCAGTTACACTTTAACCTTTCTTGTGTTACAATGAAAATATAAATATACTGACATGACACTGGATAGGTTTAATGTATGTTAGCTTTGCGCTAACGATAGGAGTTAGCATGGCTAGTCATCTAATCAACAAAGCTCCTTTTGCTACACGTAAAGTTTTTAAAAAATGTCTAATGTAATGTGTCTAAAAGTCTTCGCACCTCGTCTGTGTCCCGCAGGGGGATTTCAATGGATCCCCGAGACATGGTGACGGTTTAAATCCTCAAATTTCCGTCAGATTAGCAGTTTGGCTAACTCGCTAATTTTATCGTCGCTACTGCTTGAAGACGGCGTTCATATGAACAACAACGTCTTGTACTTCCGGTGTCACGACTTCCGCGCGCTAAACGCAGCAAAGTAAAGGTCCTGAAAACAAACACACACACACACACGTTTGTTTTTCTATACTTGTGAAGTCTTTCCATTGACATAATGATTAATGCAGCTAATTAATGCTACACCTGTACCTTTCCTAACCCTAACCGTAACCTCAGTAATGAAAATGAAACTTTTTGGCTCTTTTACTTTTTCTTATTTCTGCTTAAATAAACAATAAAAAGAACCTTTTGCTCGTGAGGACCATCCAAATGTCCTCAAAAGATAAAAATGTTGAGATCTTATTACCCTTGTGAGGACATTTGGTCCTCATAAGGGTGTAAAAATGTGTACACACACAAATAATAATACTATTTATACTCTCCATGTAGTGCTCTAAATATTTAGCCACTTGTTCTACCCTTCATTTTAAATAATATTTCGTGAAAGTGTGTGATTCTAGGTCTGTTCATGCCAATTTCTACTTTACAGCATCAGAAGGATTTGTCCATTTCTATCCACACAGACCACTGAAATGCTTGTTCAGTCCCTTGTCATTTCGAGACTGAACTACTGCAAACTGTCCCTGCTGCATGGCTTGTTTTCAAGTTTCCCCACACCACCCCATTGCTACACTCTCTTTCTGTGATATTAAAATAAGGTTTAATTTCTGGTTTCCACATCAGTCATTTGCTGTTTGGAAATGTTAAGAGGAAACAACATGAAGCCAGTCAAAAAAAAAAACAGGGATACAGATGTTGACTCATGAGCATGTGTATTTGTGTTATAGTTTACTGCATGTAATTTTTATGCTATCAATGACACCTTGTGCTATAATGTATTGCTCAACTTTAATAGGTTCATTCTAAAACAACTGACTGGATCGATATATTAGAAATTAGCCTCACAACCAGCCGTCACTCATCTCCTGCATCTCCTCATCATCAATATTCTTTGGGGTTGATTTCTGCCTTTGAGCCCTGAGTGTGAGCCTGATTACTGCCCAGCATCATCCAAGCAGAATCATTTGATATGGAAAACCACAATTGTGTTCATTACAATGGTCCATTACGACATTGTGTACTGTTATGAATCCGAAGGTGGGGGGATAAGTGGGGGGGTCGAAGGGGTGCTGGAGGAGGAGGAGGAGGAGGCTGGTCATGTCAGCTGGACTTGATGTGTGTGCCGAGATGAGGACAAGCAAAGCATCTCTTCAGATTAGCTTTCTATTTTAATAGCACAGACAGAATGCTGCTCACAATCATATATCTGGCATATTCTTCTTTGGTGACTGGACAGAGTGCACTGAAGATAAAATGGAAGGTTTCAAGAGGATAATGGTCAACTAAAAGGTATGTGTGTACAGACTTTATTTCCCCTTGGATTGGAGTTGAGTCAAAGTGTTATATATTCCTGCAGGCCACGTTCAGGATGTCAGGGTCATGGATTTTGTAGAGGTGTTTTACTCTAAAACAGAAGTGTAAAAGAAAACCTCAAGGCCACGATGATGCAAAGTTTATCATCCTTCCTTATTGAACACACCTGATTTAACTCTCCAGTTAATTACCAAGACTTTCCTGACAGAAATTGGGGGTTTGATTAGGAGAGAAAACATAAACCTGTTCAGAAGCTGTGGTTCTCCTTATTCATGTACAATTCACTATCTAGAGCCTCTGGAGAGTTTAATTCTCCTGAAATAAAGCATACCAACGTTGTGTCTTTGCATTGGGTGTTCTTAAAGCCTCATTTCCGTTTCAATGATGCTTGAGAGTATGAAAAAGATCGAAGGCATTTAAATGATCCTTTTTGTTTGAATTAAAATGCAATCCCATTTCCGTCTCATGCTGACTTGTCAAAGATTTATTTATTATAATGCTACAGCATTTGTTTTGTTTTTTTCCCAGTGGTCATGGCTTCAGGAAATGTCAACGCAGGGTTGAATGCTCCTGAGATTTTAGCCTATCAGCAAACTGAAAATGGTAAGTCTAACTCTCCTTCACAGCAGAATAATGTGCAGGATGGTGAACATCACAGATACAGCGCTTTGAGTTTGTCCATCGACTCGGGAACTTCATCAGCTGAACTTTCCCAGCTGCACTCAGACACTGAAAGTAGGTTTGTTTTTTTATTGACACCATTCACATTTTGAAATTCATTCATTTTGAAGTAAGAGAAAGCAGGACAGATGCTGCATCACTCTCTTTAGGTAGAGCTGAGACTCTGGTGTTTTAGATTCCAAATCAATCTTTGTTATTTATGATGATAATGATGATTATGATTTTCAAAACTCTGTTTTAGACTTCAGACTCGGCGATAGGTATTTATGTGACCACCTTGACATGAATGGCTTTTCAGAAGAAGAGCTTCTGAACATTACATTTGAGGCATGTGATGGTGCAGGACAAGGTAGGCTCTCTTATGTGCCTTGAAATTGACAGGACATTTTTAGTCATGGACTTTTGAGAATTTCTCTCTCAACAGGAGAAGTTCTGGCCTCCACTGTGGTCCAGTTTCTACAGGCTATGACGGGTCACAGCGGTGGACAGGACAAGCTGATTGTCCTGAAGCACATGTTGGACCCAGAGGACCGAGATCCACGAGTCGACAGAGAAACATTTCACAGCACCATGAGGAAGTGGATCTCTCAGTGCAGCCAGGATGGGTGAGACACCGCTACACGTGGAAAATACATTCCTTTCTACATAAGGAAGTCTCCATTTGATGACTTTTTCCTCAAAACAATAAATGTCACAGTTTATTTGGAAGAATTAATTTGTGGAATAATAAACTGATAAAATTAAGATTTTCTGGAATTTTTCCAATGCTGAAACTTTTAGCGTTTGAGAAGAACGTCTCCATTGACTTACAGATTATTTGATGATGGCTACCAGGCGTCAGGATCAGACTCTTGCAAAGCAACTGGGAACAGTGAGTCTTGTAATCAAATACTGTCAATGTTATTCAGAATTATTGGCACCCACTCATTCAACAGAATGACTAACAGTTAAATTTGTATTTTCAAATCCGACATACTTAAGCTCACTCAACTTGTCTCTGACTGTAATTCCTGGAAAACTAATTCTTCCTGGGAAAACAGTTTGCATATCCATCGCTTTGGTGAAAGATAAAAAAGCTTTCGACACAAAAGAGACAGATGGTCATCTCAAGAGAAAAATAGCCAGAAGTAGGATGTAAGATGCATGAGCGTATTCAGCCCAGACTCTCCACAAAAATATGGAATGTGGTAAAAGTGTTTGAATCTTAACCTCTCCATAACTAGAGAGTCACATGGAAGAAGTCCATCCTGAGAGCAAAGAAAGAACATAAACCACGCCTCATTGGAGCAACACTTTTGTCATGATCAGACGAACACAAAAACCTTTTAACACCTGCAAAGTAGGTCCATATGCATGAAAATGTACCAATGACACTAATAGATGATAGCATATGAATAATTATTAATGCTTTGGGGTTGTTTTGTTGCTGGTGCTTCAAGGGTAGTTTTACATACCAAAATATTTTAGTCCATAAACTGGTTGCCGATGGATGGATGGAGAAATTCTTAAACACAAAATAATTTTTTTTTGTTGCAATGGTTTCAATTTTAGTTTCTCTATTAGAAACGAAGTGAAAACCTGTGATCATAAAAAGAACATGCACATGCACCAAAAAAAGAAGTTATATCTTCTGCAACAAGATTCCCTCTAAGTGTCTCCAACCTTGTTAGACATGACAGGAGGAGGTTCCATCTTTTTCTCAGAAAGGCTTTACAAGGTATTTGTTGTAAGGGTGCCAATAATTTTTAAACTATTAAACCAAAGTGAAAATGATAAACAGACACTATTTTAAACATGTCTCTCATGGTATGTGATGCAAAGTTTTGTGTTTTCACAATGGGTACCAATAATTATGCAAATGACGGTAAGCTTTATATAAAATGCTGTGGGTTGCAGGTTGTTTTAATGCTGTTGTATTCGTAGGTGCTGGGTTTTTTCCTTCACCGGCTGAAACTACATTTACAGATCAAAACGAATATCATTGGTTAGTAAAATCATTTCATATCTTACATGTAAGAACAAAACCCTGTGCATCATGCTGTTACAGGAAAATAACCAAGGATTGGGTGGCGTGGCGTTACTGCTCGGCACATCCTGGAGTTTTATTCCTCTTATAGAACACAGCAATTTTCTAAGAATCAAGAATTCAACAGTGCTGTGGTATGAAACTTGTATGGTGTGTGTTAATCATGGTTAGCTGTATAACAGTTTTCTGGCTGGTGCTGTGCTTTTTTTTTTTTTTTTTTTTTTTTTTTTTTTATTGCGCCCGTGACACGGGTGATTTGTTGGGCCTGGTGGCGGAGCTGAAGCACACTCAGCGCAGACTCCGAGGACAGAACAGCACCCTGCTGAGGAGCATATCTCAGTGTGAGGAAACCAACCTTCAGCTGATGATGGATGTTTCAGAGCTTCACAGCAAACTAGCAAGGTGCTGCATCATTTTCAGTGTTTTCCTCACTTTTACAAAAGTAGCAAACACCTCAGTGTTTCTTGTGTGTCGTGTGTTTAACCTCCTCAGTGCCCAGCTGTGTGCAGGAAGAGCTCGATCTCTGGCTGAGGAGCTGGATGAAACCCGGCGAACGCTGAGAGAAAGCCAAGAGAAAACCAGCAGAGCTCAGGCTAACAGGCATTCACTGGTCTGTTACACTCCTAAATCCAAAAAACAAAACCCCTTTGTACATCACTTAAAATGTATAAAACAATAAATGATTTATTTTAATGCTTAATGACCAAATGGATCTATAACTCTATAGATATCTATATGGAAATGTATCGTACATTAATATGCAATTTTTAAATCTCACTCACATGGATATGCTAGCTAGCTGGCTAGTTAACTGCTGGTCAACTAGTGTAAGTTTGTCACACATGAGTGGAATTTCAGTATCAGTGTCTATAGTTGGATAATCATTTTCAAGCATCCAGGCCTGTCCAAATGTATCGTTACCATAACAATCTGTCCATCATTAATGATGGTTAAGTTAGCGGGATATTGTTTTGCAGCTGAAAGTTTCCCGGAAAATTTTTCCGTTCTCTGTAATATATACTGTGTTATGCATTTTATGGGTGGTGCGGTGGTTAGCACTGTCGCCTCACAGCAAGAAGGTCCTGGGTTCGATCCCCGGGTCACCCAGGGTG
>JAQQZX010000007.1:21660617-21705087 GCA_030068355.1 Notoglanidium maculatum
GCATTCCAGGTGACGACTTCATGAAGCTGGTTAAGATAATGCCCACAATATCATCAAGCTAAATGGGGGCGACTTTGCAGAATCTAAAATATGAAACATATTTTGTTTGTTTTTTTACACTTTCTTGTTTACTACATAATTCAGTCTATGTGTTGCTTCATAGTTTGAGGTATTCAGTATTGTTTTATGATGTAGAAAACAAAAATAAAAAGAAAAACCTATGAAAGAGAAGGTGTGTCCAAACTTTTGACTTGTAGTGTACATGCATGTCAACTTAATATAAAATAAAACATTCAATAAACGTTTAGAAAACAGCATCGTCCCAGCTCACTGTAATCATTAAAATGCTGTATAAATTGTCCATTTTATTTCATTCACCCAACCCTGTTACCTGTTATGAAATATTTGGAATAATCTTTGTCACATGTTCAACAGGAAGTCGCATTATCAGAATTTCCTGTACAACTTGGGAAGAATAAAATGATGTTCTGTCATTCTTTTTTTTTTCTGTATTTTTTGTTATATTGACGTTGAAAGTATAACTGTGTTGCGCAAATTATAGATTGAAAGTAAGATATTAATAAAAAAAATTATTAAAATATCAAAAATGTAAATAAATTGTTAGAATGTACTAAAGATCCTCATGCCATTAGCGAGGATGCCAGTTAACCAACTAAATCCCAAACCCAAATCCTTAATTATGGAATCACCCATTTGATTGAAATCTCAGGATTCTACATGATTATGTTTAATGCTGCCCTTAGGCACAGTTAACGCTCAGTTTACCCAGTCTGCTGCTTTACGCCAGGTTTGATAAATGTTCAGCAAGTCTGAAAAGTACTGCAGTCCTGAATCATTACTCCCTACACCGTGAGATCCAGGAAGCTGAGCCGGTAACCAGATACACACATCCAGCCTTTACAGTCATTGTTGTACATTTTAGTCATCATGAGAGCCAGTTCCTGGTTTGAAGTGCTGTTTATACTTTTTGCTATTAGAGGACACGTGTTGAGGAAAACAGCAGCTCAGTGTCTGAGCTTCAGCCTCCTTCATCTCCAAAGAGAGATCTGTACAATTTCATCCACAAGATCAAGTCTGCTGAGCTGCGGGTGAGAAATTACGGCTTAATAAATAAATACTTTATGTGGAGCAATAAGAAGTGAATCATACATTTATTAGCTAGCCCACTGGGCAAGAGAAAGTTCCAGTGTGCTAATCAGTGCCATGTTTTTGTTGCCTGGAAACAACTGACTAGGCCAGGGATTCCCAACAGCAGGCTCCTGAACCCCCTAGTGGTTTGTGGTGGCACTGCATTTTTTTAAATTGTGATAAAAATGTGAACAGTAATACTTTTTCCACAAATAAATACATTTTCAATTAACATTAGCTTTCTCACAATGGCAAGAGCAAATAATCTGGTAGGGTTTCAGCTGACAAAATTGAGCACTTGGCTAAAAAATGTTAAAAGTATAGTGAGTATAGTGAGTGAGCTAGCTGGCTACAAAGTGTTAACAGAGACACAAACAAGGTAAATGTGTGTTGGTGTGTTGTGCTGCAGGAGAGTTATACGACAACTTTTATGATTTATTCTGCACTTTATGTTGCTGATTTTTGTCATTGTCTTCACAAACCTGCATGAAACCTGCCAAACCTGCATCTGATTCAGTCATCCGTACATGCTAATTAATCTGACTGCTAAAAGCTAATGTCTTTTAATGCTGCAGCAGATGGTTGGATTCAGAAGTGGAGTGTGCTATAGCATCAGCATCGAGGTGCTTTTATGAAGCACATTTTGTTTAAAAATAAACCTTTTTGGTTTGTTTTTTTGTTTGTTTCTCCGGTTGTTGAACGAGAGAAGAAGAAAATGCTGCTAACCGCTAGCTTACTGACAAATCTATGGATAAAACAAATAGCCTTGATTAAGTAATCTTGTTCTCACAATCACATTAGATGTCACATTAGATTTTGGGTTTAACTCGAACTCCATTACAAAATACCGAACTTACACACCACGTTATATGATTGGATCGATTGCCTTTCAGGATGCGTTTTTGCAGGACCAACAAGAGCAGACGAGCTCCAAACAACAGCTACTGACAATGTAAGCAACGTTTACTGTGTTCAGCCTTCTATTTTATTTATTGGGCACGAGATGCACTTTTATCTCAAGCGATCTACTTTTATTTTGGAAGATACAATACATTATAGCAAATGTTATCTATATACACTACAATAATGAAAACGGATACACGGAAACCCTTTCACATGTTCAGGGATCTACCTCATGGCAGGTTTGTGAATGATTATAAGAATAGAAGGTCATGTGACTGCTTGGAAAAGTGAAACAAAAAGATGACTGAATGCAAATTTAACTCTGAGGTCAAAATGATTTGAATATAATCTCTGAAATGTAAAAAGACACAAGAAAGGAACTAAGCCAAGAAGCTTTGCTTCATGTCGGAAATGATTTAATAAAAATACTTGTAGGATAAGTTCACTTTTAGTGTCCAAACAAGTGTGTGTGTCCTGCAGTCTGAGAGAGATGGAACGGCCACGGCCTCTATGGGACCAGCAGCCAGAGCGGCAGACGCAGGAAGTGGGCAAAGCTCCGCCCATCACCTGGTGGAGAGCTCTGAGGGTGGAAGACAAGAGAAACTGGAACACCCGAGATGTCCAGGACACCACCAGGGACATGCAGGAGAGGATCAGTGCTCTGGAGATCCAGCTGAAGGACGCACAGAAGGAGGTGATTGCAGAGGAGAGACATGCCGTTAGTTTAGTACTTCATAGCAATAGCTTATTTGTCACCATGTCCTAAATTTGGTGTATTTACAGCTCTTATGTGTTTAAAATATGATGATTACTAATGTCCTCTTCAAGTATTTCTATACCATTAAAACAATCAAGAATAAAAAAAATCTATTTATTAAACAACTAAAAAACACCTTAGCCCTCATTTAAAAACCTCACTACATTTATGAATTTACATGAATATGCAAATTAGAAATGCCCCCACGTGCTCCTGCCCCATGTCACTAGCATTAGCATACTTGGCTATCTAGTTAGCTAAGTGCTTGTAAGGTAGCACAAAACAATTATTTCTCTAATCATGTATTTATTTATTTATTTATTTTAATGTTTTCATAAAAACCACCAATTGTTCATCAAACTTTAGCTGTGCTAGCTAGCTAGGTTCTGCACTAAAGAGTTTCTAGGTAATAATTAGTAATAATTTGCATATTGGATGTAATTGATCCAAATTCCTGGAGCTTATTTTGTGACTGAGGTCGTATGTAGCCCTGCCAACAAATTGATTTTATACAGAAAAACTGGGATGGTCTGTTATCCTAAACACAATGATGTGATTTTATTGCCGTTTTATACAAATATGATCCATATTTGAAAATTTTTATTAGTAATCAGTAGCCAACTGAAGAAAAAAGTTATCATATAAACATCATGTTTTTCAATTGAGCATAAGTTTTAGGGGGCTACGATATATATATATACATATACACACAGAGTGGCCATACTAATGAGATGTACACAAGGCCATACACAAGAGATATGACTGTGTCGTCCATCCCCATGTTAAAAAAAAATAAAATAAATAAAAACATTAATTGGAACCAAAATGATGTGGTACATCAGCAACACTTGCAGACAAAATTGCTGGCATTTCTTTACAAATTTTTGTTTTTTATATATATATTTATTTATTTACTAAATATAATAGAAGTGTTCCTGAAGTGTGCATACATTTGTGTGTGTGTATAAAATGCTTAAAAGAAGATTTCTACCAGTTCTATGATCTTTATCCGAACTATTCTTAGTCACTTCCTGTTAAGTTTGTAAAACCACCTGGAGGGAAAATTTCCCAGAACCCATTTCTGACAATGTTTGCATTAGGTCCAAAAGAGCAGAAAGGAGTTGGGAGAAGCCCGTGTGCAGGCAGAGAGGGCAGACGTGGCCGTGCAGTCGGAGCAGGTTAAAGATGAGCAGAAAAGCGTCGCTGCAGAGAAAGTTCTGGAGTCTCTCAGAAAGGTGGAGGTGGTGGTGACTAGGGCGCTGCAGGCTGCTGAGATGCTGACCGAAAGCGAGAGGAGAATAAAGGACAGGATGGAGTCTGTCAGCCGCAAGGTGGAGGAAGCTCTGAGCAGAACAGCAGACACGGAGAACCAGCTGAGGGAACTGGAGGCTCAGGTCTCCTCCAGCACAAAGGTATGTCATCTGGTGCGATGTTCTTTCTCTAGGATTAGGATGTGGAACAGGCATCTTGTGGACTTTTATTTATAATGAAATCACTCTTATTACTTTCCAATCTTCATGATGTTGACATCACCGGTAAATTAGTATGTGGAAATTTACTACAGTCTATAGTTTGACCTTTGACCGTGCAAACCTAGCTAAGATTAAATGAAAAAACCCTTTCATGGACGAAGACATTTAATATTCGCAACCACAAATGATTTCCGCAGTGGAAAAACAGGTGAGATATAGTTTGCTTCCCACAAGGTTTCTGGGTTTGTTTGGTTTTTTTTGATGGAGGTACAGGATATTTTAATTTTGTCTACCAAAAGGCTGTTAAAAATGAATTATGAGGTGTTCAACAATCCAAAACATAAGGTAAAATCCTTTAAAAAGAAGCCATGGTGTTTGCATTGAAACCTCTGGAAACCTGTTGGTGTCCAGACTTGATCTGAAAGTAGGTTGTGATATGGACAGTTCTAACAAAGATGTCAGGAAAACCATGAGCGATTATTGGCCAAGCAATCTGGGAGAGTTATAACAGAACTGAGTGAATCTTAATGCTGTTCGTAGGTTGAAGGCACCTATACAGATTGGGATAAAGTTAAAAAGAAATGAACATACAAACTATGCATGGCAGTAACTAGCTGGAATGGTTTCCAAAGGTTTTGCATTTTTTTTTACCTCAGATGTATGTTCAGTTGTCAATTTCAATATGGAAGCAGCTATGTACTGTACATTCCAAGATGGACATGCAGTGATCAGTTCCCAAACTGACCTCAGATCAGCTGAGGAGACATTTTATGTTTGCCCATAGTCTCCTGAGATGCTATGCTAGCAAACTTCTTTATTGAGAGGTCTGCAATGGGCAAATTATAGGCTAACATCTGACATAGCTATGATAAAGGTGTGATGTATATATATATATATATATATGAGAACGTATGATATAAATGTGAATCTTTATGAAGGCAAAGGGTGGTTTGTGGAAAGACAAGGCATAATATGTTGTTTTTGTTTGTTTTTAATTACTTGTAATGTTGCTAGCCAAATCAGCTTGCTAATTACAATAATGTCAGCTGATTGGCTTAAGCTACTAGCATGATGAAGTGCTTTAACAGTATATTGTTTGCATGTTGTCATGCAACGTAATTCAGAAAAGCGACTAATAATTTAGGCAGTCTTGTAAACCAAAAAGATCAGAAATTAGTAAATGATGTAATATATAATCAGCATTGTGATATATTAGCTATGATGACGTATCTGTAATATGGTCCTTCCTACAGTTTTACTATTAAGCATGTTTAAAGAATACCTTAAACATTTTTATTTAGATGGGGGTTTTTTTTGTGTTATGATAAAGGAACAGCTGTGAAACCATACAGAGTTAATGGCTCATTAATCAATTAAATAAATTCTTTTTAAATAATTTTCTTTATTTTGTTATTCATGTCATCATGATGTACGCATTTTTCTATCTGACTATTGTCTAAATTTTTTTGTTTAAATGCTTCTCAAATATTTAAGTCTTCAGATATTTTGGGACAGCCAGATGTAACATCACTGGATGCCGGACATCATCCAGCGGTGTGCAGTAACATCATCTCGGACCCTGTGAACCTGAACACGACACACGGTAACCACTACTCTGATCAATTCCAAAATCGGTTGCTTTTCCCTTCACACCAAGTCCTTTACGTTAGCTTTTATTTTGTATCTCTGGGTAGTGAATTCTTCTTCCTGCTTGATCCTCAGGGGCCTTGATTTGGCTTCCATCCAAACTCCTTTAAAATCCAACTTTTCTTCTCTCCATCCTGTCTGCAGTAAACACGCACAGGGTAGAAACTTCTGCTTCTTCTCAGACACACTATGTGAGTTTAATATGAGCTGGCTGGTTTGAAACGTGGGTCGCTTTAATCAGTCTTTTTCATGTGAAGATGTTGCAAATGTGGTGCAAAGAAAGTGGTGTTCATCTTGCATGTCCTGACCGTTCTTATCATTCAACCGTTGTTTTTCCTCTTTCTCTCTGCTTTGCATTTGCATGGCAAATGAGCAGGTAAATGAATGTGGAAGGTCACTGGAGGCTTTTTCAGTGACATGAACATCATCTTGCTGGAGGTCACTTGAGTTATGATGATGGATTAATTATTAGAGATTATTATAGAGCTAGATTTTTAATATGTACATTTCAAACTTCAAATCTGTTTATTTGATGAAAAGGATTGTTAGTGTAGTTGTTTATTGTGTTCCCTTTCCATTCTCTGGATCTTTTTATTGACTGCTTTTATTAAAGTTGATTGCAAGATATTTGCATTTTTTTTGTTCACTTAAAAAACAAGAGAAACACCTGCTAAGGGAACATGTTAGACAAATCTTTTTATAAGAGAAGCTTAAAATAGTTTACTTACAGGGCAAACATTAGCCCTATTCAGATGGGATTATGTTCTCTCGGTGATTTCTGAAATAATATTTAAAGTTTATAAAACTGTCCTGCCGGGATGTCACACGTGACATGTTTTTTTGTAATGCATTTGCAGTTTGAGTATAGAAAGCATATTTATTATTGGATGATCTACAAGATTTACTTACTCAGCAGCATCTAACGTTGGATTGATCAAGACAGCTGCTTATTCCTTGAAAAGTAAACGTTACATGATATTGTAGCTTTTGTGAATATAATGCGCTCCATTTAATCACCCTGTAACATCAAATTTTTCAAATTTCTTGATTTGTGAAGTGTTTAATATGAGTACATGCACTAGATTACTAAAAAGTGGCTTTGGGTTAGTCATGGGAGGAGAGAGCAAAAAATGGTCATGGCCAGATGACTGTTATTCAAGATGAAAATAAAATTAGTGCAGAATCTGCAATTTATTATGTACAGACGAACCTAATGCGTCTGAATAGGGCTGCTAGCATATAAAATATTTTGCCCAATTCTGCCTCATCATGAAGCACCATCATAAGCTACAGCCAAAAAGGCATATACAGAGTCAGCCACATAAATATCTGGAAGCTGACGGCCACCACTTTGAGCACCTCTGGAGGCCAAAGGTAACTTGTATTAATCTCGTGATGTCTGAATAAATTTAGTATTAAAATATTTATACAATTTTTCTTTTCCTGAAGTGTGTATAACTTTTTTTTTTTTTTTTTTGGCTGACTCTATAATTGACTCTATCTATACTTCTTCTTTTTTTTTTTTTTTTTTTTTTAAATAGTAAGAGCATGAATTTATGAATCATTTACTTGGATTCATGCTTCTTTTTTTCCCTTTTAATAAAAATCTAATTAAATAAATCAGTAATAATAAAATAATCTTACTGAATTATCATTCTTTCTTTGTCACCATCCTTGCAAAAGCATAAGCGTATTTGCCTGATGATTTATTGCTGTTTATCGTAGCGCACTTGAGTTATCGGTCACGAGCTCATGCGTCACGGATATGGTGAAACAAGGCAGCTGACAACAGAAGTGCTGGGGCAAGAACAAGACGCTAAAAAAATCAAGAGAGACGTCGTGCCTGCTTGTGAAATTTCATTCGACCCTGACAAACGAGCAAACGTGTCCGAGTTAAAGGAGGCTGTAAATTACATGACTGCGTTGGCGAATAATTTGGGTAATTAGACAAGCTAAGAAAGACTTTTACATGTAAATACGCATAACTATATTTGTGTGATGATTAAAGGGCGTAAGGTACTTTAGTAAGACTTGAATGTTCTTTCCACCCTGTGAGGCTGAGTGTATATTGTGAAGCGGAACAAAGCAGAAATGTGTAGTTGAGGTCTCCAAGTCCTCCCAAAGCACCACTGAAATTAGCCCCAGGTCCACACGATGGCATTCAATATTACAGTATTACTTGTTGTCTAAATGTTGCTGGATCACCTCACTTGGTGTTCTGGTGGCTCATGTTTTACTGGACACAATTCTATACTTATAGATACCAAGATTCTATTTAAGAGCTTTACATTTCTACAAAGAACCCAACACAGGGTTTTTTTTTTTTTTTTTTTTTTAAAAAGTCTGATGTGGAAGAAACAGTCCTGGCTTTTGAGCCTGAAGTCTACATAGACATCAGGAGTCTGTGAGGAGCAATGAATCCAGCTATGGAGCGGAGTCTTACAGCACGTGTCTCTTACTCATCCTCGTCTCTGATGTCACCGACTGGTGGCGAAACCTGACTCTCTCACCTAAATGGCTGAGCATGATCTATGAAGCAGAATCATTTCTCCCATCCTGATCTTTTTTTTTTTTTTAAATCGAAATATCAACGTCACTATGAGCTATGAGCATATTCAGAGAAACAGCTCGGCCCTCCTGTCCCTCCTCAGCCCTAAAGGGATCAACACACCACACACACACACACTTGCAGACACAGGTCCATGGTGTGGGCCATGTGATCAAGCAGCTCATGTAAATGGTTGCCAGGTTATTGTTGCCCGTAGATATGGAGACAGAGCGAGACGAGGTAGTTGAAAAGAAGTACGGAAAACTCGACCACCAATCATTTGTCTGAAGCTGCTTCAGTACGTCAGCGTAGAGAAGGCTGACTATTTTAATGCTTTGTAACACTGGGTCATTTGCATGACGGACCAGTGAGATGCAAATAAACCCATGTGCCTCTTTGTAACCGCTTCCCTTCAAACAGGTGGCTGCTTTCCGCACGCAGGAGCCGAGGATTACAGCCCAGAGGTAAGAGCTCCACTCTGCAGCACATTTGTACACTCTAATTTTCTTTAAAGAACAGAATGGCCTGGACTTTAATGCTATAGGTGTCAGTTGATGCTCTGAATGTTTTAATGATAATGTAGCTCATGGTGGAATAAAATTATTCCTGGGTGATGAATGTAATGTGCCATCCCTACTGATTATCATGGATCACTTAAAGGGAAGTTTTTTTTTCTCTGACTAATCCTACTGAGCCGTGCATAAGTTTTCACCCCCCTATATCAAGAACAGCCTTTATAATGTTCTCGAATAAACTTTGGGTTCTTTCAGGAAGAGGAGCTCACATGGCAAACTGTGAACTCGATTTTAACCAATTCTGTCACTTGTCATTGCACCAGAACTAATTTAAGGGTTTTACAGCAATATTTACGCAATCACAACTTTTTATAACTATTTGTAAATAATTTAGCAAGCTATATACTTTTTATTTGTAAATTCATAACATATAATCTTAAGAAAGTTCAGTTCGAGGATGTAACACTACAAAATGTGGAAACGTAAACTGTTGTATCAAGTGCCAATGTGCAAAATTATTATATTAATATAGGAGATATTGGTTTATGTCAAATCAGCATAAATATTTTTTAGCTCTTATTCACTTCTTCACTTCCCCTATAGAAATGTAAGTTCCATGTTGTCCCTAATAGCATTTAATTAGGAGGTAGGAAGAGTTTTGCTAAGATTTTACAGGTTGAAAAGACTGCTTTTGTATAAATTGCATCAATAACATGTTCTCTTAAACCTTAGTACTAAAAATTTTTAAAACATAATAAAAAAATGGTGGTCTTTCACCATTTTGTCCACTCAAACCACATCAATATCAAACTTTTTCTGAAGTTTCTGAAGAAGGCTTTAAGCTCCACCTACTTTTCAATATCATGTCATATATCCCTGTCAATTTGTGTCATTATGATCTATAAACTTGTCAATTTCCTTTATAAGCCTTATAAACCACAAGTAGAATGTAAACACATTAAACCACATAATATTTAAAATCGCTTTTTCAAAATTTACTTCTTTCTATATTCAGAACCAAAAAATGTCTATTTCTATATGACCAGATGTTTATTCCCAACATGCTTTTCCCAAAATATTTATCATTATTGGACTTGTATGATTTTATACAGGTGTGGAAAATACTTTGTTATTGTACTTGAGTACTATTTTGTAATATTTGTATTTTCCTCAAGTATTTTTGAATATTTTAAGTTGAATTATGTTACTCAAGAAAAACAAGAGGGAATACAAACATACTTTTTACTCCTTGTATTTACTTGGCCCTTTAGAGACCTTGAAAAAATTCCAGGCTGGTTGAGATTTTATAACTTTTATTTTCTTAGTAAAATCTTATGTATCGGTGTTACCGATTTATACAAGATGAAGTCTTGTTTGCTTCCTGAAATGAAGTATCAGCTTTTAAAATTCACCATCAAATCTAAAAAAAAATATCTCGAGTTAACGTTAACTTTGATAAATTAGCTAAATTGTAATTTAGCTAGATAAATTAGCTAGCTAGTTAAGTTTTGTAAACTAGCATGTTGAATTAGATGGATAAAAGTTCCTTGCTAATATAACTTAGCATTCATTCCAACAGGGTTATTCAACATCAGCATACCAGCAAGCCAAATTCCAGGTTTGTCTTAGATAACAGAATATTTTCCTCATGATTCGACTATATAGCAAACTTAGCTAGTCATCAGGCATCATGAACTCATGGTTGGTGCCATTCATCAGTTAAAAATATTTACTTTTTACTCTTGAATACATGACAATTTAAACACAGATACTTTTTGATTTTCACTCAAGAGGATTTATTAATTAAGATTATTTTGAGTAAGATCCGGAAACCCGTACTTTTAAGTTCAGTTTTTCAGTACTTTTCCCAACCCTGATGTTACACTGAAAAATGATTGTGGAAAAGTTTTGATTGCAAATTTACACATTTAACTAGACAAAGCCTCATGTAGATTTTTGGAAATAGTTCCCATTCAAAACAAAGAGTATCAGCAGTCAGCTGGTGAAGATTGGTGTCAATATCTATTGTTCTGTTCACCTGTAGTGTCTTATCTTAAAAAGGGAACAGGGTATAAACAGGCACGCGTTGGTACACAGAACACACTCGTTCTTCTGCTGCAGTTTGCTGGATTGTCGGGTGAGCGAGCACGCGGCAGTAGCTGCACAGAGAGGCACAAAAAGCCTTCTCCTTAAATGGTCAAAGCTCCCAGGAGTCAAAGGGAGGCTGGTGTGGGGAGGAAGAAAAAAGTCAGGGAAAGGAAAAGGGAGAAAGACTGGAGAGTTGGAGAAGGGGGGGAAAAAAACAAGAGCTGGAGTAAGAAAGTAGAAGGAGCGTCCGTGATGTGGACAGGGCTTTCAGGTACAGTCTGACTGCGGATTTTATTTATTACCTGCTTGCACAAATACTTGGATAGCTGAACCTTCTTAGAAATGTACACATGATTGATGTTTTTCGTTTCTAACTTGTGCCTGAAAGTCATTTGTGAGCCAGAGTGCTGTACCGAACAGTATTTTGAACGTAGTGTTGATTTTCAGTTCTTGCCAAAACTTGAGATGCATGCCAATCCATGCCATATTGCGTATAAACACAGTTTTATGGTAGGTTGAGATGGTGACAGTATTTGCTCAGCTTGTCTCTGCTGGTTATTCATTTATGATGAAGCTTTGGGTGATGCTCACCTGCCATCATATTAGCATCTCGGCTCATCTTCTCGTTGTGCCCGGTACAACCAAATTTTAAACAAATCCGCTGAGCTGGAGCGGCTTACATAACCAGCGGAGACGGTCAGGAGGCTCACTTTCTCATGAAGCCTCGGCGAGAGCTTCTCTGAGGACCCCGTGGGACCCGGCAGCCACATGACCCTCTTCGTCCTCTCCAGATTTATTTTCTTCTGAGAGCGGAACTTTTTCTGAGCAGGGATGGGCGAAGGCGTGCTCAAAATAGCTCTGGTCAATGAGAAGATCATCCACGTTAACGAGAGAGAGAGAGAGAGAGAGAGAGAGAGTGAGAGAGTGAGAGAGTGAGAGAGTGAGAGAGAGAGAGAGAGAGAGAGAGAGAGAGAGAGAGAAGCATCGGCAGCAAAGGCACAGACGTGATTTGATTACACTTTGGGTCAAACTCTACACTCTTGAAATGCTGTTTCTGGGGCAGTCATAAAGCATGTACTTGGGAATAAATAAGATGCTTCATCATCGAAGGCATAATTTGTATAAAATGAGCTGGATGGACCAACAAACCTGCCCCCTGAGACAGGGGCAGTAAAAACACAGTAAACATGTATAGAACATTTTACATAAAGTCCTCTCACTACTGTGTGATCTTTTTTTCTGTCAAAATTATAGGAAATGTAGTTAACGGATAGCTAACATTAGACATTAACATAAAGTTGAACATTTTATAGATTTTATTTCACATTAATGAACTCTAAACATTCTCCATTTACCTTGACCGTCAGAACATCTTTCAAGCAGGAACATCGAGTCATGATGAGTCCACAGGCCAAAAGATAAGGGGAAGGGGCGGGGATTCCAGGATGTCGGTTAATATCGGAAAGTAACTTAGCTGTCGCAACACCTACGCGACTGTCACTCAGTCCATATTCATATGTTATTTGGCTCTTGTGCTGTTTTATGGGGATGTTTGAGCATATATGTGAGCAACTAGTTAAAATACAGAGCTCCTGCATGGTCGGCAAGTCTGGGCCAAAATTTCCACTGTCTGAGATGACGGGATCAAAATGAAATATTAGGGTCATATGGTTGGCTGTATAACCAGCCCCAATATTATAACAGGAAGTAAAATATTGGCTTTTTTTTTTTTTTTTTTTTTTTTTTTTTTAAAATTAAAAGGGCACTTAACCAAAAAAAAAACCCCATAAATGCTAAAAATTTAAATGCACAAAGGTAAATTTGATCAGTTGATGTGAACTCAAAACAACACTTTATTTTGTCCTTAGTTAATTTGTAAATAAATCCAGAATTCTGTTCTAACGATGCTAAACTATTTGAAGAAAAGCACTGCGCTAACTATAACCTCCTCACTAATTAGCTTAGCTAATGTTTCCTCTCCAGCTGCTCTGAGTATCTAGCCATGTTTCCTTATAAGATCACGTATATTGGACTATACTGTTTTGTATATGAGTTCTTTAGCAAGCTAGCTAACATTTGGGCTAACATTCTCAATAAATACTTAGTTCAATAGAAAATGGCTCCTCTTTTGACTCGCTCATAATACCAGTTCCAGTCATGATGTTAACAGGCAGTCTAGTTGCAGTAATTAATGCTAACACGGCTCCTAGATCAGGTCATATCGCTAAATTGAGCTCTAGTTCTAGTTGTACAAACGCTAATCTAGTTCCAGTCAAGAGTGAGAATGTTAGTTCTAGTCATAACATTAAGGTAAATGGTAGTTTTAGTCATAATGCTAATGAGAGCACTAGTTCACATATATTAATGCTAACATATCCACAAGTTCCAGTCATAAAACTAATTTGTATGCTAGTTCTAGTCATAATGGTAAAGTTACTGCTAGTTCCTGTCATAAAACGCTAATGTGGGCACTACATCCAGTCATATGCCTAATGTGAGTGCTAGTTCCAGTAATAACGCTAACGTGAGTGCTAGTTCCAACCACTAACACCAACATAATTGCTAGTTCCAGGCATAACGATAATTTGAATGCTAGTTTGTCCTAACGATTGTGACTTCTAGTTCCTGTCATAAAATGCTAATTTTACAGTCACAGTTATGAAAATGCTAATTTGAACACTAGTTCCAGTCATAAGCTGAATGTGAGCACTAGTTCAAGTCATAAGACTAGCGAGACAAAGTATAGTCATAATACTATACTTGTTGCAATCATAATGCTAGTGACAGTGCTAGTTCCAGTCATAACAGTAGTGTAAAGGCTAGTGCCAGTCATAAAATCAATGTAAATGGTAGTACCAGTCATAATGCTAATGTGTATGAAAAACCTCGGTCTGTGACTTAGAGAGTTATGAGTTATTAAACTGATAGAAGAAATTGAAAAAAGTCTGTTAAAGTGATAGAAATCACAATCCACCATTACCAAAGTTGTTGCATTTATTATAGAGTACTTGTAGTTATTAAAATGTTTGAATGGTCACTTGAATTGAATTTAATCCAAAAACCAATAATTCTAAAACAAGTAGGTGTATAAATAATACATGGACCTAATGTTATTTGAACTCTCTCTGTTCAAAGAAGACATTTTGTTTTAATACTGTTCCCTCTTTTGAAGGTTAATGGTTCTAAGATCCTCTTGTTAAAAGAAAATATTGGGCTAGATGAGCCCTAAGAATGCATCTTGGATCTTGGTGCACTTTAAGGTGCTTCTCTCTGTTCTCTGGCTTTGTTCTTGTATCAGCGTTCAATCCAGATTATCACCAGCTACTAAAGAAAAAGAACAGGAATGTTTTTTGGACTTGTTTTGAAGATCCCAGTGGAACCCAAAAGCATCTGTGTTTCAGGGCACATCCAAGGACACAGATGATACGTCCCGAACTCTGAATGACTCGTCTGAATCAGTGGTGAAGTGTGAAAGCGCTGTTCTCTCAGATTCTTCTTCTTCTAATTCAGGTACTGCACTGCACATCATCATATTCTCAGAAATTAAGTGTTCGCTTGTTTCAGTGTAACGTCTGCTTAGTTTTAGTGAGGCATGCTAAAAGGAATAAAACCATATCGTCTGCAGGGAAATATGCTTATCTTAATGTTGGTTCCTGTCTGTTTAGGTCATCTTCCTGTGGGACCGGTTAACAAACAAAACCCACCAGCTTACAGTCCTGCTGCTTACGGTCCTGTTCCGGAAACTTCCCCAAGCGCTGCCTGCGAGGAGCGAACGCACCATGACACCCAGGAGAATGGAGCCGGGTCAGTGTTTACATTCTCCCAGTTCTTGCAGGATGAGTCGTGTGTGTGTTTATGTAAAATCCCCTTGCAAAGAGGTGAGACTGTGCAGAAACGCCAGAGTTTACATTGTCACCCACCGAAGCTCCGATTAATTACTAGGGGCTCTCTCTACGAGTTCCTGCTAAAATTGGGAGTGCTTTTAGTTTGGAATGAAAGGCCCATGTGTCACATTGACCAAGGACATGTTTTTGTTGCTTAGATTATACAACAGGATATGTTCTCCGCCGTTATTACACACAATGATGAACTGCTTCTAGTAAAGGTCTGTTTAGTATTTATAAAGGCCAATATTTTCCTCCTGGTTCTACTTCAGGTCAGAGGAACCAGGCGACGATGACGACACTCTAATAAAGTCTGAAGAAAGGAAGAATAGTGGAGTTACACTAGAAGAAGCTGATCATCAAACCCTCAAGCTAGAGGAGAACAGATATCCCAACCATAAGCAGGACGACTCAGGAAGGAGCCAAGAGTCAGCAAGTTCTGAAAGTTCAGAATCAGGACCCAGTACCAAGTACGAGGTCTTTGAGTGTGTAGACAAAAGGTGCTCTCCAAAACCAGAGCGGTGTGAGCAAAATTTCCAAACACGCAACTTCGATTTAAGTGAAGGAGCATCAAAGAGCAGTGGACGCTGGAAAGAAGAATCAGGAACCAGCGTAAGAAGCCAAGAAGAGACAAACAAGAACGTAAAGGATTCAACTACAAAGTGGACGTGCTGCACCACAGAATCCGGGAACAGACAAAGTTCTGATGAATATAAAGGTGGAAGTGCTCACATCCGTCAGGTACAGACCACAGAACCGGCTGGAGCATTAAAGGTAAGTATTATGTTGTATTTTTAGGGGTCTTTCTTCTTAAATTTATACCTTACAAGAGCACCTTGGAAATTAAAGTTTTGTTTATCTTAACTGTCTTTCACAATGTCTTCCAAAAAGTTGCTCAGGTCTTTTCCATTTCTCTCTGTTGATTTCATGTTTCTAGTATATATGGATATATATATATATATAGGCAAATGTATTAAATGAAATGAACTCAGAACACCATGGTCTGTGTACATTTAACCATTAGAACGTTTAAGGGTTCTTTGGTTGTGCAGCAGTTCTCTGTACTACTAATCAGAAGGTTATGAACCGTCACTAAGCTTCTTAATCCTCATAAAGGTGTCGGGTAAATTAATAAATATAAAATGATCTATATAGAGTGTTTACTAATGGAGAGAAGTGAACTGGAGAGTATTTTCTTACAGAGCACTTCCTTGTTAGAAGGGGTTACAAGTTGAACCCTTAATTACAATCTGGCAACCCTTAATTAGCAAATAAACCCATAAGGAACCCTTAATTAGTGAATAAACTCATAAAGAATCCTCAATTAGCCAATGAACCCATAAAGAACCCTTAATTGGCTACTAAACGCATAGAGGACCCTTAAATAGCAAATGAACTCTCAATTAGCCAATAAACCCATGAAGAACCCTCAATTGGCTACTAAACCAATTAAGAACCCTCAATTAGCAAATAAACCCATAGAAGACCCTTAATTAGCAAATGAACTCTCAATTAGTAAATAAACACATAAAAAGCCCTCAATTAGCTAATAAACTTATGAAGAACATACAATTTGTGAATATATCCATAAAGAACCCTCAATTAGCTAATACATTCATAAAGAACTTTTAATTAGCTAATAAACCCCTGAAGAATCTTTTTTTCTAAGAGAGAATGATATTGTATTTGTGTGCCGTGGTGTGTGTAAAAACTGGCAATGAACACTTCTGCTAGCTACCCAGGTACTATTGGTTTCTCTTGTTGCCAGCTTGGTACCAAAAAACAGGATCCAATAGGAAACCTTGGTACTGCATTGCAGAGAGAGATCAACCAAATGATGGATGCTTAATAAGTCTTGTAAACTATACAATTTTAATTCACCTACTGGGAAAAAGAAAGTAAACTAAAGCTTACATCCTCATTCGGATTAAACTGCTGATTTAAATGACAACTGCGGCTGCTAGAGCACCACAATGCCATGATTGTAGTGAAATGTAAATAAATTCCTGTAACGTGATCATATCACTGTCTGTCACAAACAGGATAAACAGGAAAGAATTAGCATGTGCTGTATTAATTAGCATTGTGAAGGCCATATTTTTCGGAAGTGAGTGCATCCGTGTAAGTTACGTCTGGACTGTGTGTTCTGTAAGTGACCTCCCATTGCACTATGGTTAGAAAGTGTAGCAGATATGGGACTGCTTTCCAGCTGACCTGCGATCATTATAATCTTTGTTTGAAAGGTGATGGTGTTGAATGGTGTGATGCCCCGCAGGCTTGGACGTTCCTGTTTCTGATTCGATAATCATAATCTGGTTCTTTTTCCTTTTAAGGTCTACTAGCTCAGCAGATGTGATTCAGAAAAACGAAGGCATCTGACTAGTTAATCAAGAACAGAGAAGGTCAGAAAGGTGTAGATCAGTGCTGCTCTGCAGGGAAAAAATGAGAAGTGGACATGACAACACCAAAACGAAATATAAATCGAGAGAGCTGAGCCCTTTCTTTTCGACTGTCTTTTATAAAAAGCCTAATTGTTATTTTGTATCTAGGTGGATATATGAAAGATTTAGAAATTCCAGGCTGAGGGGAAATGAGTTAGCATTATTTCATTTTAGGATAATGGGTCAAATTTTTCACTCATGCTCTGAATTGCTATTATTTAAATGCTGGGACCTAAATTCCTTTTCCTGTGAATTCTCTAAAGGGTTTCTGCTATAGGAAGTTAATTTAAGTGTTTATCTTTCTCTAAAACGGTCTCACTCCTTCTCTCTCGCGTTTTCTCTCCCTATCTTTCCGTCTCTAAGAACACAGAAACAGAAACAGTGTCTTCCTTTTTTGTTTGGATTAACAGGAACCCAAAGATAGCTTTTGTAGCGCTCGGATGAAATGAAAATAGATGTAATGGATTCTGGAATTCGTTCCTTTGGGAGTTTGAAGTAGTCTCCCAATTTGGCTTTCATTCTTCGAGCTCCGTCTTCGAGAAAGCTTTGCAGGAGTTATTTTATGTGGAACACTGTAACGGAGATATGTGATTAAAACACATTTATGGCTTTATAAACATAGTATTGGAGTGCTGGAACTCCTGCACAGGGAATGCCTGTTTAGGGAATTTACGGATCGTGTGTATCACGAAGAAAGAATCTGTGATTCATAGCCATGTTCTACATGTTACTTTTGGATATACATATCATTTTCATTCTCGGCACTGCATGTACTGTACTGGTGGTAGGGACGTATCTGGGATCAGCATCAGTTTTGCATGAGAAACCATTTCCTCTCAGGCTCCTCTGGTGGGTGCAGAGCGATGGATCTTTTGGATAAGGGAGAAATGCGAAGGTTGCCAGTATTCGGCACATAAACAAGTCATGCCCTCTAACTTAAAACCATGCAGAATCCATTCGGTTTATATATCTGTGTGACATGATGTCGTCCTGCAGAAGGAAATCTCTGCTGAATGTGGAACAGTAGGATCTCCGGTTAAACCAGCTTCTCCGAGGTCTTTTCATCTCGCTGTACCGGAGTGTCACACACCTTTCGTTTTCCCTCACACTCGCGCTCGCCATCCGACCGCCCCCACCATGCCCACCCTGCCTGAGGAGGAAGAAGATTCTCCTGAGGAGATCGACAGCGCCTCCAGCTCCCCGTCCTCCGTAAGTCCATCTCAAGATCTTGCAGAGTGTTTACATTAGCTTAAATAAGAGGTAAATAATAATGCAGAGCTGAAATCTCCTGCTGCTTGGTGGAGGGAAAAAATGAGTCATGTTTAATCTGCAAGCTTAATTTAGCCCTTTTTTTTCCCAGTGCTATGACATGTTACCTTTTCATTTTTGAAATGTTTTCCTTTTTTGTCATTAGCTGCTGATTATAATGAGCTCAAAGTCATCGTTTGGCCTCTTCTGTCAGATTGGATACGAAGGCCTTTATTTGTAAATCATTCGCAGGAGCATTTACATGAGAAATTCGATCATGAAAGTTCGGAGTCCTACGTTTGTTCTTGTTTCCATATATATATACACGGAGACTCTCTAATGTGATCCTATGTTAATTGGCTTCAAATCGTATAATCCTTCATGAGTTACCAAAACAAATCCCCAAATTAGGACAAATAAGACTAGCTGTTCAATTAGGATAAAAGTAATGGCACCCTGTAATAGTAGGACGTGTTTAACAGGCGTATGTGCCTATGGTAGCCGACTCCCTGCAATGGCTGGGCTGCTCTACTGGAAGATTTAGCACATGGCACGCTTTGGAGGCACTCTTTCACTGTTCAGTTGTCATTTTGTTGTTTTCAGTTCTCTGCATTTGCCTTTTATGGAGTTTTGTGGGTGTGGCTAAATGTAAATCAATAATTTATTGATTTACATAATTTATGCTTGATTGGCATTTGTCAATATACTCTTGTGATTATGAAAAAAATTTGGCAAGGAATTTCTTGTTCATTTTACTACATACTAAAAACACTCCGGAGGGGAAAAGTGCCTGAAATGTAGAGTTTTATATAAGAAATAAATAAAAAGTTAACGAATAAATAGAACACGAAGCAAAATTTAATAAAGATTCTAAATTTTGCTTTAGAATTATTTTTCCAAATACTGAAATGTTAAGGGTAAAACTGTAGAACTCTATTTACACATGGATGAGTTAACATTCAGCTTTCAAAACCTCCCACAAATGATGGCTGTACCATCAAGAAGCTGGGTTGTGTATTAACATGAATTTGTTAATCTGAATAATCTGCATCACTTTTGTATTTGTGCCCCATTCTTTTAGCCCTGAGAGTACTTTCAGCCATTTCCATCACCCAAATATTCACACTGCATTCTTTACCTGTTCATTCTGGACCTTGAGGCTGACTTTATTAGCCCCATTATATTTTGCTTCCTACGTATCTGTCATGTTGTCTCTGTATTCCAGGAAAACGTCAGGATTGACCATTCTGTTCCTCTTCAGAAACATTTCATTAAAGCCACTGCATTATTCATGAAAGAATAGAAACATCCCACACACATGCCCATAAAGTTCAGGACCCAGATAGGATTCCACTCCGGGACTATATTAAACTCTCAAAATCTAATCTCTGACTTTAAGGCAAAAACAAATAAAAGTGGCTCTCCTCTGTATGTGATGGCAGAATTATGCTCGCTGTTGGGAGGTCGTGTTTCAAACCTGCTGTGCAGTGATGGAGATCTCTATATTATTAATTATCAGAGGATTTAAAACTACAACAGACCTTGTATAAAGAATGTTGAACTTTCTTGTGAAGGAATGTTGCTTTGAACTCACTGGAGCAGAAAGGAAATAAGTGTAGATTGTCACAAACCTTCTGATCGAAGCAGATGTGAGCTGGTTTTCTCATGAGACAAATGAGTTTGTGTGTTTTGTCTTGTGGGAATTTAAGTTTCGTCTTTCTGTGGAAGTTCTGGGGAAGGTTAAAACAATATTCTCGCTCCCAAGTGGCACAACAGAAAAGCTTTTGTCCTGTCGTTGGGATTACAAGTCCGAAACCCATCAATCCTAATGACAATAGATCAATAGAATGGCCAATAGATCCCTTATCTGACACTTTTTAAAACTGCTACCAAATTCTTTGAAAGCATTTCATGCACTCCAGAGCTGTAACCAGGCAGAATGTTTCTTCTGTATAAAAGACGTTCACTTTTTGACCAGCGTTGTTGTGCACAGCCTTTTAATTAAATTGCTGGCCTTACAAACCATAGAAAAACAGAAAGATGCTTTCCTTATTCTTCCTCTCTTAAAATTAATAAGGAAAAAGAAGAAAAGTGCGGCTTATGTTACTAAGAAACTGGAATGCTCAAACTCCTCTGTCCTGAAGACTTTCGCTTGACTGTTACAAATCACCGCCACTAGAGACTCCTTCCATAAATGTCAACAATTTGTCAACTTATACATATTAACATAAACCTGTCATTTGAATTACCGTCGAACTACCGACCGAGCTGCGCTTCTGATCCAAGGATTCAACATTTCATTGATCAGTGTGTATTAGATTAAGTGCGATTTTGCATTTTTCAGGTTATGCCAGTTGAATCCAAGCTAGTGAGCGTAACCCTGTTGCCTCCTGCTATCGTCCTGCCAAGACAAGTCAACAAGCAGGAACCAAGGCCACTGGAGAAAGCCAGGTTTGTTTGATTTATTACTCAAGCTGGATTCCTGTGAAGCCATTTATTCCACCAACTGGCAGCTGTAATATATATATTTATGTTTTTCTGTCTCAGATCGCACAGCCCAAGACGCCTGCTCTCAAGGAACGCCAGCTCCTCTGGGCCAATCACTACAGTAGGTACGTTACTCAAACTTAATCTCAGAGTTTGTCACATGTCGAATATGTGGTTTTATTTCTTCTAACTCCTGAACAGTCTGATTACAGAAACTGGAACTTCCAGTCAGAATGCATGTACAGATTTGGAACAGGCCCTCGCAATTGTCTATATTTGGTCATTATAGAAGTAGGAAACATGAGTGTCCAGTTGCGAGGCTATTTTGGGAAAACAAATGCAAGGGACTGAGATGATGATGATGCTCGGATTAGTTTCCTTTGGTGTAATATTCTAGGAAAAGGTGATCCAGATAATGCGTGTATCATCTTTGTGTGTGTGAGACAGATAATGATGGTCACGTGATAGACTTGGTGAAAGACGAGCTTCCAGAGATGCAGCTGTCTGAGGAGGATCGGCAGAAGAACCTGGAGCTTCTGGAAGAGGCGAAGAAAGTGAGCGATCGCTTCCTTGCCCGTAGGGGACGTCGGTCTACGTGCAGCCTCACAGAGTCTCCTACAGGTAATTGTAACTACCGTGCACAACTAGCTTTACAGACATCAGCTCTCAACTTGGCCTTAAGGTTGTAGTATGACTAGGTTATATGTAAAGAACAAAACACTTGTTGGTGTTGTATAGAAAAATAATCAAAGATTGGTGGTGCGATGAATCAATACGCAAAGCTGAGTAACTGTTGCCACTCCAAAGTTGATTATTTTTCAATAACAGCACACCCTGAAGTGTTTTATTCCTTTTATAGCACAGTAATTTACCTACCACCTACATATTGTATTTTAATACTTTTATACGTACATTTTATGTTAAAACAAGTTCATTCATGTTCTCACTTGTTATGGCAGCAGTAAACAGTCATTCCCTCTCCAGCCTCTGTTTTTAATCTCCTCTGTCCTGAAGACTTTCCCATAGCATAAAACGTCCTGACCGAGCACTCGCACTACAGACTCCCTCCATAAATACTAAATAAACGTTCACTCAGAATGAACTTCGGCATGACAAACACACATTTTAATCCGTTGCTATAAAAGTTGCATTACTGTTACAGAAACTGAATCAACACCTTCTGAGCAATGTTGCATTCTCTAATCTAATATGGATATTGCTTGTAATTAAGACACAATTCACTTTTGAAGGCCACAGAGTCACAAGTAGGAAATTTGAGACAAAAAACTTTAATGTCCAAGGTTTCTACTTCCTTTCTGTTTCGTTCCATTATTTAAATTTGTAGGCTTTAATTAAAACAATCTAACTGATCCCACTGTTTTGACAGCCTGCTCCATTTTGCTGGCACTCTTCAAATAAACCTACATATCGTGCATTGTGAATATGTACTCAAGTATCATGATATGATTATTTCTGACACATCGGCCAACCCTACTTCACTCTCCTCTCCGCTCTAGCCTGGTTTAAAGCTGTAAACTCTGTACAGGTAGTGATGCAGCCAAACAGTAAAGCTAAAACGCATCAGTCATGCATGCTAATTCAAGTCCACTCAGCATTCATCGGGTTCCATTTCAGCTCTCTCGCCCAACCCGACCCCAGGCTCTTCTCCTGTACCCTCCAGAAGCAGCTCCATCTCTTCACCACCGCAGATGGGTACAGATTCTATACACCACCACTACCTAGTTGAAATTGATTTTAGATGTTTAATACATTGTGTCAATGAGTTTGTTTTTTTCTGCTGTGATTTTTTTTTTTTTTTTTTTTTTTTTTTTTTTTCTTCTCGTACCTACCTACAGAAATCCTAGCAAATCCTCCTTTAAGCCCATCTATAAGTCAGGTTAGTTGTCTAGAATTCATAAAATCATGACCGCATGGCTGTATACCACTCCGTCTAAAGATTGTAGATTTGCTATAATATTGCTGATCGTTTTTGTGGACAGAGGTTGGAGGTGCCAGCAGTGCGTGACCATGGAGAAGCAAATAAACCCGAACAGGAGGTCAGTCTAGCTTCTCATCACATTATTATTATTTCTTTATTATTAAAACATGTTAACTCTCTTAACATGTAACTGAGACTCTGTTGCAGTTTACCCAGTCACATTCATTTATATAATTTGATGAAAATTGATGAATGATGAAAGCAGCTCATCGGATGAGAGAATAGCTACATGACTAGTGACGTTAACTCAGAAAGGGAGAGTTTTCAGAGATTTTTGTAGATTTTTTTACATTTTTATTCATTTATTTTTGTCTGATTAGTGAACTGACAGCATGGCTTGTTTAAAAAAAGAGGCAGAAGACAAGTAGACAGTTTATTCTCTGTTTCAAGTTCAAAATCCCATCTGTTCATGTTGCCACAAAATGGAACTGTTGTAAAATATGTAACTGGATGTAAATTTACAAATGTTAGTTGCAGCGCTCAACATAGAAACTTCAAGGGTTCTCACAGAGAGATAGATTTGATCAAGTACCCTTTGTAATTTTGTATTAATTCAATGGTTCTACTGTATGTTTTGTTCCAAGTCCCTGGTCATATCTAAAATTCTAAAAAAAAAAAAAAAAGTCTTAAAATTAATTGAGTGAAGTAAATAATATATAACTAAGTGTTTGTGTTAAAATGGACCAGAATGCTTTTTATTTATTCGCATTCCTCTCCCGTGTAGACTCTGAAGAAGCTTGTTGAATGTAAACCGCCTGAGAAGCGCAAGGTTTCCTCTGGCACTCTGACCCCTCGCCATGTCGTTTCTATGCCAGCCAAGGAGCTCACCACATCCCCAAAGGGTGGTGCAGAACTGTGTGTCTCCATGGACAGGGGAAAAAAGGCAACTCCAGTTCCAGTAGTCCAGAAACCAGATGGCCAGACTCCGGCAACTGGAGTGGCCATGCCGGTACCGCGGCCAGCCATGCAGCAAGCTCCATGCACAGCTGAGATCAAGACCATCGGGGCATTCCCGCCTCTCATGAGGGCCATCTCCTGGGATACCGTGGGCTCTCTGAACATGAGGAATGGGGGACCCAAAGAAGAAGATGACCTCTCTTATTCGGACAACCTGAAGCCTCCTGTGAATGCCCAGAAATTGTCCAAACTGCGGGAGGTAATTCTGAAGTTTCATGTTACTGCCTTTGAGTGATGTTAATAGCTCACTTAAGATTTTAGAACTTTGGTAAGAGATAAAAAAAAAAAAGGACTGTTTTTCTTTGATGGTCTGATATGGCTGGATTATAACACAGAAAAAAACAGTTCAAACAAGGAATTGTTTGTCATTGTTCAGGAACATAAACTGTTGAGGAACCAGAGTATCACAGGGTCAAAGCTAGCTGACCTGAGCGAGACGGCCGAACGAGGTATGACCCAAGAGCCAATTTTACCAATCTACATGAAGAAATCCCACCTTCACCCAAAAATCTGTTCTTCCTATAAAACATAAATGTACAAAACATGCAGTTACATGCACATACCAGAAGATGGCAATGCATATCATTATGAACACACGTACATGTGCTGGACAACGTTTCCAACATTAGCAAAGGTATGTATTTATTAGAATAATACACAGCTTGTTGTCCTTATCAGATCACTCGTTATCTATAACGGAGTCCACAGAAGAGGAGTCAAAAGAGAAAGCAGACGCAATGCCCAACATATCAGATATCATGCTGCGCAAACTCAAACTACACAGAGGCTTACCAGGCTGGTGAGCACAACGCACATTATGAAATCTATCTTTATATATATATGATATTTGCTTCTTGTATTAGAAGAACCACTGTCTAAATCTCCATGTCCTTTGTTTCAGTGCCCCTCCACTCACGGAGAAAGAAGTCGAGGTAGGAGTCTCATCATCTCCTTTCAATCATTGGCTGTTCTTTCACTTTGCTTTTTTCTTTTAATTTGTGTGTCTGATCAGTTTCTATCTAAAGTTGTATTTGTATGAAATATAGTGGAGCCCTAAACTGGAAGTTCTATGTCATTATTTTGACCTAATATCCTGTCGTTTCATGTTATTTCATAATTTCAACGTGTCAAACTAATTTCCACCAAAGCAATGTCTAACTTGCTAGCTTAATTAGAAAACAGCATATGTAATAAGAATTATATATTAATATGCAATAAATTAGTTTTACTAATGGATGTGGGTGTTTAATTAAGCTGAAATAATGAGATGTTCTTCGTTTTACTTTATTGTTTACATAAACTAAAGGTCCTGGAGGTTTGCTTTGTGTCAGAGTAGGAAGGGAAGAAAGCTCAACCCACCAGAGAGAGTCAATCAAATAAACCCTGTTAGAGGTGGGATTATGAGCATGATTGGGAGGATAACGTTTTATTACACAGCGATGAATCACAGACATTGTAACAGACTTTCTAGTGTTTGCCAATGGTACACCGTGTCCTTGAAAGTGTTTTGAAAGTACTAATGTATGGAACAATCCATTGCGCTCTCAAGCCCAGCTTAGGATGAACCAATTTGCAAGGCCTTAGTGGTTTCCTGTCCCCTACATGGAAGCATAAACATGCATCGATGCCTGAATGCGAACTGCTCCCAGGATGACGTTAGCAAGCTGGCCAAGGTCATGGCATGGTATTCTGCTCTCAGTGGCTTTTCCACCCCTGACATTCCTGCTCGGCTACTTGCTGCCCTTTGCTTTGATCCTAACTGTAAAATAGAAAGGCTTTCAGGACCTTTCTGCATCTCTATCTCCATCTCTGCTTTGATCTCATGCCAAATGAGCTGAATACTAAAGGGCATAACAGATGTGCATTATTGTTGTTCTCCTGGAAGGTTTATAAGGCACTCTGGGTTTATCATATGCCAATATTTTCTTTTTGTTGGACTCCTTACAAGGCATTCAGTCCTCTCAGGGTGATTGACCTTGTTTATGACAGTCACCTTGTATGTTGGTTTCCAGTTGAACCTCTATGTTTCCTGGCGTTTGTGCATGTTATCTTTTCTTTGTCTGGCTGACAAATATGTATCCTTTCCCTGCAGAATGCCTTTGTGCAGCTGTCATTAGCATTTCGCAATGACAACTACACACTGGACACGAGATTAAAGCAGGCCGAGAGGGAGCGCAACCTTATGGAAGAGAACACTGAGAAGGAACTGGAAGAGTTTAAAAACTCACTGAAGGTGAGTCTAGTGGGAAAAACTGCCCCATATTCCTCATGGAGCCAGAGCTCTTAACCTTTCGATGGTCTGCATATTGGCACCACCTCCAGGCTACGGAAGATAGTCTAATGTTAATTAACAGGTGAACATGATCATTTGTTGTACCACAACAACGTATTATGGCTGTCTGGGGGATAACTTACTGACATTCCTTTATGGGGGTGTGGGGGTCATGCAATATTTCTAACCAATGTGAAAAATGGTTAAGAACCCCTTTCATAAGGGTAAACAATAAATAGTAGATGAAGAATTGAACCTTGAGGCACACCACATGATATATGGCAGAATGTAAAACATGCTCAAAGACTTGGTCAGGAGAGGTTTGAAAAACAAGATTTGTTTTCACCCAGATAGGTCTAGAGCACAACCTTACTGAGGAGACCACTGTGAAGGAATTGGAAGTATTTCATAACTGACCAATTGGGAAAGAGGCTCTAAATTCCTCAGGGAGATTGAACAATAGCAGACCCAGAATTAAGTCTTCAGGCAAATCACATGATGTGCAATCCATTAAAATGTTATTCCCTGATTCTGTGTAACAGAGCCCAAAAGATTTATTGTACCAATAGCCAGTCTAAAACTGAATCAAGGAGGCTGATCTGGTACTGTAATAGATCAACTATTTCAAAATGACATGTACAAAACATGTACAAAAACTTTATTGGTATGTGTTTGAGAAACCAAATGACAAGATTTGGGATTTATCCAGGTAGGCCCAGGGACCACAACCTTACTGAGCAGAATGCTGAAGAATTGGAAGAGTCTAAAAGCTTACTCAATTTCAGTCTAGTGGGAAAGAGACTCCATATTCCTTATACTGCAAATATTGAATGTTAGTAGACCCAGAATTGAGCCTTGAGGCATGCCACGTGATGTATGACACGTTGTGGTGCGAGTCCCTGGTGCTGCAAAGGATTCGCAGAACATTAGATTAAATCTAAGCCATTGTAGGACTGAAACCAATGAGGCCAACCCAGCACAGGAATGAGTCTAGTAAAATCCTGTGGACCACGGTTTCAAGAGCAAGGACAGGTCTGGATTTACTCATGAAGGTTGTGAACAATATCAGAACTGTCATGCTCCATGTGTGACTCAATTATTTGCAATGTAAATAATTTGGTTTGGGGTGGATGAATAAACACTTCAGTCCCTTGGGTGTGATAAGAACTTCACAGTTGGAGCTGTGAGAAGAGAAACCTTCAGAGATGGTACAGTTGAGGAGCATATCAGTGTCGCAGCATAAGCAGTTATGTTGAACTCCCCACAGACCGGAGAGCCAAGTTCACATGTCTTTTCTGTTTGCATTTCAGAGCACAGTGTCTCTATGGCAGAACGCAGAGCAGAGGGAGTTCTACCAGCGCCTTGTTGAGACTGTAGATGTGCTGCACCGCCTCGCCAACCGTCTGTCCAGCCGGGCAGAGATGGTGGGCGCAGTGCGACAGGTAATACTGTCTGCTGTTAGACCTCAGTGAATAAACTCGTAATGCCACATACTTGTTCTGTTTGAGTGGCTTAAGGGGAACAGGAATGTGTCTTTTCCCAGCAGATAAGATATGTTTGTGAAAGATTGAACTCAATGTTATGCTTGCCCTTAAGGTTAATGTGCGAGCCAAAGTAAACTTTGTGAATGAAGAAGCACTGAGAAGTGCTTGGTTGTGTGTTGCCCATGGCAACATTGTTAGTGTTAGACTCTGCATACCTTAGGGGCTGCTGTGAGTGTCCATTTTTCCATTAACTTTCTTTATACCAACTTCTATTAGTTAAGCTCTGAATGCCTCATTGACCGTGCCATCCATTCTAAAAGCAACACTACTACATAAAAAAAAATTTCCCTGGAGAAAAAAAAACCAAGTAGGAATGGCAGCACTATCAGCATGGTCTGTGAATTCTGGCACTGACCGCTCCTTAGCCTTGGCTACGTCACTCAGTTTTTTTTAATCCTACCGATGCGGTTTCATTTTCTTTTGAAACTGACTGAGATATTAATAATTGGTTCGGTTTCCCAAAATCTAAACCAAATAGTAGCCAATAATAGTCAGTGCAACCCTGACTAGGCAGATACTAAGGATAAAAAAAGAACACTGTCCATTCAGGTTAATAAGCATGGTCTTCGCTTTACATTTTTCCTTGCATCTGTCGCACACCGCTAATCTCAACCACATGCCCTTGACTCTTTTTGGTACACTTTCTTGAAAAAAAAAAAAAAAAAAAAAAAGGTCTTTTGAACCAGACCACATTTGGTTATATCCCTAGTCAATGCAGTATAATATAGCATCACTTTCAATGATATTTTGATTCCACACAAAAAATATTAAGGGGCGGTTCCACGGCCAAATCACATCCAAAACATTTTATAGGGTAAGCTTATGCTACGCAAACAATTTTGATGCAACAATATATGATGTTTCTGTGCAAAGCTTGTTTATATCAATGTAAAGTGTGTAACAAATTTTGCCCCTTTGTTACTTTGGACAATATGTCCAAATGTCACATCCATAACGCTGGAACCGGCCTAAGCCTCAGCTATTAGTCAAAACATTAAGCCCAACTAGATCTTTATATTACGCCGATTATTGAAATAATGGTCCAGGCATCAGTGAGTATGAAGACATTTGGTGTTAAAGACTTAAAGGTGTTTAAATGCGATAGGAGAAACGGATGAACAAGGCCACTGAGGTGATGTTGCAGTATGTCGAGAACCTAAAGAGAACCTACGAGAAGGACCATGCAGAGCTGATGGAGTTCAAGAAACTAGCCAACCAGAACTCAAACCGTTGTTATGGAGGCTCAGTAGAAACTGGAGGTAATCCATGGAACAATTATAACTCCAATACTGAGTGATTTGTGAACTTTCTGAATGGTAATTGTTTTTGTGTTCATGATTTTCTTGACTAGATGATGGCGTCCCACGTGCAGCAAGATCCATGTCTTTGACAATGGGAAAGGTAGTGTGTCTTCAAACGAATCATCAGTTCATATTAATGATTCAAATATTTTATGGGGGGGTAGGGATCATTCCTCAGAAATGTCTCAGTTTGGTTAGAAGGCATGAATATGAATTCTGTGTACTTTTTGCTCCAAGGCTTTACCCAGAAGGAGAGTCAGTGTAGCTGTGGTTCCCAAATTTAATCTCCTGAACATTCCCGGTCAAACTCCAACCACAGGGGGCCCCATTCTGGGTCCTGGAGCTAGCCTTGGCACCGCTGCTGGCCCCAGCCTCGGCTCTGGCCCTGGTGCACTTCCTGTACTGGTGAGCTCAATTTTGATCGACTCTTCTTGTCCGACAGCAGTGTAGCTCTTCATTCTGTGTCTGCTGCGTGATAAAGATAAAGTATTGCTGATAAAGTACCTATAGTTCTCTTACATGAACATGTGCAAGATTGCTGGTCAAGATACAAGAACCTTTGGAAGAAAGAGGCTTGGAAATGTCATGTGTGTTCCTCATTTTAATGTTTAGTGTGAGGCAAACAGTATGAAGAGTGACTCCACTTCAGATCCAGCGCAGCAAGCAGCAGGGGAAAAGTGAGTAACTAAATACAAACACTTAACAGAAATATGCTCAAGAAATGTCAAGCTCTGGAAACATAATCTCCATGTCTCAAGGTTGATGGTTCTTTCAAAACAAGAACCTTGGCCTCTTGTGGTGTTGCAGAATATTTTGTTTGTTTGTTTTACCTTGTGTATGCCCCGGTCAAGGAATAGGTCAGTTAAACATTGAGACTAAAATATTTAGCAGCTTGGAATAGTGTTGGATGAACACAAATGCAGCAGGTTTAGCATGCTATTCTGAGATTTAAACTAAACATTCGAGCTGGAGTGTTTGACAAAGTCCAGGCATCTGGCTCACCCTTGTTAATAAGGTGAGACTGAAAGGCCCATCGTGCCATGTCTCTCAGTTGAAGCCCGATATTCGGGCACTAAAAAAGAGAACAGGTTTAGTACTCCGAGAACTAAATGTCCACACAGTGTTGTTTTTTAGAAGGTTTTACGCAACGTCTGGCTGCTTCATTACAATGAAAGAAGGGGTTTTGGATTATAGCACACTTGGCATAATGGTACAAGTTTATAGCTCCAGTGCTAACTCCTCTTTCCTATTTGAAAACAATGCAGTGGAAAAGTTTTGCTGGAGCAGGAAGGTGAGGCAGCTACCCCGGCCAAAGCTTCCTGTTGTCCAGAAGAGATCACATCTGAGATCAAGGCCAAGATCGAGGAGGAAGCTTACAATAAAGGGTAACACTTCGATGTCTTCGATTCCACACACATACATTAGCATGTCTGAGAGATATGTGTTGATCGCAGGCTGACATTTTGACTGTTATCGTGTAAAATTGACTGGCTGGCGTAAAAAAACTGCAGCTAATTTAAAGTGCATACAATCATAGATGCAAACAGCTCACTTTTCAGTGACACTCACTTTTGGGGGGAGGGGGGGATCTCTCTCACATTACGTGGTTGTGTAGTTTAGGCTACTTGCTGTGCTCTTGCCAAACACTGCTAAAAGTATTCTGGCTAAGCGAGATTGTGCTTGAGGGAACATCGGCGACGCTGCATGGCTTATTTTGACCATCGAAAGGCGAGATCATCATCTGAGGTAAGGACATTGGCGTTTATCTTTTGACTGACTATTCAATATAGTTTTTAACTTATAAAATTATTAGCTCTGTAGTTTATTGGGTAAGCTCGACTGTGTACCGTAGCCTGTGATGTGTCTTTTTAGCTAAAGTTATAGTATGCTAGCATACCTCATGTTAGAGCTGTGCTAGATTTACACATCTAAAAAGCTTGATGGATCCCATTCATTTAGTTGGCCATACTGCAAAAATAAGTTGGGGATTTACCAATTTATCTTATAATGTTATCTGTAGTGATGACATCTTTACACGAGCTATGCTGTGTCACAGCAAGGAGTGTGTGTGTGTAGCGTTACAAAATCTTGTAATATCCTAAATAAGTCAACTTCGGTATCATTCCATTTTGTTAAGGGCATTCCAGTCTGCATTCATTTTCAGAATGAGAGAAATGAGGGAAAGTGATGCATTACGTATGCAATGGTTACGGCTAGATGTTACAGTTGAGGTAAAGTAAGTTAACCACATATTTCCACTGTCTGACTTTTTCAAAAAAGTGGGAAAACAACGATGCGCTAGATGCAGTCTGTGCACAAAAGAAATTAATTATGCTAGCGGGGTGGGGGGTGGGGTGGGGTACATGTATATGATAATATAATGATGACTATATTTCTACCTATTACTGAAAAAAACAAGAAAAAAATTGCTATTAATTCAGGCAATTAATTAATCCAATTAATTGAGGCAAATTAACTTCAAAAACTCTTAAGTCACTTGTTCAAGGCAATTTTATGTGTGTAACTTGTATATTTTTACGCTTTTGTCTAGGCAATGTTCCTGGCTATTATTGCAGAACATTCCCTCCCTCTCTCAATCACACCTGCCTTAGTGGAACTGAAAAACAACTCGCTACAGACATAATTGAAGCAATTCAGAAAGTAAAATATGCCCTGAAGGCTAGGGGCATGAGTGCTACCATTATGATCAAAAGAGAGGGTGAAAAATTTGAACCAGTCAATAGAAGACTGTGTCAGAACATCAGGTCAGCAGGAGGAAGGAACAAAGACAGAAGAGGCTGCTGGAGAAAAGGAGAAGACAGTTGGAGTATGCCCGCAGAAAAACATACTCAAGTGCAGAAGATGGCACACGAAGAAATAGAAGCTCAGATGAGACATGCAGCCAAGCAGAGACGTTTCACATGAAGCCCGTCAAATGAAGACAAAGAAGAAATAAATAAAACAAGTTCTGATGATTTCTAGAAATAAAAATGTCATTTAATACTTAACATCTGTCTTTCTCTTCTTGATCTGAGTATTATATTAAATAGAATGTACTATCTATTTAAGAATATAACACAGGGCTTTGTCACATAGTTACCAATTGCGCTTTGACATTTTTATTGTTTACTTTGGGTAACACACTTTTTTTTTTTTTTACCACACATTTGCATCCCTGATACGATGCAACATGAAGACAACATGAGATAGTTGCACATATGTGAGGAAAAGGTTAATAAATAATTAAGTAACTTACAAAAAGGTTCTAGGAAGCTTACAGATTAAGGAAACCATTTATTTTGGTTTTTTAGAACCTACTGGTTTGATTTGTCTGACAAATATGTACCAAGTGCATTCAAGTACAAGAATGACCAAATTCATAAAGATCAGAATAATGTATTTTACAATAATCTAATCTTAAAAATAGTCTCCTAATCTATTAGAATAGCCAATCAAACTATGGCACTTGTATTTGATCAACCACATACCATCTCACTTAAGGGACAGATCACTGGTTTGCATATTTCAGCTTTTTTCCTTTGATCTACAATGTATCTCCTGGCTGGCTCGCCCAATCCTAAGGTCCAAACCCATGACCCAGTGTTGGAAAGTTGTTTAGCTGGAGTGCATGGATGTGACGAACTCTCTTGATTAGGTCATCAGTAAACAGTTTGGCTGGTTAGACTTAGAGTTGTGGATCTTCAGAACACAACATGAATCAGGAGAATAAACCTGAAAATGTTCTTTATTTCGGTTGAGTTGGGTTCTTGACCTTTAGTCACATCACACGTACATGATTAATCCAGATTTATATTAACATTACAAAAAATGGTCACATGAATCTTACAGACTTGAATAGTATGCATGTCCTGTTCATCTGCAGGTATCAAGAAGGACTGAAAAGACTTAAAGAGCTCCAGGAACTGAAGGAGGAGGAAGAAAGGGCAGAAGAAAAAGAGATTGCCACAGAAGAGATAACTGGAGAAGAGCTGGAAGAAGAAAAAAAGCCAAACAGGTAATGACAAATTATGAATCTATTAAAATAGGCCACTTGTGGTGAATTTATTTTCCTTAAATATTAAGCTTTATGTAAGGAATGAAATTACTGATGCATGCTGTTGAGGATTATGTGATCTAGTCTGACACTAAGTGAATTTTACCTGTAACAGCATGTAATAAAAATTTTTATTCCTCTTATTCCACAGTGATTGGCTAATGTTTACAATGATTAACTTCTTAATAATCGGTATGACATTATAAAAAACCATTTACAGTTACAGTAAATGGTAAGGAATATCCACGAGACATAAATGATGGAAAGTCCACTTACATTATAACAGCTATAAATGGCCATTCCATCACCAGTCTCTCCCCACCCCCCGGGTTACTAAGCGAAATAAACACATCCTGTCATGCTATAGAGATAATAATTTTCTTGATGTTTTCTTACACCCAGCATCAGCTCCAGCTTAGTAATATTTCACTGATTAGCTGGACCTGGACACAAGAAACCCAGATTTAGAAAACCTAGTAAATGAATATTTTTTTAACATCTATGTTCATTTCAACATGTTCATTTCTACATTGGCAGGTTTGAGCAAGTTCTGGCAATCCTTGAACGAATATGTCCAAAGATCTTCAGGAGGAACTGGACACTATGGATTGTTCTTACTTTGTTCTTACTAGTGTTCCTTTTAATCAACCTCATAAACTTCTTCAGCAACCTCTACGCTGATCACGCAGGCGCGACTGCAGAAAAGTCCAACGTTCCGGGCAAGAAGTAGTTTCTTAGGACTGCATGCGGGATCAAAGAATCCGAGTCCAGAGTAACATCCTGCACATTCAGAGACAGCTGGAGGAGTTGATTAACTTGAACTTTGGAACCTTATTCGTTTCACGAGGAGCCAAAGAACTTAATTTAAAGCTGTTTTTCTTTTTTTGGAAAAAAGAAAACAGAAATGGGCAAAATTGCAACAAATGCTATTGAGTCAGAAGTCTTTGTAAGATTATATTTATAGTTTGATATGTAACAATACGAGGCAAAAGTCACGTTTAACGAGATCGAGATTACGTTACGACTCGAACTTTACTATTTTATTCTCAGGTTTGTGAGATGAAGCGTTGTTAAGAAATTAAGTACACTATTTAAGAGCTTTAATCTATGGCATGGGATTTGAAATTCATTGCTGATGTCTTCATTGTCTGTCTGTTTTGACATTCCGAGGTAGCTTTTGTGTGCAATATTTGTGCAACACGACAGAATTAGATTTTTTTTTTTTTAAGAAATCGCAAAATCCCGTTTCAGATTTGACGTGTTGGATCGTGCACATTAGTGTGAAGAATTTTTTTTTTTTTTTTTTTTTTTAAAGTCAGAGAACATTTACATTTTTCCTAGCACCAGAGGTTTACGTCATCATTTTAGATCATTAATTTGCACGTGTGTTAATGGTTTGTGCCACTCCACTTTAATAAAGGGGCCTTAAGAATGGTCCAGCAGTTTCACACAGGGTAATGAAATGCAGTACACGCCACAATCTTTTTTTCATTTACAAATGAGTCAATTAACCCTCACACTGTTAGAAGTAAAGTGTATTAACCGCTTCCTTCATATTATAGTTGAATCAAACAGTGGGATTATACTGTATACCTGTATGACGGTATGATCTGTCATGATGAAGAAATCTGAAATGGTTATAATGTCAGCACTTCTACAGAACTGGTCTAGGAATATAATCAACGACGGTGTTCTTCAATGAATCAGATTTAAGGTTTCCTTCCCAAAGTTGATTATTTTCCAATAACAGCCTGTCTAGACGTGTTTAATTCCTTATACGCCAGTAATTTGCAAAACGCAATGTTTTATTTATTAGCAAATGAAACGTCATACTTTTAATCTATTCATAGCTACATTTTAATGTTGTGGAACAAGTGAAACTAGCCTCATCACTTGCGTTATAGCAGCTATAAACAGTCGTTCCCTCACCAGCCTCACTTTTTTCCTCCCTCTTAAAATAAAAAATGTCAAGAAAACACAAAACACAACGTCCTCTCTCCGGCATCAGAAAACTTCAGAAAAGTTTTTACCTTTTTAGCTGTGCCTCATATTTTTTTATCCATTTATAGTTGCATTTGATGCCGTAGAAACATTTGTTCCCTACCCTTTTTTTTGTTCTCTTTTTTTAATATTTAGTTTATTTTCCTATAACGGCACATTCAGTAAGTGTTTCATTCCTCTTATACCACAACAAATTGCCAGCAATTACAATTTTTGATTTAGTGATAACACGTCAGCCTTTTTCAAATTGATGGTTACGTTTTATCTCGGGGAATGCTCACAAAATATTAGCTCCTGTTAAAATGTACCCCTTTCATTGTAGCAGCTATACAGTCACTCACTAGCCTCTGTTTCTTTTTTTCCTCTCTTAAAGGGGCTGGCTCACCCTTCTCAGAACCCAACGCGCTGTTTTTTTTTGAAAGCACATGACCACTATCTACTACCTCTCTGTACAGCAAAACCACTGCAAATTCACTTTTAGTGATCCCTTTGAAACCCATCACGAACTGAATCTTCACCTACATGTCATACGCAGAATCTTTGAACAAAATATGCCTCATAAATACAGGAGGTCGTAGGGTTACGTACATCTCGACGTATGACGTTTCGAGTTTACGACGCTCGCACGCACGGCGGATGAATACGCAGTAGCGTGGTGTCTGAGTGTGGGAGTTCAGCGACGAACCTTTTATTAAACGTATATTTATGTCCTTTCCTTTTTCTGTGGCTTAGTTGTGTTAGGATAGGTAAGACTTAGGCTAGGGTGTGTTTCGACTTGCACCAAAATTCGGGTTACATTACTGTCGTAGGAATGGATCTGTGTCGTATAACGAGGACCCCTTGTATTCTTTCCTTCAAGGCCACATTCAAGACAGCCAAAGCCTGTTCTGCTCCATTATATACACAACAACCCTATGAAAATAATGAATTGGTGGAAAGAATTTAAAAATATAGATACTTTGACAAAATGTCTTCAATTTAATGTTAGGATTTACTAGGACTAGGATGTCACTGGATTGTTGGGAATTGCGGGATGATTTTGGAGCACCGCTACCATCAGAAAGGGTGATGCTACTTGGCGCAGAGGATTCTGGGAAGGGTGAGCCGGTCCCTTTAAGGTTAATAAGACCAAAAATAAATAAATGAGGTTTGTTACTGGGAAATCTCAAAGAATAAAGTCTTTCTGCTAATACGTTAGTCATCCACCATAAACGTCCCTGTGAATGAGCTTTTACTATAGAAACGATAACGTATTCGAAAGAAAGCATTAATATAAACTTGTGATTTGCAGATGCACTACAGTACTATCAGGGTTGCTGTTATAGAAAATTAAACACCACAAATACAATGAAATATGGGAAACGTGCTAAAAAAAAATTGAAATCATATTATATTTTGTCCCATATTCACTATAATAGGTGTAATATACAATATAACTGATATAGGAACTGAAAATCAACACGGATAAGCTTGAATTATTTTACATTGAGGTTAAACTTATTTTCTGAAGTGCAGTATTTTGCCATGATGAGGTGATATTATGCAAACCTCAGCAGGGGAACAAAAGTGCACATTTTATTCCGATAGAAAAGCTGCTGACTCGCTGGTGATGGCTCATTCTTCCTGTGTTCCTGCGTCATTTCCCCCATCAGTGAGGGCGTTTGGATGTTTTGCTGGAAGCAGGCTGTATGTCAGTGAAGGATCACAGGAAGTGAAAAGAACGCTTGCTTGTTAAAGAAATCTTCATTTCTTTAACCTAATCTTTGCCCACCGTATCTGTAGTGTGGGTGTGTGTGCGCATGGGTGATTCCCACAAGCAAAGACTGTTGACGCTGAAAAAAGGACATGTAGTCCAAAGCCACTTACATAATGGGTGGTGAACTGTGGAAATGTTCAAAACCTTAACCTTAGGCTCACGTTAGCGAGTGACGAGTCATGCATAGATTCTTTTGTGGCCGTGTAGTGACTGATTTTCACGTTTGATGAGAAATGGTAATAGCCAAAAATGTAAATGATTTGAAAGCTCATTCGTTAAACACAGAACCAAACACCCAACTGCATGTAGGAACTACAGTTGAGTATGGAACTGAAGAAAAGTTACACCACATACAGTATGACATACAATTGGTCTGAGGAATTATTTAAAGCTGCAGTCAGCGATTTTAATCCTACACACTTTTTGTCAAATTAAGCATTCTGCTAGCTCTGTTCTGTGCATGCTTAAACAAACACAACAACATTCCAACCAACCAACAACAGGGGTGTATTCCAGCCAATCACGGGACAGGGGAAAGCTGGGGGAGTCGGGCGTCGGCGTTTGTATCGTTGCCTTGGCAATGCGTGTCCATGTATCGGGGGCGGAGATTCTGAAGGAGCACTTAATGATGGTGTGTATTTGTTTGGCTGTTTAAATATCAACAATCCTTCTCCAGAATTGATGACTCCTCCTTTAAGCCAATCGTTTGGATTTGTCGCTTTATAGCTTCATATATAATTTTCATAGAATTGAGAAAATCTCCCATTACATTCACACCACCAAGTGACGGTTTATTTCCTGCACCTACATATACAACACAAAGCTTTCTTAATTCTATGCAAGTTAGCTGTGACGCCGTAAAGCTACAGTTTGACTCGAATGATTCCTCGGACCAATCGTATGGCTCGCGTGGACCGACGTTTCTTTAGTTCCTCACTAGTTCCAACCTGCAATTAGTTCCGGTTTACTGTTTAACACAACAAAAACAGGAGAGCAACTTAGAATCATGGCTTCATTTTATCCTGTTGTATACAATCTTTCAATAAATATGTACAGAATCTCTGCAAATAGAAAATAAAGCAGCAGAGATCGATGGTGCCTGTAGTAAGTGAGGATAGATGGTACAATTAACTTGCTTTGGGTTGCACTACATGCTTGGCTTTGTAGGTAGATTAACAAACAACCTACTTTCATTTTGATTGGTGTGTTAATTAGTGTTTTGCTAGTTAGCTTTAGGAGAATTTACATTATTGCTGCAACTGTTTTTCATTGGAACAAAAAAAAAAAACCCACACCAACAAGAAACAATTGTTACTTGAAGAAGCAAGAAAAGTGACTTGGAGGCACTGGAGCAATACTGAAATACTTTACAGTTTCCTGAAGGTTTTGTGGTATTTACGTCACAGGTCAACACAGCAAAAGAAGTATCTTCTCTGCAAGGACAAGTTTATTCCTTCATATTTATTCAACAATATATTCAAGAACCGTCCTTAGATTTCCTTCATATGAATTGGCAGTAAACACATTTTCTGTTCTTTTTAGGGAACTGGAAATGGTACTGTAATCAATCATACACTACAGATACCATGGATGGAGATTACAGTTCAAAATTCATGTCATGTTGCACTAATCACTTGTATAATTGGGTCCTGAAGCTAAACAAACAGTCCTGAGATACAAAATATTTACTTTTATCCCGCAAGGGAAAACTTAAAAGACTTGTTTGTTCTAGACGAATAGAAAGAGCCACAACTGTCACTCACTCAAGCCAATATTTTTAAATCATATCACTACATAGTTTTCAGTAAGTGTGAAATTTTGAAAAGCTGATCATGCTTAAGTGTATACTTGGTCAGCAGGATCAGTTATCAGCGAGCCATCGCTGCTCGGCCAGGCATCCCTCCTGACCTCATCAGAGATGCTGCAGGCCAATTTCTTCCTGCTTCCTCTCCCCGGGGCACTGTGGCCTCGCCATGACACAATGTACGGGGGTATTTGTGAAATATCCTCCCCTTCAATCTCCCGCCCCACTACCCCAGGGGAGATCCGTGCTTTATAACTCCTGGACACACACTCATCAGTCCACGGCCCGTCTCAGAGCGCCGAGAGAGAAGAGACTCCTCAACCATGGTGAAAAGCGGGATGCTGTTGCTACTCTTGGCTCATTTTGTCACGTCGGCTCTGCTTATTGATGTCACGCAGATCACAGGTATGCTGCTTTTACTTGGATGCTGACTTAGAACAGAATAGCATTTTTCTTTTTTTTGTATTTGTTTGTTAGAATTTCAAATTGGATAGTGATTAAAGAAGAAAAATATATCAAAAAGGTTATTTGGATGGATAAGAGGATCTTGCTTGGAACCTAGAGGTTCTATTTGGAACCTTTTCTGAAATTGAAATTCTTTATGTTGTGAAGTTAATTGTTCTCCCAGAGGTTTAAAAAAAAAACAAACCTTGAACCCTTTTGGTTTCTCTCTCAAGGAAATTTTTAAGGTTCTATGTTCAGCTAAGAATCCTTAGCTTTCTAAAGGGCTCTGTGAACTTTCTCTGAAACTGAAGTTCATTATGTGTGTTCACTTCTTTGACCTCCCTCTCTCTCTCTCTCTCAAGGAACTTCTAAAGGTTCTACATAGAGGGTTTCCCTTTTAGGAAGTGTTTCAAGTAGAACCCCTTTTGAAACCTAAGGACCATTAAAATACCATCGGCTTTCTAAAAGGGTTCTCTTTGAGAACCTTCTCTGAAACTCTTTATGTTGTAGATTATATAGTCTTTGTGGGTTCCCTATTAGAAAAAAAAAAAAAGGAAAAATGTTTATCCTAGAACCATAATTTAGTTTTTCTCTCTTTCTCTGAACTACTGGTCTCTAGCTTTTTTGGAGAGTGTTTCTAGTAGAACCCATTTAGAAGGCTAAGAACCCTTAAATATACAAAGACCTCGTTTTCCAAGATGTTCTTCAGTATGTATGCTTTTTGAAAAATGGGTTCCAGATTCATTTTTGAAAGAACCACTGTCCAAAAGACCTAAATTTTCAACATGTGTCCAAACAGAAGAACCTTTAGGACATTGGCTATTAGACTCAGGAGCCCAGGTTTGAGAGCCACCTTGAGACCTTCAGTTTGTACACTGGTCAAAAAGAAATTGTTGGCGAGATAAAGGTTCTTGGGTTTCTGAAGGGGTTCTGCTTGAAGCATTAATGATGCTAGAATATTTGTGTCATTTATTTGTGCATTTAATAATTGATTTAATTTATTCCCTCAAACAGTTCACCCCAAACACGGCAGCGTGTCCGGCGTGTTCCACGCATCACTGAACAATGCCTACGCTTTCAACGCATCTGTAGCAAGAGACGTGTGTGACCAGCTGGGTGTGGTGATAGCAGACAAGAAGCAGATGGAAAAAGCTCTCAACACTGGTTTTGAGACATGCAGGTATGATCTGTGGATGATTCGGTACAGCGCACAGTTTGCATGAATGATTTGTCATAACGTGTCTCTCATGCACGTCTCTTTTTTCCTGTAGGTTCGGCTGGATCGATGAACAAGTCGCTGTTATTCCCAGAATTCAACCCAAAGAATCCTGTGGTAAAGGCAGTGTTGGGATTATTACCTGGCGCAAAGCTCTCAGCACTAAGTTTGATGTCTTCTGTTTCAATTCAACAGGTAGCCCATAACATGTAATCTCAACATGTGTATATATCTGGTTCTCAAGGGGGATTGCAAAAGTATTCACCCCTGCATTGCTGTGAAGCCCGTAAACTCAGTTATCATCTTGCTTCCTTTTTTTTATTTTTATATATGAAATAAATACACACAAGATCTGAAATCATTCCAAAACTAAGAAAGCGTAAACTTAATACAATTAGGAAAGTTGCTGATCATATAAAAAAAATTATGCAAAATATTTTGCCATGATAAATTACCATTGTAACTTGCTTTGGGTTCTGGGTGGAAGGTTTATGAATACATAGCTCAAAAATCTCCAATAAATCAACATGAAAATCCAGCTAGACAAATATTAGGCACATTAGAGACCCAAATATCACGAAACTATTCCTAATATTCCTGAAGTCACACAGGAGTCCATTCGTTATTATATAGTATTATGGCTTGTGCACTTGTAACACGACTGCGAGGAAAATCCTGTTTTACCGAGCAGCTCTTAGGGTTTTTTTTTTTAATTTCCTCCAGCCTTTCTCCAGTCTTGCTTTGCCAATCTTCTATCTTTCCTGGCATCACATTAGAACAGGGTGTAGGGCTTTGACAGGAAATAGGAAACTTTTAAACATCAATTCACCCAAAACTTATTTCCGCCCAGAATTTCAGAGGAAATAAGTGGGCTACACTGGCACCCACCCAAACTTTACCAAACGTCCTGTGTAATGACGATGGAACGATTTCATTGCAGATTATGAAGCTAGCAGGAATACGGTGCACGAGAATCCGAGCACCACTGTCACACCTACAGCCCACACATCTGGTGCTCATCCGAAACTGGCAAAAACGACCCGTTCAGCATCTCAGGATGATCTGCAGTCCACTTCCTCCAGTCTTCCTGACTCTAAAAAGGACACACCTGAATCGCAAGCCTTCAGCAACACAAGTCCTACCACCGCAGGTGCCTTTTTATTAATTTGATAATTTTACTTTATTCATTTGGTCTACAAACACTTGCAAGTCCAAGTTAACAATTCCTTCTGCGTCTCTGATGTCTGATGTCCTAGTTGGCCTGATCGCTTTCCTCACAACTGTCTTCGCTTTCCTGCTGCTCGCCGTGGCTGCTGTCTGTTACTTCAAAAAGTAAGTGATGCTCTAATTTCTCCTTCAAAGAAAATGAATAAATCTGTTTTAGAAATAAATAAATCCGTAAGAAAGTTCTTTATGGAATGTATTGATGCTGAAGATTTATGAATGGTTGAGTTTGAGCATATTTCTGTACTAAACTGTGCTATAATATGCGATAAGATTTCCATGTAAATCTGATAAAATAATCCAGTTCTGAATTTAAAAATTTTTTTTTAAATCACTGTAGGAACAGCGTGGGCCGGTGGAACAAAAGTCATCAGAAAGAGAGCATCGAGACTGAAATTTGTGGGAAAACTGGAAAGGAGGCTCAGGCTGAAATGGAAGACCAACAAAATATGACGTCTAATGCAAATGATGTCAGTCTGACTATCAAGCCAGAGAATGAGGATGAAGAGCCATCTTAACCAGCCACGACAGACAGACCATCGCACTGAGCTCCACATCTGAATGCCATCCTGCATATGTATTTATTTATTTGTTAAACTGAACAAAGATTTTTCATATTCCCTTCTGCTTTGATGATTTGTACACTGTTCCTCCTTTTATATTTTCTTGTTATAGTGATATTTTATATTTGTACAATAGACCCATGTTTATGAATATGACTGAGACAGAAATGTGGTTTTATTTCTTTTTGAAGAAATACAACTTTCTTGGCTGATGGTCAACCCTAGAATTATTGGCACACTATAAAAATGAGGAAAAAAATAATCGAACAAAAGATATCCGTGTCTTGTGAGAACCAATCACAGACTCGGGATCTAAACCTATAAAGCCACGTAACATGTTCAGCACATAGAAGAGTCCTCAACAAGTGTCTGGCTCAATAATAATAATAATAATAATGATTTTGAATACTTTTGAACCCAGTATTTTTGCAAGAAACACAAAAAAAAAACATGAAATAGTGTTAAAATATATACGCCACTCCAATACATTTAAGCGCTTTATATCAATCACTGCATCTGTTGCTGTTTTAGATCCATCTTTAGGAAGGGAGCCAATAATTTTGGAGTTGTTCATGTTGCATGCAACTGGCACTGATTCGGCTTTAAAAGACTCAGACGTCACTTTTCAGACTTCTTTTTCTTTCCATCCTCCTAGAAAACAATTTATTTATCACTATAACAATATAAAGATATATTTGCTTTTTTTCCCTCTATATTCTATTCAGGTATTAATAAAGAATAACGTGCTATATATCTTTATATACATTATGTGCAATATTATACGAGTTCTGAGATTAATGAAGGAAAAGGCCACTAGATGCAGAGGAAAAGTTTTCAGGGTGTTGGATGAACATACAGCACATTAGCTACAATGCTACATTGGTTTCAAGTTCTAATAATATCCTATACATTCGATAAATGAGGTCCAGTGTTTATACCTTCACTGAGCATCGCTGGGATCTAGAGCAGGTTCTACATCTCATTCGAACGTTCTTCTACTGGTGAGAATCTAGTACGTGTGTATGTGTGTGTAAAATAATGCACATGTTCCACATTCAATACAACTATAAAAAGCATAATCTACAGTTTTCCATGTTTCAAGTCACTTCTGCTAATAAAGTATGATCGCCTCCACCAGGGGGCGCCGTTGCATCGGTTTTCTACTGCGCATCTCTGTCCTCAGTCCCTGACTAGCTTCATCTCTGAGGACATACTGCTCAGTGCAAAACCGCAGGCCACAGTGAACACGCATGCAGACCTGAACTCACATGGAAGACTTACAGTGTGGATTACAGTGAGGAAGGTTGTTCTGTTTTGTATTTTTTTTCCCCTTACAGCAGCAGCAATTAAGTAATACCTGATGTGTGCAGTCTTGTGTACAAGGCAGCATGCAAGTGTGTATGTATGGCTACAGTCTTATGGCAGCAGGTGTGTTGCTGTGACTATGTCTGCGAGCCCAGGGCCTCGGATTTCACCGCGTCCACCAGGAAGCTGAGCTCGTTACACAGCGTCTCGTGTCTGTAGGCCATGCGGATCTGCGCCACGTTGGTGCGCCGGATGTCGTTCCCTTCGGGTCCGTCCTTTAAGTAGTTGGCCCCGAGGAAGTGCTTTTTCTCCTGTTGAATAACAACAGAAAATATAAAATGCCTTCCTATTCACTATACATGTTTGCTACTTGGGCGTACCAATGGCACTGTGTTCTCACCATCCACTTTATTAGGAACACCTGGTCGTTTATATAGTTATCTAATCAGCCAATCATGTGGCAGAAGCACAGTGCATACGATCATGAGGTCAAGAGCTTCAGTTAATGCTCAGATCAAACATCAGAATGAAGAAAAAGTGTGGTCTGTGTGACTTTAACTATTGCATGTTTGTTTAGTGCCCTGTACTGGTTCGAGTAATTCAGAAACTGCCGATCTCCTGGGACGATCTCCACACCAAGCAGTCGCTAGAGTTTAGACAGAATGGCGCGAATATTGAGTGAGTGACAGTTTTGTGGGTGGAATCGCCTTCCTGATAAGAGATGTCAGAGGAAATGACTGGATTGATTCGGAGGATTGATTGATGCGGATGGGATCCCTTTTGAGTCTGGTTCCTCTCAAGGTTTCTTCCTTTCGCCATCTCAGGGAGTTTTTCCTTGCCGCCGTCGCCACAGGCTTGCTCGTTAGGGATATATATAGATAAATGTATAAG
>JAQQZX010000007.1:21722784-21766430 GCA_030068355.1 Notoglanidium maculatum
CACACACACACACACACACACACACACACACACACACACACACACACACACACACACACACACACACACACAGAGACCTCCAGCTCACTCGTAAGCCTTGTATGCACACACCTCAATGTTTCCCCATGTATAATCTGTTTCTGTTTTCCTCAGGATCACCGCAGAGCTTCATCCGGTCCTGTCAGTCATGCCCTCTACACCACAACTGGCATGAATCTCCAATTTCATTATTATTACTTTATCACTTATGTTATGATTGGATCTGTTATTACCACTCTCTGCATTAAAAACATGTTATCCGTTTATTTTTTAATCCGTCAGTCTTTTAAAACTGTAACTAGCGACAGTATAACGACGCGAACTAATTTTTAATGCGATATGACTACCACTAGGGGGCGGATTTCCGACTGTCGTATCTGGAAGCCGTGTGTAGGTCAGCACTGTTTAATTCTCGACTCTGATTGGTCAGGTGGTGTCGAGTCGTTTTAGCTGATGTTTTCTGTACGGAGATGTTTAATTGAGACTTACGGAAGGAGTCGCCAGTGTTAGCACTTTCTAACAATCTGTTGGAAAGCTGTAACTTTTTTCTCTTTACATTCTCCGGTTTACATTTTCTAGTCTCGCAGTAACGTCTCGAGCTGCGTATTTTTGTCTTCGAAAGAGAATAACTGGGAGTCTGATGAGGGGACGACTGCTTATAGCTGCTTTAACGTGAGCGATAATGTCAACCTTCCACAATGTTAAATATAACTATGGATATAAATAATGTGTCGTTCTTTAATAAGTTGAAATTGTAATTGTTGTAATTGTTACTACTCTAGAAGAGGGAACACTTAAAACACTTATTTTTAAGTAACGGGGAAATAATCCATGTCAGGGTGGAAACCGTAAACGATCATAAGTGTAATTCGTTCATCTTGCGAAGGTACATAGCTGCTAATAAGTTTGTGAACCCTTTCCAAGCGTCTGTATTTCTGCATTAATGAGACCTGAAATGGAATCAGATCTTCTTTTAAGTCCTAAAATTAGATAAAGAGAATCTAGAGAAACAAATGACACAAAAATGTATTTATTGAGCTAAATTATCTAACGTTTAAATATATTTGTCAGGGGAAAAAAAATTACATTTTAGAATGGCCGTGTCAAAGTCCAGGCCTTAAAGGGGCCGGCTCACCCTTCCCAGAATCCAATGCGTTGTTGCTATCTGCTAGCTCTATCTGCAGCAACTTCACTGTTAAACCCTTCTCGACTTTTTCCTTTATTCATGTATCATAAGTGAAAGCTTTGAACAAAATATGCCTCCTCTTTTTTTCCCTTCGCAGCTGCCTGCGAGACAGTTGAGGCCGGTTCTGGTCCACTACATACGGAATAACCGTACGAAAAAGCGGAATTGAGTATTCAAAATCTAGATAGTAAATATAAATATCTTCAACTTCATGTGACAAATTAAGATCTGTGGTCTAGGATGTCACCGGATTGCTTTTGGAATATCGATGGCAGCAAAAACGGTGACTCGCTCCTCGGCACAGAGGATTCTGGGAAGGGTCAGCTGTGCCTTTAAAACCCAACAGATATGGTCTTTTTTTTTGATAAATAATTTTAAATACTATAATTCTTTGCATCATTTGTTTAACTGGATTCTCGTAAAGGGTTCACAAGCGGCACTGTATAACACAACACTCGAATTACGAATTCGGAATGGAATTTGTCCTTGACTGAACCTAGCTATAATTATCATTTTTGGAGGAATATTTGGTTCCGTTGACAATTTTTCAATAAACTAATAAAAAGAGGTTCCAGACAGAATCGGGATGCGTGTAAGAATCGATTATGCGTTGTGTCCCAGTGCTTCGCTGACTCACAGTCTCCGAAAAAACTCACGGCTTTAAGCCCGGCTCTTGGAACACAGGCATCGCAGCTCAAAATAAATACTCCTGTCAGTTATTAACTGGGCTTGTAACAGATCCCTGTATTAGTCTCTCTCCAACAACAGAAACTTAGCTGGTGACACAGAGACTCGTGGCGTCTCCATTCGTACACACACACACACACACACACACAATGATGTATCAGCCAACTTGAAACTGCAGAAGACATGCCGGGTCTGTTTACAGCATGAAGAGTAGAATAATCCTCTCCAGTGCGAAAGCTCAGGCCGCACACAGTGTGTACGAGACGACGGGGGGTTACGAGGATTACGTGAGCCGCCTGTTGTTTGTCCCATTTGCTTCTAATTACTGACGATCGTCTCAGCTGCCTTTATCCACTTCAACACCTCACCAAACAAGGCTCCGGGCTAAACGTGCCGTCCTACTCCGTGATATAAACCTGCGACGAGGTCATGGGGGACGTTGGACACACAGGCTCCTTCTCGGTTCCTGTGTGGGTCGTTATCGTGATTAACTTTATTCACAACGCAACTTTAAAGCAAAATGTAGATATGATCAGTATTTGTATAGCACTGATCAAATACATCCTTTCATACATTTATCAGTTTAAAATTTACATGCAGAATTTATAGGTTTCAATAAAGTTGCTTTGTGACGATGTTTGCTGTTATGAGAGCTATGTAAATAAAATTGAATTAAAAAAAATAAAAAACATTGACGTCACAGGATCCGATCCAGAAGCTGATCAGATGTTAGTCTGTTCTGTTCGTATTTATTTTTCAGTTGTCTCTGTTTTTCTCACATAGTATTTACATGTAATCCTAAAGCAAGTGACAGCGCTTTTAGAAAGCTTTTAAAAAACGCTGCCTATGCCCTTTTCCACTTTTTAGCGACGTCGAGCGCTTTTATCTTCCTGACCAATCAGGTCGCGGCTTACGAAGCAGACGCGAAAAAAACCCAAGAAAAAGAAAAACAAATAGAAGTCGGCACCAGGCGCTAAAACTAATCTTACTAGTGAGTGAATATGAAGAGCTTCATGCTTTGCGCTTCACGCTTTAACTGAAACGCTGTGTTGTAAGCAGAGATCACAAATGGGTTTTTTTGCACTGGCGATTGTTTTATGCGATTGCTAAAATTTCCATGAAAATGCGTAAATAAAATTTGTCCATTTTGTTCATCAGGCTTGAATTTAATATTTTAATGAATTAAATGATCTCTCTGCAGTATCATGCTGCTTGCTCATTAATCTCAAACTGTTCTGGGTGAACAGAACAGCCTGTGTGAAAATCTCGTTGACACAGCGCTCTGGGAACCCAGTGTGTTTCTGGGTGTCTATGGACAATTCGAGTACACTGTGTAACGCTCATCGAACAACAGGCTTTTAACATGTCGTTTTCTATGCAAAGTGTTTATTACACAGTACGCTCTTCGTTTTTCCCATGTCTGGACACACGGCTTCTCCTTTTGATGACTGGTAAACCTGTCAATAGGGCGGAGCCTCATAACCGACCGCCAATCACAAAAAAACGGTAATGAACATGACTGACGAACACCTCAATCATATCAGCGCCTGTCGGATTCAGTTACTTTGCAAATGACTAATTATTGTATATAAACTGTAAGTACCAATCCCTGTGTATGACTGTGGAAACCATAACGTATTAGAACTAGCACTTTAATGTAAACCTGCGCCGCCTCCAGGATCTATGGTGGCCTGTAGAGTTTATAAAATGAGGCGCATCCAAACACAAACAAGCATTCCTGACCGGAAGTCTGTTTCCCAAACGGGTTTTCTCAGCCATTTTACACACTTTTTCCCAAAGCCACAGCTTAAAAGCGGAGTCATCCATTCTGGAGAAAGCTTCAGGAGCTCCGCCCCCCACATTCATGGATGTGCATTGTCATGGCAACAAGACTAACAAGGACACCCCCCTCTCCTTCTTCCTGTCCTGTGATTGGCTGGAATACACCCCCTGTTGCTGACTGGCTGAAACAGTGTTGTGCGACTCGGATCGAGCCACTTTCTTTGCTCCTGCGTTTACAGAGCCAGGTCTGTGTACGAACACCAGATATTTTTTCAGCACACCCACAGAACGGACATCAAGCATACCGTGAATACTGAATTTGACAAAAAATTACTGCATGCGAATCGATGAATGCACCTTTAAAGCATATCTTACAGGTTATTTTTACAAGCAATGAACAAAACACAATCAGCTATCGCACCTTTAAATGATAAACGGAGTATAACTGAACTTCTGCCTAAATATTTGCTGCTATTTTGCTGAAGTGGATGTGAATTTTGCAACATCCACCTCAGCAAAACTAAAAAACATGACACATAATGTATAACATGGAATAATTGTATTGCTTTGCCGTATCGCTCAATGCTCCAGTATCGAAGTGCAGTCATGAGTCTCTCTCTAAATGGTCGAGCTGTAATGAAAATGACTTGAGGTTCAGAGCGAGCCTGCGCTCTCTTTCTTATTGATCAGGAGGAGGTGCGGATCAGATGGCTGGGCTGGCGGAGGGATTTGTGCTTTATGGAAGATTAATGCGATGCGGGCCAGATCTTAATGGCATGAGCTCGAGGTTGGGGTGGCAATGTCAGCGAGAGGAGCTCAAGCTCTGTGTGGAAGCATGGATTTGTCCTGAACGTTCTAAAATCAGGAAGAAATCAAGTGCATTTCTAATTGATCACTACATCTGTTTATTCAGGTACATCAGCCCGATTAGACAGAGACAGAGACACCGAGAGGGAGAGACAGAAATGGATAGAAAGCCAGAGATAGAAATAGAGACACACAGAGAGACAGAAAGAGAGAGAGGCAGGAACAGAGAGCTGCACAGAGAAAGAGAAACAGATAGACAGACAGAGACAGAAATATGTACAGTAAGACAGAAAAAAACAGATAAAGACAGAAACAGAGAGAGACAGACAGACAGGCAGACAGACAGTGAGACTCAAAGAGGAAAGACAGAGTGAGAAAAACAGAAGGACAGAAAGAAAGGGATAGAAACAGAGAGACAGAGAAACAGGGAGAGAGACAGAGGAGAGAAAGAGACAGACACACAGACAGAGAGAGACAGAAAGAGAGAGACAGACACAGAGAGACAGAAACAGACAGAAGCAGAAGAGAGATGCACAGAGGGAGAAGCAGATAGACAAACAGAGAAAGAGACAGACAAACAGATAGACACAGAGAGAGAAGACAGAGAGACAGAGAGAGACAGACAGACAGGTAGTGTGAGAAAGAGGGACAGACAGAGTGAGTGAGGTGAGACAGACAGAGAGACCGTGAGGTGAGAGAGACAGGGTAAGACAGACAGAGTGAGGTGAGACAGAAAGACAGACAGACAGAGAGGTGAGACAGACAGAGAGAGACAGAGTGAGGTGAGACAGGCAGAGAGACAGAAAGAGAGAGCCAGACAGAGTGAGGTGAGACAGAAAGACAGACAGACTGACTGAGGGGAGACAGACAGAAAGAGACAGACAGAGAGAGGTGAGACAGGCAAAGACACAGACAGAGAGAGACAGGCAGAGTGAGGTGAGACAGAAAAACAGACAGACAGAGTGAGGTGAGACAGGCAGAGAGACAGACAGAGAGAGGTGAGACAGACAGAGAGAAACAGACAGAGTGAGGTGAGACAGAAAGACAGACAGACAGAGTGAGGTGAAACAGACAGAGAGAGACAGACAGAGTGAGGTGAGACAGGCAGAGGGACAGAGAGTGAGGTGAGAGAGACAGAGAGAGACAGACAGAGTGAGGTGAGGCAGATAGAGAGAGACAGACAGGGCGAGGTGAGACAGACAGAGATAGGTGAGAGAGAGAGAGAGAGAGAGACAGAGTGAGGTGAGACAGACAGAGAGAGGTGAGACAGACAGAGAGAGACAGACAGAGTGAGGTGAGACAGAAAGACAGACTGACTGACTGAGGTGAGACAGACAGAAAGAGACAGACAGAGAGAGGTGAGACAGGCAAAGACACAGACAGAGAGAGGTGAGACAGACAGAGAGAGACAGGCAGAGTGAGGTGAGACAGAAAGACAGACAGACTGACTGAGGTGAGATAGACAGAAAGAGACAGACAGAGAGAGGTGAGACAGGCAAAGACACAGACAGAGAGAGGTGAGACAGACAGAGAGAGACAGGCAGAGTGAGGTGAGACAGAAAGACAGACAAACAGAGTGAGGTGAGACAGGCAGAGAGACAGACAGAGAGAGGTGAGACAGAGAGAGAGAGACAGACAGAGTGAGGTGAGACAGACAGAGAGAGACAGACAGAGTGAGGTGAGACAGGCAGAGGGACAGACAGAGTGAGGTGAGAGAGACAGAGAGAGACAGACAGAGTGAGGTGAGGCAGACAGAGAGCGACAGACAGGGCGAGGTGAGACAGACAGAGATAGGTGAGAGAGAGAGAGAGAGAGAGAGAGAGAGAGAGACAGAGTGAGGTGAGACAGACACAGAGGGACAGACACAGAGAGACAGACAGAGTGAGGTGAGACAGACAGAGAGAGACAGAGTGAAGTGAGACAGACAGAGAGAGGTGAGACAGATAAAGAGAGACAGATAGAGAGAGACAGACAGAGTGAGGTGAGACAGGCAGAGAGAGGAGAGACAGACAGAGTGAGGTGAGAGAGACAGAGTGAGGTGAGACAGACAGAGAGAGACAGACTGAGTGAGGTGAGACAGACAGAGTGAGGTGAGACAGACAGAGAGAGACAGACAGAGTGAGGTGAGACAGACAGAGAGAGACAGACAGAGTGAGGTGAGACAGACAGACAGACAGACATGCTCACCTGAGTCTCCTCTGCTCCGCTCAGTCAGAGGAACAGAAGCGCCGCCTCGCAGCATAACGAAGAAAACTGCAACCGAATTATTCATCATTTATTATTCAAATGAAAACACATACTCATATTCTGATTCTGTGAGACAAGCAGAAGGGGAACGCGCGCGCGCGCGCGCACACACACACTGTATTTTTAAGTACTTAACGCCACTATAACGTCTAAAGCGTATAAGATTAAAATGTCGTGTTTTGGAAATGAATAAAACAACATGAGCTTTATAACCTCACTTCAGCATCATTACAGGAACAAAGCGCTTACCTTTCACTCCCCTGTATTCCCTTTATTCCCTCTATTCCTCCTCCTGCCAGCGCTCGCGCTCTCTCTCTCGCTCGCTCTCGCTCGCTCCCTCCTCCTCCTCCTCCTCCTCCTCCGCATCATCATCATCATCATCATTAATCTCCCAGAGGTGGGAAGGAGAAACTGCAGCAACTTAATCGGGCGGAAACTTAAAAAAAAATCTAATCTTGTGATTGGCTGATACGAAAACCAATCTCCGACCACATTTACACCGGGGCACGTGATTGACACAAATGTATTAGATATGATTGGTCTAGTCCGAAAAGAAGGCGGGTTCATCCGCCCACTGCTGTCTCCTAGCAACCGCCCCTTTAGTCGTTGTTGCCAAGTACATGCTTTACAAGCGGGACAATATTAATTAAATCTACTTTTGTAAAACGAATGCATGTCAGTCGGTTTGTTAATTCTCTTATCTAATCCCTGTTTAGGATCATTTGTTGTAATCTTAGGTCTTTGGGATGTAATTTTAGAGGAAAGTTCCCATTTTGACATCTATTATATGATGACAGTCTTGGTTTCTTGGTTTTAGGCAGTATATTAAGTATTTTAAGTATATTAAGTTTGTAAGATCAGCACGAAGACGACGCTCAGGATTGGGAGTGCTATGTCATTCCTGCTCTCACATATGGATCAGTGTATTGAATAATCTCACCAACAATGGAAAAGAGGATTTTGACAACAGCGTTGTGGTTCCTTAGGCGCGTTATGAAATTGAGCTGGACAAGCCAGACGAACAATGAAGAAGTTCTTTGTCCACATTATGAGAAAGGAAGTAAATTAACTAACATCTTGAAGTTACAGGAAAGTCTGAGGGAAGAAGAGCCTGTGGAAGAGGGGGTCCTGCTGGGCCCTTGAGCAAGACCCTTAACCTTCACTGCTCACTTGTATAAAAAAAAATAAATAAAAAAAAAAGATGTATGTAAGTCGCTCTGGATAAGGGCGTCTGCGAAATGACGTAAATGTAAATGTAAGAGTCTGACTGATTGAATATTCTTCAGGCCTCAGGGAACCGTGACCTGTGGAAGGCCATGGAATAAGGGTTCTCCCTGTTGTTCGAGACTGAGAGTTCAAATTCCGACTATGCCATTAGCTGTCTATGGCCTAGAACAAAATTGGCTGTGCTCTCAGGGCGGGAGGGATGGCATACTTTCTCTCCCCCGTGAATCACAACGGCACTAGCCGATCATGGCTGTCGGTGGGCTCATGCATGTGGAAGAAGGTAGAGAGCAATTTCATCTGAGTGCAGATTGGAAAGTTTAAGAAGACGTCTAAGAAGCTGCAGATGATATGGGAGAGCTGGCTGCTGGGTAGGAATTGGCAGGTGACCAAATTGGGGAGAAAATTGGAAGAAAAACAGAGGCAATCCTAATTGGTTAAGAATGGAACAGAAAATGTCTGGCCTATCAGAGTTTTACACTGACACACTCATATAAACGTGAAAAGAACTCCGCAGGAATGTTGCTACGATGATTGAACACTCTTTATTAGAGGGACGGTGTATCTTGGTATGGTGTATCAGTGTAACTTGGCAAACCTGTCTGCACCAATTCTGATTATATGATCTGGCCCCAGTGTGGCCCTGCAATTCACTGGCAACCTGCCCAGGGTGTACCGCACCTCTCACCCGAAGTCAGATGGGATTGGCTCCAGCTTCCCCGTAACCCTAACAGCTAAGCAGAATAGATCATCGATGGGTAATGGTCCCGATGTGCTTTGAGCTATGAGTAGTTTACTGCTGATAAGTACTTCAAGTTCCCCATAAAACAAAATTGATGTTTCAGCTTTTTGTACCTGTCTCTGAGTGTTATGCACACAAATATTATAGTATATCTAGGAAAAAAATCTTAAGGAAAGATACTTAATTTAGCTTAATAGTTCATCATTTCTGTGGAATTTGTTTTTTTTTTATAATGATGATGATGCAAACTTGTACTAATTTTTGGTTAATCTAATTTCCCTAGCAATGCACTTGTCTTGCTCTAAAGTAGCAGTTCAGCTCATTAGCTGCAATAACATATTATTAGCTCATGATAAGCAGTAGCAGGTTGCTAGCTCATGAGCAGCAGTACTAGTTTACACAAGCTCTCATTAAATCTGATCTCCATATTAACTCGCTGGTTAAGCTACCGTCAACTTTGTGTGGATTCAGCAGACTTTGTATTGCTTTAGACGCTCTTACCTTTTGTGTAAATCAGTCAAACATTTCTACACACTTCCTGTTTCAGAAGGAAGCACATCAACATATTGAATCAAATCACAGCTCTGACAATATCACATGGACCTTAATGAAGAAAAAACCATGTTTGGAATGAACGTGGCGGGTCTGTTTCTGAAACTTTGTGAGCCGTGACATCCCTCTTACCCCCTCAAACTCAACCCCACAACTCACAACCAACCCCAGTCACACCTCTCAAGTTGCAAACCACAAGCAGGACCCCTGGGAAAGACTGAACCATAGTAACAGCAATGGGCTCATGAACATTTACAGGCGAATGTCTTATGGGAGTATAAGCAATTTATACTGCTTATAGCTTCAGAGAGTACCACTGCATGATTTGTTCACAGGAATGGATGCTTTGCATATATTAAATTAATTGTATCAGTGATTTAAATTTTTTTTCTCCAAAACAAACAGAACAGTCGCATGTTCATGTTCTGTGTTCAAGAATAAGATGTAACTAATTAACAGGTGAATAGTGTATTAGTAGAAATAAGGCTGTGTAAGTATAGTGAATGCACATGAAATAAAATAGTAGACTAAAAGACTCTTTTTCTATATAAAATAAATTATAATATATTATTTTTTATTCTGATAAAGAAAACTATTCTATTATATTTTATTTATATCTTATTTTCTTCTATTCTTCTTCTCCTCAGTAAATCTTCCTTCTTCATATACCCTCAATTTTAATTTGATATGCAAATGACTATGATTATGAATTCGTAAAAATACAAATTAACGTGTTATGTCAGCTGGGAACTTATTTAGGTTTTTGAGTACGACTTTAGCTAAATATGGAAAATGCGAGTCTCAATGTCAACTTCTTTTAACTGACTTTAATATAAATGTGTTGAACCCTTATCTTGAAAATCAAATCTGTCCATAACCAAAATAAAAACCTGTTTGACAGAACTACAACGGTTAGATGAAAAAAATATGCTGTCATATTTTTTGTTTACTATATATTATGTATTTTAAAATATATTATGATTATGCATTTTTTTTGCTTCTTGTACACTGTAATATAAAATAGAGCATTCATTTTGGCATTTTCTTTCTGAAAATAGATGATACAAATTGTTTTTGTTTTTTACGAACACACCTGGCAACCCTGGGTTTTACGTCACTATTTCGGCACTGCAGATCTAAACACGGCAGCGTTCCTCTTTAGAGCGTAATGGTACTTGAGTGCATGATTTTTCTCTTGTTTTTCACTGGTATGTCACAGACCCCTCCCAGAAGACCTGAAAGTGCATCTTACGTTGATTAAAAAAATACTGAATAGGCTTACTAACAATAAGTTCTTTAAATGAAATGGAGGAGAAAAAAAAAATCAAAAACATGCTTTAAACGTGCAGTAGCCGATTTTATTTATTCCTCACTTGTATAAATAACCTGGAAGATATGCAGGACAATGTAAAAAGCAATTCATTAACCCATGCCCTTTGCAAAAATGTATTAAATCTCTGAGAAAACCCTATTTGGAAGACAGATTTCCGATCTGGAAAGCTTGTTTGTGTTTGGATGCGCTTCCTGTCAATCATTGTATGGGCGGTACTCCAGGGGCCACTGCAGATCCTGGGGGCGGGGCTAATCATTCAAATATTGAACCTACCTAACTGTTAAACGTGCACTATGTAGGATTTAGTGGGATCTATTAGCAGAAATGAAATATAATATTCATAAGTATATGTTCACTAGTGTATAATTACCTGTAACTACGAAACGTGTTTTTGTAAGCTTAGAATGAGCCCTTTATATCTACGCAGGGAGCCGGTCCTCTTCCAGGGAGTCGCCATGTTGCTCTGCTACCTTAGCCCAGAACAGACAAACCTCTTGTGATGAACTGAATCCTACATAGTAGACCTTTAAACACCTTCTTAAAGTCATGGATGCAGTCCTTGGAAGGACGGGCTTGGCAAGACTCCTTCCGAGCATTCAGAGAGTCCATAATGGAACAGTCTAATGAGTGTGCAGGTGTACCTCATTAAAAAGTTCCCACCTTGTATGTGTGCATAGAATTGTTGGTGATGTAAGAACGTCAAGGTTACACACAGATATCCTTGAAATTTCTCTGAATGGAGGATTCGGTCCTTGGTAGAGTTTGGAGAATCCTAGACATTTGGAACAGTCCACATTGATGATGTGGCATCCTTGAAATGTGGCCTTTAAAGGATCCTTTCTTGACACTGAGAAGCATCTTGGGGTGAAATAGTAATCGTAATGAATGCACTTTTAAAAGAGAAGCGAAGAAATACCAAGACAGAAGGTCTTCCTCTGCCAGAAATAATGAGACCATAATTATAACAGCCACAAATACAAAATTAATTAATTATGTATTTAATATATCTTGGAAAAAAAGGTTAATATATGACTGGAAGATTTTCTTTAAGTGAAAAACAATATCTTAGACTAAAGTTAAGTTTTTATTTAACCCACAGTATGAAATGTATTATTTATATTAATAATATACATTTATTATTCTAAATTTAAATGAACTACATTTTTTAAAAGTTACTACCAACTAGCAGGTCTGTTTTCTTTCTTCTTTTTATAGAGCTGCAACTAACACTAGTTCAATATCAGCAGTAGGTGGCGCTCTAGCTTTACAGATTGTAAAAAGTAATCCTCTTGCTTGCTGATCCATATTTAAGCTGCAGAATCACTTGAGTGTGGATCATTACCCCTGAGCTAACCCTGTAGTGATCATGACCTTTGTGAAGGTCATCAGTGACCACATGGTGACGGTCACACAGGAAGTTCAGCAGCCTTTCTCAGTAACATCCTTCCACACATATCTACTTAGTCTTAAAAAGAAAAAAAAGGCACAACAATGCAGTCCAAAAATGTGACCAACACATTTATATAGCAGTCAGTGGGCAGCGCAAAGCCTGACATAGACATGCATTATTACTTTCTGGCTGTGTAAAAGTGTGTGTTTACTTTTTGAAATTGGCTGGGGGTGAAAGAACTTTATAGAGACTTTTTTTTTATTATTATTCATCCCGGGCATGACTTTTTAATGACCACCAGACAAAGCTTAGACACAATAATAAGATCCACATACACAGACTTAATGGCATGTTTAGCAATTATTCCTAGTCTTATCCAAAATGTGAAAGCAAAAGCATGTGACATTTGGTGTGATTGTGAAAGATGTTTATTGCACCCTGGAAAGGAAACAGATGAATATGACACAGCACCAAGGTATGAACCAGTTTTAGCAAAATCACAGAAACGACCTAGACAAAAGGGAAAAAAAACAAGGGTTAAAAAAGGGTTAAAAATTGATCTTACATGTGTAGATCAAGACATCATTACAACCTGTGTAGAATTGTTGCTCTTAAGAATCACACTTTATTTTAATGGCCAAGAGCCTTGGTGATCAGTGTGAGGTCTGTAATGTCTACGCAGTGGTTCCCTGACTGTAGTGCTTCTTTTTTTGTTGTTTTTTGATCCCTGCATTGGAAATTACTATCAACTACAATCAAGGTTGGTCTGGCTCTTATCATACAGTAGTTCTAAGCCTAAAAATTTTAATTGGTTCAGGATGTGATGTTAATATAATGCACAGGGTTTCGAATCTACAGTTGGTTTAGTGGATAAAAAGCTCCAACGGCTAAAATAAACGAATACGGTGTGTATATATTTGTGTAAAATGTATCTGTGCTATGGTCCTTAGACATTTTTTCACTCTGGATTGAGAATCAGCGAACTAAAATAGAGAATGCACAAGTGGTTCTCAAAGACAATCCAAGTATCCGAATATCAGGTTAATAATTTACATGTTTACGATCTTCTTATTTATTTATTTTTTGTCAATTTATTGCAGTGTTTTACTTGGGAAAATTCCACTGATAAAAAAAAAAAAAAAATCCGTAAGGTCCAAGGTGACAATTTATAGCCAAATATTTTTGTTTTTGTTGTTTAAACCCAAGTGAACAGGCAAAAGAAGGCCAACAACTATCAAAAGAATCAGAATAATAAATATAATAACTGATAATATTGGGTTGTGATACACTGTAAGTAACAAAACCAGGGATTCCAGACTAGGCTTCATCAACCCCATTTTCAGAACTGGTGTTATAAGATGTTGCACTGAAAAATACATATAAATAAATAACATTGCAAAGCTCATGTAAAAGTTATTACATCTTGAACACAAACCAGTGTCGTCAAAATGCTCTTCTGTGTTTCATGTGTTTTCTATAGTCCTGGAGGAGTCATCAAGGAGGGGTTTTTTGGGGCCTTTATATTAAAACAGCACGACTGCGATCGTAAAACTGCATAGCTAACGTTCCTTCTCATTAAGCCAGGAATGGTAATTATGTGTTTAAGAGGAATGTCCTATGGTGTGCCAGTCTCAGTAGTGCAAAGCCCTTTCCTCTACATCCCTGAGGAATGCAAGCCAGGGGCCCCCCAGGGAGCAGCATCCTTTTCGGACCGTCTGTCTTCCATCACACACGGTTCCTGTCCAGACTCGGCTTCAGCTCCAGTATGGCTTCAACAGAGATGAAAGCGCACACCTTTCTTGGCCACTAGGGACAACGTTGAACCTCTTTTACTCAGAACCATGGTTTCATATGTGTGTTATTATTTTCATACAGAACAGAACAGACGAGATCTTCACAACAACAATTCCTTTTTTAAAATTTGAAGTTTATTAGATGACAACATACTTCAACATAGAAAAATCGACCACATTTACAAATATATTAATAAAACAGACATAAAACCTATCCGATCACTTTATAACACGAATGATATACAACATACCATATACAACAATGCCCATATTCCTTTAATCCTGTACAAAAATAGCTCTCTATAAGTAGTACAAAGTATAAAACAATTTAAATAACAATATCTTGACTTTTTTTGGCATGTATATACATATACTGGGAATAAAAAAATACATATAGATTGCACGTATCTCTGTACAAAATAATAATAATTATAATAATAATAATAATGTTCAAGTAGCATAACAATCCTTTACGGACCGAGAAAGGCGTTTTACATAAAAATCTAAAGCATTCATTCCTCATACAGTGTCCAAAAACAGAGTTTGTGACAGAAAACAGTTTCAGGGAACTATTCGTATTCGCAAAATCCTTCAACTCTCCTCAGAATGAACAAGCCATGTCTTTCCCTGTTGAATACAATTGATTAAAGTCCAGAGTTTATTTGTTTGTTTGTTTATTTGTTTGTTTTCCGAGAGAGCATGTTGTAGTCGGCGCACACTCGGAATGCATTGGGGTCCCATAATCCCACTGAATAGTCCACCTGAGGAGCAGCGGAATTCTGTCCCGTTAGAGGAGGTACATTCTTCAGCCTGTTGCCTTTCACTCCACTCCACTCCACTCCACTCCACTCCTCCAGGGATCAGTGCACCAGTCATACACTTGCTCACCAACCCAGAAAGTTGCAGTGCTCCACCACAGAACTCATCTGTTTCTGTCTCTCATTCACAGTGCGTTGTGGAACAGCTGGGTTTCTTTCTGCTTCGGCGAGCCTGCTGTCCCAGCCACTCGCCTTTGCGAAAGAATGTGCCGGAGAACTCTTGGCAGGAGAAATCTCGGTGTTCCAGCCCCCTCGGCTTGTGTCCCGCTCATGTCCGTCTGAGCAGCGCTTCCAGCTTGTGCAACCTCCACACTGGCTGCAAGCGGCCACCCTGCATCCCTAACTTCATCAGCCTCTCGGGGACAGACCTGCGCCTGCGCCCGTAACCCAGAGGGCTGATCTTGTCGATGGGAGCGCTGCTGACTTTCAGCTTGTTGTTGAGCTGGTGCAGGCGGTGTGCCAAGTCATGTACCGTGCACGTGCCCAGCGAGCAGCCTGACCTCCTTGACTGGTTGACGGAGTTCTTGGAGCGCTTGGTTCGCACGCCGATCCTAGTGCTGGATAAGACGAGACGAAAGAAGCAGGTTCATGCTTGTTCTTTTATGTTGTCAATTTTTTTTATTACACACACTGAATGGAACCATATGTTCGGTTATTAAAAGTAATAAACTTATTACCTGGAATGTGGAAGCAGGGTGTCTTTGACATCATCGGGTCGAACAAATTGCCCGGGCTCTGCTTCCCTCAGTGCAGATAGACTACTCAGATCCCTTTTTGTCCTCTGGAGCCCGATGCTGGTGTAGATAAATAGAAACGGATTAGAAATCATTCAAATCTGTTTGTTGGAGTTAGAATCCTTTTGCAATAAGTTATAACCTCACCTTCTTTTTAAAACTTGGCTGAGGTTTAGTTTTGCACCGTCCACACTGGGTGTGACAGTGAGCAGCAGACAGCAGCAGATGAAGAAGGTCAGAACAATCAGTTTCATTTTGCCTGAAATCTGTAGGGGAAACACAAGAAAAAGAAAGACTTGTTAAATTTTACTCATGTTCAAATGCAGCCTTTTGTCCATACAGCTCCAATTATTCACTCTGCCAAACTAAACCAAGCCAAGCTCTGCTCTGCACTGTGCTGACTTTTGTGCACAAGCCGGTCTATTTCCACTTGTGCAAAAAAAAAAAAAAAAAGGAAAGAAAAAAGGTCATGCTCTGTGCAAATAAGTAAACTAGTCATCGGAGCAGAGGAGAGAAAGGACAAAGGCTACAGAGGATGACCTGGCTCTACCCTGCAGCCTGTCTGACTCTACTCAGCTCCACTATTACATCAGCTGCACCTCTTAAAGACTAAACGCAAGTGCAAAAGTCTGAAAGTGAACCCTGCTGCAATGGAGAAGGTTTAGATGTAAAGTATTTTGAGGCAGCACCTAAACTGGCACATACACACACACACAAGATAAGACCTGTACTTATATTACAAAACAGATAACCTCGTCTAATCTGGTAGACTTCAGCCCTGACCTTAAACAGAGGGTTGAATGAATCATTCAGTGCAGTAGTAGGGATGAATACATACCTGTGTAATTCAGGATAGGCTTGTGAGTCTCGTAGGAGTCCGTACAGACGCAGTAATCCACCAGCTCTGTCTCTCTCTGTGTGTTCACGCAGCTGTGACACTCGGCTATTAGTCTGTCTCTCCACACCAGGAGCAGAGCATTTATACCAGCGGTAGGAGGGGCTGCTTGTCTCTCTCTCTTTCTCTCTTTCTCTCTCTCTGTCTCTCACACACACACACACACACACACACACACACACCACCACCACCTCCACCCAAGCCAGGATTTCCAGTCTACAGCAGTCTCCAAACATGAGGAATATCATGAACACTTTGCAACTCTATACTTTCGTTTGTTTTTGTTTTATTTGTTTTCAGTAAATGCAGGTTACTAATACCAAAGGCATGAGTCACGTTAAAAGGATAATTACGTACATAAAGAGCAAGTGCCTACATGTCCAACAACTTAAATGAAAAAATGAAAACACTAAATCAGTTGTACTCCTATTATTGCTCATGGCTGAAGTATTTGGGAGGGTGGAACGAGCACGTGAAAATATGTGCTGACAAACCTGGACGTAATTCTGAAGTGATGAACTTTGACACCAAATTCGTTTTGTCAATTTAATTACAAAAATGATCAAACTGGCAAGTTATAAATGCTTTATAACAAAAAACATTTTGTTGTTGTTGTTTTGATGTGTTTCCCAGATTCAATTCGGTTAGATTAGTAAATAGTGATTATAAGTATCCCATATTTTTAGCATTAAAAGGAAAATTATTACCAGTAATAACACTTAAATGTATTGAAAACAAATATGAGGTAATGTCAAACTGGGTCATCAAGCAGATGTTGATTACAAGCCCCTAGAGGGCTGAAAAATTTAAATGAGGAAAATACCATTCGAATGAATCTGTGCTATCTTGATATTGGTTTTTTTTGTAAACACTAAAGCTACAGTTGACTTCAGACTGGTTGCTGTGCATCTTTATTTTGCAAAGACGTTATTTAGTGAGCCACATTTGGTTTATTTAAAGTAAGTGAGCCACACTTGGTTGGTTCAAAGTACTGGTTCTTAAAGTGGGGTCCGTGAAGCACAGCCAGAGGATTGGGATCTAGGACTCGAGTCCGAGTCCAGACTTGAGATGTTTCTGTGGAAACAATTGGACTTGTTTCAGATTTACTGGACAAGTCTGGGTCTTGAGCATTGGTCTTGTGAAATATGGTGTTGGTCTCAAATAAAAGTTCATGTTCATGCATAAAGTTTGACAAAAATGTCTTCCTTCATCTAAACAGTCTAATCACTGGAGCAATGCATGAATGAAGCCCAGTAGTTGAAGTACAGGACTGGCCTGGAAAATTTTAAAAGATTTAATGGTTTTCAGACTTGATCATGACTCAGTCTTGCTTTCATTTGGACTCGATCTTGACTTGGCTTTGATCCCCGTTAATGGTGGGTATACACTGTGCGATTTTGGGCTGTCCCAGGTGAAAGATGACCGGCGTGAAAGAAACGTGGTGATATCTTTGGTCATGGCTCCAAAATGGTGGACAGAGATTCAGAGATGGCCCTTGTCATGGTCTTGCGACCTAAGAAATTTAGGATCAACATCTCACAATATGAGTGCTGCCACGACCAACGCGTGCTAACCAACCAATAGGAAAGCAGCATGAAATGACACATTGATCAACTTGGGCCAAAGCCAAATATTTTTGCTTTAGCTTCATTGTTTACCACTATATACTGTCTTGTATATTGACTTGCGTCGTAGCCTGTGATTCAGTAGGTGTAATCATCATACAGTCTAGATACATCAAACTTGATGTCGTACCCAAGTTTATCAGATCATTGTGGCTCGCAATAAACTTATACGATTGCTGAAATCTCACAGCCTGTAGGCATCATGAGAGTCGTCTTCACTCTAACTCGGCTAGTCTTAGATTTGGATTTGAGAACGGTGCTCTTGAATTCAGTCCTGCTGTCAAAGTTATTATATTAATAAGCCGGGTTTGACTGGTCACTTGATTAATGGGTTAATCCAAGCCAAGTCTCAATAAGTCATAAAGAAATAGCTATAAATAATGATGCCAATTTTAGAAAAATGTCTCTTGTGAGTTGAAACTAAATAAAAGCTCCTTGACTCAAGTTCATAACCAAAATATTATTGTATACATTAAAATAATGAGTCTGGACTATCTGAACAGTTGGATTATATTTATCAAATAAATCTGTACCGTATACTTTACAGAGCTGTAGGTTTGGATATTTAATTTTTATTTATTTTTTTACAGTTAAAGGTGTCCCTGACTGCAAAACGTCTGAGAACTTTGGTATAAAGCTCTATCTGAAATTACTAACTAATGACGAATTAACCTTTCACATTATTCGTCTTCCAACTGGTGTAATCCGTTGCGTAAATGTTTGTTTAAAATTTCAGGAATCAACAGATACCTAGATATTTTGGAATGCAAATACATTACTTCAGTCTTATTAATCGACTACTGTCAGTGTGTGCATCATTTATTTGGAAGTGCTGGAATTTCCTGTGATTGTTTTATCTACTCATTGACAGACAAACATGGCCGTGTAGAAAAGAATGTGACACTCATGGGTTACATTACAGCCGGTATAATGACTGTTTGGAAATTTTAATTGATGCCAGATGAATAGTAATTGCCATGAACTTCAGGGATTTATCCTTTTATGGGCTGATTGAAAGTTTACGCACCAGGATAACAGCTCCACGGGGGGTTGTTTGTGACTCAGTCTGTCTATGGATACTGTTTTCTGAGTCATTATGCAGCGAATCAGGGAAGTCATTTGTCATCTTAAAGGAATTCTAACAGTCAGGTGATATTACCTGTATTAAAAAGTGTTTTCAACCCTCAATCATGAGAGAGTGGTAGGAGAGGACTACACTTGGAGTCTGTATATATACTGTATATTATGTTTTCGGCCAATCAGGTTGCAGATACAGGCTAAAAGCTTCAGTTAATGTTCACATCAAACATCAGCATTTGAAAAAACGTTTGAGTAGTTCAGAAACTGAAGCTGATCTCCAGGGATTTTCATGTACAGCAGCCTTTAACATTTACATAGTACGATGCGACAAGCTAAAAAACTCCAGCGGCAGTTTTGCAGGTGGAAACGCATTTTTGTTGAGACTCTAATAACCATTCTACACAACCGTGGTGAGAAGAAAAGCATCTCAGGATGCATGGAACGTCAAAGGCGGATGGAATACAACAGCATCGGGTTTCACTCCAAGAACACAAATCTGTTTTGCGGTGTTAGTGCTTGTAGTACAGTTTATTGTCTGTATTCATTATATGTATTGACTGACGGTCACTGTGTTACTTATCCAGTTTGCCGTTGTTTATGTTCATGTTAAGGGATTCTGTGGGAAATATATACGGTTTCAACATTACACCTACCTGAGATAAGAGGACAATAATTAAAAATATTCAGTGCAGTACAAATCCTCAGTACAGACTGAATTAATTAAGTGACAAGTCAAACAGGCTAATAACTATAATATGTCAACAATAAACACTTTAGTAACAGTGGGTTGGGATTTCCATTGCTGTAACTCAATAAAAAAAGAGAGTAAGAGTTTCTTACCACACATTGTCAGCATCACTGTTGGGCAGAGATGTTTGCTTGGTGGACTGTTTCTCAATACAGCACTGACTCTGAGAAATAAAAGAGTAGACGAAGCTTTCACACAGGTTAGCAGCTTTTACACGTCGAACCTTAATCCTTCCCCTTGACATGATGATTGAGATAGCATAACTGATTAACCAGCATGGAGACAAATGGAAGTCTTTCTAACACTGGTGTGACACAATACGGGTGGCACAAGCAGGCAGTTGCCACCCGCGAAACGAGTCTTCCCGTATTGCCTCGAATTTGATCTTTAATCAATTTATCTTCCATCGTTTTCTCTGTTGAAGTTTTCATTTTTTTTTATTTTTAATAAATTTGAAAAAATCTCAAGTAGACTTTTTTCACATTGTCATTATGGGGTGTTGTGTGTAGAATTCTGAGGGAAAAAATGAATTTAATCCATTTTGGAATAAGGCTGTAACACAACAAAATGTGGAAAAAGTGATGCGCTGTGAATACTTTCCGGATTGAATGTATATAAGGTTACTGTAGGTTTCCTCCAGATTCTCTGGTTTTCTCCTGCACCATATGGCCAAAAGTTTGTGGACACCTGACTATCCCATACATATGTCCTTATTGAGTTTACGTTCATGTTTATGTTTACGGCATTTGGCAGACGCCCTTATCCAGAGTGACTTACATAAGTGCTTTGAAGTCTATCAGTAAATATATTCTGATACTGACTCACTAGGACCTGGGCTAAGAATACTATCACTAAAAACTGTTGGTAAATAATACAGAAAGGTTTTTATTATTATTATTATTATTATTATTGAACATCCCATTCCATATATTTTTCCTCTTTGCTGTTATAATTTGCGCCACTCTTCTGGGAAGGATTTCCACTAGGTTTTGTAGTGCATGTGGAGATTTGTGTTGATTGAGCTACAAGAGCGCTAGTGAGATCAGGCACTGGTGTTGGGTGAAGATGTCTGGGGTGCAGTCAGTCTTCCAGTCATCACAAAAGTGTTCAGTGGGGTTGAAGTCAGGGCTCTGTGCAGGACACTCGAGTTCTTCTACTCCGATTTTGGGAAACCATGTCTTCATGGACCTGGAACAGGTTTAGCTGCAGTGAAGTGAAATTGTAAAACTGCAGCATGCAAAAACATCCTGTACCACTTTTTGGGAACAGTGAGTGTGATGGTCAAGTGTGCACAAACTTTTGGTTATATACTGTATGCTGGGAGGTGTAAATATGATTCGACTCGTGCTAGGAGTGAATGAGTTTGTGCATGACGTCCTGCAATGGACTGGCATCCCATCCTGGGTGAATTCTCCTTGTGCCTTGTGCCCAGTATTCCTGGGATGGATTCCAGATCCACCTCCACACAGACTAGGATAAAGTGCTTGCTCATGATGAATGAATAAATCAATGATTGAATGAATGAATAAGCAATCATTCTGAGTATAATTTGTTGATGCCGCTCCTTAGAGTGTTCCAAATTTAACCCGAAAACCTTGACGCCATGATGGGTTCCTGTTTACAGCCTGCTGGATTACAAGAGAGCAGCCAAGGCTGAAGTCTTGCGCGCGCCTACACCCACGCCCATCCAGCGGGGCTCGCGCGAGACGCTGCGCCTGCGCACTCGAGGCGTCGATGTCAAACATGGCTGTGCTTTGGAAGAAAGAAAAATGCTGAATTGTGCTGGAGGAATTGGAAGGAAAAAGAGGCAAACATGGCTAGGCTGGCAGATTATTTCATCATCGTTGGATATGACCACCAAAAAACAGGTCAGTTCCTTAAGAAAGTGAAAGAGAGAGAGAGAGAAAGAGAGAGAGAGAGAGACACACACACACAGGGAGAGAGAGAGTGAGTTCATGTTGTGGTTTATGCAGGCCGCCCAGCTTGGGGCAGCGATAGCTTAGCATAGCATATCTTAGCATAGCATAGTATAGTATAGCAGTTGCTGTCTGAGATTTATGTGTGCACAAACTGTAAATTAAGGAGTAGGTGAATATGTGAATGATGAGTAAACTTTAACAAGAAGGAATGAAATGTTTCCGACTTAAAGAGACCAGAAAACACTCCGGATTTAATTTTGTTTCATGAAGAACACTCATATCAGACACGAGAAAGTTTCTGACGTATTTATGAACACCACCAAACTCCTAAAAACATCCTGTAAAGCAAAACTTAATGACATTCATCATTGACACAAGCCGTCGTTTGGTCTGTGCAGCGCTCGTGCTGTTCTGCACAAACAAACCATCACTCAGGCATCTCGTGCTCGTGTTTGTGTCTATTTCCGGTTCGATGTTTCATTGGTTATTTTTTCTTTTGAACTGATAATGCACAACGCACACTGAGACTCGAATCAGGATTGTGTACGTTCAGGAAAAATATATTGGTTTCCATTTAGAATCCCAGATCCTGTGTTGTATGGGAAGGGCTGTGCGCGTGCGTGTGTGCGCAGAACTCACGCGCTTCCTCTTGTTGTGGAAACCGGATGTGGTGCTCCAGAACGACAGGAAACAGGAGGGGATTATTACGAGTGATGAGAGCTTGGAACCTCATAATAATGCTGAGCTCATTGCTTACACAGGAACTGCTCATGTTTCATGCTACATATAACAGCAGTGCTGCTTGAGTTCTTAAGTCTGATTAGCAGCAGAGTTGCCCGTAAAGTCCTTCTTTACGTTTACAGTAACTAACTGTGAGAGATATTTACAGTATGTAAGGAATAACCCACAACAGACCATGCTGTAATGTGGTAATAGTGCAAGCTGGGGTGGTGTGATGTGGCACAACGTGCAGGCGGAGTGCTGATACACCCTGAGGTGTATTATTCATGTATAACCGCCCAGTCATTGCGTTATTCAGCTTATACCACGGCCAATGATTACCCGTGTTCAATTTAATAATGAGCAATTAGGTTAAACTTCTCCTTATAATTAGCAGTAATATTGTGGAACATCCGAGAGACAAGTTAGTCCCTGTAGAAACAATAACGTAGTTGAACGAATATTTATTTTGAAGCCAGAGCTACTTTCCTAGTCGTGACGTTATATGAAAATGATGCGCAACTTCTGATTTGAGAATCCAGCTCATTTGCATATAGCGACACCCACAAAACTCCATAAAAGGTCAAGAGGACAGACAGCCGAGAGCATGAAATGAACAATCAGGGTAAAGGCTGAAAAACAGAAGTGGAAGTTATTTTGACTCATTTCTGTGCCTATAACAATATTTATTACTTCTACTGATGATAAAAACCGAGTGCTGTATCTTCCATCAGCTGCACAGACAGACCGGCATGTCCTTCGTTTATGCGGCACTGTTTTGTTTGTCATATTTGAATGATTAGATTTATTTTATGGGTTTGTGTTGGCTCACTTTCTTGATTTATTATTTTTTTTAATATCATATTCTTTAATTGATGCCAATAAAATAAAACAGCTGTTGTTCACAAAATGTTCTCGACGGTACTCATAGTCCCTGACCTAGTGAACTAGCACGAGGATGTGTGTTTGATAGAGACTCAAAGCTCTTCTATGGTTCGCTCTGGATAAGGGCGTCCGCTGAACGCTGTAAATGTAACAGCATTAACCAGTTTAAACTCAACACTATATACCAAATATAATAAAGTAATATAGTTAGTCAGTGTTGTTTTGTGTAAAGTCACACACAGCAGCACGAGTAGGATACGAACGGTTTTTAAGAAATGCTGCTTTTTTTACAGTTCAATCTGTGAGTGACTATTTTGTTTTGACACCACTTGCTGAGCTCAGCGTTGAGAAATCTGTCCTGAAGTTACGTTTTATTTGTTTTTCCTGGTCCAAATTCAGGAATTAAGAATTACGTCCTCTGGTCGAATACAGCATATAGAAATAATTAATCGCTCATCACAGTTACCTTGCTAGCAAAAGACGGACATCGCGGTGTCCATGTTTCTTTCCCCACTTTGTAGTTCGAGTGCATGGAGGTCAAAATATATCACAATTCCCAGCTCTGAAATACCATGTCCGAGGCAGGTGGAATGCAGGATTCGTGTCGCAGCTAATTTGTTGGACTGTAGATAGAATGTTGAATTAAAAAAAAAAAAAGGACACGATTTTTGTTCCAGTTGGTCATTTTCGTTGTTGCGCAGTAAGAAATCATTTAGGAATGTTTATGAAATTTTAAAGTGCATTCAATCCATTGTTTGCGTCTTTATTTTTTGATTTTCGTTTGTTTTTTTGATCTGGTGTTATGAAATTAATGTAGCTAGCAACTAAGGGCAGCTCACAGCCTCATAGCATGACGCATCAGCACCAGCATGTTGAATTCATCCCACGCATCAAAGGGTTTTGTGGAGTTGTTCAGTGCCTAGACAGAGATGTGTTCATGTACAGTAGAGTGTGACACCATGTGACACGCTGGTATGTATTGCAGATGGAAAAAAGGCCAGAGCTAAAAACGATCCTGAAGCTGAAACCTGCTCCCTTTAGCACGTCGTTCGCTGAGGAATCGTTCTAACGCACCCGGGAGGCGCGGCCTGATGTTTGTGAGGTTGAGCGGGTGATGGTTTAGACGAGCAGTTGATAAACCGGCATCTGTAAGCTTCCATTACTTCTTAGCTTCACTGCTATCAGGAAAGCAAACTCTGGACACCTACCATGTCTTGGCTGATCATTTAAGGGGAGGGAAAAAAAACGATGGAAATTTACTCTTTGGATATTCTGCTCATGTATGAACGCTCGCCAAATGTTATATCATGTTGGAAGTGAGCCAATAAATCAGTTATTCTTCTCTCCGACCCAAAACTCCTTGTCCAAGCGAGTGGTTTCCAGCTCCGATCACGGCATCCTCTTGCCCTCCCCTTCCCTGCCTTGCCCTGCCCTTCCCTGCCCAAATGATCCGAGACAAGGATGCTCCAGGACCGGGGCTCGGGAACTGCCGGTGTACTTACATAATCCGCGTCATGGAGTATTTATGGCTGCCTGTTATTCCAGACTTCACATTCCTTCTAATGATCCATGGATCATTCCAATCCCTGGAAAATTCCATGTGAGATTCTGGCAGAGTGGATTAGCTTGGGAAAAGTGGACTTTTTGGGATGGTTGTAAACACAGCAGCCAAGTATAAAGTGTCTGAGCGATACATGGAGCTCCATCGCTTTACTGCTGAACTGCGGGAATCCAAACAGTCCACCGGGAACCGGACTTCATCCAGGGATTTCACTTGACGGCTGAGGCGCTGTCGTCCGTGGCACTGACTCTAACGAGTAGGTAAACAGTGTCCCACCCCCTCCCTTCATCCCTGACCATGGCCTTGCACTGACAAATGACAAATGACTTTCTTATGCAGGGGGAACAAAACGTTCCCAGCATCCGTAGAGCCTCCGAGCGGATCCGTAGCTCGTACAGCAGTGCCGCAGGAAACGTTAGAAAGGACGACGAATGGACTTTCTGCTCATCTGCATCTAGCGTGACGAGCTTGAAGCGATGTTGATGACCAGCGCTGCGGCCGTCTCCGCCGGCGTTACCGTAACGACGGATGGAAGCGCGTAGCGTTCAAAATGCAAGCGTAGACAGCAGGCTTGGTGTGATTTGTTGTCTGTTAATTATTAATCGGAAGTGAAATTTTGGCCCGAAACATGGAAAAAACCTCCTTTTTTTTTTTTTGCTTATACAGCAATCACACTCGGTGCATTAATCAAGCGAATCAGCTCCGAATCGACTCGACTCGGCTGCCGAAACGGGCCGCGTCTATTTTGAACGTTTTTATAAATGATGTGAGCTGCTAAACTGAGCCACAAGGCACAAAGGACAGAGCTGTAGATCTGCAGAAATGCCACATGACCTGTATATTTTAAACATAAGTAAATCAAACCTGAACGCAACACACAAATTGTCATAAACTGTGTATGAAATGTTCATGGGGTGATTTCCTATTTCGCAGGCGCGCCTCTGTGATTTTACTTCTGTCCAGAATAATGTGGCGTTTTTCTCCGTCCTCCTCAGAGAAAATCGCAGACTCGGCGCTCGTCTGATAATTTTAGTCTCGTCTGGACACGTGGATTTTCCCAGTAGACGTCCTCTTGGATTGGGAAAAACAACGTTTCACTGCTGCGCGTGGCGCATTTAGTTTTGTAGTACGTGTATCGGTGAAAAAACGCTTCATGCGTCAGAAGATTACAGCGCAGTTAGGTTTATTCCTTCCGAACAGTAAATAGGAGCTAAAGTGAGGAACTGAACAAAGGGTCGTGCCACAGGAGACATCTGATTGGCCAACTGTTTGGATTTGTCATACCTAATTTGCATAAAATTGATCAAATGTAAAAACAATAGGTCATTTTGTCTCTCGTTAGTGTGAACGCTCATGAATAATGTGCATAAATATTTACAGACTGGAATTGTGATTGTTCTACTATTAATGTGCACTATAAACACAGGAACGTTAACGTTGGACTTCCTGTGGCTCTGACCTTCTGTTAATAGTCCCTCAGCAATCACGAGATTACAGGTTTATGAGCAGCAATCTGTTTTCCAGAAAGAGCCGCTAATAATTAGTCATAATTAAAAGAAGACATGCTTTTAGACTCCTGCAGCTCGTCGAGTTTCTATTCGGAAAGTGCACGGTGTCGTGTTTAAGCCCAGTGATCACTTCTTAACAGAGTTAAAAGAGTTACTCCTTTTTTTTTTTTATTATTACATGTAAATTCGCCTCCTGGCACGTTTTGCGCAACACGTCACTAAACAAAGGAGTTCGCTTTAACACTCCAGATGCCAGAAAGTTCTCACCGCGGCTTCAGTGTCCGAGACTAAATACATTAACGTAATCTGGATCTTTTTCTATTTTCGCTGAGGACGGGAGACTTTAAAACGCTTCCATATGCCGATGTTTGTTTTTAGAAATTGATTAGGGCTGTTCAGCTGATCCGACTCTTCTGTGCGCTTATCTTGCAGAATTTGGCTCGGGTTCGTTTTGCTCTCAGGGTAGTTTGATATACAGGTATAGATAGCGGGAATGATGTATGCGAGCACACTGCAGTGCCGAAGATGCTCGGAATTATTTTCAAGGTTTTGTGTAAGGTCAGTAGCACACCCGTCTATGTGTTATCCATGGAAAAAAGACTATTTAAATGTTTTAATGATGCACTTGGAATAGACCAGAGTCAGTTCTCCTCAGTTCGCTCTGACGACCCATGCTTGATGCAAAAATCAGGAAATCCTCATGACCTTTTTGTGGTGTACCTGCTAAAACTACTAGGCGTGAAACTAATATTTTCCTCTCTGAGGATCAGGTATAACGGTAACTCTTGATCCTCTGCATGTTGTGTTGGGGGGGGTTAAGTCACACCTCCATGATGCGTCGTGCACCCATTGAACATCAGCCTATTTTAGAGGGTATGCATGTGATGTCACAGTACGTGGAAATCACAGCGGTTACACCCACCGAGTGGCAGAAAGTCTGCTGGCAGTGTTAGCGTTCGTGCTCAGCGTGAGTGCCATGAATACAGTTCTAAAATGGGAAAGCGCTGAAGTAGCAGTGTTGGGATGGCAGTATTTATTTATTTATTTATTTATTTATTTTGATACATATTTGATGTGCGATCTGTACAGTTGCACTGAAAAGCAGGTCATATGCCACATTAAGAGCTCACCATCTAGATCTAGCGCTCTTTTTGCTCCAAAAACATCCTTTTAAGTCATTTTAGTAGCAAATGTAAAAGATGTTAACTAGCTGTTACCTACGCGTACAGAAGACGGCCGCTGCACGGCCGCTACGGTTGTTCGGCGTGGCGTTTGTTCTCAGAAATGAACACGTGTCCAGTGTAAATAGGTGGAGGCAGTATAGCTTCATGCCGTGTCCACAACCGAGCAAACAAACAAAAACGAACCTTACTTGTGTACTATTCGAGAGCATTATTGAGTTACTAACACACAGAGTTTCATATTATAGCCAGTGTTCGAATGTGAAAAACCACTTAAACCTATCAAAAGTGCTTTTTTTGGGTATCCCTTTTTCTGTACGATGAGTGTTTTGGATCCTGACAACAATCAGACAGCAGAACGTTTAAGAGAGAGCCGGTGTGGGTGTAGGCGTGGTGGAAATGAAGTGTATTTGCATCTTTAGGGAGGAAAATCCTAAGATCTGGAAGGACCTGATCAGGAGCACTGAAAGAAACTCCACCTAAAAATTTCATTGTAGTGTTTCGAATAATAAGCCAAAACGTTAAGAGGTCGGACAGAGATGTAATCTCGGCTTGTCTGAGTTACAGCTACGGGTCATGACTGGACATTATAGCTTACAGCGGTAACATTACAGTCTTAATCTAACTGCTGTGTAAGGCAAACCGCTCTGCTCTCATCTTACCGCATGTGTTTCTTGCATATACAGGTCATGCAGAAAATTTATTTTCAGAACGTGTCCGAGAGATAAAGCGCAGGGAGGAAACGGCGTGGGCGGATCGGGGAAAGATTTAAACCCGCATGAGATAAACCGAGGATAAATTATGCCACGGTTTTGTAAATTGGAGGTTAAGTCCGGAACATAATCTTTAGGCAATGCTTTCATCATGCTTAGGGCTTTATTCAGGACGGGGAAATATGATCATATGCTACCCGAGTCGATTCAGCTTTTGTCTGGGTTTTTTATACGCTTCCCCGGAGACGCTCGAAGCCTTACGCTTACTGAGGAACACACTCGGAGGAAAGCGCTACCTAGGGCCGGCCTCAAAATTATATCGCGATTTTTGATGTTTTCATGATGATGATGATGATGTGAGCTCTTGTGCACAGATTGTTATATAGTAGGTTTAATATTTATTAAGCTATCATGCTACATTATACAGAAACTTGATATTTATAATGAAACTTGCTCACAGTACCCAAGATATTCAGTTGGATACGAATGGTCATGTCGCGGTGACGATCATTTATCGATACATCGCCCAGTCGTAAGGCTATCCACCCTCTTCCGCATACGTGGCTCTCATAGGTTCCCATTTGATTGACAGCAGAGAGAGAGGGAGGTGTAACCCAGAGAGCATTGTATAATTTACTGCCTTGGTTCCTGGCCACGGATAGCTGCGGCGTCGTCAAGGTTCCGACTCCCGACTTTGCCTCGTGTTTGATCAAATATTTATAAAAATTCATTATATAGAGTCATCACATTGCAAAAGAGAATTTTGTAACAACAGAATTTCACCTGCTGCCGTATAAAGGCGAGTAAACTCAACTTGAAGATAACTTTTGTACCGTTAATTTATACAAGTTGTCTATCTAATCGTTTCAAATCTTTTAAAACAAGTCGCTATGTTGCGTTATCCATTCGAGAAACCTCACTCCATCCTGCCAAGTAAATACAGTTCCTCACTATTTCAACTCGCATAGTTCAGAGAACTCGTATCAAGTGCCTGTTTTTAAAACTCGATTGTTTATTTCTCACCGTGAATAATGATCACAAGTTCGCAATTTTCCTTAAACGTCACACCGAATCACTTCTGAAAAACGGCGGCTTCTCTGTTTCCCGGTATTTCCTCGGCATCACCCCTTCTCCTTCCTTTTCCCGTTTTCAACTTATAACTTGCAGATGTGAGCTAAATAAACGTTGACAACCCAGACACAACTGAGAAGTAGTCAAGACAATGGATTGCTTGTAAACTTTACTTCATTGTCCAAACCTTGTCATGACGATTGGAGGTAATGAGAAGAAATAGCACTGCAAAAGGTTCTTTAGCGATGAAACGTGACCTGGTCATTCGCTTTGCCATTCGCTCAAGGGTTCTCTGTCAAGCAGAAGATTGTTTTTTTCCGACAACTTTTTTCATGAAATCCACAGTGGGGCTCATCCGGGCGCTTTCCGGGCTTGCCTTCGACAGATCTCCCAGCTAGCTTCGCTAGTTTGCGCTAGTTGTGTACTTTTACCCCTAAGTTAGTTTAGAATATATTTTTTTTTGGCCCGAAAATCAACCATTATATTATTATTATTATTATTATTATTATTATTATTATTTTCAAATTATGACTTGCTTTATATTCTATTTAAATCATTTTTAATTTGAGAATTAATAACTGATTTATTTGTTCAGAACCGATGAAGGACGGAACGGAGACGCAGCCGAGAATCGATTAGTTTCTCTCGCGCTTACTTAAAATGTGCACACTTTTAAGAGTTCATCGTAATGCAATAACAGGAAACACGCCTTAGTCATCTTCATTGTTGTATGGAGCAGCTGCCATCTTATCCCGCAACGAACACGGACGCCCAGAGCAAGGTCATGTTTGTATGGCTGGCCTCTGAAATTGAGAAACATATAAAGAAGTGAAAGACATGAATAATTTCATGTCAACATTTAAATTTAATAACTGTAATAATGATGAGGGATTACATTAAAATGTTTTTTTTTTTATGTGAATTTCTGCGTCACGGAAAGATGTATGCCTTAATATCACCTGGTGTGTGTGTTCGGTGTCTTTTATTTAATAAACAAATGATTTACAAACACGCTTTTGTGTTGTGTTTAACAGACTATCATCATGACCGCTTGGTTTGACTTTAACACATTTGTGTAGACATGCATGAGTGGGGGAGGGGAAAATCTCTCTGCTATATTTAGGTTGATTATCAGTGCTACTGATAGTTGGGATACACTGTGACGGGAAAGATGACCGATGCACGCTAATAAAATGTCAACCGTAAATTCGCAGTGGTGTGCGGAATCTGATAAGAGTAATAAAGGTCATCGCTGTTTTGTCTCTGAAACCATGTGAGTGATCTATGATTTAAATAAGAATACAGGACGAGATTAGGACCTGTAAAACGCTGACATTTGTAAGAAGAGAAATTCACTTTTATGTTGTGCATCATGGTGATCTGGTCGGTTGATTTGAGGCACTTTCGCACCGAACAGTTCTAGGAACTCTTTGAGAGGAACTACCCACTGGGCAGCTCCTCTGAGAACTACATACCTTCAAGGGGTTTTGTTTTCTGTTTGTATTCACGCCACCGGTAAGAACGCCGACATGACATAAACCGCCCAACAGTTGCTATAGCAACGTCATAGTGAAAACAGAAAATTGGCAACATCAGGATTTAAATTTGCCCACTTTCGTGAGTGTTTTGTTCGCATGTTTCTATAGAAATGGATCATTCTGTTGTACTGCAGGAAGGGGAAGCCAGGAAGTGTTACATGCGGACTGTAAATTATTTATTTTATGTTATAAAGAACGAATTCGTGGTGGAAAATAATTGGTGACTGCTTAAAATATGTTTACTTAATATGATAGCGTGGATTATTATTTTATTGTAATAACTTTTTTTTTAAGTCATATCTAAAAAAATCTCCAAGGACAAGAACATTTTCTTTATTTAAGATTTTTCTTTTTTCAAAATGGCGTCGTATTTCCGTCGTTGCATAAGGCACAATGATGCCTGGACTTTTTTTTTTGTGTTTTTTTCCCCCATTTTTTTCCCCTCCATTGTTTTAAGGCTAATGTTAAGAGCTGTTGTTTTGCACAGATTTTTATAAATGGTGGCTCGTGTCTTAGACCGGTCATTGTCCACTTACGTCAGTCACGGTTCCTCTGTGCTGGGAGAGTACCTACCCTGAAGCAGGAGCTAAAAAGTTTCTCAAAATGGCATTCTAAGAACCATGGTCATCCTCAGTTCCTGCAGTTCAAACACACAAAGAAGAGTAAGAACTATGAAAAAGTTCCTGCAGTCTAAAAACGTCTATGATGTGGTTGGAAGTAACAAAGAACACTTACTTTCTTATGACACTTTAATCTTCTTTTTAAGTATCTGTACTTTACCAGAGGTTTCTTTCTTCTGAAACTTTTGACTTTCACTCACATTTCAAAAGAAAAATCTCTACTTTTTTCTCTATTCCTTATTCAAGGTTTTCTTTTTCCACTGTTTTTAACCAGTAAAAAGAATAAACAGCAAAGAATAAATGCCCACAATTTGTAATTCCCAACCTCCAACCATTAAAAGCCTCATAAAACACCTCCACAACTTGCAATTCCCAACAGGCAACCAGTACAAGCCTGATAAAACACCACCACAACTTGTAATTCCCAACATTTAACCAGTACAAGCCTGATAAAACACCTCCACAACTTGTAATTCCCAACCTCCAACCATTAAAAGCCCTGATAAAACACCTCCACAACTTGTAATTCCCAACATCCGTGCAGTAAAAGAGCGAGTGGCTGAACATTTGTAGGATTTATATGGCGTTATCCTTGTAACCAACAGATGAACTTACTAGATCTTGGGATTGATCCAACCAGGGTCAAGGCCACAGCAAGGTCTAAAGCTTTTCTTCAATGGCGTCCGTCATGTTTGAAGTATATTTTAAGGGTGGCTCTGGCATACAAAATCACTAACAAGAAGAACTGTACTTGTCGGTAGTGGAGACATTCCCGCTGATGCCGTCGGTGTCCAGTTCCACGTCTTCATACTTCTGTCGAACACTTCCGGTTACGTTATAAAATGATGTCATTCCAAAATACGACTTACGAGGCAAGTCGACTGCAGCCTTCTCTTCCTTGCTTTCTTGGTGACGGAGGTAAAATCTATGTGATTTGAAACTGAAGCACTGAATTGGATTGCATTGATTTAATTTTTAAAAATGATTATTATTTTTGAAGCTGTAATTCGACCAGGATATTTTTTTTTTCCATTTAGGTGAATAAATAAACTTTTCACTTGATGAAAGACCTTTGCACATAAACCATGATCACACTGTAATATCTGTGTTTAGTTAGTCAGAGCTTTTGATCTGTTCAGCAGCTTGTGGAAAATCTGATTTGCTCAACGCTGACGAAATGGAGTTACCTAGTGACAATAGATACGCTTCAAGTGTCCGGGTGCGCCAAAGTGTCTGATGATTGTTTTGCGCTCACGGACACAAGCCGCAGCCTTTCATCCGCACGTATAATTTGAGCGAGTATTCAAATCGCTTATCTCTTTGTTCAGATTGCTTGATTTCATGGCCGACCTGATACAGCCGTATCGAGTCGCGTTTTGTTGCAGGTTTGTTTTGTTGGCCTCTAGGCGATTATTTTTCCAGTTCATGCATATCGTATGTCTTCCTGAAGATCGAGCTTTTTGACATCACAGATTTGCTAACCGCTGATACCCTTTGCCATCGCAAACATCCTCCTTTGCATGTATATCTCTTTTTATAACACAAGTTGACATTTAAACGGTCACGCACTGTGCTTGGTTTGTACCGAGTACAAAAGGGTGAAAAATGGATCTGACGTGGGAGAATATTTCCAAAAGCCCACATGCGTTAGAGAGATAAGGACAAGAAAAGCAGAAGGATCTAGGAGCAGATGCCGTTAAGCCGTCTCCCGCGTCCCCCCGTCCGTCCTACGGTACCCTGCAGCTGGTGTGAAAATTCATCAGATTCCTTTTCAAGTGCACGTTCTTCTTTTATTTCCTCTGATTTACGGTGAAGATCCAAGAGCCAAAGGATAATAGTTTCTGGTAGAAAAATGTATTGTGGTCTACGTCTTATTCTTGACTGACGTCTTGCTCGTGTTCGCAAGTGAGCATGAGCAAAACTAATACAATAAAACATAAAAGGTCACATCGAATCAGGTATTGAGTCGCGTTTTGAGTTTTGCATATTTTCTGATTCCAGGTTCAATAAGCTCCATTTTGATACCAAGTTTTAATTACTGTATCATGTCCGTATGTCACCATAGCAACAGTGCGAGTTTGTCCATTAAAGTGCTTTAAAACAATGTTTACGGTTAAACTTTCTCAATTCTGTTGAAGGATCAGGACGGTAAGTTATTTATCAAAAGACTTTTGCCGAAATTTGAAGACTTGAAAGATTTTACCTACTGCACCCACAGCGCAAAACTATAACTTAACACCTGACTTGACATGACGGGTCACATGTTTAAGGGGGAAAACACAAGCAGATGCTGTTATAGGGGAAAACTTTTCCCAGCCTACAATTGAGTTATTTCCCTACAAGAGCCTCGGCAGCCTCTCGGAAATGTGAAATAAGACTCTTGTGACGGCTGCGGTTTTCCTGTAAACTCGTCCCTTCCCGTTATTCTGGTCTCCAGTTAGGACAGTTTTATAGTCGGGCACTTCCAAGTCGGAGTTTTTACCGTTGCCGTCTCTGTGTTATCTCTGGGTTACGAAGAGCCTCCGTGTGGGGTGGTGGTCTTACGTTTTGCATCCGGAATGTTAAGAATTTGTTTGCCTTGAGTCAGAAGTGAACCTCATCAGGATTTCGAACATGTGAACATTTGAGTTAACGCGGGCTACGGTCTCGTTGTCATCGCTTGCACTTTGGCCAAAATCTGAGGACCGACTCGAGGCTCGGAGAGCGATCGCTCCAGAGCTTCAACAAAGTGTCCTTCTGAGGTCAGGTGTTGGAGTCGCTGACGGATCATCCGAGATGTCTTCTGCTACAGGCCACTAGGCCGTCAGCACCGGTGGCATGAGACTCGCGTATATAACCGTCTAGTGGCCTAGATTCCTCTTTTTAGATCCAAGGTCTGTTTTCTGTGCTCCGACTGTCCACGATAATCTCGTTGTCCACACAGCAAAGCAAATCCGATTTTCCTAAATCCAATTAAGGTGCAATCACACTTGCATTTTTTCTTTTTAATTACAGAAAAAGCACAGAGCTCTTTTTTTTTTTTTTGTGCTGATATGAAAGAAAATCATCCCATCAATCTTTATTATTAACATTTTCATAAGATCGCGTAAGCCAGACCAAACCAAAAATATGTACAGGCATTTCTGTAATCACAGATTTTCTCGTGTACGCTGATCGCTCGTAAAGTGCCGAGTTTGTTCTGACACGCCCACAAAACTCCATATAAGGTAAAGAGATGCAAAAGCAACAAATGAGGTCAAGAAATTTGGGGGGGAACTAAAAAAAGACATATTAATCATCTTGAGAGTATCAGCAAGAACTGGATTATATTTTTTATATACTATATGGCATGTGTAGATTTTTCTTCTAGTTTTTCACTTTAAAGTATATTAAGTGATGTACAGACGTAACGAGACGCATACATGGATCAAAACATGTCTTACAGAAAACTTTACCTTTCACACTAAAATTCCTGGCACTGTAAATAGAATGAAGTAAAAAGGATAAATATAGATTATAAAATCATTCCCAACCAGAAGTTCAGTAGGCTCTTTAAATGTAAACGAAGATTCGGTCAAGTGTCGGTAGATGTAAACCGAACAATTAAATCAAGTTTCTTAAGATGTAAGCCAAAAAAAATTAAAAAAATCAAGTCTCTTTACATGTAAACAAAAGATTCTGTCAAGTGTCTTTAGATGTAAACAAACATGTAAATCAATCTCTACATGCAAACAAAAAATTTATTCAAATGTCTTTTAGATGTAAACAAAAGATTCAGTTGTCTGTTTACTTATAAAGAATTCAGTCAAGTCTCTTTAGATATAAACAAAAAATTTAAATCATCTCTTTACATGTAAACAAAGAATTCCATCAAGTCTTTTTCGGTGTAAACGAAACATGTAATTGTCTCTTTAGTTGCAAACAAAGAATTCATTCAAGTCTCTTTGGATGTAAACAAAAAAATTTTTTATCCAAGCCTCTACATTTCTATTTCCGCAAAAAAAAAAAAATCTTTTCCAAACACAAATCCAAACTTTTCCATTTGTTACAGTATCAGTTTCAGTTCATTTTTCCTCTCCAATATCAGATCCACCATTTATTTATGTTATCCGTAATAATAGTATACATATAATGGATACATGTTTTTTTTTTTTTTTTTTTTTTTTATTCTTTTTCAATAAAAACTAATATAGACATATTTTCCAGTATAAAACTTTACGTTCAAACACAACCTTCTCTAAAATGTATCAAGCTGTTCCTTTTTAATAGCCCTTTGATCATTACACATGTTAACAGAAGCTGAAACGTCTTTATTTGTACCTCAGGCTTTTTTTCCTTCCTTGTTTTTCTCCTCTCCGATGAATTAAAGGCTGCGAATTTTCTCCGTGGTCATATTTTTTGGATGCTCTTTCTTGGCCCTGTCCGCTCTCACACAGTCAAAGGATTTGTCTTCTTGTGTTATTTTGGACTTAAAAGGGATTTTAGAAAGAGAAGCGTGTCACAGGGTTGTAATTTCGTAGAGCAATGTAGTTATTTTCGATGCCTGTAGCCAGAAGTTTTAAATGTAAAACTGTAAAATTGTAAGCAAGGAAACAGTCAGAGTCACGAAGGACTAGAAGTGATTAGAGAATTATTTTTAGCATCGTGTTCACTTATTAAGGATGCGATTTCAGGCAAAATGACTATGCGAATATTGAGTGTTATTCGAGCATTGTTGGGTTGCGTAAAGGAGATATCTTAATTTTGTACAAGCTTGTAATTCATCGTGACTGATCCTGGCTCCGCGATTCCTCTGAGTCACCTCCTGATAATCCGCACTCCAGCCTCCCTCTGCAAATCGCATCACGGTTTATTACAAATCCTTACGCAAAGCCGAAGCTTCCAGCTTTCACTTTTCAACTTTCAGGTCGGAACGACCCATTTAATATTTCTTCCTTTTAATCAAAACTTGAATACTGCAAATTTCCAATGTGAAGTGTTTTTGCATGAATCAGCTTCTGTTGCTGAACTGGAACATTTCGTCACATTGTTCAGGTCGTGCTGACCTGAGAGTGTTATAAGTATTAAATCTTATTTTAGTCGCTATCACATGACCTCCATCTTGCAATTAGTCACCAATGGGATCAGGAGGATCCCTCGTGATGTGGTTTGTTTTTCCATAAATTGTTGCTTAATTGGGGTCAGAAACCAAGGCTGTTTATTTCGAATGTTCCTCCGACGTCAGGCGTTATGGATCCAGGGTCATCCGTAAATCTGAAGAACAAGAAGTCGAGGAACCATCACACCCATGTGTGCTTGTTGAACATCCCATCCCATTGCTCCGTTCTTTTGGGACGGCTTTCCATTGGATTTCGGAGCGTGGCTGCGTTCATTCAGCCGCAAGAGCATTAGTGAAAAGTTCAGGCACTGTTGTTGGGGTTCCAGTTCATCCCAAATGTGTTTAGTGGGGTTGAGGGCAGGTTTTCTTGCCACTAAAACCTTGGCAAACTGTTTGTTCATGGAGCTCACTTTTTTTTTGAATGATCAGTTATCAGTTAGAACAATAGGCGTGAACAATTAGAGAATCTGATCTGAGGTCAGCGTTAAAGAGCAATAGCATCCAGCTAAGGCCGTTTTATTACAAAGGTTATTTCTCATCTTCGACTGGTATTGTTCTTGCTGGTGTTTCAATGCTTTTCTTAGTTTGACCTTGATTTGTGTTTCTGTTGCCAGGTTCAGGAGAAGGATGCGGCAAAATCATCCAACGCTTCCCGAAAACGGACCGGGATGGCACAGCGTTCCCTCAGGGCGTGGAGTTGGTGAGTGCAGTGTGCAGTATACGACATCGCGTAAAGCTTGACATGGCTCGGTTAAAATAAATCTCTCCACAGCAGCCGGTTATGTAGCCTTTACTGTACGTGGATGAAGGAAATGGGCAGTTTTGCTAAAAGCCGTGGCAGGAAAATCTCCTTCAGCTTTGTGCAAACATAAATTGAAAAACTTCTGTTTTTCCCACGACCACAGCAGGAACCCGATTTCTGTTCCCATCTCTGAATTTCCTCTGTCTTCAAATGCATCATGTTTGTTTGCTGAAATGTTTGATTTGCATCCCCCCTGCTTGATTTCCGCTAATCGAGGAGTGAATTCCATGCTCGCATCCCAGGAATGTTCGTGCGTGTTATCGTCATGCCTCCGCTGGGGGTCCGTGCCTTCTAAGGGCAGCAGCAGGCAGATTCTTTACCCCCCGCCTCCTCGCTCGCAGGTCAGGTCCGGGTTCGGGGTCTGAACTCCAGACTGGAGACCAATTATCAGAAAGCACAAATCATCCCACTGCAGCTCCAAATATTTGCTTATCAGAGCTGGAGAAGAACATGCTGTAAATCTGGAGAGTGGCGGTCGCAGTAAGTGAGCCTCTTCCCTCGGGGATTATAAGATCACTCAGTCCGTCATTGGATGTCTGGCTGTCTCTCTGGGTTTGTTTATCTGTTTACTGAGGCATGCTGGGGGCAAACGGGAACTGCCCCGGACCGGAAAACGCAAACAGAAATGCCTCCATGACAAGGATCTTCTCTGTGCAGGAATTTGTTCTGATAATCTGAGTTAATGCAAACCACATAGAGTGCCAAGTAAATGTTTAATTAATTAATAAATTGATAATTAAATAATTTTATTATTTAATCTGTTGGTAAATATATTGAAGCGTTACTTAAAAATATTCTAAAAACCATTATTGATTGAGGGATTTTTTTCTCTCTCCAGCTTTAAAGTTAAACTCTTCCTCTCAGTTTCTTCCGAAAAAGGGAAGCGGCTGAACGCGGCTGTCAGTTTCTTGGTAGCTGCGTTTTTTTTTGTTGTTGTTTTTTTTTTTTCCTCAGCATTTTATTAACTTTAAAGAAAAAAGAGAAGATGGTAACAGAACGACCGTTTATAGCTCCTACAACGAAAGTGATAGCAGGAACAGGAACATTTCCCAAAATCTAGATTATGTTTAAAAGCATAATTAGCCAAAGATATATCTGGACACTGGTCAGTTTATTCTGGTTGTCACGATTAATCCGCAGGTAATGTGACGAATCTCGCCATGCGGTTACTCTGCTAGGGGCTGACAAATGTCCGGCATCAGGTCCAAATTTAAGTGTCGGGACCGATTGATGCCTCGCAGTGAGACGAGCGAAGAACAGCGATGTGGCATCTGGGAACATTTCAGAATTTTTTGTATTTTACCACCTAGTTGGACAGCTAATATCAAGTTCCTTGATGTTCTTTCTGAAGCTGTGATTGACAGTTTATAGACCCTGCTCCCAGACAACACAAAAGGCCGTGTACGATGATTGGTCGGGCTCAAAATCGTAGTGTTGCCAGTCTCCTGACCAAGACACAGCAAGAATCTATGGCACTATGATTGCCTAATCAGACATGGTGACCGTCATAAAAGACAAAAATATCGCGTCGTCTGATCCCGGCATAAGAGGGAAGTAGGTTTTGAGAACAGGTCTAACGTCATCTGTTTGCACAAACGTGGCCAGTCTATCAGCACGATCAGCAAAATTTACAAAGACCTGCAAAAGTTCAAAGTTGAATGAAAACAGACGGCGTGCAAGCTGAGCCAGAAAGACCACAAGCGGACTGAGCAGGGTAACTGTGAGCAAATTCGAGAGAAACCGATGAGAACAAGGAGCAAGGATCGCTTCAGTCATCAGGAAGAATGAGCAGATACAACTGGAGCATGAACGGTTCAACGAGCAGGGTTACGGTGGTGACCGTGGTGGCGGTGATAAGAAATCGAAGGTGAAATTTGCAAAAGAGTATGCACAGAAAGCCAGCACCCTCCTGAGAACTTATTTCTTACACAGTGCATGGTGTAGTTAACGTGTAATGTTTTCTGTTCATTGTTTGTTCAGTTATCGAGGTGGACTGGGAGGTTTCCGAAAAAAAAAAAAACAAGTGCACGTGGCCATAGCGGGTTTTGCTGCAAAAGACAATCACATTTCTTTAAAAACCAGTGAAATTTTTGAGAATGAGACATTTCATTCAGTGACTAATAACCTTTTCTTGCAATGAAAAGGAACTTCCTGAACCTGAACATAGGAGCCTGATTAAAAAGCACTTATTACTTTCGAACCCATCATGATGGCGTGTCAAAATGTAAAGTAGAAACCGTGTCAGATTGTTTCCCCAGGACTGTGATACAGCAGGACAGTTTGCCAGACAAGTCAGATAAATACAAAGTGACTGCATTCCAACACATTATAAAGCTGCAACAAAGTTTTTAAGTGCTTTTGGACCAGAGGAACTATTTCATATTTCTTAGAACTATTGGAGGAAGTACCTTTTTTGTGTGTTTTTATCTGAATACCAACATAATTCGTAGAATGCCGTTTCTGAGGAAATCTTTTAGCTCCTAATTCAGAGTAGGTGCTCTCAGAGCACAAGAGGAACCATCCATGAGTGATGCAAGTGTGATTGGTCGAACACCGGCAACCGCCGTTTAAAACGTGTGTGTAAAACATTAGCCGCGTAAACAACAGCTCTTCAACATTACGTTTAGAAAATGGAAGAACTCGCGTACTAATGGACCGACGGTGAAGTCCAGGCTTTATGTACGACGGAGGAAATACAACACGAGTTTGATGCGTCTGAGCGAGATATAAAAATCTTAATTAATTAAACTAAATGTCTATATGCTCGTCCATGTTTTTTTTTTTTATAACATATTTTAATTCACACCAACGTTAGGTAAACGTGTTTTCGCCACGAATTCGCGCTTCGCGATGTTAAATTAAGAATTTACAGTTAGCATGTAGCACTTCCTGGTCTCCCCCGTTCTATGGCGCGGTGGTATGATCCATTTCTATAGAAACATGTGACCGAAACATGACACATGAAAGTGGACGAGTTTGCATCCTAATGGTGGTAGTTTGTTGGACAAGACCTTCATTCATAATAAAATAAACGACAAACTAGTGATGTTGCTATAGCAACCACTGGCCAGCTACAATACTTTGGCATTCCTTCTGGTCGTGTGAATGCAAACAAATAAAAAAGCCATTGTATGTGGTTCTCGGGGGAGCTCCCTAGTGGGTAGTTCCTCTCATGCGTCGCTAGAGCCGTTTGGCACCTCTTGAGTCATACTGGGTTAGGTGTTTGACCAGCCCAGGTGAGTGGGAGGCAGCAGGGTGTTGAGTAACCTGACTACCTCAGGGAAGAACCTGTTTAGGAGCCTGCTGGTGGTGATACAGATGCTCCTGTACCTCCAGCCAGAGGAGATCCAGGAGATGGCTGAGAGGGATTGTCTGCAATGCTGATGGCTTTGTGGATGCAAAGGTGTTCAGCTGTTCTCACCATCTGCTGTAGGGTCTCGTGGGCCGAGACCCTGCTCTGGATGCTGCCTATTATCCTTCTGTAGTAGATGATGAGGATGGGGAGGGGAAATTTGGTTCCCCAGGAACTGATGGTCCTTCTTGGCTGCGCAGGTGTTGTCCAGGAGAAGTCCTCAATCTTGTGGACACCAAGACACTTGGAGCTTTTGACTCTCTCCACAGTTATTTCGTTGATGTGCAGTGGCGAGTGGTCTACTCGGGTCCTCCTGAAATCTCTTTGGTCTCCTCGACATTATGAGGAAAACCGTTCTTCAGCTCCTCTCTGTATGCTGAGGCCCATAACTACAGCATCATCAGCAAACTTGATGACATGGCTTGAACTGTCATGAGTCATCAGGGGCGGTGGACTGAGCACGCAGCCCTGGGAGACACTGGAGCGCCGTGTGCTGGTGTTGGTGTTGATGTTTGTCCAGGATCCAGTTGCGGAGGGAGCAGTTGTTGCAAACCCAGATTGTGTTACAGTAAATCTTTGTCACACTGACTGTCTATTTTTGTGTGTTATATTCTTATTTTTTTCACTTGCCAGTTCAGATGTATCTCGCAATGATGGCTAGCAAAATGTTTCTCACTTGGCTAGCTAAACCGTTTACGCCGTAGTCGCTAAGCATTTTCCAACACAAAAATTCCATCAGCGGGAAACAAGCGCAAGCTGAATTCCGGTTGTTCTGTGCGTTTAAGGACACTGCAGAGATTATGAGCGATTTGCCGCCACCATTCACTATCTCACTGGAAATGTTTGAAACGCTACGACGTGTGTTTGTACGTTTGTCGACACGGACAAGCCGAGCACATGATGTTCTATAACAGGAGAATACCGTGCACGCCTGGATTGAACACCTTATCAAAATGAAGGATGGCTTTCATCATTTCCTGTTAGTGCTTTTCAAATTAAATCCGGTAAAGTGAAGGACATTCACAGTTTACGCAACACCTGAGCACAGCTCTGAGTTTTCTTTTCTGTATTATTTGCTATTAGGCAACGGCTCTAGGGGATGTGAATTGACTTCATGAATGACTGACTGACTGATTGAAGGACAGGTCCATGCGTCAGCTCATCACGTTTCCGTTTGGTGCGACTTTTCTCCTTTTTGACAAATTTGCAGTTTCTACACCTCAGCCTGTCTTCGACCTCACTTAACACTGTAACATTTAATTCCCTCTGATCCGAACGCAGACCTGACTTTAACTTGGACTGACGTTCTTTACACATTTAAGGAAATCGTGCACTTGTAACAACACGAGACTTAATCGTTCACAGGCTGCTTTCTGGAGGCTCACCAGATTATTACAAGCACTCTTAAATTAATTCATTGTACAAGCCCTTTTATCTTGTTCTGATGAATTTATTTTCTCATTACGTGTAACGTGTTCTTGGTTAAGCATCGAACATTCTTTGCTGTTTCAAAATCCAGTTTAGGAGAGTTAGGGAGATTCTGTCATGATTTCACACTTCCAAAATCCCCTCGTGCCTCTCCGTGCATGTCAGGGCAAACGGAGAACAGCTGGGCGATTCCCGCTACGCTTTCACGTTCTGTCAAGCAAGCCGCATCTGGTAGATACAGAGCACATCGCGGAGCAGGTGCTGGAACCTCGACGGAGCCAATAAGTTGAGAAAGTTGGGTCAAGCCTGATTTGGAGGGGTTTTTATATTTTAGTGCATACCAACTTTTATTATCCATCCGAATTTTCATTTGTTTTTTAGTTCCAGTCCATTTTAGGAAAGCACATACAGCAGTCCAGCAATGATTGGTGGCCACAGAGGATCTGTTTTTATTTCTTGCGCTCAAAACATTTTCTTTCTAAACACATGAAGAATTGCATAATAAGTTAAGTTAAGCACAAAAATACAGTTTTAATGAAATATATGCCATAACAATTTAAAACATTTTTTTGTTTAATTCATTACAAATGAAAATCTATCACGGAGTCAACAATTTGTTTAAATAGTTTGTTCTTGAATAAGAAATATTAGTGGAAATTTAATAAAAAATATTTGGCCCACTCTATTTGCTTAAATTTGATGCCAAATGTTTTAAATCTTTGTGAATCTTTTGAGCTGTTGTCCTGTGTACCTCCGGTAAGCACACATGCATGTATTTGAATAAAAATTGATTAAAAATAATATAATGGCAGAGTTGCATTATAAATATAAATAAATATATGAGTTTGTAATAATAAATCTTTTTGATTTCTTGTGTTGTAAAAAATTATGAAAATGAAATACGAAAATGTAGCACTGAAAAGGGGAAAATATGTAATATTTTACAATTTTTAGGATTGAGTTGCTTCCAGAAACATGTAATAAAAAACATCACGAAATCAGTCATGTCAGCAAAGCATACTGTGACATCATTTATCATGATATTAATATTATAATCGCCATATCCAGCCTAGCCCTAGTGTATAAGGGATTGATTTAGTGTTGAGATTTTATTTATATAGCTCTTTTAACTATAGACTTTGCCACAGAAATCCGGATATAGATTTAGATCCCTAATGAACAAGCCAGAGGCGAGAAACGACCCTTAGACGACACATGAAAGGAAGCTCGACTCGGAGTGGAGCCCGTGGGGTTCTGGGTGATGCAGGATGGTGAGATTATAAGTAAGTATACAGGTGTAGAAGAGTAAACGGTACTGAGTGCTCAATATGAGCAGAGTCCTGGGATGAGCTCCAGGACAGTCTGAACGATTACAGCAGCAGATCTTGGGTATAAATCTGCCGTTTCTAGCTGATTGACAGGTTCAGAAAGCGTCAAGAAGAACGAGAGCACCAGGATGAGTCCTGCAGAGAGACAGAGACAGAGAGAGAGTGTGCGAGAGAGAGAGAGGGTGAGTGTGCGAGAGAGAGAGAGGGTGAGTGTGCGAGAGAGAGAGAGGGTGAGTGTGCGAGAGAGAGAGAGGGTGAGTG
>JAQQZX010000007.1:21774311-21785546 GCA_030068355.1 Notoglanidium maculatum
GTGTGTGTACGGGCGAGAGAGAGAGGGTGGGTGTGTACGTGCGAGAGAGAGAGGGTGTGTCGGTGCGAGAGAGAGAGGGTGTGTGCGTGCGAGAGAGAGAGGGTGTGTCTGTGCGAGAGAGAGAGGGTGTGCGCGTGCGAGAGAGAGAGGGTGTGTCTGTGCGAGAGAGAGAGGGTGTGCGCGTGCGAGAGAGAGAAGGTGTGTGCGCGAGAGAGAGGGTGTGTGCGCCAGAGAGAGTGTGCGAGCAAAAGTGCGTACTAACTCTTGTCCTTACACCACAGAATGATTTTGACAGCATGAATCTGATTGGTCAGAAGGTGTGCATTATTTATAGTATTGTATAACAGCACAGCTTGGACAGTAGTTAACGTGAACATGTTATCGTTTCCTTGGTAACAATTAATTTCATAAGGACTTATGTTGTACACACTTCAACAAACAAACGAAGGCAAATAATAATTAACAGATTTTAGAAACATGTCGTTTAATCGTTGATGTGGTGAAGTGTTTGTTTTCTCCGGGAATGTAAGGAGTCTCCGTTCTCACTGCGTTTTGTAACCTTTATGCTGCTTCGCGAAGATTATTCTCGTATACTTGTCACGTGTTATTCCTTGCACAACATCCGCTTTGAGGCTGAGATTTCTACTTAATGTTTATAATATCAGTCTGTTTTTACTATAATAAAATCCCCTGATATCCAGGTGTCTATAAAATCCTTCAGAACAAGCCATTAATTGCTTTATTGGAGTTGGACACGCTAATCACACCGGCGCTCGAGGTCCACACGAAAACTGTTGTATCTTGTTCTATGAATATATTTTATATACATTTGCAGCAGTTTGTTAAATCTGCGGACACGACCTTCTCCGCCAAACATTTCGACTAGACAGCCGTCCCGATGTTATGACCACGAGCCTGGACCTTGAGCTCCGGTGTGAGGAGGATATAAAGCGTGTCCAACCATAATAAAGCAATTAATAGCTTGTTGTGAAGGATTTTATAGACACCTGGGTATCGGGGGATGTTATGATCATGAAAACAGTCTGATCTTATAAACGTGGAATAGAAATCGATCATCCTCCAGACCTGCAGGACTCAGTCGGATGCTTTCTGCACCCGTGACTCACCTCATGCTGCGGTGGACACCTACAACAGCTCACATCTCAATCCTCGATTCAGGGTTTCATCTCAGCTGGATACGGCAGATTTATATCCAAGAGCTACTGGGCTACAGTTTGGTGTACGCTCTAAAATCTGGCCACGCCCACTGCTTTTTCCTCAAGTCAGCGTCGCTCAGTCTCCACCCCTCCAAAGCCAAGATATGTTCATGAGTCAGTGAAAGTTAGAGGCCACAAAAAGAATCTCACAAGTGTCCTGGATTCTTAAAAATGTTCTCATCGGAGCAGAAAAAAGTGTATGTATGTGTGTGTGTGTGTGTGTGTGTGTGCTGTTAGTGACCCACTTGCGACTGTCCTCTCCACAGCCGTTGCAGGAACCTACACCAACATGTGGAGTGTTCCTAAATATAGACCCAGAGCTCTGGTTGTTCAGACAAACATCTCCGCGTTTGCCAGATGTTGTTGATCCCTCCAGTTCTGCTTCTCGGTTTCGTCCTGCACTCCATTGTTGTGGTCCTATCCAGCAAGTTGGCAGTTATTTTATTTTTATACGCCTTTTGCGTGTCAGGAATCTCTCAAGATGTCTTTTGAACGAATAAGTCTGCTGTGTTTTGGGTCCGTTTTACGCTCACGATTCAAGAGCCTACAAACATTTTAACGACGTTAATAGCGTTCATATGTATGCATCAGAATTTACTCGCATTCTTACTTTGTAGTAGTTTTTTTTTATATATATAAATACTCCATAGTGTTATAGGGTTTACCATGCAGCTTTTTTTTGCAAATTTTGTAGTACGGTACCCCGTATTGTTTGCAGACGTTCGTCGCACTGTGAAGCCTTCGCATGGGAATAGATAAAACGAAACGAATGGGAGTTAGCACGAGAAGCATCTTGTGGCCACAGCTGCCACCCAGCACTCTAAATAACTACAGATGAGGAATGTTCCAAATTTTAAGCAAAAAAAAAAAAAAAAAGAAAAGAGAGAGACCAAGACCCCCACGAAGATATTTGCAACACTTGCCTACAAAGGTGTTTTTAATCTTGAAGGAAGTGAATCAGCTCTGCTGTTTGCGTGCCGGTTTGAACCCGTGTGCCCTTTAAAGAGCTCTGTTCACCTAAACAACTCGACAGGAATAACGGAGAGACACGTAGACACTCCGTGCCTCAGTTGTGAGGTTTTAATATAAAGGGCAGATAGCCATATAGGTCATCTTAGTCGTATAAAATATTGCTCCAGCCTCAGATGTTGATGGTACAAGACTCACGTTTTATTAGCAGACAATTCGCAGTTACGAGACTTTGCTTTCTTGTTAAGGGTCAGTTAAAGCTTTTATGCACATTGGAAATGCACCTTAAATGGGTATGTTTTGGTATATTTGGATTAGATCTGGGTAGTTGAGAACAGGAGAGGAGAATACGCCTGGAGCAGCACTCGACAGACCGTGCGGTTATACACGGATAACACACTTCTGGGGTGGTGTGACGCAGCCGCTACCCTGAGGTGCATTATTTTTGTATAAACACACGGTCTGGAGTGTGTTATTCCGCTTGTACAACAGCATTTCGTGAACAATTGCAATGTATAATTTATTAACTGAATGACATCATAGGTTTAAACCTTTTATTAGGCATGTAACGATTCACCCAAGGCTCAATTCAGTTTGATTCATGATATTGGGTTCACGATTCGATTTTCCCATGAGATTTATTAAAGTAAATAAAAAATTAAATAAAGAAAATTTTATTACAGAAAAATTGCAGCGTTTATTTTCCTGTTCATCAACTTAAATATTCATTTTGTTAAATAAGAAAATAATAGTTTAACTTTCTTACCTACAAAATAGAGTAAAATATATTAGTAACATATTAACTAAAACATTCCTTTTAAGGTTTTAAAAAGTTAACAAATAGGCCTTTTCTTAATAATCATTTATGAACATATGCCAAGGCTCTAGTCAGCTTAAAGATAAAACAACTCTTTTCTTTAGCCTGCAAAAACATGACTGCGATTTCTTGTTGAATCTGTTTGTACAGTCGCACAAAAGCTCTTTCCCACTTTAGATCTTGTTTTTTGTGTGTTTTCACATCATTCGATATGTCGTACCTGCTCTGAAGGTGATGCCACGTGCATTCCCTCTAATGTACCTTATTGCTGTCTAAACAATGCAATTACAACTAAACCAAGAGGTTATGTAGCCTTATATTATATTTTATTTCCACGATTTGAATCGTTATAAATTTGTACTACGATTTACTGTCACACGATATTTCACTACATGACCGTTCATAATAGTTAGATGCATTATAGTGGGAGAGACAAGTTAGCTCCTGTTCTCACTTACGTTATATCAACGATAAGCACTTACACTCGAGACTCCTTCCATAAATGTTAAATGAACATCTACCAAAAAACGTCACCACATCGACTAGCCGCTTTATTTTCTTAAACATGTTCTTTTTCATCTGTTTATCATTAGTCTTGGCTTACGTGGAGCATCTGTGGTGCAAGTCCCTGCGTATGAGCTGCTACTTTAGAAACGATAATATTCGAATAAGCGCATTAATATAAACCTGCTGCTGTTAATCAAAAATTAAAATTAATCAAAGTTGAAAGTTAATCAACATCTAGCCAATCAGAAACCAGAATCAAGAAACGTGAACATTGAAATTTTAGCATTGCAGTCTTAGTCCAGTCTAAAAGCCCCGTGATCTGTCCCGAAGAGTAAAAAGCATACCACGGTATTCAGTGTCCTCGAATAAAAAAAAAAATGCACAGGCACTCAGTTACTGACCAACCACGCCGGTGTGTCCTTACACGAAGCTGCCTCGACTTTTCAGGAAAAAAGTAACTGATTGGACACAGCTCTGGTTTAGGACCGGTGCTAACACACACAGTAACAAACGGAGCGCTGACTCACGTCGTTAAACTACTGAACTGTGCGTGAGGTTTGGGATCATGTGCCTTGAGCAGCCTGTATGTATCTTTTTCACACTTTGAAGCTGAAGTGTGTTTGTGGAGGCGCCGTAAATGCTAAAGGTTTTCACCAAAGCCTGATTTCATTTGTAAAGCTTGAAGAGATTTACAAATCCTACCGAACTCCTCTGAAGCTTTTGTTTTTAGTATTTTGTCTACGTTCATAAGTATTTTAACTTCTGATTTTAGTGAAACATTCTGTTAAAATCGGGTTCGATTCCATCCGGAAAATTCAATATACAGATAATATACAATATACAAGATAAATAATATCTGTATTGTGATAAAATATGTGCAGTACACTTTATATACATATTTATTTATTTATTTATTTATTTATTTAAGCAGTTGCAAAGTCTGGAGTCTACCATTTTAATTCTTTAAAAATATTTGAGCTCCTTTTTTAGTTTGGTTTTATTTTGAAACGTAACATTTCAGTTTATTAGACAGTCAGGCAGACAGGCAGACAGACAGACAGACATTGACCCCTGAGGGTCGTTTCTTACGTACACAGTTACTATAATTTTTCCGCTGTCTTTTTGTCTTATCGTCCTCTACACAGCTGCTCTTACCTGCCTATTTTAGCAACAGCCTCAACAAGGTCTACTAAGCGCCGAAACCAGAAAGACTGACAGGAATGCATGTCGTATTTATTGACCCGTTACGCCGTACGTCTGTTTTTGAACCTGAAACCTGTCCTGCAATCGTTAGCCCAGGGACGTGTGTTTTTGGAGGGCATTTTAAAGAGCTTTAAAATCTTTTTTTTTTTTCCCTGGTCATAAGGTCCTCCCCCATTAATGCGCTCATGAGTGTTCGAGAGCAGGGCACGCTTCTGTGTCGGCGTCCTCGCTGATTTGTTGGTCTTTCTTTTTACGGCTTCAGTGTTTGTCTTCCGTCTTCATGTAGAGTGGATTAATGTGTCCTCTTTCTTTTAAGCCTAAAGGAAAACATTTTCCTATCTCGTAAAGTCAAAGGGAATGAAGCATTTTGGGAACATCCACTGATGTGCACTGATACTCTCATCATTTATAATGGTTTATTTGCCGATTAAGAAAACAAATGGTGAATTTCCCAGAACACCATTAATCTTCTTGACGACAGAAAAACGTAACAAGACATTCTTTTGAAGGTTTGAAGTCCAGTTTTAATCTTCTTATACTTTGTTTTGAGAGAATCGCCATGAAACACAGTATTTCTTTTTAGGGCCCGACATCCCATAATGAAGGAATTTGACCTCTCAGCACGGGGCAGATTGTAAATGTTTGTGTCATCTTGCTTGTGTTCTGGCTTTGACTTTTTGAACCGCTCTTTCCTCCTCCTGGATCCCTGTTGTAATGTGGAATGTGGCACGCACTTCCGGGAAAGACGCAAGGAGTTATTGGGAAAATGTGTCCGTGGTTGTAGTTTGGTCTGTTGGCTGTCTGCTGCCTAATCGATCCACTTCCCTGAGGACTTGCACACACACTGGGGTGCATCTTTTTTATTTTTTATTTATTTATTTATTTTAAAACTCAGCACTGGATTGTATTTCGGTTTAATTGCCGCACATAGTGTTACCGTCAAGAGAGGTGTGTTTGTGCATGGACTGAAGAACCAAGCAACATATTCCTTGCATCAGGATCCTATTAGGAAATCATCAATAGGTTTAAAGCCTTTCTAACTGTCTCTGGAATGAACTGTTGTATTTCTTTAATAGACAATTTATTAAGGCTAGCAATGCTAAAACGTGCTAGTCAACAATCCTAATCACACAAACACACAGCTTGAATATACCGGCCATGAACCGATCTGTGACTGCCATTGCTGGCAAAAGACAAATTAGTCATGACCGAACAGTAGACGATATAGCGAGAGTCCTGTTATTTCCTGCTCAGGGACCAAACGGGAAATAGTGTGTACCCCGAGCCAGTTTCAATGACTCAAAAACAAGCCAAAGATTTCCTTTCAGCACTTGCTTACGCACAATAACAAAAAAAAAAAGGGAGATTGTGTTATGATGATCTGTGTGTCCCAGGAGCCTCTTTTAAGTCTCACTGGGGTACCGGAGTATTCACCTGCCGTAGTAACACTGAAGTAATTAGGAAAATTATACTTTTTTTTTTTTTTTTTTTTTATAAAGAATATTCACCATTTTATGCTACAAGGTAATAGACTCAAATATGTACAGTATTCCACATATTTTAAATTTCATAAGCCATATGTGAGAGTTGATGAACCTGGACTTTTGGACTTTTCCATATTTTTCTCCCTAATTTGGACACCTCCCAATTCCAGCCATCATAAAAGCATCTTTACCTCCTCCAAGCATGTTATGTTTTTGGTGTGGTCGGTTTGCCTGTCTGCCTGTAAGCAGGATTGCGCAAAACCCACCAAACCGATTTCACTGAGACTTGGTGGAAGGGTGTAGCATGGGCCAAGGAAGAACCCATTGAATTTCGGAGTGGCTCCGAGTCACGGCTCTGCTGTTGCAAGATTGGACTTAACGGAAGTCTGCAGCCAACAGTGCCATACATCTTGAAATCCAGTAGAGGGCAGTAAAGTTCACTAGGGACAAAACATAGCCAGTGCAGAGATACGATGAGCCCATGGGAATATATCCATGCATAGAAAGTGGTTGCAATTGCAGCTTTGCGTATTATAGATGAGTTTACTATTGTTCTTGGTGAGGTCTGCGTTCTCCGGGTGAAACTTCTAGTTTCGAAGTGCTTCTCCCGCTGCATCATGGGGCAGCGGAACACAATCGAAGGAATGCTGTCTGCCCTCTTCCACATACCTGAGCTCACAGATGCCTGCAATTGGATATGTTTTGCGGTGATTGATAGGAAAGAGAGAGAGAGAGAGGGAGGGAGATAACACCATCCCTCCCATTTATAGAGCAGCGATTTAGCTCACTTGGCTCCCTGACATGGACGTCTGTGGCATCGTCAGGATTCGTCGGGTGTTTGGGTGTTACACCATTCAAGAGCCTGCACATCTACTGTTGTCAGTGTTTTACTATATTGTGCAACACACTCTTATACCGCATGTAGTGTGTCACCATTTTGGGAAGACAAAAGCTCACCTAGCTCAATCTAGGACTTTAGTGAAAGTACCAAATGATTTACTGGTAACATCCAACACTGAAAGTGTAATTTAGCGGTTTTCACCCAGACTGTTTTTTTTTTTTTTTTTTTTTTTTTTGAGGAAATGAACCTCAATCCAGCTTTTTGTCACTATTTCCACCCTCAATTACCATCGCTAATATTTTGTTAAGGCCTGTTCAGGCACACTGTTTATCCTCATCTATTTCTGCAGGAGAAAAACAGCTCTACAGTGAAGTTAACAGGTCAGCGATGGCTGTGTATAACTCGTCCATTGTTTCGAGAGTGCGGAGGTGGGCAGAATTTCCAGGCAGAATCAGGGTTCATGTTTTTCTTCCTGGGTAAGCACTAGAGAGTGAAGGACCTCGCGACTGCCGATGATGTCAGGTTGTAACCAACCTTGCAGCTTTGTTTTGTCAGGTGAAGAACACAAAAGGACAGAAACAAGCTCGCTGATTGGAGAGAGTGATGAAGGGGCTGAGCTCGGTGCTCTGTGACTCACAGGAAGCACCTGTCCCTTATGTGTTATCGCTCCGTTTACAGGCAGGGGGCTGCTTGGTGACGCAGGCCTGTATTGTGCATCCCTTCAGCTCAGGACAAAGGTGTTTACACTCGCCTGGCCAAAGCCGGCTGAACATCTTAGAATAATTTTTTTTTTTTTTTGGTTGTTGTTGTTGTTGTTTACCGATGGGCAGTTTTTGGCCTTGGAATGAGGAAACATTGGAAAGTTGCCCAGTTTCACAGTTAACTGAAATATGTAATATTCCGCCCTCCATATTTCTTCAGACACCACATGGAACATTCATCAGAACTTTCCCGAGTTCGCTAAGGAGTCGTGTCCGTGTTTTTCCAAGTTGTCTGGCTAGAGTGAATGAATGAATGAATTCCCAAATGTGTGACTGGAAAGCTATTCAAACAAAACTGTACACATCTGACTATGATTGTAACTCACATTAACACAACACACCCGCAACCAAATTACAGGTATAATCCTCCAGCCTTTATCTGTGTCCGTTTGCATGCATGGAGCATCGTCAGCAATCCAAATTATAGGCTCTATTATTGCTAACATCTCGGTTTTGGTGTCTTTATATTACTCACCCCAAGATCTGTGGGGATTTATAGACATCCTTTGTAACCCGCTAAAAATATCTGTCCCTAAATTGAACCATGTGTGCAGAATTACATAACCGAGCCGATGGATGCCCAGCTGGAATTATATTTCAAACAATACGACTGATTTTTATACAATTTGGACGAAAAGTCCATAATGTTGTGGTTAACATCTCAGCACAGCATGGAGCTACTTTGTGTAGATTCAGTAGAGGAGCTGCCGTGCAGCGCAGTCATGCATTAGAGGGCTTTTTCCCCCTCCTTCCTTTAGCTCTTTAGCTCTGACCCTGAAGATGCTCTAAGGAAGTTTTCACGTCGGGAGTTTTCAGCCTATGAATAGAGCTCAGTTTTGGCTCAGCTGAGCACTTCCTAGCTCGGACCTGATGCTGGCGCTGGCCCTAGCTGACAGAAATAGACCTTCCACATGTCTGGAGTTCAACATCCAACCACATTATGCTTAGTAAAAGCATGGTGTTGGCTGAAGACCTCGAGGATGGCTGAGGTCCCCTGTGTCACCCTCTTTCCTCCTGTTTCATTTATGTCATTGTTTTGTCTTCCGTGAATAACTTTTGTTTGTTTTTTTTCGTTTCTGGAATTCAGCTTCCTATTTTGAGTTATTTTTAATGCTGTTTTTCCATCTAAATATGCGGATTTGTTCGTGTCATGCCACGGTATGAAGACAATTTGTCATGAGACTGTTGAAGATCACTCACTGGTTTTTCCCAGATTTTCTTTTTTTTTTTCAAGTCTTTATTCAAGTCTTCCTGGTCTTTCTTACTTTGAGTTTCCATATATTTTTTATTTTAACACAGACAGGATTACATTTGCATAGATTTCTAAGTGCATTTCCAAGACTTTGCTGCCCTCCAGATCCAGCCATGTTGGTGTTTATCTTTTTCCCATCCTCCCCTGAGAATAACAGACAAAATTACCTACTGCTTTTGGACCAACTCGGTCATGGTCTGATCATTTTAATCCCATCCGGATAGACATGTTTTGTGGTTTTGCAGGCAGATGCTGCGTCTTGCGTTGGGCAGCAAAATGTTTTTGGCCACTGCTACTCAGCATATTTAGTTGTCTAGTTCACATATCTGTGTGAAACACTTCCTAAATTGAGAAATCAAGAGAGCATGATATCATGTGGGGGTTAGATTTCTGGAAAATAAATGAATTGCCATCAGCTCCTTAATCATCAATATTAGATGCTGACAAATAAATCAGCAGGAACTCAGCAGTTCTAGTGTTTTTTTTTTTTTTTTTTTTTGTTTTTTTTAATAGATGTACAAAATATGTTGTAATGGACGTCATGAAGTGAAAGCAGTCCCATCCAAATAGGGGTAAAGACACAGGTTTGCATTTTGATAATACCAAAGAACCTTGTGAGGTCAGAGCCTGCAGCTTACACTTGACCGCTCGTGCAGTTCATATATATGCCAAAATGTTCTCTTTGTCCTCCAGACGGGACAATGCTGTACGCTATTTATAGCCGTCATTAAAGAAGTACGACTGGGGTAACTGAATACACCAGACAGCAGATGAAGGTCTAATTTGGTTGTCCTGTTCTTCATGCTTGCTCAGCTTGCGCTGATTCTTAGCAGGTCAAGCCGCAGATCCGGTATCGCTTTGTGGAACGGGCGGCATGTCCACATGACGAGGAACCCTCAGCGAAAATGTTATCGGGCTTATTGACATCACAAACGCAGGAGCACTTGAAGTGCCATTGTCACTTGACTGGGATCTAAACTAAGCACAGGATGGGTTATGTCTTTGATATGACTCAGCTGGCTCAACACGTGTGTGTGTGTTCGTGTGTGTGCGTGTGTGTGTGGCGAGAAGGTTAGATAGACTGTTATGAGTAGTCTTTTCCTTGTCACTCTGTACTTTGTACAGAGGTCAGTTGTGAGCTTACAGTAGCAGAGTTTCTTATCAGAAATCTGTTTATAGAGTCGCTTCTCCCCTCGATATCACTCTGCCTTGCCTCTTTACCCTTCACAGATTTTCTGTTTATCTGCTTTGCTCTGATGCTGTTTCGATGGTCTTTGTCTCACTAGTGCAGCTTGCTTTTCTTTCTTACCACCAGTAGCCTAAATAAATTGCTTGCATTCCTTTGCGTGATGTGTTAGTGTTTTATAAGGTTGGCTTGACAAAGCCAGCATACTGTTCTTCTTACACTTCTCCTTTTTTCACACATCACAGTTTTTTGACAAAGAACCACAAAGTTCGGCACGATCGTAGATTTATCTGACAATAGCGTGCTTGTGCATATTATAAGATTGATTACCGTAGCCATGTAGCGTCGCTCCAAATTGTGTAGTTTTTTCCACATAGGAAAATATAGGGAAGGGTTTGTTGACCCTGCCATCACATGATTTGACCATGTTAATTCAGATGCCCTGGAGACAATTAAAACCGCATTGCTCCACCCACTAATACCCTACCAACCTCGATAGCTACCAAGTAACACACCAGAAACCAGATGTAGCAACTGCCTCATTACAACCGATCAACAACCTCAAAAGCATCAAAATATCAAAGGCATACTTACCACCTAGCAAACTCAATCAAATGGAGTCACAAAGCAATCACGTAGAAATACCCTAGCAACCACCTGGAATGCCATAGCAACCAGCTAGCATCACCATAGCAGCTAGCTGGAATGCCATATCCACCACATAGCAACATCCATATATAACTACCTGGAATACCATAGCAAGCACCAGTAAACACTCTAGAAACCACCTGCAATCATAGCAACCTCATGACAACACCCAAGCAAACAACTTAGATTACCATAGCAACCATTTATTAACAACCTAGCAGCCAGCTGGAATACCATAACAACCAGCTAGTATCACCTTACCAACCACTTACCATAGCAGCTTCACAGAAGTATATAAATTCTGAATATAAACTTATGGATCTATAAATCTCTCTCTCTCTCTCTCTCTC
>JAQQZX010000007.1:21791989-21812405 GCA_030068355.1 Notoglanidium maculatum
CATGCAGATTAGGTCAACTGGCTACTCTAAATTGCCCATAGGTGTGAATGCGAGCGTGTGTGGCTGTTTGTTTGTGTCGGCCCTGTGGTGGACTGGCGACCTGCCCAGGGTGTACCCCGCCTCTCACCCCAAGATACTGGGATTGGCTCCAGCTTCCCCGCGACCCAGACGGATACAGCGGTATAGATAATGGATGGATGGATGGTCAGGGGTTCACAAACTTTTGGCCATTTCCTGTAATATTAATGCATCTCTTTACAATGCATTTACTTATCATGAGTCATCACAGGCTCATACACAAGTATGTCATGATCTAACTGTGAATGTCTGATATTTGACATTTCTACTCCTCTTTTAGGCCGTTGATCTCTTACCAGTGTTTTTCCTCTTGAAGTTAAAGTCCTCTTGAAGACAAAAAAAAACATTACAGCTTTAACTCTGATGGTTACAACGTGCAGACAATGGAGACTCCTTGCATAAATGTTAAACAAACATCTGTCATTAGGCTTAGATTACATGGATCGTCTGCAGTATAGGATCCGGTCAATGAACTGTTGCTATAGAAATGGTAAAGTATTGGAATGTAGTGAGCTGCTTTTATCGAAGTTGAATCGACACTTTCTAACCAATCAGAATCAAGAATACCGTTTTCCCCTATACTGTTTGGTTTCTGGGTTGATGATTTCACATTTTACCTTCAAAACGGTGTTAAACGTTGTACAGTAGGTTTTGAGGTATGTGTCACTTGTTTGGTGGGTGTGTCAGAAGTTTTACTCAATCGACGTGCATATAAACCCAGCTGTATTAAAAAAAATCAGCGCGCACAATGGATCCTACTAACATCCTGTACACATGCGTCCACTGCAACTTGTCATATGCGACAATTGAAAACGTTAGACGTTATGTTTTTGTAAATATTATAAAGTGTTATTTTAAAGGTCCAGTATGTAGGATTCAACCACCTGAATGCCCGTTCCTTACCCCTCCTTTTCCAAGCGTGTATTAGAGCGTACGCTGGCTGTCGGGTGCCTGTAGAGTACTCCCAAGTACTTATATTAACGCTCCCTTGCTTTTTCCATGCTAATAAAACTTGAGTTCTCAAACTTCTTAGCCATCACCGGCAACCACTGATTCCTCTTCTTTCTTCTTCCTTGTCTTCCTTTCTTTTTCTTCATCTTTGTTCCAGTGCTTCCTTCCGGATTCACACTGACACTTATAAAAATGTGAAACGTGGAAGGCGCTCTCTAGAGGTTTGTCCATTCTGAGCTACTGTAGCTGTGCAACATGGCGGCCCCGTAGAGGTGGACCCGCTCCCTGTGTAGATTTAAAGGCCTCATTCTAAACTTACAAAAGCACAATGTTTCGTAGTTACAGGTAATTATGCACTAATGAAAACATAGTTGTGAATTCCCCAGGTAAATTATGAAATATATATTTGATTTCTGCTAACAGATACCCTCAAAATCCTACATAGCAGACCTTTAATAGAATAAGATACAGGCTCTGAAATTAGTCAGAATGGCCTTCTTAGCTGCAATAGTTGCAGCACTTGCGTAACACCATGGTTTCTGTTTAAATAAACATTTTGCTACGTTTTATCGGGGCTAAATGTAGCCCTGACGCAGCAAAAAGTAATCCAGTCCAAAAATCCATGTGATCTTTGGAAGATCATTGTTTAATTCACAGTTTAATAGAACACTACAGAATTCGGCGTATTGAATTAAACTTTATCTGATTGGAAGCAGCAGCTATGGAATGTATTTTCCCTCGTAATTGAGCCAAATCCTCCCAATAACGCCAAAATGTGTTTCCCATCTGTGGGGGTATTTTAATCCCAGCGCTCCCCGCGGAAGATGCTGTGGCTCTCATGGCATGTTTTCATTGTCTGAGCAAAAAGGCAATAAAGAGGCGAGTCAGCGGGGTTTGAAAGGTGGCCACCAATATGAGCTTATGCGTATTATGGAGGCTCAAGTGGGGCAATTCGAACCAGATACAGCGCATCAGAACTCGATATTGGTTTCATATTTGAAGAAGAAAATTAAAACTGAGTCACGAAGTTTGAATATTTGTTGTTGAATGATTTCAGTTTTCTGTGTTTTTCCAGTTCAATTCAATGAAGAATGAATCACGGCCCCAGTTTAGCGCTTTAAATACAATGGGTGCTTTTCATACGTCCGGGTTTTCGCTGCCGAGTAGAGTACCTGAACTGTAAAACAACAATGGCTGAATTGAAAATCATTTAGGAATAATATTACAGAAGAACTACGAACTGCGCCAGAATGAAAAGAAACAGCTTGAAATATCAACGCAAGTGCAGGATAGGGGGCAGTAGAAACGGTTTCCTGTTTGAACACAGCTAATCTGACACGCTTAACCCGAACTCAAGTTTCTGTGCTGCTTTATTCCTCTTTACGCCAGCATCTAGCTAGAATCTAGGTTAATAATGTACTTTACAACTGATTCTCGGCTTGAATAAAATCAATGGCTTTAACCTGAAACACGTGTTTTTATTTTGAACGTTTTCAGAGCATCCTGCTACTTTCGGTTTGAGATTTTTTGCTTGAAGAATCGCTGTTGCTCCATTATCGAAATCCCTGGCAAGAAGTGACCAATTCTGGACGGGAAATTAGGCCTGTTGGGGAAAATGTTTCTTGAACTCATGTTGGAAAGGAAAAGTAACTTTAAGTGCTTTTTTTTTTTTTTTTTTTTTTTTTTTTTTTTTTTTTTTTTTTTTAAGCCATTAGAACTTCAGACAAATGCCTGGAGAATCAGTTCCAGTGTTGCCGTTTCACAGGTTTTGTAATTTGGTCATAAACAACCGAGTCTCTTGCCGTTCCTTGTATTTGTCTGGCGATTTCAGCATCAGCCCTTACCGGCAGAAGTTCCCCAATCTCCTCCTCTCTCTAGATAGACATTGACTTAAGCGTCTTCCTGTAAATGACCCCTCTTCTTCACAATCGGATGTTTGAATTTCTCCAGTTTCGCATGATAGAAACATTAACATGCCAACTTGCTCGCTGTGAGTTCTCCAGATAACAACCTGCTCTGTTCACACAAGGACTCAATCGGACATTACACAGACTGAGAACCGTGGAGCTAGCAGGGTAAAATCCATTTAACGATATCATTAGCGTTAAATACATACACAATGCCAGTTAGCGCCATATCTAGCTACTCCTCGTCAATGTTGACGTGAGATAACGTAACCGTGTACTGATAGCTACGAATGAATTCTTCCACAAAGAATGAAATTTAGTCGAGAAAATCTTCCCACTCTGGCTGAAGGCGATGATAATTTCAGTGTAAACAAATGGCCTTGCATCAATATACTTCCATCTGTTTTTTATTTATTTATTTATTGTTCAATAGGGTCCGTTATTTTCTTGGGCTCATTAATGTAAGGAAATGAGGCTATTCGATGTTTTGTTTTTTTTTTTGCCCAGATGACAACTTTACCATGACGTCATCTCTGTCAGTATGGTTAGACATTACATTTCTGTTCAGTGATACACTGAGGCTAATGTAATTGATTTGATTTCCTGCCTCCGTGGCTCTGGAGCATGGGTCATATATCATGAGCCATTATAGGTCAGAATAACATCCTCCAGGCCACTGGAGAGGTCTCTTGGACAAAACAATCGCCAATTATACAATTATTCAATTACACAGTTTTTCTAAGATAGAGGTCTATTAATAGAACGGCGCGTGGGTTCGACTTTTATTTCCTCTTGGATTTCTGTCATTAGCGCTTAAACTAATCTTTTATATCACAACATGTTTTTTTTGATCGTGCGTGTCCCGAGCGAGGTGAACTCGGCATGAGCTCATGCTCTCGTGGCACGCAGGCACCACCGACTCGATTCGCTCGTGTTCTTTTCCCGCCGTCTTTGTCGAAGAACGTAAAGTCACTTCTGCACGCTAGCATTAAGTTTTGATTCATCCGAATCGCCATTTTTTCGCATAAGTTAGCCAGACTGTGTTCATGAGAACCAGGCATGGAGTAAAGTTGGGGTTCAGCTGTAATCATATTTATGATCTGAGATGAGTAAGAAGCCCTGAATGATCCGTGAAGATCCTCTAAATCTATGAGATCGTGTTCATCCTTGAAGCAGTGAGAGGATTTGTTTAAAATAGCATTTAATTTCGTCATAAAAAACCATGTTGCCATGAACCAATGGCGAATGAATGAATGCAGGCTGACGTTTGTTCATTTCTGTCAACTTTTGTCATCATTTCACAGCTAAATGACCCGACGAGCTTTTGTTCTTCCCTCACTGGTTTCTCAATGATTTGCTTCCAGGGCACGAAGACACTACAAGGCGACGGGGACGAAGACGAGGAAGAGGATGGTCTGATTCAGCCAGCTCAAGTGTTTGCACCCAAAAGTCTAATCCTGGTCTCCAGATTAGATTTTCCAGAAATATTCAGGGTAACACACACACACACACACACACACACACACACACACACACACACAACATGACTGTTGTATCCAACTCTGTTTGTACAGAATCTCTCCATGTCTTTTCCCCAATTTGTTGCCTTGGTGTGTCCAAATGCTGGCTGTATTAACAACACTTCATCAGATAACCACAACAGCCAGCGGGTTTTTATTAGCAGTGTGTCCTTGCAATTATAAAATATTACAACATTACAGTTTTATAGTAACGTGTGTAGATTAAGGTTTTATTATATCCGCTCCTTATTTCCCCCGTCCTCACATTTAGCTTCTTAATTAATACTCCATGGCCTCTAATATCTGCAGCTGATTACTTGGATCCATTTATTGAGCATTTATGGAAGGAATCTCCAGTAATATGCAACAGTCAGAGGTGAAGCTGAGAGAGGTGAGAGTATCGACATGAGGTGTTGTAGTTACGGCATCAAGGCGGGTCACACCGTCATGAAGTTTAAAGCTACGTACCGAATAAAAACTCAGGCGAAAGTCAACAAGAAATAGCTGCAGCTTTGTCCTTCTCTGCCCTTCATGTCCGCTCTTTGGCGCGTTGGTTTTCCAGACCCTGTTGTACGAGATGAATTGTTGCTCTCTGGTACTCATCAGATGGATGTGTGTAGAACTTCAGGCGGATTCCTACGACGGAAATTAGTCTCGGTAGTGGCATTTCCTGTCAGTGATGTTAAAACCCTATTAAATCTTACTAAACCCTTTGGAAATGCTTTGGTGTGTGATGTGCAACCGAGAAAGGCTTCTCTTTCCAATCAGATGTGTGTTTGTAATTGTACCCGTGTGTTTTTGTGGGGATCTGTGTATACAGACTAACGCTCCTCTCTCCCTCAGGGCTGTTTGGGGCTGATCTATACCGTTTACATCGACAGTCTGAACTTCCCTCTGGAGGGCCTCGTGGCCAACCTCCTCGCGTGCACTGTGCCTACATCAGGAGGCTCCCAGGTGAGACATTACTCAGCCAAACAACAATTCCTCAAATGCCTCTTCCTCTACACCGGCTCGGAGGGGGGACACCAGCACCTCGGTGTGTCGCTCCGGGTTAATTGGCTCGGCCGGGTCAGAGGGGAGGCGTCTCGTCTCACCTCCTGTATTTACACCACAGAGATTAGTTAACTAGGCAGGGCCCTAATGCCAGAGGTTAGGAATGCTTCACCATAGCAAAGGTTTTATTTTTCCCCCTGCAGTGATCTAGGATAATTCTGAGGTGCCAAATAAAAAAAGAAAAATTTTTTTAAACCTGTATCATTTCAGATTTTTAACATCTTGCTTTGCCGATTTACGAGGTGCCTGAAAACCAGACCTTTTCAGTTAAAGCAAATTAATAGTCACCTGGCGGAAAAGACAAATTACCGAAAGGAAACAGACTCGGCATGTCAGACGCCTTTTGCTTAGCGTTGACTCTAGCCCTATTTGGACAGGATTAAATTTACACGAGGTCCTGGAGTAATTTCTTATTTTTACGTGTTTCTCCATCCTCGTAAAATAAAAAAACACAGACTGAATTACCTACCGATGATTTTAATCTCACCTGCATGCTCACGTGTCGTGTCACGTGTCGTGTCACGTTGGGAAAAAACATTGCTTCCTGTGTTTAGCTTCCTTGTATTGCGTGAATCAGTGCCCGTCCCCCAGATATTAAACACTTCCTAAATTGGAAAACGAGCCATTGGCGCTTATAAGAGGCGCTCGACAGTATACCGGGTCTGTGCGCTAAAAAGCTGGGAAAGGCAGAAGAAAAACCAAAAAGCTCATTAAGAAAGCTGATTATAGGAGCCGTTATAACTGCAGCTACAGGTTTAAAGCATTGCTATCTATTCACATATGCACAATATGCACTTTTAGTTTTAGTTTGTGATGCGAGTATAAGCCGAAGTGCTTTCAGGTAGGCGGTCGTGTTCATTCTGTAACGGTTGTGTATACATTCCTCTCACATTTCCCAGGACGTCTTTTTTTTCCTCTCTGCCTGCTTTCCTTTTTAGCAATGTAAATGCCACCTCTGCATATTTAATTATTCAGCTGCTTGGATAGTTTTTGTGTGTCTGTCTTTTTTTAGTTTTGCTTCTAAATTGGTATCTGGCTTTGTGGTTGTTGTAAGTTAAAAAAAAAAAAAAAAAGTCAAAATTCAGTTTCAGAACCAATGGAAAGAATGCAGGCTGATATAGGACCAGAAACCGGATCTGATGTCGGACCCTGAGAATAATTTACAGGTTTTGGTGTGATGCACCGAGTCTGACACATTTCACAATCCATCCTGCGGCACGTTATTCTTTCCAGCTGCGCACGAGTTATAAACCGCAGGAAAGGCGCAAACTCCTCCTCCTTTACCGTGACTCGGACCAGAGTGTGAGGGATGACGGCGTCCGTCAGCGTCTCCCATCCAGCCTTCACTTCACCTTTTGTTTGGTTCAGTGCTAAATGTCGCTGTGTAGATCCACACACAGAAAGGCTTGCACTCGGCACTCGTATTGCTGTAGACGGCCGCTATTCTCGCCAGGTTTATTTTGGGGGAAACCTATGATTTTGGGTTTTCTCTGTGCTACTGGCTAAAATGAATTCAGTTGTGATGTGGTACCAGTACGGGATAAATTCAACATGACAGACTACATAACCACTTTTGTTTTTTTTTTGTTTTTTTAACACATCAAACCTGATCTGAGAGCACAGATTGCTGTTCTTTCCTCATCCTGCAGCATGTCAGTGATTCACTCCTAAGTTGTGGCGTAAAGCGTTCTACACTTCCAACTCTTTATTAATATGATAACTATAATGTAAAGTCGGTCATCAGACATCGTTCGATGACATTGCCTCATGCACGCTGACGTCACTGTTTGTGTCCATATTTGCAGAAGCTCTTTTCTCTCGGAGCCGGAGACCGACAGCTGATTCAGACTCCACTAAATGACGACCTGCCTGTTACCAATAAAAGCATCGCTCTCCTCTTCCAGCAGCTAGGTGGGTCTTACTCTCTCACTCACCAGATTATTCTCCATCTGTTTCCTCCATTTATCCATCAGCTGATTCAGCTGAACAAATCAGATGTGCTGTACATCTCATTTATAACCATGCCCAGATATTATATTAAAAATGCTTTAGATGACCTTAAAGTGATATATTGGCAAGTGACAATGTCTTGAATAAAGGAAAACTAACCTAATATTTCTCATTATGAGATTAATACTTATATATTAGATATATAATACTTAATATATTAGACCTTTAAGCCTATTTGTAGACATGTTTACTAATTTCAAGCTGAACACTGTCTTTTTCTATTCTACTACTTCTAGAAATAAATGCTTGAAATAAGCGAAATGATCTGAATTTGAAGCTACTCAAGGTTTTTTTTTTTTTTTTACCTTCAAAGATGTCATTTTTATGCATTGAGGATCTCATGGGGTTAGTGATTAATGTGGGTATAAATAAAGTGAGGAATAGAACACTTGAGGGTGTGCAGCTAAAGGAAAATAAGCAACAACAAGGCGGTTTGATGAGTCATTTTTCTGTAACATCACGTCCTGAAGTGTTTTATTCCTCTTACTCCTCTTATTCTACAGAGAGTCACTGATTTCTATGCCTTTATTATATTTTTCATCGATTTATGCGTTGGTTAATGTTGTGCAAAGTTCCTGTTATCACTTTTTATTATGCAAAGCATAAACTTCTCCATCCTGAAGATGGCAGAAAACTTAAGAAGCTACAGCTACAGCTTTCCCTCTGACTCTTACGAAGCACTGACGCTGGAGACTCCTTCCAGAGATGCTGAATACAGAACACTTCAATGTATCAGCAATGAAATGAAATGTTTTTTTGTTTTTTTTAATACAGAAACAATAACGTGTTACAACAAGCTGCTGTTCGAGATTTTTTTCTGGCCCCATGATTGGATGAATCCCTCCACGCTCATTATGTATTCAGGAATTTCCTCAGTTCCTCAAAATATCACCCCTTTTGTACAGTCATGGCCACACCCACTGGACATGACTAGTAGTTCATTAGACTTAACTATCAGCTCACTGGATTTGACTAACAGCTAATTAGACTTGACTAACAGCTCATTGTACTTGACTAGTAGTTCATTAGACTTAAAGTTCACCGGACTTGACTAACAGCTCACTGGGCATTACTAGTAGTTCATTAAAGTTGACTTACATTTCATTGGACTTGACTAGTAGCTCACTGGGCATTACTAGTAGTTCATTAGACTTGACAAGCAGCTTACTGGATTTGACTAGTAGTTCATTAGACTTAACTAGCAGCTCACTGTATTTGACAAGCAGTTCATTGGACGTGACTAGTAACTGACTGGACTTAACTAGTAGCTCATTAGACTTGACAAATTAATTTGCATTTACTGGACTTGTCTAGCAGCTCATTAGATGTGACTAGCAATTAATTGGACTTGATTAGCAGTTCATAAGACGTAAGTAGCAGCTTGCTCTATTTGACAAGCAATTCACTGGACTTGAATTGTCTAGTAGCTGACTGGGCATAACTAGTAGCTCATTAGACTTGACAAACAGCTTACTGGGCTTGACTAGCAGCTCATTAGACTTGACTAGTAGCTGACAGCATAACTAGTAGTTCATTAGATTTGACAAGCAGCTTACTGGACTTGATTAGCAGCTCGTTAGACGTGACGAGCAATTCACTGGACTTGACTAGTAGTTCATCAGACTTAACTAGCAGCTTGCTCTATTTGACTAGCAGTTCATTGGACTTGCTAAGCAGCTCATTGGTCATCATTAGCATTAAACCTCATCTTTGGGGTAAACATGTACAGAAGTGGGATTAGTATGAGGTTGTTGTTAACTGTTTGAATTTGAGGAGCTCGTGTTGTTGTTTCTGGTGGTTGGTTGACCTCCTGTGTTCCTCTATATTGTACTCAGACTATAAATTTTGTTAAGGTGGTGATTGAGAAGAGTAAACGTTTGCAGAGCTTGGTGTCCTCTCAGGGTTGTGCAATAATCCTATAAGCGCACGTTTTTACGACGTCTGCTCTGACACGTGGTTACGCAATGTTTTCAAGAACATTTTGTACATTTTGTTATAAATGAGGAAAAGTCAAAGGAAACATCAAACAGTTCTGAGGAGTGGAAATAATCCCCCCGCCTCATGAAATGAAAGTGCGGTATCGCGTGAAAGTGGTAGGTAGTGACCTCCTGTGGAATGCACTAATGGTTCGCATGCGTGGATTTGGAGACATTCATAAACGTTTATCAGAGATGCACTTATCTGGACGTTATTAAAAGGTTGAGAGTTTATATAACGGACAAATTATCCGCACCTCGACTCTCTCCTGAGCCTGGCTTGCGTCAAACGTCCGACGCACGTGTTTCACGTTCGCCGAACTCGAGACAACAGCCGTGATTAGCCTCACATGTGCAACGTCTGAATGCGAATTCCAGAATATTCAACGAGCACTTCATATTTTGTCGGACGTCTAGCGTGTCTGCGTGCGCCGATAGAGCCAGACCTCGCTGTGCTGCAACGCGAGGCGAAGCGTTCCTCTTTGTCACGCGAGACCTCGTAGCCGAACGAGTCTGAACCCAACACCAACAGCAAACACGCACTCTGCGAAATGTGACTTCCCACTTGAAATGTAAAAACCTTCGGGAACACTTGAGAACAGGATTCGCAGGAAGTCGCTGTTCATCTTGGCGCAGATGGACTTGAACTGTTGAACTTTTTATTCGCGCCAGCTACACGATATTAATGTTCTAATGAATCATCCAGAGATTTATTTTCTTTTACGGATTTGTGATTAACGATGCGCTCTCAAAGCGACCAATTTACTGAAATGCGCCGATTATCAGGAGCCGCTTTTTCTGCTTCTCTTTTGCCACATAGCCCTTCCTCTGTGAACCATGCAGAGTACCTCAGCTTCCCCATCTGACACACACACACGCGCGCACACACACACACACACACACACACACACACACACACACACACACACACCAGCGTGAGAATAGTGTGGACTCCAGAGACCACTGATTCGCTTAATAGTTTGTGGAAAGCCTGAGTTAAGATTGATGTTTGCGGCTGCCTGCTTATAAATTGAGTGGTGAAACAAACCACAGAGGCTGGAAGCTCGTCAAGTTGGTCGTTACCTTTTACTTTCGTTTGCCACATGATTCTAGAGCGTGCTGGAACAGCGGAGAGGGTTGGTGCAGAAGTAGGACGTAAACAAGAGATAAAATTCTTCAGGGAGCTACTGATACCACCCCAGAGTTCATTTATTTTCCAGTACTTGTTTACCACAGAAGGAATAAATATATCTTTATTTACGAACACATCATGCAAGTGTGTGAGTGTGTGAGTGTGTGAGGTCTGGCAGAAGTCAGCCCAAGAAATTCGCTCACTTCTTCGTTATTGCTGTTTTCGCTGTGACTGCGACGTTTTTCTCCTTCCATAACCAACCAGAGAGCATCATCAGGTAAACCACCAGAAGCCCGCATCCCAAACCCCAATGACTCGTCTCCGAATCGTCCCCCAGTGAAACTTCGAGAACGTCCTCCAGCATCGTCTTGTTCCGCAGGAAGAGCAGACCTGGCGGAACAGGAAGTAGTTGGCCTCAGCTTGTTGTCTGCCGGCCTGCGTTTATTTAGGGTCGGAAATGGACCGTTGTTTCCAGTTGATAAGTAAATACCTCAAGGTCGGAGTGAAACATGGATGTGTGTGTGTGTGTGGCTGGATATATCTCAGATTATGAAACCTGTTGTCTTCTGTTTAGCTGATGCAATGACGCGATTATTCAGACAGAGGCCAAGGACTCCAGCTGGGGATGTAAACATGGTGAAGCTGAAGGCAGACATAAATCTGAAATATTACATTCTTGCATGAGAGGTTGTTATTTTCTGCTTCATTGTGGAGGGTAATAAAGTTTTCTGGAAGGTGTGCGTCCCAGGAAATACTCCACACAGCGAGGGAAAAAAAGTGCCTGTTCATTTCCCGAGCTCTTCCTCAGTCGTCGTCTGTAGCTCAGCTCCTGCTCCTCGTGTCCGTATCGCGTTCCTGTTTGTTGGTGACTGTCAGACTTTGACACACAGCTGAACCGCTGACCCCCGGGGCCGTTCTTGCGGATGCCTCTGTCACTGTTTGGCCCTGTCTCTCTATCTTTCCCCAACCTGTGATTAATGATCTCCTTGGTATGTTGATAACAAACAATAACAGGAACTGTAAACCATTTCTCTCCTCCTGACTGATTTGCTATGTGCTTTTATTTATGTTGTTTACAAAACGCATAAAGCCTGCTATCTTGCGAACATTTTTTTTGCGATCATCCTGCTGAATATGAAGCGATGATTGGAACGCGAGCTGCTGCGATTGCTTTCAGCATAGCATGAAATTATTCCGCTTTCCAGGACCCCTGTGTAACGCCCGGGTTAACTCGTCTGTTTCCTATTATGCTGGACATTTGGTCTTTGTTTTCGGTCGTGTTTGTGACCGTCTCTTGGGTTAAAAACGAAGTAATCAGCATTTTTACTAGACTGTAGCATAACGCCATTCGTGACTCGCGTCTCAGGAATCAACGCCGCTGTATTTTTAGAAGGGTTTTGTCATTCACAGCAGCGTAGCCGGTCAATAGGCGTTTCCTAATGCAATTCATATGAATGACATTTTTGTGTTGTTGATGTCATTTCAGGCATCCAGAATGTTTTGAGGCTTTTCTGTGCAGTTCTGACGGAACACAAGGTTCTGTTCCACTCCAGCAGCTACCAGAGACTCGGGGAGTCCTGCCGAGCTTTAGAAGCCCTGATGTTTCCTCTCAAGTACAGGTGTGGAAAGAAAAGAAAAGAAAAAATAGCACAAGATTGCACACAAAGAAACACCATCTCTCTGCATCCTTTTATTTATTTATTTATTTTACATAAAAGTAATCTGTGTGTGTTTCGCTTCAGTTAATAGCATCCTGAAATAAGGAGAGGTTCTCAAAAGATTGTAGAGCAGTAATATCGTTCCCTCAGTTGTGGATAAAGGCTAAAAGAATGGAAATTTCCAGAACAAATTCCAGTGACAATGTTATCACACACTACTGTGCCATGTGCCTGTTAGCTTTTTTTCCCCCTTTCTTTCTTTCTTTCTTTCTTTTTTTTTTATTAGACAAAAAAAAAAAGAGTGAATCTTTTTTTGTTTGTTTTTTTGCATTTGACTAAATGAGTCATTTTCTGTTACCATATCTGTTTTTTTATTGAATAAAAAAGTTTAGACATTTAATGCAGGTTAGGTTATTAACAAAAATGATGACTGTTAAAATATTAACAGTGGAGAGAATAATAATTATAACAATATTTATAATAATAATACTTTTAATTTAATTTTAGTGTTTTTATTCATTTATTTTAATGATTTTATTTAATTAATTATTATTTTTTAAAAATATTTTTATTTTTATTCCACTCTATCATTTAGTGAAAAAAAAATCAGTATTGTTTCATTTTCTTTTTTTTTATTTCTAGTTTTTAGGCCTTTTAGTGAAACAAAAAATTCACCAACTAGTTTTTTCATTTCATTTGTTTCTTTTCATAGTCTTTTTTTATAGTTTCCCCCTATTGTTTTTTTTTTCATTTTTATTAAATTAAATTAAATTAAATTAAATTAAATTAAATTGAATTGAATTGAATTTTCCTTTTTTTCCTCCCACTCTTGGTTGTGTCTTTTTGTTTTTTCCTCCATTTGGTTTTCTTTTGCCATAAAGGTCTCCAGTGCTGTGGATGGACAAACTGTATTATTATTATTCTTATTATTACATCCTTCATTAAATTGACTTAGAATTCTCTTTTGTAGCCTGAGATGCAAACTTTTGCACTTAACTGAAGTCTTCCTCCAGCATTAACCCACCAAATCAGCATTTAAACCTGCTCAAATCCAAATATACGTCAATTCTAAAGTAGTTTTGCAAGAATAATCTACCATAAGACCTGAGTGTTGTTGCCCTGCAGCAGCAGCAATCACCTGCCTGTCTGGTTTTTGCACGCAGCTACCCGTACATCCCCATCCTCCCATCTGGGCTGCTGGAGGTCCTCAGCTCGCCCACGCCCTTTATCATCGGGGTGCACTCCATGTTCCAGAGTGAAATTCAGGAGCTGGTGAGTTCGGGGATATTATACTATTATACTATATCTCGATCAAAGTTCACGTCCCTGACGTGTTTGTCTTGGGGCAATGACAGCTGGACGTGATCATCGCCGACCTGGACGGAGGAACGATAAAAATCCCTGAGTGTATCCATCTTTCTCAGCTCCCCGAGCCTCTCTTATACACTACACACGGCTTGCTGTCTACGGTGAGTCTCCCTTACACACCGTAGCTTCCCACCCATATACACTGAGCGCTGATTACATCCTGACCTTTCGTTTTGGCATTCGCATGAAAAAGTCTGTACTGACCACCTCAACACTCATCACTTCTAATCGCTCCTTTGCAGCTGAAGCAATAAACTCGCATTTCTTCACTCTTGACTCCTTCCAGGTTTTGCACCCAGATCTGGAGATAGCCGATAACGCTTTCCCTCCTCCGCGCTCTGCCCCGTCCAACCTCAAACTTCTGGTAAGTGTTTCACTAATAACCCCCCAGCCTGCCCTCCTGACCCCAGAGGTTGCTTTTTAATTCAACATCGTTGAAAAGGCATTGCCTTCAAGATGGTTCGATATGCTGGTTGCGGAAGACAAAGCGTTATCGCTAATCTGCTCTCCAGGGGGGCACAAAAAATGTTTCAGTGAGTAAGGAGGTGATTTAGGAGTTTAGCCTCCTTCGTTAACGCCTCTATTTTTGAACGTTTGTTAATGTTTCTGACTCACGACAGTTAACGTTCTCTCTTTCTCTTTCATTCGATGTCAGGATAAGGAGGTGAGAGCGGTCTTCCTGCGCTTGTTTGCACAACTGTTTCAGGGCTACAGATCCTGTCTGCAGCTCATTCGCATCCACTCCGAACCCGTGATTCACTTTCACAAGGTGAGAGACGGCGCGCCGGGCCGAAGCACCCTGACATTAACCTCTGTCTGTGGGGAGGGTTTATGAGGGTCCATCAGTGAATAATTACTGTAACCATCCTAGTCCTCTTCAAACCGGTCCAGACTCGCGCTCGCTGGCGTGTAATGCATTTCATATGTTCTGTTCCCAAAACTCTTGTCAGACGACAGCACACAATTATTTGGTGGATTTTGAAATACTCACTCTAAATCGACCACTAAGAAAACAAATTGCTTTGATGTGAAATTAAATCATTGCTTTATTGGCTGGGATGATGGTATTATCCCCCTCTAGCCGCCCTGCTATGACCACTTGCTGCTTTTAAAACATCATTATGTGCGAGGAAAACCTCACTTTCTACTTTTAGTCACAAAAATCTTGCAATAAATTCACGGCCTATGTTATATTTGCGTTTTATAATGATGCTTAATTAAATATAATTAGTCCCAGAACTGATATTACGCAATAATACTTGTCAAACACGAAGCTACTAAAAGTTCTTTCAAACCTAAATATGTGCATATATTGCACCATGTATGGTCTGAAACATTTATTATTATTATTATAATATATTAAATAGAAAGTCATTTAGGATTCATGCAGAGGTCATGTGTTTATATGATATGAAACATAAAGCTTAAGAAATCCAATCTAATTATCAGCGTCATTACAACGTTACTGAATGAAAAATGATTCTGAAACATTAGTTTATCATAATAATATGATATTGCCTTGCCATGATTGTTAATGCTATATTAAGACGTCGTGTAGAGTCACTACTAATGATCTGAGGCAGCATTAAAAAAATACAGGCTCATTAATCATTTTTGCAGAGTAATTAAAATTAGCATTCCAGGCCATCGATGCGGAATTGGTCAGGAGTCACAGGTTGTGTTTTCCAGTTTGTGCAAAATAAGTAGCACCTGCGTGTCCTGCTGCTTTTTGGTGAAACACAGACCCATAAATTAACATCGAATTGTTCTGAGGCTGGAAGGGGGAAAAAATGGCTGCTTTTTCATAAACCGGGTAGTTCTGGAGCACTTGGATGAACCGGGAGATAAGCAGGAAGCCATGCTGTAGTTCATGAGCCAGTGACTCTGCTGTAAGTGCCGATGGTATCTCCTCGCTTTAGTTTCAAAGTTCTCCGTGCCTGTGATGAGCCACATGCAAAGAATCAAAATGGCCCTCGTCTGTACGTGTTTGCATGCGCGTCCAAACCCCCCCATCCTGTGTTGTTTGTATTTGCTTGGGAGGTCGTTTCCACAACAACCCCTCTTCACATCCTTCTCCGAGCACCCCACATGGCTCAGATTATGGCCGAGGAATGCGGCATGTTTCCCCATTAACTCTCAAGCGTCCCTGTGTGCCAGCTGCGCTGAGGCCCAACACTTCGCTCCATCCGTCTCACTCACCTCTTCGCCAAATACCCCCCTCCTTGCAGTCATCTGTTTATAGTACGAAGTCGTCTAATCATTTTCATCCACGCAAACAGCAGCGGCTCTCAGGAATGCAGCGGCTGATCGCGCTGTTTGTTTGCCGAAGTCCTAGTTTAGATAAGTCACCCCGTATCGCTCGAGACGTATGGTGTTTTAGCGGCACGCTTATTATAATAGGGATTTTCCTGGAGACTGTGAACTGTGACTCACTGATGGAACGCACCAGGACGGTTGACATCTTTTTTTCCTTTCTTTTTTTCTTGCAGGCAGCCTTCCTGGGCCAGCGTGGCCTGCTCGAGAACGATTTCCTGCCCAAGGTGTTGGACGGCATGGCCTTTGCCGGGTTTGTGTCAGAGAGAGGGCCTCCGTACAGAGCCTGCGATCTCTTTGACGAGGTGAAGCGCACCACTCTTTTTCTCTCACCCCCAGTAACACCTTTATTTCATGATGTTTGGTCGTATGGACGAGCACGCTCATGTTTAATTCCTGACTCATTAATCTAGCGAGTATTGTTTTTGCAAGATGTCTGAGAATCCTCAAGTAGATGTAAACTTATGTGACGTGATTCTCCTGCTGTTGTCCTGCTAGCTGGTGGCGTATGACATGGAGCGCTTTAAGGACGAAGAGGAGAACCCAAGCAAACTTCAGAAGCACATAAGAGAGCTCTCTGAGCAGCTTTACCGCAACGTGAGCAAACAAACCTCAGCCTCATCATCTTGTTTCTTCAGGCTGTCCATCTCTCTCGCTCTGTCTTCTGACCTCTCTTTCTTCACTCCATCTGGCTGTCCTTTCGAACAAAATTTCTCTGTTTTTCTCTCTCCTGCTCTGCTGCACTGTGTTGATTAAGCACTGCACTTCTGCCAAATATTTGACCACTGATGCTCTCGACATGGACATTTCAGTTAGGACTAAGGGTTTGTTTATTGAACTTTTAAGCATCTGCAGAGTAGCTTGGCTCAAGAGGATCTCTATGATTAATGCAGGCATTTTTACTTCTATCACCATCACTGCACTTTTTATTCCAGGTAAACCCTGGGTTCACTTGCTGTGTGTTTGCTCCTCAGGAAAATCCCAACCCTCACATGGCCTTCCAGAAGGTACCTCGGCCCAGCGAGGGCTCTCACCTCCGGGTGCACATGGTGCCCTTTCCCCTGATCGACGAGGAAAAGGTCGCGGCGCTCATGCAGGAGGGCCTGGCCAAACAAAACCATTCCAACATCAGTACCCGAGTGGAGAGGAAGTGCGTGGTGCCCGCAGGTCCCCCTGTGGGTGAGTACCGCAAGCACCAGGAAGGTCACGGGTTGCCTTCTTCTGAATATTTTTTCTAAGGACATTTATTCACAGTGATCAACTAGACTTGGAGAACCCTGAGCTGGTGCTCAATATATCACTTAAAGAATAAAACATTTTGGCTCATGCTGTCATAGGAAGATAATCAACGATTTGGCGGTGTGATTGAGAGTTGATTATTTTTCTCCAACAGCATGTTTTATTCCAGCAGCAATTTGCTAACAATTACAAAATTATTTATTAAAGAACGTCATACTTTTTATCCGTTTAGTGTTGTGAGTGTTACGAAGTGCTGACACTTCCGTAAGCGCTAAACGAACGTTCATGTGATGCATCCTCGATACATGCGCATGTTGTTTGTTTCTACAGAAATGAAGGCACTAATTAGCGTCACAGCTACTGATCCAAGTAAATGAATCAACACGTTCTGGCCAATCAGCACCGATTATTCGTTATGATGATCACAGACTAGGGTTCTAATCATTTTTTTGCATTTTATTCATGTGAAGTTGAACCGTTGAGTGTTTAACAGACGCCACATTGTCTGTCTCCACGTTTTAGTGTCAATCACGGGGAAGGCCAACTCGGTGTTCAACAGCGCCCGGCATCTGGAGGTGGTGCGAAGCTGCATCAGCTTGATCTTTGACAACAAAACGCTGGAGACCGAGAAGGTGAGCGGAGCAAAAGAGCAGCGTTGATGCAGATTACACACGTACACACATCTGGAACAAGATAGCCCAGAGATTAGAGTGTATTACTCACGGCATTTGAATGAATATCACCATCAAACCTCCATCTGGGAGTCGTACATATGCAGCAGCTGAGGAGGGAAAAAGGGTGAAGAAACAGTCACACATACTCCTCTTATCTCCCTCTCCCTATCACGTACAGAAATATTATTCTAACATCATCTAGCGGCATTGTTTGTTACGTTTTCTGCAGCCAAATAACTATATAAACCAACTAAACCACAGGGATTGCCGAGATCTTATCCCAGTCTCTTTTTTTCGGATGGATTCCCCTTATAACAACTGTGGGATGGTAGCCAGCTCCTTCACGCACCCATTGGGTTTAATATGAAAGCCTTCGCTCCTTTGTGGCTAGAAAAATGCTGAACTCCAAGCTAACTGCTCCACGGAGCCAGTAAAGCCATCACCACGGTGCAGCCATTTCCACACCGCTGATATGAAAATCTGGACCGAATGCTAGCAGAGCAGCCAGAGGTTCACTGGCATCCACAGACGTTATGCGATACAGTTGGAGACTGGCTGTATCGTAACGCTTTTTTATTTATGAATGATCGTTCCAAGCCTCTATATCAGAAACATCTTTTCATCTTGATATTATATGACAAATTAAAGGAAGAATTCATTTATTTTACTCGCGCTACTTTTGGGTCAACCTGTTCTTTTGGTCAGCCAAGCGTCACCGCAAATCAATACATGATGAAACGTTCATGTTCCAGTGGGCGTGGTGTTTTCTAAGATGGCCCCGCCTCCATCCAGAGTGTCCAAGGGCTTACAGAATGGTTTGATGAGGATGGTAATGTTCTAAGTCTTGTGCTGTGGTCTTCACCATCCACAAATCTCAACCCAGACACTATCATCAAAACACAGAGTGAAGATCTTTTGGGAAAATGATGGATGTCGCTATAGCGATGTGTAGAATCTATGCCGTTAAGGCTGTTCTGGTTCCTTGTAGTGGCCGGACACCTTTTTTAACATACCTTCATGTTGTGCTAAGTTTCCTGAAAGATATGTTCTGATCGTAACATGGTTTTTTAACTGGTACGATACCAGGAAATATAAAACAGTAAAATAATTATGTGCACGCTGAGCTTTATTAACCTTTTTCCAATGACTCAAAAACAGCTGATTGTTGGACAACATGAGAAGAGTTATGGAGGAGAACCTCATGAGTGTTGCTGGTGTTGTGTCCAGGCTCTCCCTGCGGCCCTGCGCGCCCTGAAAGGCAAAGCAGCCCGGCAGTGTCTGACCGAAGAGCTCAGTCTGCACGTGCAGCTGAACCGCGCCATCCTGGACCACCAGCAGTTCGACCACATAGTGCGCATGATGAACTGCGCCCTTCAGGTGAGACGCGTCACACACCTGCACTCGCAATTACAGGACTTGGAGAACATTCTTACAATCCTGTAAAACAAAACAAAGTTGCCATTTTGCAACGCTTTCTTAAAACTCATGACTTCCTTAAGGTATTTAAGAGCTAAACCACAAACGATACCAGCGGAGAAGCTCTAATGGCTATCATTTCCACCTATAACCTTCAGCTAGCCAGACCTCCTGGTGTCTTTTCATGAATTAAAGCAGGTCTTGACGTCTGTGAAGCTGTGTAACGGGTACAGAGGTGCGCAGACGTGTACTTTGCGATACCGTCGTTATGACTTCATACATGGGGAAGGGTTAATTGTGGCACTTTGGTTTATATCGAATTTGTAATTTATGACCGTTTGAGAGAACAAATGTCCAGGTCTCATGAATGACCCGTGTTTTTGTCTTTGGGTGTTTTTTTTAATCATCCAAATTTTGTAACAGCTTTAAAAAGTTTTCTTGTATTTTGCTGTAAACTGTCATGTTACCGTCAATCAGAGCGTAACGAGGTCCTGCTGGTAGTCCTTTGTTTTACGGCTCTGCATCGTGAGGTTGGGGGATTTTAACAGCACGACGCCGTTTTACTAGTGCACAGATTTTATGGAGTCACTTTGAGTTCCTGGCATATTTTGGCGCTCTGAACCTGGACGAGGTTATTAGTCCCAACATCTGCAGCTGTAGTGGACTTGAGCGCTGCAGCACCGCAGGTCACTGGACGCGGGAGCTGTAAAAGCAGTCAGGGGGCACGGCGGCTCGAGCTGTTCACGGCTTGCGTCTATGACGGGAGGTCAAATATGTGCTCTGTAATGTGTTTTTGCCCCTCGGCGCAGTATTTGGAAAGGCTTTGGTATGCCAACTTGTTAGATTTCTGACCCTCGGTCAAGCCCGGCTCTCTTGTGAGGGGTTCCCGGGGGGTTAGAATATCATTATTGATTTGTACAGTGAACAGAACATGTGTCTTGTTTTAATCACATCATGGCTGTCCTGGTTAAATATAGCCAAGGGTACATATTGTGAGTTTAAAAAAAAATATCGAGAGCATTCTACACCACGTTCCAAATTATCATGCAAATTGTATTTAAGTGTCGTAAAAATTAAATATTTTGTTCTTCAATTAAACTCATGGATGGTATTGTGTCTTA
>JAQQZX010000007.1:21812510-21828794 GCA_030068355.1 Notoglanidium maculatum
ATACTCTAATGGTTGATGACTCGAAAATTATGCTGACTGTCACTTGCATCGACTATTTAGGAAAATCAGAGAAAAATGTCACTTGCATAATAATTTGGAACGCAGTGTAGAGAGCAGATTTTCATGAAACAGTTGAAATGATGCCAGAGCTTTCTATATATACTGTATATATAATGATGTGGATAAAATCCATACTCAGCCATCAAACACTCTTAATGATGACGAGTAACAGCATGGCTGACGATTTAGCCTTCTACACGACGACGTCCATATATCGTTACGGATACAAAATTAGCAAGGAATGCTTTTGAATCATAACCTGAAGATAACCTGTTGCAGAATATGCAGCAGACCATCTTTGTTACCCCTCACCCTCTTTTCGAGGTTACCGGCACGTGGAGACGTTCTAATGGAAGCCACCTGATACCAGAGTGCAGTGCTGGAGGTTCCTTAAATGCAGCGATGATGATAAATATCTCATGCATGAGAGGTTCAGTATGTCCGCTCGCTTTTATGAACATATACACCAACATCGTGGTGAGCTTTACACGTCCATCAACATCCGAAGCAGCAGGGAAGCAGTCCGTGGGCTTTAGTTGACTTCATCCAGGAATCGGGAGCCTTTTTTCCCCCCAGTGGGAAATAATCAGCGCTGGGCATGCGCTGTGTTTCAAGGAATGTCTCAATGGATGTAACAGATACCAGTTTATTATACGGATACAGTTGCTGCTTAAAACGTTCACATTTTTTTTGCAGCCGTTAATCCTCCTGTGTCACGTCCATTTAATAGGCACATGTGAGTCGAGTGTGGAGAACTTCTCCACATTTCCAAACCAGGCTTTATTTTTAAAAGCGTGGCACTGTTTGCTTACACTGTAGATAATAGAATTAGTATAAATAATATGCAGTCTAAATATTGGGCGCATGCTGTAGGCGTGTGTCTGGCCAGAAGTCCTTAGCGAAAGCATTCGAAGAATTTTTGAATTATCTCAAATTCCTCTTTTAGTTAATATTCCACTCAAATTTTTTCGCTCCTTCTATTATATTATTCTAAACACCTACTAAAAAGACCTCGCAAGGAGCCGGGTATAACCGGATTAGTTTCAGATGAGCAGGAAAAGAAACGGATAGCTTGCCCTCTTTAATTGTTTTCACATCTCACCCCAAGCAGCTCGCTTCATCAAGAGAAAAGGGAGGGGCCAGGACAAAAATGCTGACATATGACGGCCAGCGGAGGTGCCAGTACTTGTTTATGAGATACGCATGAAATGACCTCGACGCTTAAAAATGAGCGCACACATACGCAGCCCCATGGAGAAAGGATCTGCTCATCGTTTTTGGCTTATCAACCGGCTTGTCACACATGTCAGTGCTGTAATCGAGCATAATGGCTCATTAGTGTAAATAGATGTATTACGGTTTTGTCTATCAGTGAAAAATGCAGCGCATTCCTGCACACGCTCGTAGCCAGGTCAAGGCGTTATGGGATCCACATGTCGCCTGGCTGCCGTCGTGGCTTGTTTCTCGCTATAGGTGACAAGTTTGTTCATTCCTCTGTAATGTCAGTTTGCTGGATGTATTTTTCCAGGAAAAGAGGTGCACGTTAGAGTTGCACGAGTTACATTCTGTCCATTAGGTCAGAGGTGAAATTATATTGGCCTCGCGGGAGGAAAATTTTTTGCTCCGTTCGCGCTGTCTCTAAAATCCGTGACCATGTGTTTCTTCGAGCAAGTTCCCACATGTGCGCTAAATCAGCCGGATATTTATGCGCAGGCATATGTGCAGCCTTTGCAGGAGCGCCACAGTTTATTTCCAGACAAGCTGCAAGCTGACAGACGCACCTTGAGATGGAGGCATACACAAGGCACGACCCTGTCAATCAGCACTCGCCATCGGTGATCAGAGATGGTGCTTAAAAGCTCGAGAGAGCACGTTTGTCAGCGGGAGGCTTTTGTTTCGTCTCTAAGCACTTTGAGATGAGCTGGAGTTATCTGTAAGCGATGGTGCCTGCTTTGCTCGTGGGCCGTCTCCTCCTCGGGAACTGCTGTGTCAGTGACCACATGCTTGTAGCGAGACTTCCTGCATTCCCAAATCGACACGGAGCATCTGGTTATTAGTCAGTTGTGGATGCTATGAATGTTCATTGGCTATGCTATGCAAAAACCACATACTATGATGTGGACAGATTTCTTGTTACTTATCAGAGGCAGTGCATCTGAAGGTGGGGTCGACTCAGGTTGATTCGGTGGCATTTTTTTTTTTTTGCACAGCTTCTTGGAAAAAACGAGTGAGCTAATAACAAAGCCATTGTTATGCATTCCTGTGGTGCTTGCCGTCATCCTGTTTCGATTTTACACCAAAGCGCGAGGGCGGCTCCAAGGCGAATGCCTCTCGACTGTAACTGTTTAAGCGGTCTATAAATGATGAACGTTAAAAATCACAACAGCCTTGTATATAACAAACATGCTAATAAGGCTAATAGTACAATTTAGAGTGGAGTGTTGTTTGGATTTGGACCATTGTTTGGGTGATGGCTACAGAGCCATGGCCAGATCTGGGAAAGGATGTTGAGCAAGACGAGGGGATGGAATGGATGCATGGGGGACTGAACACTAAAGCATCTTGGCATCCCAGCCATTTCCTGCACTGTGAAAGTTCTGCAGAAACAGTCTGTTTGCTCTGTTAAATCCTTAAATCCAGCATCCTTAAGTGTTCTTTGGTGTATCCATCTGAGGAACACTTAAACGTTTCCTTTCACATTTTAGAAATGATCGCCCCATAACCTCTAGCCCTATAGTCTTATCATAGTACAATTTTCTGATAATTGGAATCGAGGAATTAAAAAACAACCCCAATTGTTATCAGGCTGCATAATGTCTTATTTTCCTAGCTGTAATTTTGCATTGTTTAGACAGCAGAGGGCACACTAACGTATGATAGCGGGAATACACGTGACCTCACCGTAGGCGGAAGTAACACAGCTGGATTGCTGCGAAAGCAGACGAAAAACAGATCTAAAATGGGAAAGAGCTTTTGTGCGATTAACTGTACAAACAGTTAATCATGTTTAAATTTAAAACTTTTTAATTAAGAAAAAGCCTATTTGTTCTTAACTTATTCCATTTTTAATAAAAGGAATATTTTTGTTAATAGGCTGTTAAACTTTACTCCAACCTAACAAAATTTTTACAAAAATGTCATTGGAAAATCGAATCCTGAACCCAGCCTCGTGAATCGAACAGAATCGTGAATTGGATCAATTGTTGCATACCTACCACCAAAATCCTTTTCTTTGGCTTAAGCTTTAAATAGGAGAATTTTTTTACAAAATGAAATATTTTGATATTTTTTATTTCAGCAGTGATCAGAAACCCAAAAATTATTTTATAGTGATCAGTGATGTGTGGCACAACAGCCCAATACTGTGTAACGTTAAGTACGCCATTTCATTTATTTAGCACATGGCTTTCAAAATCATTTATTTAGCTGCAAAAAAAAAAATGAGTAAAGGAGTAAAAAACACTTTATAATATACCTGAGCTGTTGTGACTCAGACTGACAATCCCATTACAGTAATTCCCTGCCAGCGCGGTGCCAGGGGTGTCGGTCAGAATTAGCGGGAAATTTGTTGTCACATGACACATGCACCAGTTCAAACACGCCAAACATCATTGCATCATTTATACCTATTTCAGGCACAAAACAAGTCCAACAACAGTGTGATGGATGTGAGCCGACAGCCAATCAGGGGGGAGAGAGAGATCATGAGTGTAAGCACTCAGTTTAATACTATAAAAGGAAACTAGATTAAAAAATAAAGCTAGATTTACAAGGTTACTTTTTCTTGCTGAACAATTAAGGTATTTATTTGTTCTCGAAATAGCCGGCTAGCAATGAACAGGACATGTTAATCTAATCGAGTCACTTGATGCATCTGCTCGCCTCTGTGCGTATTTATTTGTGTTTTAGCTAGCATGCCAAAACTAAGGCACCCGAAGTGATAGTTCTGTTCTCTACACTGTAATTTAGATAGCTGGAGATAGCGAGCTAGCTTTATCGGCGCCAGATATACACGGAGCCGTCTCTCAGAGCAGCGTGGCACGGCATTACAGCAGAGCAACGAGAAGGTCTGCTCTTTCTCCCGATACAACATCTTCTGTAAAACTGAGGAAACAGCAGCACATAATTATATCCTCACACTCACAGATACTTGGGCCACGACCCAAACTACATACTAGCGAACTGTTTAGTCAGTAGAGCGTTAAGGTCTTTGCTATTTAGACTTGACACTTGCAGCTGTGAGATTAATCCTCTCAGTGGACATGGGTACAGAACATCGCATGTTAGGAAATGCTCTTTCACATGCGTGTCATAATCAAGGCCTGAAACTTCAGTTTGATCGTCACAAAGCAGCTTTTCAGAAATAGATCCATTCTGGATATAAATCAGAAATGTAGTATATATTTTTAATAAAATCGATAGTGAAACACCTACATATTCACCCTCGAATTCATAACAGACCTGTAGTGTGGAGACATGACGTGCGAGGAACAGTGCACGTGCGCTCGCACATCATGTGGCTGAAACGCTGGTTAACATGTTAATACCTATCTGCCGCCTTGGATGCAGCTAAAAACGATCCCGAAAGATGTTGGGTGTTGGCCTTAGTCTGGTATGCTGGAAATCATCCAGTGTGTAGACCTAAGGCTAGAAATATATTGCAGAAATAAAAGTTGGTAGACATATCATTCTTAGCAGAGTGTGTTCTTCTGTAAAGTATTTTTTTTACTAATATACGTATTTTCTATTATATATATTTTTTATATTTGGAGGTCCTATAAACATCCCGTTCTGATTTCAGAACCTAGGTTATTGGGGTTACTTGCTCATCCATCCGTCCATTATCTATAAAGCTTATCCGTTGAGGTTCGAGGGGAAGCTGGAGCCTGACTTCGGGTGAGAGGTGTTATTCACCCTGGGAAAGGCGCCAGTCTATCGCAGGGCTAACACAGAAACGAACAGCTCACATCTATGGGCAATTTAAAGCAGCCAGTTGAGCCAATCTGCATGTCTTTGGGCTGTGGGAGGAAACCGGAGCACCCAGAGGAAACCTGCACAGGGAGAACATGCAAACTCCACACTGAAATTTTAGAGATTTGAACCAGAACCTTCTTGCTGTGAGGCGAAGCTGCTAACCATATGGATAAGAATTTGTAATCTGCCTTACTTCATTGTTCAGCTTCCAAAAATCATCATCGGTGCACAGTATCTGTTCTTTACACCAGCAAAAGATATCCCTGCATCCGTCCAAGAATCCGGTGGCAGTTCAAGAACGAGAGCTTAAATGTCAGTAGGATTTAAATTGGAGTCATCAACCAGCAGATGAACTCATCACATTTTTTTGAATCCGTCCAAACAGGGCCAAGGTCACAGCAAGGTCAAATGTCTGACATAGTTTTTCTTTAGTAGCTTCTTCCTGCATGTCATACAGAGATGTGACTCGCATGCTCGTGTTCAAGAATTTAGGACCCGTTCTCTAACTAAGATTTTCACCATCGGTGCATCCGTTTGTGACTAGCGCAGTATCTGAAGGGCAAGTGGTTGAACGTTTGCAGGATTTATATGGAGTCATCTCTGTAACCAGAAGATGAACTGATCAGATTTTGGAATCGATCCAAATCGGGGCAAGGTCACAGCAAGGTCGAATGTCTGAACTACTTTTTCTTCCTCCCTGTTTGAAATATGTTTAAAGGGTATTTCTGGCATGCAAATTAGGACTAGATGTATTTTATTCCCATCCGCTCTACTCTGTTCCTCATAACTGTTCTTAATTTTCAGCAAGGATAATGCTGGGGTGGATGATATGATGACATAATATCGATATTGCGATAAATTGTCACGGTACTCTTTTTGGAGATATCGTCAGTATCGTGATGTCATTTTCCAGCATTCTTTAATAGCGATCACAGTCTGATTGGAAAAGCCGCTGATCTGATTTTGTACCGAAAACATGTTTTCCGACTAATTAATTAAAAGTATTAGATCTTTTTTACTTTCTAAGTCGGTTTATTTTTGCAGAAATTGTATTGTTGATGCTTCTGAAACATTACGGGGGTTTTTTTCGGTTACCTAGATATCGATACGTATCGTGAAAATGTCTTTAGGTATCGTGATATATTTTTCATACATCATATCGCTCAGGCTTCAGCATTACTGTGAGAGAAAAAAGTGACCGCAGTGTTAAGACACTCTGGAATCCTCAGCCCGATTTTTATTATTATTATTTATTTTATTTATTTATTATTTTTTTTCTTCTCCAGTCACCGTGTTTAATTTAAAAATCCTCTCATAACATTTACTTTATGATATCTCGGCATACTGGGAAGTTGTGATGTAGAACATTCCCATGCAGAGCTTCAGGAAAACCTTTCAGTAGCAGCAGGTAAACACCGCGCAGCACCATCAGCCGTGGCCTTTGGCTGATTCACGCTGGCTGAACAAACAGCTGTGGATGAGTGGATGTTATTCACCAGTGCACTGAGCAAATATTCCATGCTTTATACAGGAAGCTTTGCACGGACTCGTCATGAAGCACCTGGTTTTTGGACGTTATTGTGCTATTTTTGCTCACCGTTGTACGCATTTCTTGTCACATAGGCAAATCCTTTCGCAGCTCCTCGAAAGAGTGTGTGAAGTAATGCGCAGAGGAAGCTGATCCGTCTTCATTTCCTGCCTTAGTGTGTACAAAAGTCAACGTGCCAGAGGGAACTAGGTCACATTCTGTAATGCACGTAGAGAGAAGGACACGCACACACGGGCAAACGGTTCTGTAGAAGCACGTACTGTATGGACTCGGAGCATCCTGACTCACAGGCACATGAGCTCGTCCTGCATTCCTGCGTAGCTGAGTAAAAGCCTCATACGTGCTGTGGCTCACAGGAAATAAACTCCTCTTGTATTCTGCACTTTGGTTTTTAACCTGTAGCGCATGACCTCTGGCGTAGCGTCATCGCTACAATTCACCCCTTCGTCAAAGCCGTTTCTCGACCATCAGAGATGAATCCGCATCGAAGTTTAAGTCTCCAAGCCTGCTTACTTCACACCAAAGCGCTTCGCTCTGTTAATAATGACAGCGGAATCGGACCAGACGTGAGCCTAAAGGGGCGTGCGCATATGAAGCGAAGTGGCAACTAGAGACCACGTCATGTCAATGAAATCTAGCGACCTGTAGCGATATGAGCGAGTAAAACTCCTCTCAAGACTGAGGCGACTACCAAAATAGGAACAGTTCGCTGACGGATGTTCCCCAAACCGCTTACCATAAGAAGACGGAGGCCATGACATTGGTTCCTACGTCAAAATATAAGAGCAGCTCGTCACTCCATCTCCAACTACCCCGTAATTATTCAACTGTAATTTACGGCATTGCTCTCCTGCCAGAATATCAGGATTTATAGCATCAAGGCTTCTGATTTGTTATTTTTGGTGAAACATTCAGCCTGTCGTTTTGTTTATAAAGATTGATCTGATTTCTGATGGGAAGAATCTTGCTGCATGGTAAGAGACATAGTGTTCAGTGGATATCTCAAGCGTTCACATGCTTAAAATGTGCCCTACCAAAGCATTACAGAGACCAGAAAAACGGAACGGAACGTCTGGGCGACAGGCGAATCACTTCCTGTGTGTACGCCTCATAACTCTCTTCTGTGTCTCTCTGATTTCCAATAAAGCAACGTGTTGATTATTTTCAGGTAATCTTCACAGTGTGATATAACAGTGGTTATATTTAAGGTTGTGATTGTCGGTGGGAAAAAAAGTCCGCACCTGTTGTCACTTACGTTATCGGCTTCCTCACCACCCTTTCACTTTGGTCATGAAAGTTCTGTGCTAAATAAATAAATTTGACTTGACCAAAGAGTAAAAAAAAAAAAACCTTATCCGGGAGACTTTTATTTTGCAGAAGTCCTAAAACCTAAAAAAGTCCAAACAGCTCTGATTGTTATAGCGCGCTGACATTGGAGACTCCTTCCATAAATAAACATCTCTTGACAGGAAACTTTACCATGCCAACGACAATACATCTTTCATTACTAAATAACAGCATGTCTTTTTTTTTCTTTTTTTTTTCTTTTTTTTTTTTTACATTGCTGTTCATTGGTAAAACTCTCGAATTTTGGACAGCAACAAAATGACCACAGGAGGCACAGGTTTCTAGCTGGATGTGTTTTCTATGAACCCAGAGGTTTGTGTCATGTGGCCTGTGTGTGTGTGTGTGTGTAGTCGAGGTTGTACCTATTTTTCATTTCACGATTTTGGAAATGCGTCATATCAGCAAGCAGCTACAGCCAAAACATGATCTTTTTCCAACACGAATTGACATCTGCGTAGAAAATCACGGCCATGTGTATGCAAACGGGACAAAAACCATCAGACGAGACCGGAGTTTGAATTTGGTGGAAAAACAGTAGGTAATACAACCCTGCAGTTATCCCCGAGGAGAAGAGAGAAAAATACGACCATCGCTGTTCCAGATGGAAAAAAATCAGAGTAGCACCTGTGAAATAGGAAATTGCCCCAGGAGCCAATGGAAATACAATCACGTCCAAATAACGCTTTAGATTGTGCTGTTCGTATAGAAAAGAAGAACGTATTGCAGCGAACTGATGATTATTAACCTGTGAGGAGGTGTTGCACTTCAGTCACAGCTACTGTAATAGAACATCACTCAACATCTTCCAACCAAACTCCAGCATTCATTATGCTTAAAACTCTTTCCAGATGAGATCCTGGGGTAATTTTCTATATTACACAAGCTCACCTGTGAATATTTTTATATGGATTGGCCATGTTGATGTTCATCTCCATCCTTCTCTGAGAAAATTACCATTTTTTTTTCACTCCACTAAGAATCATCTTAGTCCTATTCGGTTTCACAGATGTTGCCTCACATTGGGAAGATGTTTGGCTGACGATGCGCGCCGTATTTGGTCTTGTAGTGCGCGTAACAGTAACCCTCCTCCAGAAAACAAACACTTCCAGAGTCGCAAAATGGATGCTTCTAAGTGATGTTTTTGTCTCGTATTTTCAAGTTGATTCTGGAAATTTGGTTCATCCCCAACTGAAAGATGATCCAGCATCTCCAGTAGGCTTGGGAACCGAAACTCGCTTCCAAATTCCGAAAGGAAAAAACAAACCACCAAACTGAATTTCGGTTCTGCGATAACCCTGATTTAAAAAAATATATTGTCATACGAACAAAGGCTACGAATCTGCAAGCTGTCTGAAAGTACACAGGCCGAGAACTGAAGAACCTGTCGTGGTAGCTCGCTTTGCTTACCTTGACTAGCTCGCTTATTTCCTTTCCCTGTGGCTTTCTCGCCATAACATCAACGGGATTTCAAACTAAAACTTGAAAGTTTTTCAATTTAATACAATAAAGTGTATATATGGTTACTGTTAAAAGTTAATTATTTACATAGCTGTGTGTATATAAAATATTCATTTTCATTCCACTTGTTTAGATTGAAAAGACCTAAAGATTGAAAAAGTCTCAACAACACAATAATGCCATCAACGTGCTTTAATTAAAGTTGTAAATGGGCAAAAATTCTGTTTTGTCATCTAAAAATTTTTTTATCACGGCTTATAGATTTACAGAATGAAGGATAGTTTATTATATGTTGATGTACTATATTTAACATTTCAGCTGCAAAATTATTTTCCTCTCTCTGGATTTCTTTTAAACAGTGCTGTGTGTTATAGAACAGCCATGGAAGACTCTTGGGGGAAGATCTGCTGGTCCATGGGGACAGAATGAGGGCTACCGGTGGCACGGCGTTCATGTTCCGCACTTCTGTTTTGCATTTGTTCCTCCACTTACGTACATTCCAGTCTTGCGCTTACTTTTTTTTTTTTTTGCAATTCTGGAGTTGTAAAAAGGTGCAGCATGCAGGGATTTGCTCCATGAGTAAAAATGATAACGGTTTTGACATTTTTGTGGCTAAAAAGATAAATCCTTACATACTTGTGAAGGCTTTTCCATTTCCTGGATGATTCTCGTTATTTATGCTGTAGTAAATCCAGCTGTTTGTCACAGGCCTTCTGTCTCCAGACGAGTCATTCGCTCTTCCACCTTCTCTGTAATTCTCCTCGCTAAAGTAACTCAGTGTTATTTAGTGCGATATAAAGTTATATCGCCGTCATGATATTTTCACGCCGTCCTCGATATCATCGGGTGTTTCTAGACGTATCCTCAAGCGGACACTGAAGTATAATCTGCGTGCTCGGTCCATTTTCTTCTCACCGAACGTTCATTTTTAGTATATTTGAAATCCTCTCTGAAACGATTGTTTCTTGCATCATACACCGTTTCGTAAACGGCAGCAAAACTGTATCCGGAGTTATAATATTTTAGTAGAAGATTTTCTGAGGATGATTTTCCCCAGCTTGGCGTCCCTGCAACATGGAAAAGAATTTTACCGCTCCAGCTCCAAAGACAAGGTCTTGCCCAGCTGTGAATAATGATCACACGCCTGTAGCGTTGACTTCAATTGAGAAAAATCTGGTGTCTTTATTAAAAGCTGAAGAATCACAAACCACTAAGGCGGGCGTGTGCTTCGTTCTTAGTTCGGCTTTTAATTCTCTTCAGCCTTATTAATTACTGGAGAAATTGAAACCGATGAATGCAGATCCTTTTAATCATCAAATGGTATTTTTTCATTAACTAACAGAGTTCAATATGTAAAGGGAAACAAGGCAACATCTGATCCTAAATCTGTTCGCTGTCCGAGTTCCCTTAATTACATTGGGAAACTCTCTGATGATGCCACCGTTATTACAGAAACAAGACTCGTCCAGTTCCAATTTTTTGCTCAGATAGGATTTGTCTATCTTGACGGTTCACGTTCAGAATTACGAGTGAGCTGTATCAAGTCATCAGCGTCAAACAACAACTGAAATATATGTGAGAGACGACTCATGGTATAAAAACTGAAAAATGGATGCGCTAGTAGCTAATGTATTCATCGCATTTTGCTCTGGAGGGCAAACAGATGGTCAGCTGTAGCTCTCCTCCACTGTTGCTTAGCTGCGCTTCCTGTGTTCTGAAGATTTGTGCTACCTTGACGAAAAAAACACCCCCAGAGAACAAACTCGATCTTAGCCGTAGCCCTTAACCTGACCCTAACTAAACTTAACCCTCAGACTTAACACTTAAAGTTAACCCTAAAATCGTAACCTTAAACCTAACCCTAACCCATGTCACATGGCCATGAATTGAATACGTATCAGTTTCGGGCCACATGTAAAAGTGACTCGCATCTGTGTTGAAAAGATCAGATTTGTATAACATCAAAGCAGAAAATCAGATTTGAGTCACTTCAGCATGGCAGTGTGAACATACCCCAAGATCCACCATTTTACTACTCTGACCGTTTTTAGATTAATGTGATGCTCCAAAGTCAATGGATGACCATTACTCATTCCCAATGTATCCATAAATCAGCTTTCTTCTCGGTGTTCAACCGGACAGCTCGCTCACACGGCATGTTCATGCTGAACACTTCTGTACTTTTTGAGAAGACTTGATGGTGTGGATAGCACATTTGTGCTCTTGTTTTGTCAAAGGATTAAAGAGTGTGTAATCTGATATGGCATGCAATACAGTACAGTAATCTGTCAGCACAGGTAAAGTCTAAGCTTGCACGTCTCATCCAAACGGCCATGAAGATCTTACGGATAAAAGAACATCATTATCTTCAGTCTTGATATGAGAGTTCTCTGCTGAGCGAGGCACCGAAGATCCTGACTGACCCAACCCAGCCAAGTTGCAGATCCGGTACAAGAACGTATTCCTTCTATCCTCCATCCAGATATTAAATAACCACATGTAGCGCTGTGTGATGTAGCCCAAGACGAGTTTCCCTTCGGGACAATAAAGTATACCTTACCTTACCTTATAACGAACTGTCATGTTGTAACACTCGGCAAATATTTTCCAGTCTTTTGGTGCTACTCTTTTTCCATCTATTCATTAATATGGTGAGAACATTAATGTCCTGTTGCCAAAATAGAAGTTCCACGGTTCTGTTACCATGATACATATCGTGGATTCCTTTATGGTGATATTCATGCAGTGCAATCACACACCAGCTAATGTTATCAAAAATTTAGAAAGGGTTAGCATGAGTGTGTTTACATTATCTTATTATACTTTATGATTTGTTATAATCACTACAGATTTATAGGCCATTCATTCATGATTGTATTATTATTATTGCAGGTCAAACAGTTCCAGTAACATTGTGTGTCTAACAGTTCATGAACATTTTATTACTTTTTTTTTTTTTTTTTGGTGGATGAATTCTGCCATGACAACTCCAGTGTCTCCTTGGAATGCAAATTGTGTTTTTAAAAAGTAAATGAGAACACATGAGTCATAGAGACTTGTAGAAGTGTGGACGGACAGTTACAGGACAGTGAGTTAATGCACAATGTTCCTGCCAGAGCTCTGATAATGCCAAGTGGTGTTTGGAAGTGTGACCGTTGCTATAAAGAGGAGTAATATTTTTATATATTACATATATATATATAATTTGAACCAGCGTGTTATCGTACCGGGAATTTTCTTTCTTCTCTAGACTATCAGACTTTTTTTTTTCGTTTGTTTGTTTGTTTGTTTTTTTTGTTTGTTTCCTGTTAGTCATCCGCTCTTATTATCTCTGCCCACAGGACTGCTCCAATTCTGAAGAGTATACGGTGGCTGCAGCTTTGCTTCCGCTGACCACAGCTTTTTATCGGGTGAGTGCACATTGATTCCAAGATGTCAGAAAAAATGACTGCTACTGATGTAGGCATGCGTTGTTGTGGCTTTTTTTTTTTTTTTTTTTTAATTCAAATGAGCCAGAATGTCTAGTTAAATAACGGATAGCAGGACAGACCATGTATTTACCGGAGCAGAATCCATGCCATGTGGATGTCATGTGATTTCAGCCATTGATCCACAGCTTTGATAAATACTTGATTCCGATTGGTCAATTTTGACATGCTCTTATTTCTGTATAACAGACCGTTGCTATGGACAGCGTCATTAGCAGAAGCAGTAAAATTGACCAGTTTGTAATTTTACCAAGAAACCCTAACTTCTCCTAAACTTCTCTCTCCTTAGCTTAGGTTCACACGAGCAAGCAACGACGTTCCTCTGTCGTGTTTTTTTTTTTCACACAATGTCAGATGATGTTGTAACAACAGAAGATAGCAGCGTGAGAAACCCCATGTCAGGAATGGAGGAATAAATAAGCATCTTCGGGATTGCCTGACCCACAGTGTCCACACAGTTGTTGTCATAGACACAGACACAACGGATCTCTGTCAGTTTCTTGCTGTGAGCATGTGAGAGCGTGTATTGACATAACGACTCACTGCTTGCCTGTGGGATCTCTGATGTAACTGAATCATTCAGGGCGATCCCTGTTTCCTTTCCACAACAACAGCACCTGCTCTGTCCTCGAATTAAACCGCACGAATGTTTGCAGCACATCTGCCCCGGGCCTGCGGCCGAGGCCCAGTTAAACCCACGCTTGCAAGGTTGTTCCGTATCCATTTGTTTTTACTTCTCTGTTTTTTTGTTCTAGCGTTTGTTAGCAGTTCATGGCCCCCTGTAGATCAGTGATTCATCATCTCCCACTTACGCTGCGAGGATAAAGGGACTAAATTGTGACAAAGTGAATATAGTTTACCTTTAAAACTTTAACACACACAAAATATTATTTTTGTTTTTTGTTTTTTTTAAAAATCTGTGTTTCCTGATTTTGGAGCTAATTTGTATGTGTTATGATTCCCGTGAGGTAAGTGATAAGTATCAGGTTTTGTTGTGAGCTACTAAAATCTAAAGCTTCTTTTCTCGCTCGACTCGAGAAATCCAGAAGATCTCGGTACAAACATTGGAAAAGTCCCGGAATTCAACAGATCAGAGTTACGGCGGAGACTCGGCTCGTGTCGTTAGCGATCTACGAGGTGACCGACGCGATGGCGTTAGCCTGAGATTTGAAGCTGATCTGCTTGAGCAGCGTTTCCAGATGACGAGGTGAAAGAGCTTGCCTGTCTGAAAGACTAAAGCGCCGCCGCATCACTCTCTTTAGCTAGAGATGAAGCTCCGTCATGACCAGAAAGACATCTGAGACCGGTTTCACGTGTACTCCAGAATACACACGAGCAGTGAGTGCATCTGCGATTGGAATTCCAATTCCATGAACCTAATCCCCTCAAAATCAACAAGCGCCTTTTCCCCGCACCCCCCCGGGGGGTCCGGAACATCATCGCGTAATTTGTTTGTAAGACAGCTAATGGTGTGTACTTCCACAATCAGAACATTGCAGAACTTTTTTTTTTTTTGGTGAACGCAGCTTAAATCACAAGTTCGCCGAGCAGCTGTGCTGTCTTAAGACATCTGAAAGCTATTCTTCAACATATTAAATTTCTCGTGATTCCTGTTCCGTTTTACGTAATAAGAAAACCTGATTAAAGTGTTGTGAAAAGGACGCAGCACAACGTTTGTATTAAGCGAGACATCTCTGATATCGACAGGAGAGATTAATGAAACCGGGTGCGCTTTTCGGCGCTCCAGGAATCCGATTTCTCCCGGCTATCCAAAGGAATGATGTTTATATGCAGCTTGCTTACGCAGGCAGATCAAGGCTAGGCCCGTGATTTATTCTTCGTGTTATCAATCTTTCACCTAAAGCCGAGGCAGGGACGTTTGCAAACATTTGCACAGCCGGTCACCCCCCCCTCGTCTCACGCCGCTCCACGGTGCAAATTTCTCCAGCTCCCAGGACTGTACTCGTGCACGATGAGTGTTGCTGGCTTGGCAGAAGATAAAGGCACAAATATCTTTTGTGTACTCTGTCTCTTCTCTACTTTTGACGCTACACTGAGATACAGAGGTAAGAGGATTTCGTGATAGAAGGATCAGGAGCCCTGGTTTGGATGCTCCACTCTTCCTGTTTCCAGGTGCGGTGTCGGTTAGTGTGGAGTTTGTTTGACGGCGTCTGGTTTATCGTGGATGGAAGATTAACCCCGAGTCCCAGGCAGGACAATCGAGGACGTCCGTGTCGCTGAGTGTGATCGCGTCCTCGTGAGAACCTGCTGTGTTTAAAGCCTCTGCAAAGCAGATTGAAGTCATTGATGGCAGTAATTAATGCTCTTCCTCCCACCTCATTGAGAAGGTAGGGGCACTGTAAGGGCAGATTGTAACCTAGCACATTGTGTTTGCATCCAGCAAGTTGTTGCCAGTGTGAAAGCTATGACATGTCCTCGCATTGCACAGGAAAGGTATTATTTGAGTCTGGTTAGCGTTTTCTCTTCATGTGTTTAACCTTGAGGAGACTGACAACCAAACACAAATATAGCTGAGTTCCCGGGATACGGTCGTGTTTTCTTTTATTTACCCACAGTAACATTTTTGTATCACAGGTTAACAGGGTGTTGCAATTCTTACCCATGATCCAAATACAGGTCACCATTTTAAGTGTGGATGAATCCCAAATGGCTTTCTGTTCACTTTGTTTGTGCACTACAGTAGGGAATGACATAATGCCACTGTATATTATATCTAGTGCCCTTCCTGCATACTACACAGTGCGAATTAATACCTAGTGCCCTTCATTCATACAATATAGCGTATAACATGTTAGGGTATATACAAAGTCTATAGATTATATCAATAGATTGTAAAATAATACCCAGTGCTCTTCATGCATACTACCTAGGGAATATCTTAATAGGATATAACTTAATATTCAGCACCTTTTATGCATACTATACATAATAATTTGATTATTAGTGCCCTTCATGTGTACTGTTTAGGGTAGAACATGATACATAGTGTCCTTCATTCATACTCTACAGGTTATGTGATTATTAGTGCTCTTCATGCATACTGCATCGGGTGTAAAGTGATATCTAGTGCCATTCATGCGTATTACATAGGGAATACCTAAATAGAGTATAACAATATCTAGTGCCCTTCATGCACACTGTGCAAGGTGTTGTTAGGTACTTACTGCCCATTACTTCATGCATACTACATTGAGTATAAACTAATACCTAGTGCCCTTCATGTATACTAAGTAGGGTATGACAGGATTCCTAGTGCCCTTCATGTATACTAAATAGGGTATGATAGGTACTTACTGCCCTTCATGTATAATAAATAGGGTATGATAGGTACTTACTGCCCTTCATGTATAATATATAGGGTATGATAGGTACTTACTGCCCTTCATG